>OY856342.1:0-1200000 GCA_963693475.1 Ectropis crepuscularia | reverse complement strand
GAAAATTAGTTTAAACTCGATCTGATGAGTAGTTTTTTTTTAGTACGTCATAAATACACTATTATTGAAACTTCGATCAAAGTTACAACGAACTACAAGAACTATGTGTACTATGTACCTATATTATGTTACTTGCTGCAATGGAACCCTTCATGGGCGAGTCCAACTCGCACTTGGCCATTTTATTTAATTATAATTTTGTTTATGTAATACCTATTTTATTTAAATATTTATTTTTTAAAATATTTTTAATTTAATTTCTACAATATACGATTAGTAGGATATTAAATAATTTTATTATAATACCTTGATGACTTTTGGGTGGATGGGCAAGCCACTACTGCGTCTACTGCGTCGCCACAGAAAACTTAAAATTTTAAAGTCACAAGTTTATAATCCAAGCCACGAATTGGAAACTATTATATACCTCTTTTTTCAAAGGTAAATAAGTAGGTACTGCAATCAACTGCAGTGCGATTTATTTATATATAATATCCTTATCTATCACACCTCTCGCACCGGAGCCATGACACTATCAATCTTATCACGTGGCCACCAGACACTCTGTATTTTTAGTTATTACAATATATCTGTGGTAGAGGATAATTTGTAGTGATTGTGGTGGCAATTGTTAAAGGATACTCAGGTAATTATTATCATAACGTTCATTAAAGATTTCATAGACTTAGAAATACCTATAAACTTTTCCTTGCAAACCTTTAAACCAGTAGATTGAAAGGCAGTTTATTGGCACAGCGAATACATATAACAGTATAACTTGATTGCTAAGTAAGTAATTTGTTAGTTTTTACAGTAGTCGGTACTAGCTCACTGCTTTCTTGAGAAATACTCTGAAGTCGTGGCTATCAGTTTTTTTTTATAGCATAGAGTAACGAGACGAGCAGGTCATGTGCCTGATGGTAAGCAACATGCCTGCCACATAACACGCAGCTATTGGAACATGATAGTCCAAATCATTACCTAGCACTGCACTGCGCTCGTCAACCAGAGATCTGAGATATTGTGTCTCTAAGCCCTGTAATTTCTCTGGAATCATTGCCCTTCAAACCGGAACACAGTAATGTTTGCACATTACTGCTCGGCGGTAGAATATTTGGCAAAAGTGTGGTACTTCCCCAGGCGGACTCTGCTAAGAGTCCTACCACTACTAAAATGCTCCCATCTAAGAGATACTATTACTATACTACTAGTATATATATTTTCTGAATTATTTTCTCGTTAGGTACATCGGCATCGGCACTGACATGTATCTAGGATCTTTCGAGGTCAGGTATCATCCACCGATCCGTTCTAGACCAACGTGATGGATTATCGCCATGTCTGTCTCCTTGCGAAAGAAAGCCCCGAGTCCCAGCAGTGGAAACATTTAGTGGGCTGCTTATGGTTATTATTATTTTCGCAATCTGTCTATAATATCAACTTTCGATAACAAACTGCGAACGTTGAAATAATGAAAGACAAACACAAAAACATTTAATTTTTTGGCAAAAAGGATTCAGGAGTCAATTAAAGTTACTAATCAATTAAAAATAATTTTACACAGTGTTAATGTATAAAATTAATTGATTTGTAGTTTATTTCCTCTTCTAATAAACACTTTACCAAGTCAACGGTATTCACAAAAAATGCGTTAATGTATAATATAACCCAACTTGAGGGATAGGTCATCTGTCTAGCTCCAGGTATACTGCTATTAGGTATGTCAGTGACGCAAACTCAAGATTTTACCCATACAAAAAGCACACTAGAGTGCACTCCGCTTCTCCATCGCCACTTCGACGATACACCACTTTATTGCATGTAGGTGACGGTAACCCATAAAGATTTCTTTACCAAAAAGCGCTCAATACAGCTAAAGTAGTTTTCACTTCAATAACATCCAATCACAGATTAGAAGATTAGAAACTTCTCTGAAATGGACAAGAAGTAGATACTGACAGTTTTGGTTTTTACTCGTAATATTTTGTGAAATGAATCAAAGTGCAAATGAAATTTTTCAGACTTTTCGGGATTGTAACATTAATTGGTAAAAAGCAAGGAAATTTCACAAAAATCTATCACTATAATCGTCTAAATAATAAAACAAATTTTAGTTTTTTGTTCATATTTCCAAAATCGCCTCACCGCTTCAGATAAAATTTATATGGGACTACCTCGGAACCAAAAAATCTACTAAAATCTACCAAACAAGAAAGAACCATCAATACCGAGTCACAATTGGCGGCACTATCATGTAACATACCCTTTTTTGAACTAGGTTAAAAATAAATGAAGGCATGGTCCCCTTGCTTTCCCAGAGAGACAGCCAGGTCAACCTGGAGGTAATCCTGGTCACTTAGCTGAAACGGACAGAAAACTCCCCGAAAAATTGGAAAAGTAAGGTATCTTTTTCAAGTTTTCGGAAACATTGAGGACTAAAAATATTTTTCATTTCCAACTCTTTTGACATAGGTAAATAAATAACTACAACTTCATGCGACTCACGAAAATTTCACCATATCGACAAAGAGTGTCTTGTTAAGTCTGTTAACTGATGAATAACTTTATTATCCTATAATATTGTAAATGTATCAACGTTTATATGTTTACTGCTCCATCAAGTCGGAACGTCTGCACGGATTAGGTTGAAGTTTGGAATAAAGTTAGATTATGCTATTTTCCCGGAATATTCTCGTAATAAAAAGTAGACAATGTGTTATTCCAGACCATAATCTTTATTTTTACTTGACTGCCTCAGATGTTACGACATGATTGAGCAACAAATATCCAAACTTTGACATTCATAATATTGATAGGAAGCTAAGGTGGCAATGAGCTCTCTATTTGTTGAATATATACAAAAATACGAGCCTTGTATGATTTAGTAAATTAGCTATAGGTACAATTTGTGTTATAAGCATGGTAGTGTTTTTTTAGGTTAGCTCGGATAGGTAAACGTTTCGTTTACTGGGACAGGGAAAGTCTAGTTTTGTGTAGGAAAATGACTTGCGGTGTGTCACAGGAGACGGCTCTGGGACCGACACTGTGGTTGACAGTCACGAGTATTTCTCAATACAAGCTCCAGAACAGTATATTATGCAAATGAAAAACTTGGAACTTCCTCGGGTGAGACTTTTGAGGAAGCTTTCCACAGGTACGGTGGAGAGGATGGTGAAAAGAAAAAGATAGACAAATTGAAATGTCAGGTGGTGCTGGAAACGTGTGAGGTCATGGTACTTTACAGAACTTTGGGAACGACTCACAAAATCTCCTATGAAACGAAAAAAATATTGAGGCTAGAGCTAGCGCCAAATTTTGGGCAGTAAAACGGAGTTGCAGACCTGCTTAGTGATTAACTCGGCGAAATGAATCTATAACTTTTATTTATTACTTCAATTAAAATGTTTGAGGTAATATGCTATTCCCAAATTTCCAAAAATGTTTTCCAAAAAACATAAAAAACCGTGTTTGAAACAATTTGAAATTTAAATTTGGTATTATTTATATAATAATATAATAATAATAAAGCCTATAATCAAATATACATTTTTTTAAAAAGTTTGTTAGTAAATTGTTACTTAAATTTATAAAGAGAATACTTAATAATTATGTTAGTATTATTATTTATGAGATTTGGACCCCTGTTTGGGTAAAGGCCTCCTCCATCCTTTTCCATGACTCCCTGTCCTTATCTGAGTGTATCCAGTCATTTCCTGCGACATGTCTTATGTCGTCAGCCCACCGTCTTAATTGTCGACCAACATTCCTTTTCCCTTTTGGTCCTTTCCACCGTGTGGCTTCAATGGTCCATCTTTTATCTGAGTATCGTGAGATGTGTCCGGCCCATCTCCACTTAAGTGCAAGTGCATGTCTGAGTGCATCGGTGAGTTTAGTTTTTTGACGAATGTATATTAAATATTATTTATTTATACATAACAACAAATAGGGATTCTCAAAAAGACATATCATTTTCACGGAGCAAGCGGTTTGTTTTCCTTCCTGTTTTTACCTACTGGGCATGAGTATTTCAATAAGGACTTGTATCACAGAGCCAGAAGAAACCTGACATCTGCGTGATACTTTTGCAACTGCGAAAAGCACGGAAAACACGTTACAGCCGTTGTTCCGTATAATCGGGCAACATTAAAAATCATAGCGGATCTATGGTTTGACAGCCGGCTGTGAAGTGACGTTGTCGGTTTTTCGCTGGAACGGAAAGACGCGTTTTCTATATAATCTGGTTTAAAGTGTTAATAATTGTGCGGGAATACGTTATTAACTGTAATATATCGCTACGGGATTAGTGCTGGATTATTAATTGTGAAGTGGCTACTGGATTGGCCCCTTCTCAACCGCTGGACCGGTTGAACTATTGCTGGGACGGGAAGTCTGGAGCTGTCTGGTTTGGTTTCCTTATTCCCGTGTTTCCGTTCCCTATTCCTAACAACCAAACAGGGACTTTGGACGACGCCGGGAGCAGTAATTGGGTGAGTAATTTTAGGTACCTTGTTTGCAACTAGGGAGTAAATCTTAAAATCGGTATAACGGCATTTAATTTGTTTTTAATTCTCGCTATGGGCCCCGAGACGGTATTTCTGGCATAAATACTGAACATTTTTTGGTAGACAGAGCGCGGTTAGCCGTAAATACCCCCGTAATAATATATTTGTTGTTTTTATTTTTCTGGGAAAATATCAGGTAAACCAGATATTCTTTTGTGTGTTTTGAATTTTTAATTCACGAACTTGGTTACTGAGTCATTCAGCCAAGATTAAATATTGTAATACCAGTGTATAATTTCTCCCCAAACTGTCGGGAAATTAGTATTAAGTGGTATCCGGTTTAATAGGTTGCGGATATATTTGTTGTGACATTGTCCGAACTTTAGGTTGGTTTAAATTTAAATTTAAAAATGGCTTCGGATTTGGCCAACCAGCTCCGATGGTTCGAATCCTTACAAGGATTGGTCGGCCGGAGAGACCGGGAGGAGGCGCTGCTAAACAGGGCAGAACAGCTCGACAGGCGCCTGGAGGTCGCTGAGAGGAGCGCAGGATCGCTGCGGGATGCAAGGCCGTCTCCACCTGAGGAGCAGATGGAGAGGATCGAGGCGGACATGCGGCGCATCCTGGATGTGTACGACGAGGTCTCCGAAAGGGTTCGCCAGCTGGAGAGGTCTCGTCAGGGAAGGGCGAACTCGGGACCCGTCATCAGGGATGCGGGTTCGGGTGTAGTGGGACGCCTTCCCACCCTGGACTTGCCCAGGTTCACAGGTAACCTGCGAGAGTGGAGCGGCTTCCGGAGTATGTTCGCCTCTCTCGTAGATTCACGCACCGACTTGACGAGGGCGGAGAAACTGGCGTATCTCCGCACGTCACTGGAGGGTGAGGCACTCTCCCTGATCCAGCACCTGGAGCTGGACGACGACAACTTCGGCACGACGATGGAGTTGCTGGAGACGAGGTTCCAAAACCCTCGGCTCCTCGCCGACGCTCACGTGTCCCAAATACTGGGGCTGCCGAAGGTGACTGAGAGGTCTCAGTTGAGGCCGCTAATCCTCACGCCCGTGAAGGTGGCGTACAACGCCTTGCGCAGCTTGGGACTGCCAGTGGAACACTGGTCGTTTCTGCTGGTCCACATCCTGCTGGGCAAGGTGCCGCTGGAGTTGCGCGCCCGGTTGGAGCGGGAAAGGGGCCTTCACGCAGACCCGAAGGTCTTCCCCACGTTTGAGGAGCTACTTCGGGTCCTGGAGTGGGAGGCGAGGATGGTCGAGTCGGTGCCGCAGGAGGCGCAGCCCGCCGCTTCAGCTCGTGGCCCTGCCGGAACAGGACCGCGACCTACCAATCCCCGCACTCAGGGTGGGGTAAAGCGGACGGCGACGGTGACGAGTGCGTCGGAGCAGGAGTGCCCGAACTGTGGCCGGCTTCACGCGCTGGTGCAGTGTCCGGCCCTGCTTGCGAGGACGACTTCCGACCGACGAGGCATCGTTCGGAGGTTGCGTCGGTGCTACGGGTGCCTGTACTTTGTTCAATGACTGCCCCACGGCACGGCCGTGTCCTGGGTGTGGGGGACCACACCACCAGCTCTTGTGCGTCAGGAGCGATGGTGCTGGTCGACAGCCCTCAGGGAGGGGGCCCTCCACGGGCGGGGGCGCTCCCACGCCGAGCCACGCATTGTACAACAATGAAGTGGCTACAGCGTGGAGCACACCCCCTCCACCCCAACTCCCGGCAGCACCGGGCAGCCCAACAAGGGGCGTCCTACACGCGGCTCGGTCACCGACCTCACAGCCCGCGCGGACGCGGGTGAACTGGAGAGGTGGAAGGGTGATACCGGAGTCACCACGGGGGCCACCTCCCCAGCGTTATCCTTCTCCGCCGCTGGATCCGCGACCAATAGAATGGAGGGCGTACACGCCTCCCCTCCATGAACATCCGAGGCTGGATTACCACCCGCCCTACTTTAGGTACGGCAGGGCAGCTGGATATGCCCCCCCTCCGATGGCCCTTTGCACTCGGCAGCCATACTGGGCTGGGCCCGGTAGTCCGACGGGTTCGGACGGGCCTCGGAGGGATTGACTAGCCTCCGTTCCCTTGGCACAGGATCAACCGGTGGTCCTGCTGCCCACCCTCTGGTTAAGGGTTTGGGGTCCAAGAGGCGACTACGTCCGGATACGAGCGCTCTTGGACACAGGGTCCCAGGGGTGCATTTTGACAACCCGGGTTGCTCATCGCCTGGGCCTGGCTAGGTTTCCGTCACCGACTCCGTTGCGAGGAGTCGGGAACACAGAGGTGAGGTTGGCTGGACAGACCCGCCTCTCCTTCTCGTCCGTACATTCCTATTCGGAAAGGATTGCGGTCAGGGCCACCGTCATGGATTCGGTTGTCGGTTGGCTTCCTCAGGCGGACATAGATCCGGATCTTTTGTCCTGTACTAAGGGTCTCAGGTTGGTCCCCGCTTCGGGATGGCGGGTCCGGTAGACCTTTTGTTGGGTTCTGATGTACTGGGTTACATCATGAACGGCAAGCCTAGACTGCTGGATCAGTCTTCGCTGATGGCGCTGCCCACCATCTACGGGAACGCCATTTTGGGAATGGTGGATGAGTGGCAGCAGTCGAATCAGGCTTCTTTTACGGGAACGGCCCTCGCTCAGATCATGCAGAGGTTCTGGGAGATCGAAGAGCCGCCTACCGTGTCTCGGCTGGATCCCGAGCACGTGGAGTGTGAGAATTTTTATCAGGCTCACACTCGGAGAATGGTCTCTGGGCGATTGGAGACTAGGCTGCCCTTCCGGGATAACCCCCCGCGTCTGGGCCAGTCTCGATCACTGGCCGAAAAAAGGCTCAGGTCCATGGAGCGACGCATGGCTCGAGATCCTGTACTTCGGGAAAAGTACATCGAGTTCATGAGGGAGTATGAGGCACTGGGCCACATGTCTCCGGCTCGCGACGACTGGTCGACCATGGACCACTACTTTTTGCCTCATCACGCCGTTTTGAAGGCGTCGACGGGCAAACTCAGGACGGTGTTCGATGGATCCGCTCCGACTTCGACAGGAGCGTCACTGAACCAGTGCCTCCACGCTGGACCGAAGTTACATCGGGATATTGTAGACATCATCCTGAATTTCCGTAGGCATCAGGTGGTGTTGGGAGCGGACATCCGTATGATGTTCCGACAAACGGTCATACACCCCGAGGACAGGAGGTTCCAGTTGATCCTCTGGCGGGAAAGTCCTCAGGACCCTATGATGGTGTACGAGTTGAACACCAACACCTATGGGTTGAGATCAAGCCCCTTCATTGCGATCCGCTCACTGCTGGAGTTGGCGGAGCAAGAACGGGCTCGGTATCCACGTGCAGCCGCAGTTCTTGAACGCGACCTGTACGTGGACGACGTTTGCACTGGTGCGCAGACGGTGGAGGAAGCTCTGTTGCTCCGGGATGAGCTTACAGAGCTTCTCGCATCTGGAGGCTATGAGCTTCGGAAATGGCTCTCTAACGACCCCAACGTCCTGGCTGGTATCCCGGACGATCACCAGCAGGATCCGGGGCTCTTCGAGGAAGGTGACGATCCGCACGGGATTGCGGTTCTGGGCATGCAGTATCAACCGGTTGCTGACATCTTCACCTTTCGGGTGGCACTGGAAGCCACACGCGCGTGGACAAAACGGACGGTTTTGTCCACCATCGCCAGGATGTTTGATCCAAACGGTTGGATCAGTCCGGTTCTGTTCGCAGCCAAGTGTCTGTTACAGCGACTTTGGACTCTGAAGGTCTCATGGGACGACCCCCTGGTTGGAGACTCGCTTAACATTTGGCTTCGTTTAATATCTGACCTCGAAACGGTCAATCGAGTGGCGTTGCCCCGTCGCATTCTGCCACCAGGCTGTAGCCGGATCAGCCTGCACGGGTTCTGTGATGCGTCCGAGCTGGGCTATGCCGCATCTGTGTACTTGCGTACAGTTGACGCTGGAGGCCACGTCAATGTCACGCTCTTATTGGGGAAGAGCAAGGTAGCTCCTATCAGGACACGACTCACTATTCCGAAACTGGAATTGAGCGGAGCCACATTACTTGCTCGGCTGCTTAAGCACGTATATCAGGAACTGTCCACCTCGATAGACATCCGGAAGGTCTATGCGTGGTCAGACAGTCAGGTCGTACTTGCCTGGTTACGAGCAGCCCCTCATACCTTGGAGACTTTTGTGGGAAATCGGGTTTCCCAAATCCAAAACATTGGACTGGACATGGTTTGGAGACATGTCCCGGGTGAGTTGAACCCCGCTGACTGTGCTTCGCGCGGCTGTTCCGCGCCGGAGCTAGTTGATCACCCCTTATGGTGGGGTCCGGACTGGCTGCGGGAGCCAGAAGCTTCCTGGCCAGCTCTCGGCGCGGACTCGGAGCGAGCGGAGCTGCCCGGAGTCCGCGTGCATGCGATTGTGGCGGAAGTGCCCTCAGACCCTGACTGGTTGACGGGTCGTTACAGCAAGCTGGATAAGTTGTTGGGGGTAACTAGCTGGATTAAACGCTTCATCCACAACTGTCGTCACCCTCGTCAGAGGAGGAGTGACCAGTTCGCCACTGTGGAGGAGCGTCGGAGTTCCTTGCTGCACCTCATTCGGCTGGTGCAGGGTGAGAGGTTTCCGACGGAACTTGAGGCGCTGCGCTGCGGTCGCGCTCGCTTGAAGGGTGCGGTCGCTAAGTTGGACCCTTTCACAGATCAGGATGGTCTTCTGCGCGTAGGAGGTCGGCTCCGGAAAGCCAACCTGCCGTACGGCAGCAGGCACCCCCTGTTGCTACCTAAAGGAGGTCCTCTGGTGGACCTGCTGATCTCCGATCGGCATCTCGGTAACGCGCACGCTGGATGTGGCGCGCTTCTCGCTGTGTTGCAGCGTGAATTCTGGATCTTGTCGGCTCGCAGGGCGGTCCGAAAGGTGCTGTTTAGATGTGTCCCTTGTTATAGGCTCAAGGCGTCTACCATGCAGCCCATGATGGGAGATCTTCCTCCGGATAGGATTTCTCCCTCGAGGCCGTTCGACGGGGTCGGAACGGACTTCGCTGGGCCCTTCTCGGTCAAGTCATCGACGTTGCGTAACGCCAAGGTCGTTAAAGCCTACCTGTGCGTCTTTGTGTGTTTGGCCACCAAAGCAGTCCACCTGGAGCTGGTCTCTGCGCTGTCTACGGAGGCCTTTGTCGCGGCGCTGGATCGCTTTGTAGCGCGAAGAGGAGTACCCTCTTTAATACGTTCGGACAATGGCACAAATTATCGAGGGGCGGCGAATTATTTACGCGAAGTTAATAATTTTTTTAATTCTGGTAATAATAGTTTAAGTCTGGCCCTCGCCCAGCGGGGAATCAGCTGGCAATTTAGTGTGCCAGCCTGTCCTCACAGGGGAGGAATTTTTGAGGCTGCGGTGAAGTCTGCTAAAACCCATCTCCGCCGTGTCATCGGGGAGACCGTGTTAACTTGGGAAGAGTTAGTCACGGTACTATGCCGCGTGGAGGCAGTTCTTAATTCCCGTCCTCTCTGTCCAATCTCGCCTGACCCTAACGATCTAGAAGTCTTGACGCCGGGTCACTTCTTGATCGGTCAGCCTTTAACCGCGTTGCCGGAGTATCCCTGGAAGGATGAGCGCCCCGGACGCCTGTCCCGTTTTCAGTTATTGCAGCAAATAAGTCAAGACTTCTGGAGGCGCTGGTTGGCCGAGTACTTGCATCTGTTGCAACAACGGGTAAAATGGACAGATAGGACGGAGGCCCCTCGGGAAGGGGACTTAGTATTATTAAAAGAGGCAAATTTGGCCCCCCTACTCTGGCGTAGGGGACGTATTTTAAAATTGATATCTGGTACTGATGGCACACCCCGCGTGGCGGAGATTCTGGTTTCTGGTTCCAGACTTCAGCGCGCGGTGTCCTCTCTGGCACGCCTGCCTCTTTATTAGATATACGTATTTTTCATGGTTAAAATTTTATTTTATTTTATTGCTATTTTTGGTAAAGGTTTTTTTCGGTTTGATTTCCACTTTCGGGTCAAAGTTGGGAATTTCGTTTTTATTTGAGGTCTGGATACTGCTAAATACTAGTTACTAAATACTAGTTACTAAATACTGGTTTTCTAAAATTGAACAGGAATTCAATTGGTCGGGGGTTTTGTTCCGTATAATCGGGCAACATTAAAAATCATAGCGGATCTATGGTTTGACAGCCGGCTGTGAAGTGACGTTGTCGGTTTTTCGCTGGAACGAAAAGACGCGTTTTCTATATAATCTGGTTTAAAGTGTTAATAATTGTGCGGGAATACGTTATTAACTGTAATATATCGCTACGGGATTAGTGCTGGATTATTAATTGTGAAGTGGCTACTGGATTGGCCCCTTCTCAACCGCTGGACCGGTTGAACTATTGCTGGGACGGGAAGTCTGGAGCTGTCTGGTTTGGTTTCCTTATTCCCGTGTTTCCGTTCCCTATTCCTAACAACCAAACAGGGACTTTGGACGACGCCGGGAGCAGTAATTGGGTGAGTAATTTTAGGTACCTTGTTTGCAACTAGGGAGTAAATCTTAAAATCGGTATAACGGCATTTAATTTGTTTTTAATTCTCGCTATGGGCCCCGAGACGGTATTTCTGGCATAAATACTGAACAGCCGTTATTGTAACCTGTGCCTACAGCCAGAGTGGACAGAGATTTTAGTCCAGCTCTTGTTGCAACTCTAAGTAATGATATCTCGTCGTCGGTGTTGATAATTCGCATTCTCGATTGCGATATTGCGAAAGAACGAAGCAACCGGTTTCGTTCTACATGTGAAAGGTGCGAAAGTACTTCAAGTCTGAACAATTGCTTTTGTTATATAAAGCACAGATTCGCTCTTGTATGGAGTACCTACTGTTCGCACCTTTGGGATGGATCGGCTAAGTATCAGCTTGAGGCTCTGGAATCGATCGAGAGGCGTGCTAAAAGGCTCATAGGCAATAACACTCTTGTGCGAAAAAGACTGCAAAGTCTTGAACATCGCCGAAAAGTTCCTAGCTTATCGGTTTATTATCGGATACACTTCGGAGAGTGTGCATCTGATCTGCATGATCTAATACCACCTAGCCCTTTTTTCTATCGGACTTTTTGTAGCTCGAAGAAGCGGCATCGTTTCACGGTTGATGTTCCAAAGACACGAAAGAAGAGGTTTGACTCTACTTTTGTGATAAGAACGTCTAGACTGTGGAATGAGCTGCCTGAGTGGGTTTTTCCCGATGGTTATAATTTTCGTGTCTTCAAATCGAGAGTGAATTGGTTTCTTCGCTCCATCTTAGACCGCATCGTCGCTTAACATCAGGCGAGATGGTGGTCAAGTGTAAACCTATGAATGTTAAAAAAAAAACATGTAGGTAATGTCCTAGGAAGAACGCAACGAGTTTGTTCTTGGGATCAAGTCAGTCTCTCTATGCACCACCGTCATCTTGAGAAGAAGAAGAGAGGGAGGAAGATGTTTATTTCTGACCGCAAACCGATTAAAAATCTGGCTTATCGATCAAACTTTTTATAATTACAGCGATTACGCCTCAGTGTAAATTGTACATTTATGAATAAAGAACTTTGACTTTGCAATCAAACATGGCCTTGGACGGTGGACTTGAATCCCTAGCTCGACGCCTATTACTACATCGGGGTAAAAGATTGGAAAATTTAGTCTTATATTATTAGAGATGGGTTCAAAAGATGCGCGTTCTTGGTGGCATTGTACAGTTTTTGGTAGACTCTACTACCATTCTGCGGAGGGTTTATGTACATGAATAAATACAAGGTTGCTGAATAAAACTATAAATTACTTAACTAAGAACTTTGTATTTTTAACTTTTTGATGAATAATTACTCCCCGTATAGACTACATTTAACATTATACGCAAGCAAGTAGTGGTAGGACTCTTGGCAGAGTCCGCCTGGAACCGAAGGACCACACCCTTGCCAGTTATTCAACCGCCAAGCAGTAATGTACAAACATTACTGTGTTCCGGTTTGAAGGGCAATGTTTCCAGATAAATTACAGGGCTTAGAGATATAACAACTTAGATCTCTGGGTGAGGAGCTCAGTGCAGTCCTAGGTAATGATTTTTTTGGACTCTTCTGTTTCAATAGCTGCGTGTCACTGTGCTGTTATGTGACAGGCGTGTTGCTTACCATCAGGCACATATCCTGCTCGTCTCGTCACTCTTTATTTAAAAAAAAACGCAAAGTCACAGTGAACAGTAATATCATACCTAATTATATCACAATAATAATGCAAATACATAGGTATTTCTACAAATGCAAGTGCGCAAATTAATAAATATTCGAATGTGATAACCTCTATGTCCTTCAATATTTGTGATCTCATTATTCCTTAATGAGTAAATGATTGTTAAAATAAAAAACTAATCAACCGACGAGGATAAAATTTAACATTAAATCAAATAAATCATTAAAGTGGTTTCATATTTATATGTATGTATACTTGTATACCTATTTATTTTGTATTTCAGAGTTCGTTAAGGCGGGCCGCAGATGACGGGGTGGACCGGGCAAAAAAGAGAAGAAAAGACAATGCAATACTACCAACGCACACGGTGGCCACAAACCAGTTTGTACGTACCCAGTATTTTCTACTGCGATTGTCACTATTTCTTTTTTTGTACAAAACATTTTTTTTTTTTATAAATAAGGAGTGACGAGACGAACAGGATATGTGCCTGATGGTAAGCAACATGCCTGCCACATATCAGCAAAGTGACACGCAGCACGCAGCTATTGGAACATGAAGAGTCCAAATCATTACCTAGCACTGCACTGCGCACTGCTAACCCAGAGATCTAAGTTGTTATATCTCTAAGCCCTGTAATTTCTCTGGAAACATTGCCCTTGGCGGTAGAATAACTGGCAAAGGTGTAGTCCTTCCTCAGGCGGACTCTACCAAGAGTCCTACCACTACTAAAACTACATAAGCAACGATTAAAATTTACTGAGTCTCCGTTTCCACTGTCCTGCTGTTCGCTACAACAAAAGCCGTGAACTAACTCTGTCTTTGTGTTCCTCGTGTGCATTGATTTAATGGCAGGCACTAACGAGTGGTCGCTTACTATGGGTCTCGTAAGAAAGCTCAAAGTTACCCAAAGGGCAATTGAAAGAGCTATGCTCGGAGTTTCCCTGCGTGATAGAATCAGAAATGAGGAAATCCGCAGGAGAACCAAAGTAACCGACATAGCTCACCGTGTTGCCAAACTTAAGTGGCAATGGGCGGGGCACATAGCTCGTAGAACTGACGGCCGTTTTGGCGGAAAGGTTCTTGAGTGGTGACCACGCACTGGGAAACACAGCGTTGGCAGGTCTCCAACAAGATGGACCGACGATCTGGTGAAGGTAGCCGGAAATCGTTGGATACGGGGTGCGCAAGACCGGTCTTTGTGGAGATCCTTGGGGGAGGCCTTCGTCCAGCAGTGGACATCCTTCGGCTGATATGATGACTAACGGGCAGATACGGTCTTTATTGCTTCTTAATTTAAAAAAACCAGCCTACCCCGTTTTCTGCTCAGAGCCTAAGTAGTGTACTTTGGTTTAATATAAGCGTTCAGTTCATTTCAACCCTATCTGATTGTGTGTAAATGTGTGTTTGAGCGTGGGTGTGACAGGGTGAGTGTGTGTGAAAGTGAATGTGTGTGCATGTGTGCGTGGCAGTGTCTGCGAGCGTGTGAACAAATACCAATCAATAGGTTTTGTCACGCAGGAATCGAAATGAGGAATCAAAATCAGTTATTTAAATTAATGAACTTCGGGCTTTGACAATCGACAGAAATATACACATAGGTATGTATATAACAGACACGAAATGAATTAAGTTCAATTGTATGAATAATTAAACAAAGTTTATACAAATAACAATTACCGCAATATGTGCAAATAACTAAGTTAGGAATTTGAGTTATCACATGTTTCCGCTCATCGGCTATTTCGGTTCAAAGTTATCTGAAGGTCATATTATGCGCTGGCAATCAATGTGAACAGACATCATCGACACAATACATTTTAGAATTGTATTTCATTGTTTTAAATTTTCACAACCTACTTCATAGTGAAAACATTGCATCATATTTAAAATTGATGATACGATTGGTGATGTCGTTGATGAATCTTTTTGGTTTGCGTTTATTAAAGTTTATGTCAGACAATTACTAAAACTAATTTTTTTTGGGTTAGTTTTGATCTCGTTTCACCAAGTACCTCAAATCAAATTCAAATTCAGGGTGGGGGTGATTGGCCTGCACTGACGTCCCGCTAGGGGTGTATTATGCACTTCCCCCCTGCCAGCCTACCCAAACCAACCGAGCTCCTTAAAATAGCGGAGGACGGCCTTGGGTCGCTGGCATATCAGTTCCAGTCCCGTTTCGTCAGATGTAATGCGTTCACGTAATTGATTTGAAGTTCCTTCAAGTAGTCCCGATCTTGATCTAATACTTTCTGTGGCTTCACAGCGCAAGAGCACATGTTCCACAGTTTCATTCTCCTGCAAACAGCCCCTGCATAGAGGGCTGTCTGCCCTGATATGCTTCTTTGCACTATCTTTGGCAAGCGTGTCCGCTTTTTTATTTCCACGGCAAACGCCGTGGCTTTTTGTCCACTCAACTGTGACAGTATGAGTGAGTGCGAGCCGCTGTAGGATAGAGTGGCACTCTGCAATCACTCTTGACTTGGTTGTGGGTTTTCGTAATGCATAAATGGTGGCTGACCTGTCCGTTATGAACTTAAGTTCCAATGAGTTCCCAATTTGTTTACTGTGTATTTCTTTTTCAAGGACTGATTTAGCTGCTAACAGGAGGCCCACACCTTCCGATTGCAGTACTGTTGTGGTTTTATTTAGGGCTAGCGATTCTACCTGGTCTAGCTCTGGTGAGTGGTACCCACACCCAACTCCCATGCTATTTTTAGCACCATCTGTGAAAATGTAGTATGCAGTAGTGCTTTTATCAGCAGTGTCTGTTTGGGAATGGTCCTCTGTAACCAACCCATAACTTTTCCCATCTAAATATGTGCTGGCTATACGGTCTGTGCCATGGCATACTGGGATAATTATCTTCGCACGATCTAGGATCTTACAGTGGATTATGGGAATCCCTGAACCTTTCCATTGATCTGTCGATTTAATTCTTAGCGCTGTTGCCATCGCTTCTAGTTGTATGTAGAGATGTAGTGGTGGTAGGCCAAGTGTTATGTCCAGTGCTTCGGATGGTGTAGATTTTACACAACCGCTGATTAATGAACATGCTAAACGTTGCATCTTTTGCAACTTAGAGATTGTGGTTACTAAATTAGTTCTGGGCCACCACACTACGCAGCCGTAGGTGAGTGCTGGTCGAACTATTACTGTGTACATCCATCGACACAGTTTTGGTTTAAGTCCCCAGTCTCTACCTACGACCTTAGTACACTGCCATAATATATTTGTAGCCTTTGTGGTTACGTGATCCAGGTTTTTTCCCCACAGTAGCTTACTGTCCAACCAGATACCAAGGTACTTTACTTCCTTCATCATCAACAGCCCACTAAACGTTCCTACTGCTGGCACTCGGGGCCTTCTCTCGCAATGAGAGAGTTAAGGCCATAATTCACCACGCTGGCCCAGTGCGGGTTGGCGGATGACACATGACTTCGAAAGATTCTAGGTACATGTCGGTTTCCTCACGATGTTTTCCTTCACCGTTTTAAGTTAGCGGCATTACGCACATGACTTCGAAAAGACAGTGGTGCGTGTGGGGTTTGAACCCGGGATCTCCGGATCGGCAGCCGCCGTTCTCCCGACTAGACCACCGTAACTTAACTTTACTTCCTTACTAAACGTCAATTGCGTTCCAAATAAGGTGGGGGGTTTTAACTTTGGTATTTTGGTTTTGCGCGTGAATAACACCATCTCTGTTTTGTTTGGATTAGCGGAGAGTTCCCGATTACCACAAAACTTTTCGAGTATTTTGAGTGCCTTTTGCACTTTTTCACATAAAGTCGATTGGCAGAGTCCTGAGACCATGATTGCTAAATCGTCTGCGTATGCGACGGTAGTTATACCTTCTTTGTTTAGAAGCCCGATCAGCTCATCTGCTACAATTACCCATAGAAGAGGAGATACTACTCCTCCCTGCGGGCATCCCCTCGTGAGTACCTATAGACTACAGGCCCGTGAACAAAATGTATGGTTCAAATGAACCTATGTAGGATGAAGAAGGGTATAAAGTAATAAGATTCAGCACTATGCCGTCACTTGTAAGCTGTCCAACTGAGTACAGTTGAAGAGGGGGAGTTCTAATCCTCGATCATTTCTCCTTGTCGCGTGATTGTTGTACGGCGTTGCGGAATAATAGATAAGAAGAGATATTGAAACTATAAAAAATCTAAATTTTAGATTTGTAATTATTAGTTTGTCAGAAAAAAATATGATGTGCCGACAATTTATAGAGTCAATTTGGTCATTTGATTATGTACGGCATTGGTTCCACACAGTTTCAATATCTCTTTAAATCCACTATTTCGCAATGCCGTACAAAAATCATGCGACAAAGAGATCGAGGGTTGCAACGCCCCACTCTTCGACTGTACTCAGTTGGACAGCTTACAAGTGACGGCATAGTGCTGAATCTTATTACTTTATACCCTTCTATCATCCTACATAGGTCTCCTGGTGGTTCATTTACTACGTAAATTTTGTTCACGGGCCTGTAGCCTACTACGTCTCCTCACTAGGTGCGTACAAGTTTTAAGAAACAACATGCTTGCCAAAAAGATATCTTCCCAGATTACAAATACAAGCATTAAGTATAACCTGTCATTGCTTTCGGTAATGTCCTCAACTTCCACCCAAAATCTTTCCCAAGGAAATGGCGAGTAAGTGCTTGGCGATTATAACTCATTCGCTATCAAGTTTTAGTGGTATACATATTCTTCTACGATAAGCTAAGCCGCACTACTATCATATTCATAATATATTATTTTATTATGTCAGTAGTTCTATTACTCGTATCTATTTATCCCATTTTAGTTCCGTCACTAAAACTTTTATTATTTTTTGTGGCAGCATATTATTGTATTCGTATTTATGCATTATAACTTTTGCTAATGGCATTATTTGATTATTAAGTAGTATTTGTAGTGGTAGGACTCTTAGCAGAGTCCGCCTGGGGAAGTACCACACCTTTGCCAGTTATTCTACCGCCAAGCAGTAATGTGCAAACATTACTGTGTTCTGGTTTGTAGGGCAAGGTTTCCAGAGAAATTACAGGGCTTAGAGATGTAACAACTTAGATCTCTGGGTGACGAGCGCAGTGCATTGCTAGGTAATGATTTGAACTCTTCATGTTCCAATAGTTGCGTGTCACTGTGCTGTTATGTGGCAGGCATGTTGCTTACCATCAGGCACATGTCCTGCTCGTCTTGTCACTTGTTATTTTAAAAAAAAATAGGTAGCTACGAGTTTTGTCGTTATTTTTCCAAAATAACACCGTCTTGCTATGCACTAATACATCATTCCATCATACAGTTGCGTGAATAAATTGACCTTAGTAATCTGATCAGGACGTCTACTCTCTTTCTACAAAAAACGTAATTTTGAAATAAACTCGAGACCTTCCTTCTCCGTTTTTACTTCGATCCATTGTTCCGTCCGTTTAGAAATGAATTACAGTACTAATATATAATAATTAACAATTAATACGTACAATACTACAATACAGAGATAATCTATGTACCTACTTACCCACTCTGAATGGAAACTCCGTTGTTGCAATGTGATATAATGAGTATAAATAAGTATCACTGCAGGCTGCAGTGCTCAGTTGCTTTCCCGCCGTTTGCAGCATAAGCACTTCCAGGGATGATTCCTGATTTGTTGCTTTGAGTACAGATTTAGTTGTGAACTCAAACTAGCTTAGCGCCTTTCGACTGTAATTGAGGTAAGTAGAGAATTGGAACATTTTGCGACACAGTAATCGTGTTTTGATTTGATACATAAATATGTATTTAACAATCCTATGTGTAACCTGTATAACTTGTATTTAATTGCAATACACTAACCCCACTTTACAGAAAGAAAGTAAAACCATTCAAAAATTTACACAAACACAATTAGGTACTTGCAGATTTTATACTGATTCCGGTTTTGTTATACAACGTTGATAAAAAATATTGTTATTTCCGTTTCAAAGCGCGGCTAATATTTCGACGGTGTCTATGAGCGAAAACAGCATTTTTTCAATGGCGTTTAGCGCCTTCCCTGGTGATATACGACAACTTTCGCATATTTTGTATAATATAATGGGAAATATAGTTTTTTGTGTGAACTTATCACTTAAGCAGTAAAAAAATTGTTTACAATTTATTATCAGACCCACCGAAAATACACAACAATTTCATTTTTTGCCTTGTAATAATTATTAAGAAGATTATCAAAGCACTGATGTCGATAATACAAATGGGAGTTGGAAATAGAAGGGTGAGATTTTAGTTTCTAGATGTTTTTTTTTTATTTCACAACATCATCAAAATAAGCTTTTTAAAAACAATACATCAATCGTTGGGGTAGAATATCCTAGCCAGTTAGGAGTGCTACAAATAAATTTAAATTGGTGTTCAGACCTACCAATAAATGTACGTTTAAAATTCATTAACTTCATATTTTCTATCTACAAAAACTCAGTTAAACAAGGAAAGTCTGTTGAAAAAAAAGCTAAAAAAGCTTGCAATATCAATTA
This sequence comes from Ectropis crepuscularia, assembly GCA_963693475.1. Classification (NCBI taxonomy): domain Eukaryota; kingdom Metazoa; phylum Arthropoda; class Insecta; order Lepidoptera; family Geometridae; genus Ectropis; species Ectropis crepuscularia. The sequence goes on along the minus strand of OY856342.1, from coordinate 1,180,746 downwards.
ATGGTATTCCGCAGATACAATAAATATAAAAATGAGAACATCAGTGACAAATAAAATGAACAAATATTACTTATGTAAAACAATTTTTTCGACAAATAACGTAGTTTTAACCGACTTAAAATAAAGTGGTGTGCAATTCGGCGGTTTGCTTTTTTTGTTAGTATTTTACACGATGGCTCCGCTAATATAAAATTTTGATAATTCTCCTTTCGTTTTATAGATCATACTTTATGGATGAGCCATATACATTTATATTCTTATTATTCCATTAGGTCCCCCCCCCCCCCCTCGGCAGGCTTCAGCCGCGCAACACTAGCTTATCCTATAATTGATCATAATGAAATCCTGCCAAAAGGAACTGTTTGCCCAACCCTAAAAATTGCAAAATGGTAATGAAAATCCTGAAGGATATATCTGCCCAACTCTACTAATTTCATAAATAATAAGAAAGTAAGGATGTTTGCTCATCTACGTCGGCACGGCTGAACGGATGGGGTTGACATTTATAATTAAGGATATTTATATTCTTTCATTGCACTTAGGCATCTTTTTATCTCGCCAAAATGACGGTTGAAAACCACAGGTAGTTTATGATATAAAATGTTCATAGATTGGCGCCTTGTCGAGCCGATACAACTAGCGCTGAAATCCCGATCACTCCGGACTGATACAAGGAATCTGTTCTGAGAACATGGACAGGCAAGGCAACAAAAAAGTTGTTGGAAGGCGAAGCCCTTCTCCTGTAAGTAAAACCTTTTGAACTTCTTCTGACGTTAATTTTTGTCAAAAATTATCTGTGTAATAATAATTACTATTTATTTTGACCAACTTTAAAACGTTATTATAAGACAATGGTAAAAGTATATTATGTTTACGTATAGAGAGGAACAAATCCATCATAGTACATGATTTTCACGAAGTAATGGGAGCTCTCAAAAAGACGTTATTTTTCCCATTTAACTGACTTCAAAAGAGGAAGAGGTTTACAATACATACTTTTTAACTAATATTGGACAATTCAACTTTCGTCAAGGTTGGTCCAATAACATAATTGTTAAGCTGCGTCTACGCTAGGAGAGCCGAGCACGAGGGGAGCATGAACCGAACACAATTCATCTAGTGTGGACCGGACCGACAAGCCTTGCAAGACCGACCGTGTGTTACAAGCCTCGCACGAGCGCGCTGCGCTAATATAAAACAATACAACTGCCACTAAACGTAGACTAAGCTAAGTTACAAGTTTGTACCTTCAACACTATAACTTTTCAGTAGGGAGGTAGAACCATCGTTTTGATTATTTGTATAGTAATCAGTTTTGAGTGATGGAAAGTTATTAATTTGAAAAATACATCATAAATATGTTTCTTCCATTAAGTTGCCATCTATGAGTTACTTATCGCATTATTTGATTGCAGAGAACCAAGATGATACAACAACAACAATGTTATGTCAAAAATGTGAATTATCAGCAGCAGACAGAGAGTGGTGGATGGCACGAGCGTAACAGGGGTGTTGGTTGGTGTGTAGGGGTTGGTCAACGTCAAAGTCAAGGTTATGATCAAGGTCCTCCTCAAAGATTGCAGGAGCAAAGAGCCAACCCAGCAGCCCCAAGTGGAAGATCCGCTGACTACGGACTGGTTTATTACGAGTATGATCGCGGAGTCGCACGAAAGTAATATTTGTTGATATCAAACCAATGTAGCGATTCTAAATGCAATCCGAATGGTTCAAAATCGGAATGACAATCCCACCCTGTCTCTGTCATGCTGAACAGATAAGACAAAGACCGAGAGATGAGATTCTTTGTCGGATGCAACCGAATGGATTTAGAATCGCTATACTAATCCGTTGTTGTTGTTGTATAAAGATTACAAAACAGGCACAAGTTAATCACAATCTTTATCTGTGTTTTAAATTAAGATGAAAATCAGATGTACACAGAACTATTATGAGAACGCCATAGTCTGACTTTTGGCATGCCAAATTATATTTAAAAAATATTTATGTTATGTCAAACAAATGCAATTAAGTTTTTTGATTTCAATAGATATAGTTTAAAAGGATTTTACGATAAATTAATGTTTTTTATATAATTTAAAATTTAAACTAACGTAGATAGATGTAAGTTTTTTAATGCTTTATTATAACTATTTTATCGACAAGAAATTGGTAGGTTTTAAATAAATGAAAAATCCGCTATATATTTAACTTTGTTTTTTTAACTATTTCAGTAAATTTTCTGATTATTTCGATTGTTTAAAATTTCTCAAAATCAAGCTATATTAGGAAATTGTGAGTCTTTTTAGCTAACAGAGGAACTTTTGATTATTATTTATGTACATCATGTGCTCAAAATGGTATTACCAAATGATGTTGAATGACTTTACGGAATTGAGAGTCAATCATTTATGGAATTTAAACTCCACATAAACGTCATAACTTATTTGAGAGGCTATCTATCCAAACTTCGTCTATTTCAAACAGCTTTTTTTGTATTTTGTGAACGAGTTTGCGAAAAGAATTCTTTTTAATTGTTTTACACTTGACCGTCGTCAAGTCCGATGTTAAACGATGACGCGATCAACGATGAGCTTACCTCAATGAAACTCGATTCAATCTTATCGGGAAAACCCACTTAGGCAACGCATTCCACAAGCTAGCCGGTCTTATCGAAGTAAAGCCAAACCCGTTCGTCCCAGTCTTTGGATCGTCATTTTAGACATCAATCATGAAACAATATCAGTTTTTCGAGTAGTTTTAACGACAAGCAAATACGAGTGTCTTTATTTTTTTGATTTTTATTTACTATTGTACTTTTTTATTTAGGTGCAAAAAATAGCATTTATATAATATGTGTTTCACATTGTATCTAGAATGTATTGAGTGTTAAACGATCTATTTGTATGTTTTGTAAGTTTTATCAATAACAAATCATTCGTATCAATCACTGCTCATAATTTTATTTCAAAACCCAAGCGACGGACGATGACATCGTAGTCTTGGAAATACCCCGTAAAAGTTTCAAGAAGGTTCCAGTAAATTTGCCTACCTCATTGATTATGACTGGTTACCAAATTTTGATAACAAAGCAAATTCCCCACCTGGGGATGTACCACACCTTTGCCAGTTATTCTACCGCCAAGCAGTAATGTGCAAACATTACTGTGTTCCGGTTTAAAGGGTAATGTTTCCAGCGAAATTACAGGGCTTAAGAGATATAACATCTTAGATCTCTGGGTGACGAGCGCAGTGCAGTGCTAGGTAATGATTTTGAGTCTTCATGTTCTAATAGTTGCGTGTCACTGTTATGTGGCAGGCATGTTGCTTACCATCAGGCAAATGTCCTGCTCGTCTCGTCACTCATTACTTAAATTATTATCAGCTATCTAGACCGATCTCGATAGCTTTTGAAAACAAAATAATTTATAGTAGGATGAAACCCATTGTAAATGGAAGAGAATATGACAAAAGTGAAAGGAAAAATAATTTACGGGCGATCTGAGGTCGGGAAGTGGAAGGGAACAAAAAGCTTACTAACTTTGTTGAAAAAGCTGATATTTTGACGGGAGATTTTTCGAATGAAAATTAGGGTACTTTTTCAATATTATAATAATAAATAATAAAAGTCATTTATTTCCAAGAGAATAACAGCACATGAATATACAAATTGATATAGTTAAAATACTGTCAAACAGCTGGCTCCGCAATTTATGTGGTGGGTCCTAAACTAGGCTGCGCCTGTATTTTGGGCAACCGAGAGTATTATCTATTGCAATACACTTTTCGCTGATCGAGTTGCAAGGAATTATTAATGACTTGATATTAAGTAGCACGTAGTAATGGATTCTAAATAATAAATAAATGGATTCTAGGACAGCGGATTCCATTTACACAATTACATAGTTATTCAATATTTCATCTGTCCGTGTGTCAAGTGAAAATATTAAAAATAAATAATAATAAAATCAAGATCAAGTTTAAATGAAATTAAAACTAAATTAAAATTAAATCAAAATCAAATTAATTTCAAAATTAAACTAACTTAATACTAAAACGAACTTAAGATCAACTCAAATCAAAATTAAAACAGAATTGAAACAAAATTAACACACAACTAAATTAAAACTAAATTACGTTTCGATTGGCAAAGCGAGCCTCGTCAGGAAAGAAACAGTGGAAAGAAAACTGTCTTTGTGCGGTGCATATGAATTGCATATGGTAGAGAATTAGAGAAGGACCAAATTTGTAAAGGCCCAATCTGTTTTGCGTTTTCTTTTAGCCGTTTTTGGAATCCCTCCACGCATTCCGCCCAAAAGAGAACCCCGCCGATACAAAGGATCGCCATACAATTAAAAGCAAAACAATAATAAATTAACATTGTTATGTTATGTTTCTGAATAATTTCAATGACACAAACATGATAAGGCTGATGAGGATGCCTATGTGGTGATCCATGTGTGTGAGGGTGTGTGCATGTTGTGTGGGAGGGAGGGTGCATGTGTGTGTGTGAGGGTGTGTCTGCGTATAAGTTGTGTCTGTGTTGCGTCTGTTTTATTTATATGCGAGAGAGTGAGTGGCATAATAGAGTTTTTAGGGAAAAGGGAGTTGTGGATGGGAATACTTCTTTACGGATCATTTCTGTATACAGAATAAGTTTCTCGGTTTGCTCGGCTGACAGTGAATTTAACCATTTTGTTAGTTTAGGTTTATATTCAGCAAAAGTACACCCACTGATTTCAACCACTTTACAAACAGAGTTGTATGTGTAAATATGTATGTACGGGGGCAACCGGGCGGCAAACAAAGTGTTGACTCTAGAAAGTGGTACGTCACGTGAGCGACTCTGTCTGGTTGGATTGGCAACACAAGACAAGCCATGCCACTTAGCTACTGCCCGCATGACGAACAATTGGCGAACTCGTAGGACCGAAGCTTCTTGATACAGTTGATCTGTGCAGTATCTTCGTGGTTTACTTAACATTACCTTTAGAAAAGCTCTTTGTGCTCTTTCAATGTTCCCCATGTGGGTTCTGGCAGCACCGCCCCAAACGCCTATGCAATAGAGAAGTAGAGATTGGCAAAGGGATTTATAGACCATCATTCTAATGCTCGCGAAAGCAGTGGCTCTCAAGATTCTCATCACATATAACAATTTGCGTACTCTCCCCGATATATAAGAAATATGTTGTGAGAATGACAGATTCTCATCTATCATTACCCCCAGGTATTTAATTACACTTACTCTGGTCATCGAGCTGCAAGAGCATCCGTCACCGTCACAACTTTCATGCAGAGCAAGTTTAGAGATTGTGGTGCTTGTAGCTGCCGTAATGTGGAACGATATAAAATTTGACTTATTGACGTTGAGAGTAAGAAGATTGTAGTCAAGCCACCGGGTAAGTATAGTCAAGCCGCGTTCAGCACACTCGGCGACAGAGTCCCAGCTCTTCGCATGAAATATAGCCACGGTATCATCGGCATAACAAATAAGTTTACAGTTTGGTATATTTAGGTTAAATATGTCATTTATGTACAAAATAAACAGGGTTGGAGCTAAAATTCCACCTTGTGGAATCCCATACTCTATATTAGCGTTGCTACTAGTATATTCACCTATTTTTACTCTTTGGTTTCTGTTTTTTAGATAGCTAGTAAACCAAGACAGAGAAATTCCACGCACACCGAATGACTCTAGCTTTCTTAATAGTAATAAAGGAGATATAGAGTCGAAAGCTTTGGAAAAGTCGAGGAAAACACCGATGCACCTTTTCTTGCTATCTAAGTGGGAGGCGACTGTCTCGGTCAAGAGTTGGACTGCGTCTTCAGTAGATTTTCCTCTCCTAAATCCAAATTGATTCGAATTTAGTAGACTGTGCTTCTCGAGAAAGTCCACTAGCATCCGATTAACTAGTTTTTCTAGTATTTTTGATACTATGCTGAGTAGAGCTATCGGTCTGTAGTTATTTGGGTCAGTTTTATCCCCAGATTTATGAATTGGAATAACTAATGCTGTCTTCCAGCAGTCGGGAAATGATCTCGTAGACAAACTGAGATTACATATATAAGTTAGGGGCTCTATTAACGACTCTTTAGCATATTTCAATAATAGTGAGGTTATGCCGTCCAAACCAGGAGCGCTGTTATTTTTAAGGTTTTGGATAATACTTATTACCTCTCCATTATCTGTAGGCGACATGTAGAATGAGTTCTGACAACGGCTTTTGTACGACTGATGTAGAGCCAATTTTTTATGTGATACCTTTAGCTTTTCCAATATATTTGAGGCGAGTTTGGAACCAGTTCTGGCAAGGTGCTCATTGCAGGTGTCCAGAGAAGTCCAAGGATCGCTCACCGCTTTATTCAAAAGTTCTTTTTTGTATTTGGTATGTCACATACTTGTTTTATTGACTTCCATAGCGATTTAGGATTGCTGTTGTTCTGAGCAAGTTGAGTATTAGCATATTCAACCTTAACCCTACGAAGTAGTTTGTTGCAAAAATTCCTGTAGCGGACATATGTAGTTTTAAGCATTTGATTCAGTGAATCATTTCTCAGCTTAAGGTGTAGATTGTCCCTATGTCGCAAACACCTAAGCAATCCAGGAGTGATCCAGGGTTTCAGGTTTCGCCTTGAGCGGCCAACAATCACTTCGTGCGTGTGTTTGTTTATGCAGCCTGATAATATTTTACTGAAGGAGGAAGTTGCCTCGCTTACGTTACGTTTATTGAGTACTTTGTTCCAGTTCACCAGTTTTAAGTCTTCGGCTACATCAATAAAATTAGTTTTGACGGTATTACTTTTTTTCCTATTTATTTTTACTTTTAGTGAAATTCCAACGCATAAAATATCATGATCGGTAATGAATTACATAGTAATACGAGTCCCATGCCCGGCGACTTTATAAAGGCATGATCCAAACATGTTACCCCTCTGGTCGGTCGCGTGATTGCAGATAGGAACCCATGTCCAGCCATAAGGTTCTGGTAAGCAGCATTGTCTTTACTTGGAGGTTCTTCAAGTAAATTTATATTAATATCACCAGTAACCAATATCCCGGTGCAGTGTTTGTTACTAAGTAATAGATTGTCTAGACTATCATTGAAGTTTTCCAGGCTTTTCACCGCCGGGGATCTGTACAGGGCAATTATATTTAGCGATTTCCCCAGAGACACTACGAGACAATTTGCCTCCTGGAAGTCTGGTTCGTAGGCCGATGCCGACCAGCACTCTCTGACGTATACAACGACACCCCCGCACTTGTTAGTTAATTTTGAAGTATGGAAGACGTCATATCCCTGAAGCTGTGGAATGTTAGAGAACTCATGAAGCCAACACTCCGAAAACACCAACGCATCAAATTCACATTTCAACCTAGATAGTGTCGGAAGTATGTTTGCAAAGTTGTGGTTCAAACTTCTGATGTTGTGAGACAAAACTTTTATATTGTAAGGAGCAATATGTTCTCTGCAATGTTCAGGTATCTCAATAGCGCGACACTCCACTTGCAAGTCATCATCCAGATCTTCATATATGTCTATATTAGCCATTTTCGAAAACAGTTGTAGTTTTACCCATATCGAAAACTGCAATATTATTTTCAACAAAAAAAAATACAGTGTATTTAAGATATAAAAAGGCAAGTTTAGACCAAATTTTTAGAGTAATTTTTGTGTGTATACATGAGAAAAAAATTAAAAACCAAAAACTCACTTATTTGAATTTTTCTCATAAATTTTGCGGTTATGTGAAAAAAGTGTCAAAACAAAAGCTGTAGATTTTTTAAACCCTACAACTTTGCCGTACAACTTATTTCCATAGGATTTGTAGTTTTGCCGGAAATCGAGATAAACCGTTTTTACGCTTAAAACGGACCCCCGCTTCCACTTCCCGACCTCAGATCGCCCGTAAATTATTTTTTCTTTCACTTTTGTCATATTCTCTTCCATTTACAATGGATTTCATCCTACTTTAAATTATTTTTGCTTTTTGCCAATTTCAAACGCTTTTGCACTGGTCTAATCAACGTATTTGTAATATTGTAACAATAGTAAGTAGCTGCACCAAGACCGACCTGATGGAGACCTCGCTACCAGGAGTTGCAGTTGCGGACCCTGGGCAGTACTAATACTATTTGTAATAATGGTAAAATAATAGATTAAAGGTAAATAAAGTTTTTCGAAGCAGTATCAAGTATAGTTAAGATAATAAAAAAAATGGCAGTCATAATAACTGCCGATAGAAGTGAAAACTTATAACTCAGAATGTGATAGCTTACTTTGGAAACTACGCGGGTGTAACCTGAGGGCGTGACCTGACCACCATGGCATGGCCATCTAGGTATGCGTCAGCATTTCCCATTGGCTCACGCATTTTTAGATGGCCATGCCATGATGGTCAGGCCACGCCCTTTCAGCATTTCCCATTGGCTGACGCATTTCTAGATGGCCAATGGCTATGGTCCTGAGTTTACCCGATGATTTCTTATCATACCCGAGCGTGACGCTAGAATTCAATTCACACCCCACGAAAAATCTGTCTCGGCGCGCCAAAAGAAGTTTTCACTTCAAAAGATCATTTTTGGTTACATTGATGGAAATAAGACAGTAAAATAAGATAAATAGAATTTGTCTGGCGTTTATTTGGCCCAACGCATAAGCATTGCCATTCAGCGTGGTAATGCCGCCAGCATGCTGGGTGCGCTTCCAATGGGTAGTGGGCGTCTTGGTTATCTGTAGATCTTCATTGGTCTTTGGATAATTCAGTAAGTAGTTAGTTAGGTGTGTAGCGTAGTGTAGTTCTGTTGTCACTGTATTTTAGTTTTGTTAATAGAATAGATTTACCCACCCCACTGGGAAATTTTACAAAATGTACAATATTTTATTTGCTGCGTCTTACAATTTTATCCGCGAAGTTTCCATTCCCGTTATTGTCCCGGGATAAAAAATAGCCTATGGGTTCATCCAGACCATAATCTGTGTTCCAAATTTCGAACCCGATCCGTTCACACGATACGATGTGATTGAGCAACAAACTTCCGAACATCCAAACATTGACATTTATAATATTAGTAGGATAATAGGACTACCAGCGTGCTGCGGGTTTCCCGACCTAGTTCCCGTTCTATTTATTTCACTGTGATAAAAATAAAGTCAATGAGAATCTGTTATGCCAGACTTTAATCTAACTATTGGATACTTTGACGCAAGTAACATCCAGTGCGAATGTGGCGCCACTCAGTAGCCGCGGGGTCCAACCAGCTGCACCAGGACCGACCTGATGGAGGCCTTGCTACCAGGAGTTGCAGTTGCGGAACACTGGGCACCACTAATTTAAAAAAAAAGAACTATAAATTAACATAATACATATCTAAGGAGAAAAAATTTCAATAAAAAAATCAAGTTAAAAAATGATTATAGTAGTTGAGTATCATCATCATCATGAGCCTGTGTTCGTCCACTGCTGGACATAGGCCTTTCCTATAATACGCCACTATAAACCACAGGTAAAGTTATGAAATAACATATAAAAACATAGGAAGTACAAAAATTGTCATAATAAGAAACATCATCGACACGAAGAAGAAGAGGAAGAAGAATCTAACTACGATCTAAATTGTAATATTAACAGTAGATATTTATAGAGATTTTGTGGGCACAGTATTATATTACTTAGTTATTTTGCGTCTCGTTACAAGCTTCTCAAAGCTTTCAAAGGATTATTGGTCGGGCGGTGATTGTGTCGACGTCCATTTAACATCAGATCGCATTATGCGGAGCTCAGGCCGCGTGTAAACACAAAGTTTGTTTTCAAAAGACTCGGATTCCGGTACCAAGGAAAAGTCGGCTTGCTTCCGTACCCGAAATGTATAAAAACCTTCTCGGAAAGTAATGGTCTCCAGAAAGTTAAATACCTATTGAGCGAATTCTAGCTTTTTACTAAATTGAAGTTTTAATGAAGGCCTCTCCTCAATGTTCATTATTTATGGCCAAAAGTCACGAATAAAGGAAATAATTCCATACAGGGTAAATTATATTGTAATTATAGCCGAGTCAATTCCCATTTTGGTTCCTCATACCCATAAGTTGTAATGATTTGGACTCGTCATGTTCCAATAGCTGCGTGTCGCTGTGCTGTTATGTGGCAGGCATGTTGCTTTGTTGAATATGCCAAATTACTACCTAGCACTGTAACTGCGCTCGTCACCCAGGGATATAAAATAAGTCGTCTCTTTACCCTGTAATATCCTTAGAAGCATTTCGAACGTGGATTTTTACTGAGTTTACTGATTGACTGTAAAATAAATAGTTACATACTTCCCCAGTGAAATTCTCCAAAGATTCTTAGGTACCTACCTACCATTTCCTAAATATATGGGGTCGGGTTAGGAATTTATGGTACAGTTAAGCGTTTTTATTAATTTACTCATAACAATCTTCCAGATGCTCTCAGTGTAGCAAATACTTTTATGTACACTGATAACCTTGTCTTAGTTACTGCGTTTAAAGTGGATCGTTTGGAGCAGCTACTGAACATTACGAACTCCGAACCTGCAAGATGGTTTAGGGGCAAACGTGAAGCCCTGAACCTGAAAAAAAACCGTTAGAAACAACCCCTGCTAAGTCGAGCAAACTCATGCATGTGGGTACAGTAGTATACAGCAAGCTACAAGAATTTATCAGAATGCCCACCAGTCATAATAGTTTCAAATACCAACTTCAACGCTGGCTTGATGAGCACTCATTTTATGACATAAATGAATTTTTACAATAGGTAATCGTAAGTTTATTAGTATTTTTTCGGATAAAAAAATTATACATTTTTACTTATTTATCACGTATAATTTGGTTTTACTAAATAAATACCTTCTCAGTACGTTTCTAATTTCTCCAGCTAGCTTTGTTTACATCGTAAAAGGGGCCTAACCGTGCATACCGGGAATTCATTTTAAAAAATGTTTCCACGATTTTAGACTACGAAGGCTCGATCAACGTCTTCGCTACGTGGGGGTCGGAAAAAAAGAAAACGTCGTGGTTTGAGTTTCATCGATTTCAAAACAGCCGCATTGTTCAAGTCTAAGATCCCAGAGCTGCCAGACCTTACCTATTTTCTGATGAATGAAATGTGGACGATTGAGTAGAGTTAGTATGTACTAAGAACACATGCTTACTCGCTAACTTGCGTATACGGCCAATTTTGAGATATGGGGTAATGAAGGTACATACATACAATACCTACTTCACGTATTTTTTAATAAGTGATTTTCACGTATGTTGTAGGCAATATCCTTAAAAACAAGGTCTCTATACTCCCAGACACTTTCCGTCGGCCGTTTTGCTTAATAACTCCAAAATAGTAATTTCATCAATCAATCATCAACAGCCCACTAAACGTTCCCACTGCTGGGACTCGGGGCCTTCTCTCGCAAGGAGAGAGTTAAGGCCATAATCCACCACGCTGGCTCAGTACGGGTTGGCGGATGACACATGACTTCGAAAGATTCTAGGTACATGTCGGTTTCCTCACGATGTTTTCCTTCACCGTTTTAAGTTAGCGGCATTACGCACACGACTTCGAAAAGAAAGTGGTGCGTGTGGGGTTTGAACCCGGGGTCTCCGTATCGGCAGCCGCCGTAAATAGTAATTTAACTTCACTTAAATTCTCATGCTCCATTTGTAAATATGTTCTTCAGATAACTATTTTAATGCTTTTTCCAATAAGATAGACCAATCTAAGGAGGCAATCATCCCCTAAACTCAACTATGCCTCTACGGGTAAGAGCGCGAGACTGAGTGAGACATTTATTAGGAAATATTGACTTAAAATTGAGTTTAGGGGATGATTGGCTTAGCGCTCAATTTGAATAAGACACATTTGATGCATTTCTGTCTGTTGGGCCACCAGACACGACCGTTGGCCGTCTAAGTGGAAGGGAGACGTATTTTGCAAGTTGAAAACATGACGTTCCTTGGCTTCGAGATAGATCGGGGTCTAACATAGGAGGCGCACATTATAATAAACTCTGCGGGAAGCTGTGAAGCGCTTGTTTTGCCTTAAGTAGGTAATTATTTGGACTCTTCATATTCCAATAGCTACGTGTCACTGTGCTGTTATGTGGCAGGCATTTTGCTTACCATCAGGCACATGACCTGCTCGTCTCGTCACTCTTAATTTTTTTTAAAAAGTCGCGTCGCTAAAGTTTTGCCTGCAGAAGCGGTAAGGGCTTGCTATTTCGCTACGGTACATTCCTTTCTTCAACACGGCACGGAACTACACGGCAGAGCAGCTGAGTGGGAACGCGCATTTAAGCTCCAAAAACGAGCGATTCGAGCGATCGCTAAAATACCAATGGACGAATCTGCTCGCCCACATTTTGCGAAACTTGGAATTATGACATTGCTGAATCTGGTCATATTTCAGGTATGTTAGAATGAATCTGAAATCATACAAAACACCAACATGTTCGCGTAATAAAGACAGACTTGCAAAAGTCCACCGGACGCTCGAGAAAACAGCCAAATCTACACATATTATGGGTCCAACAGTGTATAATAAGCTGTCAAAGTCCATAACCACTGCGCCCTCTATCGTCAACTTTAAATTAAGACTTAAACGCTGGCTTACCGAGTAGACGTTTTATACCTATGACGAATTTAATAAACTAAAAATGGAATATTGTATATCAAGACATACTATTAAGTTGACATTTTCAATTATTCTTCGAATTGCAATAGTGTTGTTTAATGATATAATATTATTTACTTAAATTGATATTTACATTATTTTTGATTGAATGGATTGGTAAAATGGATAGGTACTGTTAATACCAACATACCATGTATGATGATTATTAATTTTACAATATTGTAACAAACAAACTGCCGTGTAACAAATCTTATAAATAAATTATGATAATGATTATGATTGGCCCCTTAAATTGGTATGTTTTATTGGAAAAAGCTTTATAATAGTTGTCTGACAATAGTTATTTGTTGTACAAGAGTGCAAAGTGCCTTTTTAACCGCGTGCTCAATTTTGATGACCGAGCAAGCGAAGGATTCTAAAGTTGAATCACGAGCGTAGCGAGGGATTCAAAAATTAGAATGCTGCTCAGCATTCTAAGCAAGGGAATCAAAAGGGCACAAGGTGAAAAATCTTTGCACTCGAGTGTAACACGTAATTTTTCATAGGGGGGGCCCTAGCGAGGAAATTACTAAACTCTTTGCGCATTTTCAGTTTCAGTCGATTCTGTTGGCGTTAAATAAACTTCTTGGTCGCTAGGATCACTTATTATTATGGTATTTCCGTTTTTCACTTGTATTCAATTTTATAAGTTTTAAACTTAAGTTTATTTAGCCATGGTTTTAACAATAACAATATGACGTGAAAATATGGAGAGTTGACCGATTGAGGTAAGGAGTTTCATGTGTACATGAAAAAGGTGTCCGCCCAAATGCATTCAATTATAGTACTGTAGCGCTAAATTTGCATTAGGGTACATTTTAAAGGAAATTAATAAACGTACTATTCAGAATTCATGAAAGAAAAATATTGGCAGTCATAGGCACTGCCGATAGAAGTGGTAACTTATAACTAAGAATTTGATTTTTACTTTGGAAACTACGCGTGTGAAACCGGAGGGCGTGGCTATGAGCATGGCCATCTAGAAATGCGGACACATTTTTAAATGGCCAATAGGAAAGGCTGAGGCATTTCTAGATGGCCATTGGCTATGGTCCCGAGTTTACCCGAAGATTTCTTATCATTCCCGAGCGTGACGCTAGAATTAAATTGACAGCCCACGAAATATCTGTCTTTGGCGCGCCAAAAGAAGTTTTAACTTCAAAATATATTGTACCTACATGTTTTCTCAAAATAGTAATTATTTATTTGATGTTATATTTACTACATTATTTTGTACTGCACAAGTAGTTGAAATTATCTATTAGTTACTATTTTAGTAGTCAATAATATTTAATTATTTAACTCGGCAACTCGGTATACTTCAATTCGATTACAATTGATTCATTCATAGCATTTCAAAATGTTTTGCCATTTGAAATAACATTCTTTACCTCTATCCTCCATACGTAAAAAGAAAATTGCGCGCAAAGCATTTAAAAGAAAGTACACCAAAGAGATTCCGAGTATGAGTTTTTAACAAATTAAAAATAAAGGTATGATGAATTCGGCACCAAGGAGGTAGAAATAAATAGTTTAAATCATGTTTTGAATTCAAAACGTCAGTACACACGATGTTCTAAATTCAAATTTACTTTAACCTCTAGAGGGTAAAAATGACTTTTGCGCCCTGATATCGAGGAGCAAAAGTACTCTTTCCGAGCTGGTGGGATGAAAACATATTTGCCGGGCTAAGAGAAATCGATTGACGTGTGAATTATAAAAATCGGCCTAGGCGTTCATCACGCTGCACTGACAGAAATTTGGCGCGACCATTGAACGCAGCCTGCAAAACGTTTGAGGAGAAAGGAGTCAAATTCCATTTTCAAACCGCCATGCATAAAATGATGTATGAGCGACAATGGTGTGATAACCTCTTTGGAGCTAGATAACGGGACCACACTTCCGGCCGATATTTTGATATTGGGCGTGGAGACCACGTTTTACCCCAATTTCCTGAGAGATAGCGGTATTCAGCTGAAACCAAATGATGAGGTCACCGTGAACGATAAGCTGGTGACTAATATAAAGTACGTGTACGCGAGCGGCGATGTACGGCTTCGTGGCTGCTTATGTGACTAATCGCCCGTGTATAGGACGTTGCCTTAAATATTCTAAAGAAAAATGCTCCGCTGCCGACGGTCCATTACCTGTTCGGTTCTGGACGATGTTGTTTAGAAAGTTGATCCGGTACGTGGCCTGTGGGTAGCCCGCCAGCGAGCATATTGAAGATCATCGATACAAATCAAAAGATGCACACTTTGAAATTGTTAACAAATTGCGTCTCTGTGTGTAGGCGTGAGTGGTTTACAACTTTTTTTGTTGTTTGTTAAATAACGAGTGACGAGACGAGCAGGACATGTGCCTAATGGTAAACAACATGCCTGCCACATGATAGCACAGTGACACGCAGCTATTGGATGTAGTGTGGTACTTCCCCAGGCGGACTTTGCCAAGAGTCCTACCACTACGATCTGCTACCAAACTGCCAATCTGCTTGACCTCTTGAATCGCTAGCGGCGAGGTACGTTACGGTTCTACTTATTTTGGTTGTTAACAACAGGTATCAACGTCAGGCGTTCACCGCTTCCTACAATCGACTAAAAAGGGAAAGAGTGAGCTCACTCTTCCCAACGATATCATAATTCCATGCACCTGAAGTTTAGGAGGGCACATCCATTGATTTATATCGATGTTGAAGATGACGTAGATGGTTTGCAAATTTGTCATTTTCTCCTATATAAACCCACCCAACCCACTTGTCTCGTGCACTTGCATAGAAAAGAGATTCAAAAAACTTTTTCAGCTATGAATGGGGCACCGCATCATAAGCCTTCGTATAGTCAACCCAAGTAGTGGAGAGAGCATTTTTGTTTCGTTTGATTTGTTGGCAAATGGTCGTGTCGATTAAGATTAGCTCGTTACTACCCCTCGACTAGACCCTATCTTACCCATTCTGAGAGGAGGCCAAAACGTCATTCGCGACAATATGCGCCTTAGCTTTTGCTCTCAGAATGGATATAAGCAGCTTGTAGATGGTAGGTAAGCATGTAAAGGGTTTGTACTTAATAATTATCACTGTTTCATTAATGTTGACAGGCCTGGCGGCTAAGCGAGTCTTGTACATGCGAGTGCTCGTGAGTAGGTACTCCTCAGGCTGCGCGCCGCAAAGTCAGTTGTTTTCGACAGATTTACGTTCAACTTTCAGCCCCTTGCGTTAAACTTCGTTCACACAAACAACATCTGCGTATAATTAGATTAATGACTTTATTAATAACTTTAATAAAGTTCTGAATAATTAGTTTGTAAGTTCATAGTTAATTTTAAAAGACGGTTGTAATCGATTTATTACAGTTTTTGATTAAGTACCCATTTAACAACATAAGCAGCTAAATGTTCTCACTGAAAGACCTCAGGGCCTTCTCAGGGCGAGAACAAATTTTATTGTAATTGAAAATGTGTTAAAACAAGCAGAATTTGTTGTGGTCATGAATATAAGTGAATAACCAACTGTCCTAATGATTATGAATTTGATTGTCGTTTTTCGAAAAATATTGCAAAACATGACGAAAAGCTACATACTTTAAAACAATAATATTCAAACTTATTTAGTATCTACAGTTTTTTTACGAATACATGAAAAAGTACGTTTCTCACTTAAAGTGTTTTTTCATGGATGAGAGTATAGGTAATTATTTTATCATATAAATCAGTTTAATATAACTCAACAGATTACAAACATGAATTTGGCACGGTATGCGGTACGACGAACGACGAAGGTAACAACAATTTTTCCTAGTACACATGTTTTAGCATTCTCACGTAACTACATTTCGTTAAATTGTTTGTGCTATTGAATTTCATCGCAAATATCGTATAATAGTACGTAGCTATCAGTTCTAGCGGCGCGCCATATCTCCGTGTGGGATAAAAAGGATTTTCTATACTTTCCACTGCGAAGCGTGACCTAAGTACGGACCGTGCGAAGGGGCGCATTAGACGGGGACATAAGGGAAAGCATTCTTCCCGCTATAAACTTTTTTAAAGATTAGAGGAGCGGGAAAACAGATGTCTGGAGGTAAGTACACCTACTTACTCGTAACAACTCGGCGTCATCCAGTATTTTGAATTAGAAGAGTACAAAAAGTTCCACCATATTGACAACTGCCTTTGTTACAGCAATTTATGGCAGTAGCCTCAATGAGCCTCAACTGCTTATCGAACTTTGGTATATAGCAGAAGAAGGCCCTATTAAGCTGATTTTACCGTACCATACTCAATGAGTAAGTACCAAAATTTGGTAGTAAGCCTGGCTGCGAAGCCGAGGGTCGTGCGTTTGAGTCCCACCCAGTGCAAACATTTGTGTGTATATTAATAATATTTGTAATGTGTCCGGGTGTTTCTATGTATAATAAGTATTATATCGTAATAATAAATATCGTGGTTATCTCATATATCTGACTTCCATAGTAGGTACAGGTTTTGTTCAATTTGGGGTCTAATATACTTATAACTAAGCCAAGAGGACTTATTTTTTCTTCTTTTATTTAAAAATACGGGTTCCTATTATGATTTTACCCTAAAACATCCAAAAATATGTGTATAACAGTAGTGGTAACATTTCATATTCAGTTTGTAAAAAAATAAACTTAATGTTTCGTTGTCGAGACGAGTATATTTGAAGCAGAGAAAAAAATTACATTAAACTGACTTTGGCTCTTTATTACAAAAGCTAAAAATATTCAAAACTTAAAAATACTACAGAGGATGGAAATAAAAATGGTGAGAAATATATATACCATATTTTGGATAGGTACGCGAACGTCCGTAATTTAGTTCCGTATGTTTTTTTGTACCTCTCGGCCCAGAAAGCGCTCTTTCGTCGTTCACTGGGACCCGATAGGAGCCATTCACGCCGTTAAGTAACCGCTGATTTAAGGAGGAGCTTTTTGTACGGTATCGACGGACAAATGACCCTCGAGATGTTTTATTGCGAGTGGAACGCTTTCGAGTATTGTGGCGAGACGTCTTTTGAGTCCATTGTTGAAAGCGCTTGGCTTGATCCTTTGGTTGGGAACAGACAATACAAACGGTTTATCTATAAATTTTAACGTGGATTTAAATTAAATACTAACTAATAAAGTGGTTCTGATTATTAGTTGACTGCAGTAATTGAAACAATAACTAAAATAAACATTACTGTGTTCCGGTTTGTAGGGCAATGTTTCCAGAGAAATTACAGGGCTTAGAGATATAACATCTTAGACATCTGGGTGACGACCGCAGTGCAGTGCTAGGTAAGGATTTGGACTATTCATGTTCCAATAGCTGCGTGTCACTGTGCTGTCGTGTGGCAGGCATGTTGCTTCCCATCAGGCACATGGCCTGCTCGTCTCGTCACTCTTTATTTAATAAAAAAAATACATAATGTCCGAACACCAGCTTTTACTGACATATTAAGTATGCTTATCAAGATTTTTGCTACCCAGGAATCTGTAGACGAATATAGAACAGCGCTATAGTTTTCTGGTTGATATTTTAAAGACTAAAACCTAGAGGTTTGGCCACACTTTCGTTGTAAGAACATCTACATCATGAAGTCTGTCGACGAAGAAACTTAATATCACGTTATTTCACGTTTTAGCGACAAGCGTGAAACTTTTTTTTTATATAAAAGAGTGACGAGACGAGCAAGACATGTGCCTGAAAGCAACATGCCTGCCACAGAACATGAAGAGTCAAAATAATTACCTAGCACTGCACTGCGCTCGTCACCCAGAGATCTAAGATATTATATCTCTAAGCCCAGTTATTTCTCTGGAAACATTGCCCTTCAAACCGGAACACAGTAACGCTTATACATTACTGCTTGGCGGTAGAATAACTGGCAAAGGTGTAGTACTTCCTCAGGTGGACTCTGTCAAGAGTTGTACTAATTCTAACTTGCATAAACTTGCGCGCTGTGGTGTTGTAGCACTGCGGTACTACGACAGCGTAGCACTTCTATTAACTCGTAGAGACTGCGCTCAAAGAAAGAGATGGCGTTTTGACATACTAACGAATAATCTAAAATTTTGAAATTCTACAAACAAAAATAATCAGGAATTTAGGTGCAGTTTGTACTATCAATATTAATAGCAAGCCCACGGCTGGGCATAGAACATATTTTTTTTCTTTCGTCATAAATAATAATTTGACATGTTAATACACACATTAGGTACACACATAAATTTTCGGATATCAATGGTAGTCGGAATGTGATATAATTGATAATGATCGGAAGTATCGGGTTTAACTAAATATTTGAAGTTGAATTATTATTATTTATAAGATTTTTTTTCTTATTTTATTCGTATCAAGTTTTCGTTAGCTGTTCCACTGAGCACTTTGATAATCAGAGAGGGTTATGACCACAGTTATACATTTATGTGCAAGTAGTTGTACTTGGACTCTCCTTGTTCAATGACATGATGTTTGCTATCGGTTGCCGACTTGCTCATTGAGACATGTTAGTTTCTTGGCTACGCTCCTGTATAAAAGGTTCATACTTCTGCATCACATTTAAAATGTCTGTCTTGAACGAAACGTGTAGATAATTTGGTATTTTATCACACGTGTACGAGCAGGAAGCAAGGAACAGCATCATTGGATTCGTTGGCTAACTGGATGAATGTCCCAAGTTTTTGGGAGATTCCGTCGTTGGCATCATAACTGAAAAAAACATTATACACGAATTTACAGACGAAAAAAATTGGCAGTCATAGGAACTGCCGATAGAAGTGAAAACTTATAACTCAGAATTTGATAGGTTACTTTGGAAACTACGCGGGTGAAACCTGAGGGCGTGGATCTGACCATGGCATGGTTAGAGAATGTCACGTCTACGGTAGATAATGTCATGTCTACATGTAAACAGATGAGACCGACAAAAAGACACATGCCTTACATCTTCAATTAAAAATATATAATTACCGTATTGATGCCAATTGAAGTAAGTTACCTCTGAGTTATAACACGAATTCCTGGTAAATCTATAATAGGTACTTCTAAAGGCCCGCTACTGAACTGCTTGATAGCGATTCTTGTTTTATTCCCTATTGTTTCTTTCGACATGCTGCTGTAATCTAACAGGATCTAATGAAAACACTGAAAGCAGAATAAGAATAAATGTATTGCTCTCACTGTGTAAAAATAGGTCTTATAAATATAAAAAAAATTACAACAGTGTACCCTTGACGGGCGTGCAACATTAACAAGTATACAAAGTAGGTAAGTACTTTCTTGTAATTCTGTTTTCGATGTAAAACATTATTTTGAACAGTTACATACTAAAATAGTTATACATAGACATAGTCATCTTTCCCATCGTTAAAATACTCTTTTAAATCGTAAAATGCCTTTGTTAGGAGCCACTTTTTTAATTCTCTTTTAAATGTAGACCCAATTAGAAGTTTAATTTTAGTGGGAAAATTATTACAAATTTTGATGGGTGTAATAAATGTGAATAATTAACACATAAGAATGTTTTATTCAATGTCTTATACCTTTACACGAGCAATTCTTGTTTATACCTATACATATAATCTGAATCTCGGAAACGGCTCGAACGATTTTCATGAAATATGTATTCGGGCGCGAAAAATCGATCTACCTAGGTTTTATTATTTAAAACGTCGTTTGATGCGCGTTTTTAGACCTTGCAGAACTGTTACATTAACATTAGAATGCGAAGGTAAATTTTGCCATTTTGTGGGTTAGTATAATAAATAGCTCAGGCGGCAAGCTGCGCGGTCACGACATGTATATCGGTGGACAATTCACACACAACACCATCTGACCCCAAACTAAGCAAAGCTTGTGTGATGGCGGCCAGATAGCTGATATAATACTTATATAGTTTTAAATACATACTTATTATACATAGAAACACCCAGACACAGTGCAAACATTTGAATTCATCACACAAATATTTGCACTGGGTGGGGATCGAACCCACGACCCTCAGCTTCGCAGGCAGAGCTACTACCAACTAAGCCACGAGGCCAGTCAACCAGACCATGAAGGACCAGGGTTCGAATCCAGACGACTTCTCTATTTTTTCCATTCCCTCTTTTCTTTTAGATAATATATTACGGGGAGCCCTTTATCTATATCTAATTACTTATATGCAATGTTTGAACAGAGAAAAGCTCGGTCACCCAGGTAGTAGTCATGATACGAGCAACACGCCTGGGCCTAATAGCACAGTATGACGCAGCTATTTGAGCAAGAAAAGCCCAAGCCACTGTATTGCACTGGCACACTGGCTTGGGTTTCAATTTCAGTATCAATTATATAATTTAAAAATCACATTAGATCGCGATAGCATTTACTAGAATATGATATTGCTCTACATCACCGTGTACTTTAACAGCTTGTCTTCTGTCATTAGTAACTTCCCCAACATCCTATAAAATAATGTTTTCGGTATTCGGATCAGGCAATAACATAATATACTTAGTACTACTTAAAGTTACGGCTGATCTAGTCAAGAAAACAGCACCAGGCGATTTAGAGGCTCTGATTCGAATTCCACTTACCACTTGTTCACTCCTCGGCCAGAAATATAAGTCAATTACCTATATCATTTTTGAAAATAGAGAGTCGATTTTTTTTTTAAATTATCGAAGTGTTAAAAGGAAGTTTGTATAAAGTTTAAAACAAAATTATTGAACAAAATCACGGGTCTAATCAAGAAAATAAATTAGTTATTGTGTAGTCGTAGATAATGTTCATACATTTTATAATCGCAGTGACCGAAGCCTTGAACTGAAATAGACCTGGAGCGGGAAGTTAATACATTTAAAACACATTGCTATGCGAATTGATACCAAAAATGAACATACGAATACATTTCCTACTAAATTCCTACAATTCCTACTAATATTATAAATGTCAATGTATGGATGTTTGGATGTTTGTTGCTCAATCACGTCCTAACGTATGAACAGATTGGGCTGAAATTTGGAACACAGATAGATTATAGTTTTATCTTTATTCCGAAAACAACGGGAACGGGAACTTCGCGGGTAACACCGCGGGGCGCTGCTAGTACTTTAATAAACAAAAAATCCGTGTCGCAAATACATTAACGTACTAGGCACGCTTTCGATGGATAGTGGGTTTCGGTACGTAGATTATTATTTAATTGTATAGGTTCTGTGCTTAGGGTAACTACAGTATATTTTTTAGAAAACGAGTACCAACCGAATCGAATCAACATAAAGTCCGTTCCACTCATAGACAAATAATAAAAACGGCCAAGTGCGAGTCGGACTCGCCCATGAAGGGTTCCGTAGGTGCAAGTAACATAATAAATAAGTTCTTGTAGTTCGGTGTAACTTTGATCGATGTTTTGATAATAGTGTATTTATGACGTACTAAAAAAAACTACTCATCAGATCGAGTTCAAACTAATTTTCGTTGGTAGTTTGCATGGTAATTAGTATAGTGTAGAGTTGCAGTTCTAAGTATTGGTTACAGTTATATTATTATTAGTTATAATATTGGATACAAGTTAGTGTCTAGTTTTTGTAGAAATAATGTTATCCATGGCGGATCTTGCATCTTTGTAAATGAAGCACTAAAGTGTGTCGAAAACGTTGAGTTATCAGCATTGTCAGTAGAAAGATTTTGCGAAATTTCCGCGAATGACGTTATGAACTTTGACATTACTATCATTTGCATTTATCGCATAGGCCTAGCTCATGTTAGAGGTTTCTTAAGTGGCCTGGAACGTTTGCTCGATAAGCTCAGTGCAACCGATAGAACATTCATGATTCTCGGTGATATAAACATAAATATTTTAGACAACACTAGCGCTGACTGTAAAAATCTGTTCGACTTACTCCACTCCTATGATGTGAGTTCAATTGTAGACTTCCCTACTCGTATAACAGAAAAGTCACAAACCGCGATTGACCTTATTTTCACAAATGTAGCGCGACAACTTACTTCCGCAAACTCAATAAATACTCTTCTGTCGGATCACTTAGCTGTACGTGGAGTAGTGAAATTTGCTCACTCAACGCCCGCACAACTTGTTTGCATTGTTCCGGCGAGCAGGCAAAGGATTCCGCAACGCATATATAATTATAAACTCGCGCGTTAGAGCGATCTGACGGTGGTTACAATTGTTCGGTGACATAAATATAAACATCTAGAAGTTATTTATACAATAACGTTTGGACAGGCTTCAAACGATTATTTATCACTTTCGCACGATTTTGTGTCGCTCGTATTTGACTTATAACTCTGTTGACGAGGAGCTCTGTAGTGAATTTAACAAAGAAGTCACTGGTGGTTTGTATCTTTGCTCTGGGCGTGAGTATGGCTCTGGCGCCTTGGGCCTTTTTCAAGGAGAGCGTAGCAAACGTAGAAGTGCCAAACGGTCAGCCATCGAGCGCGTACGCTCTCCTACGCCGCCGGACGCGGCTGAAACTCGAGTCAGATTGACCGACCCGTGATATTACACGTGAGCTACCCGTTTTACCCAATAAATAACCACCTGCTCGTCTTCGAATGACTATCAGTATAATGTAGCTAGTGATTGTAACTTTTTTATTCTAGGTAGTATTCTAGGTAGTAGTAGCTTTTATGGGTAAGCATGTTGCTTAAATTTGGATAAGATCTGCTCATCGCGTCCTTCTATGTTGCTAATATATCAGTTATTACCTACTGTACGACTGAAACAAATAAGTCTGTAGTCTAAAAAAATCGTTTACGCACTAGGGTAATAAAATAAAATAATAACACAAATATATATTTTTATTAATAAATCTTATTAAAAATACAAATAAATCATTTTTGATATTAAAATACATTTTGGGTACAATGCCGTATATATTAATTTATTACTATAATATGTTCTAATAACTCTTTTACAAAATATAATTATTTATTCTCTACGAGAAAACTTAACACTAAAGAGATTACATGGCGTACTTACGTACATTATTCTAAATATCTACCAACCAAGCAAGTTCCTTGTAACGGTAGGTATAGTAACTTACTTCCTACCAACATGTCACTCTTCCTCAAAAGAAACAAGAACAAAATAAATAATGTTGAGCTATCCTCGACTATCTTGAATTTTGACATAAATATTGATAGTGAAGAGGAAAGTAACTAAATATGGAATACCATTTTCGTGTTGTGTTATAGAAAAAAAACGTATTTTAAAGCATTTTTTTATTCTTATTTATTAGGTACCAGTCATGCAGTTGCACTTAAATGATTGACAGTCTTGTTTTAAATAATAATTTAAAACATAAAACTTTCACAACAAAAAATCAACATAAATGTAACCATATTAATGAACACGAACCCAATTATGGACTACTATAAAACTATAAATCATAAACCTTTACTTTTATGAGATACTAACAGTAACTTTGGTAAATTTCAAAAAGTTTTTTAAGTTACTAATTAAATTGTAAACAATGCATACAATATTATTCCTACAACTTTTACCGATAAATGTTTACGTACATTAAAACCTTTCTCACAAAGCCAAAACAAAAATCTCTCACCGCAGCTACAATCGTCGCCCGACAGGTAAGTCGAGAACTGTATGCGAGTATTATGATGGGAAGAAATAGTGTAGTGGTAGGTCTCTTAGCAGAGTCCGCCTGGGGCAGTACCACACCTTTGCCAGTTATTCTACCGCCAAGGATGTGCCATGTGGAAACATTACTGTGTTCCGGTTTGAAGGTCAATGTTTCCAGAGAAATTACAGGACTTAGAGATATAACAACTTAGATCTCTGGGTGACGAGCGCAGTGCAGTGCTAAGTAATGATTTGGACTCTTCATGTTCCAATAGCTGCGTGTCACTTTGCTGTTATGTGGCAGGCATGTTGCTTACCATCATGCACAAGTCGTGCTTGTCTCGTCACTCGTTATTAAAGAAAAAAATAAATAGAAGATCTCTGTTTTTAGAAACTAGAGTACTTATTTCCGAGAAATGGCGCTATTCCATTTGATTACTTTCAAATGACTAAATAAATTTAAAAATGTTTCTTTAGGACGGGAAAAAATAATAATAAAAATAGAAAAATAATAAGTAATTCTGATTATAGGTGTCATTATATTCATGTGTCCTGATTGCGGTGATTTTTTTTTTTTTTTTTTAGACCTGACTAATGGTAACTGGCTCGTATGAGCCTCTACTACCAATCTGACTATTGAGTTAGCGCAGGAGCGCAGGACTCAAAATAACCTAACCTGACAACCTAACATAATACTTACGCTGAAAAGCATACAAATATAAGATCTGATACCTGTAAAATAAAAATCGAGCTAGCTAGGAGAGAACTATCTGACTCATACATACATACCGAAATTAAGTACTCTAGTTGAGTACTATCGGATGTGAAATTAGAGCCAATTTATGAGGGGATGATTGGCCCCTTAGATTGGTCTATCTTATTGGAAAGAGCAACAAAATAGTTATCTGACGAACACATTTACAAATGGAGCATGAGAATTTAAGTGAAGTTAAAATATTATTTTGTAGTTGTTAAGCAAAACGGCTGACGGAAAGTGTCTGGGAGTATTGGGACCTTGTTTTTAAGGATATATCCTACAACATACGTGAAAATCACTTCTTAGAAAATACGTGAAGTAAGTAATGTTTGTATGTACCTTCATTACCCCATATCTCAAAATTGGCCGTCTAAACAAGTTAGCGAGTAAGCATGTGTTCTTAGTACTTACTAACTCTATTCAATCGTCCACATTTCATTCATCAGAAAATAGGTGACGTCTGGCAGCTCTGGGATCTCGGACTATAATATATTATATTTCATCCCGTTTAAAACCACAAAACTCGTTATTTTGGTGACTTTGTACAAAAAATGAAAGTTGTCGAGTACTTTTATAGAAAACAGTATATCATTTTTTATATCATAGAGTAACGAGACGACCAGCTGCAGGACATGTGCCTGATGGTAAGCAACATGCCTGCCACATAACAGCACAGTGACACGCAGCTATTGGAACATGAAAGTCTAAATCATTACCTAGCACTGCCCTGCGCTCGTTACCCAGAGCCTATCTCGAAGCCCTGTAATTTCTCTGGAAATATTGCCCTTCAAACCGGAACACAGTAATGTTTGCACATAATGCAAAATACAAGTAATGGCTAAATTGACAAATTTAAAACAACTGCAACGTTGAGTTAATTATACCTAGTTACTAAGAACTAAGAACATTTTCATCCTAACAAAGCTTGATGAGATCTTCAATTCAAGTTCAGTTCAATTTTCAAACTAAGACGTTTTTGAATAATAAAGTGCGTTGGGCATTTATTGAGATGACAAAAAAAAAACTGGAAACGCAAATCATGATGCTGGTACTTACCCACATTAAGTTTATAAGTATGTATAGTATAGTGTCATTGTACAATTTTTCACTGCTATTGGCACCCTTTTAATGCCACCGTGTTTTAATGTATGTATATCTGTATAATTCTCTATTTATTTGGGATTTCCAATACACATTTCTACTTAGATTATGAGCTACACCAAAACTCAGCATAATATCTATATGATCATTTTGTTGCCACATTTATTTATTTCTTTCATTATGTGTATTCTCAGTAAGGCAACCAGAGAGATATTCAATACAATTTCAAATTACTAAGACCATAAAGTTGTTTCTGCACTTGCCTTTTTACACATTCTGATAAATTCTGCTCATCAATAAATCTCCCAGTAGTCGAATAAACAGACCTGTAGCTGGGTGCATCAATTCCGTGTAGGGATTCAGAATTATTCCAACTATTAAATTAATTAGAATGCTGTTTTCACACTAATTTGATAATATTTATGGAATGGTATTTATTTTTTACATTTTTAACTATAATATAATTTATCGAAACGTGAGAACAGTTTCGACAAATCTTCTTGTTCAGTTTCTTTTTCTTGCAATGATTTTTGAACAGATTCTTTATCTACAGGACATTTGAGCAGTACCGCTTTGTGGTCCGACACATTGAATTCCTCAACTGCGAATTTCCAGTCCTCAATAAAATCATGAGCAATATTATCTAAACATGTTTGAGTGCGTGCTCTAGTTATTTGTTTTATGGCAAGTCTAAGATCATAATTGAATAGCAAGACTTCTAACTTCTCAGTTGCATTAGTTGATTTCAATCTATCTATATTGTAATCTCCAGCTACAATTAAATGTTTGTTTTGTTTTCTACGCAGTGTGCGCAGAAGGTTGTCTAGACGTTCAAAAAATTGTTTTAATTCGGTATTCGGTAATCGGTAAATACACACAACAATAATGTTGTATGGGATTAACTCTATGGCACAACACTCGAAAATGTTGGAGATGGACATATCTTTGATCGTTGAAATCGATCTGTACTTCACATCATTTCTGACAATAATACAAGCTCCGCCTCTAGATGGTTTTACGTCTGATCTGCAAAAACTGGCGGCCAATTTGTAACCCGGTTCATCAAAGCGATCTTCAGCGCCCAATATTATGTTATGTTCCGTTATACATATCACATCTACAGTAATTCCTTTTCTTTTTTCGTATTTTTTTAATTCATTCATGAATCTGGCTGATTTACTAACTAAGCCTGCTATGTTCTGGTGCAAAATATGTATGTAATGGCTTTGAAATGCCTCTTTTTTTTGAAGTTTGTTCACTTTAAATTGTTCATAGGGTATTTCATTTTTTTCTGGGGAATCTGTAATGGAAAAATTTATAACTTTATGATAGGTGCACTACTGTTACTGTTGTAGCGGCTGTATCGTATATTTCTTATTTCAAGTACCTACTAACTTCATTGCCTTTGTTCCTTGTGTCCCTAGCGGATAAAATATATCGTATAACACAAACACTAATAACGTAAATATTAATTGAACTAACAGTGCTCCATTGTATTAAGTAATAATTATAAGTGACAGTCAAATTGTAAAAGCAAGGAGTCAGATATTAAACACCGTCACGTGAACACGCATTTTGTTTTTCCTGTCACCACACCTTCACGCACCCATCGGCAAACTGTCAAAGCGTTTGCTATTGTTGACTTTGACTGCTATTATAAATTAATAATTTTATTACTAATACAATTGATATTTGAAGCAGACATTCAATAAATTTGATGAATTTTTTCAGGACTTGTAAAGCTTAACGTCAGAGATTATGTTTGTAAGCTCGACAAACTACTGCACTGGTTATTGATGACTATTTTTACATATCTACTTACATTTACTCGTACTAGCAATGTTGTTTGTGCTGTATTTAGGTACAATTTTGGGTTTAGCTTGATTGAACTGACGATCCCATTCCAAAAGAGCATCATAGCATTCAGTAGACTGTTTGTGATTTACTCCAGTAATATTTTCTAACCAGTTCTGAAACTTTACTTGGTCAAAATTAAATTGTCTACATTTCCTGTAGACGTCTCGTGCCTGCAATAAAATAATTAGATGTAAAGAAAGCAACGAGATGAGATAGTTATTATTAATGCTGCTAAAGGCTGTTATGCTAATTTCGTAGACAGCATATAATTATGTGCAACAAAAAATATCTTAGGTTAAACTTTCAAGGCGTCATTATTAGATATTTATGCGTAATGCCCTTTACTCATATATTCTCATCATTGTGGTTACTCATTAGCATAACCGACTTTCTTGTAACTTTAGTAAAAATCGCTTTAATGCAAATGGGTATTTTAAATATCAAATATCTCTCGGATGTTTGAAAAACAGTTTTTAAACGGAAATCACAGGGCAAAAGTCATCTTGTAACTCCGGAGGACGACTAGTGGGCAGAGCTAGGTTATGGGCAGGTATGTAGTTTACCACTATACCTCATTCCAAATCTCTGTGAATAAAAGGTAAACAAATCGATGTCACTCAAAATATGACAGACCAGCATTTCTCAACCATTGTTTTACAAGATAGTTTGTAGTACCTTTCATTGCTTGCCCTTTTAAATTTTCGCCGCATAAAAAGGCTAAATATATATGTATGCATATCATAAACACCCAAATAAATGTTCCCACTGCTGCTGGGACTTGGAACAATCAACACATTGCCGCTGTAAAAAATCGTCAGGCACAAGAATCTGCAATTGCTGAACATTTGATTGATGCTAAAACTGGTCATTGGATCGAGATCCACGACCCGAAGGTTCTATCTACCGAATGTCATTACTACGCAAGAATGGTTCGGGAAGCATTGGAAAATAAAAAACATAGGTATATATTTCAACTACGACGCGATGACCACGATGTCAATAACCGAAAACTAACCAGTTTACGGTTATCGGCGTCGCGAAATCCTCTAATAAATAAATGTGTGCATAGCGCACTTAGTTTGGAGAAACCTGGTGATATGGTTAGTCTTGTGTGTAGTGTTAGTCACCGTGCAATTTTTGAAGCCCAAATGAGGGTAGATGGAGATTTCCTCTCATTTCATAATGAGAATATGGCGGGCATACGTACATTTATTTCCCCCACGTAAAAAAAGGAAAGGCAAAGCATTTGAGTTCGGAGAAGAATGTAACACTAGAAGAAAAGTAATTTAGATGTTTCCTTATGTGAAATCGTTCCTTTTATTTTTAACAATAATTAAATAAGACTGGCCTCGTGGCTTAGTTGGTAGTAGCTCTACCTGCGAAGCCGAGGGTCGTGGGTTCGATTCCCACCCAGTGCAAATATTTGTGTGATGAATTCAAATGTTTGCACTGTGTCTGGGTGTTTCTATGTATAATAAAAAATTATTTCAAACTATATAAGTATTATATCAGCTATCTGGCCGCCATCACACAAGCTTTGCTTAGTTTGGGGTCAGATGGTATTGTGTGTAAATTGTCCACCAGTATTTATTTATAAAAAAAATATCTCGTTCGAATTGTCCTCGTACTACCCAAAACTGATCATTACACTATGACGTAATATTCTGTAAACACATACAAAAGTTTCGATCAAAATAACACAAAATGTATGTCATTTTAGAGTGAAAACTATACATGCATGTGGAACACGTATTTAGAGGTTTGCGATTTTCTCTCAACTCGTTACGACACAAGAAACCTTTTTCTCGGAGTTCTTTAGTCATACTCTTACTCTTTTATTGATAACGAGTAGTTGCATGTCATATTCAAGGTATTCAAATATTACCAATACAAGTCAATAATTTAAAAAAAAGTAGACGTCAATTTAAAATCCCATTACAATAAAAATCAAATAATACATTATATTAAAATCAAATTACATTATAATTAAAAATTCTAAATTAATGACAAAAATAAATAGAGTAAAATTAATCCATACTGGAATATAATGGAAATGGGCATTTTCACAATATGGGCATGATGGGCAATATGGGTATGTTAGAAAAATAGGCGCGTACTTAATAAGAATAATTTGATGAAAAGAAGTATAAATGTCTTGAATGCAACATTGAGAGTTTGAGAAACACAGATCAAATTGCTAGTACTTAAAATCATATTTCTATCGTCCTACCATTACTTTATATAACTTTTAAAATAAGATAGTATAGAATTATTTGATCAATACAAATCTAAGTATATGGTATTTAAGATCGCAATAAAGTCGAATTCTATTTGTGAAAAATATTTTAAGGCTATTTCATAAAAATACTAAGATTAAACGATGTTTATGTTATGGTATCAACTTTGTTTTGGTTTGTTTTGGTTTTCTACACAGCTTATTGGAATGCACTATAGGCGCACGTCTTTTTAGTCCCATCATTCTATATCATTTAAGAAAATGTCACTCGTATGTTCGACCACGGCTGACAATGGACAGCAGTTTGCCTAACCTCAATTACTGTGCTACCACTACTAATTATACGATAGACGTACTTTTTTTTTTTAAATAAAGAGTGACGAGACGAGCAGGATATGTGCCTGATGGTAAGCAACATGCCTGCCACATAACAGCACAGTGACACGCAGCTATTGGAACATGAAGTGCCAAAATCATTACCTAGCATCGCACTGCGCTCGTCACCCAGAGATCTAAGTTGTTATATCTCTCTGGAAACATTACCCATCAAACCGGAACACAGTAATGTTTCCACATTACTGCTTGGCGGTAGAATAATTGACAAAGGTGTGGTACTTCCCCAGGCGGACTCTGCAAAGATTCCTACCACTACAAATATACATACATACATAAAGTACTTGATTTTGCAATATCTCCCTTCTTATGTGTGAAGATTATCTGCTGGAGCTATCGCATCCTCAAATTGTGGTTGGGTTTACCAGTAATAATACCTACAATATGTCGAGTAAAAAGCTTTACTTATAGCGTCTCTCGATTTCTCCCGCGCAGTTGCCGTTTCAGTTATTTACCCGCCATAAAAAGTAGCGTATGTGCTATTCGATCTCTTTCATTTTTTTTTGATTTTTCAACTAAACGTTTACAACTTTGGGAGGACATTCCCTCCCTTTGGACCGCGCCTAGATTCTGTAACGTGAATTATATAAACTTTACTTACAAGATGAATATTTGCTTGGGCCAGATTGTCTCCTGCAACGGGTCCTATCCCAGGGAGCTTTGTTACAGGCTTCTCCGCCATGTCTTCAGAGACGAATTTTGCGAATTTCAACGTAGGTTGATCCATTTTATGATTTGGCCTACAATGGTGTTACTTGCACTCTTGTTTGCTGGAGTTTCAGTGACGCTTGTATCGGCTCGGCACTGGTCCTGTCTACGAACATTTCTACCATTAATTAGGCAGTCAGGACTTGTATTACTTCGATTGTAGAAAGTTGCATTTTCATTTAAATATTTAAACTAAGGGCCGATCACTATGGACTACTACTTTAGTTGTGTATATCTCGTTTTCTTTTTCGTCTATTCTTAGTGTATTTGAGATTTGTCTTCTTCGTCGCTCGGATCCAAGATGGTCCACGGTACTCACAGCCCTGTGCATATTGCCTAATATTGTTTAAATATTTACGCGGATCAAAAATATTACAATTATTAAAGCTAAAAATGAAAAAAAGAAAAATAAGAGACTTATCAGCTGACTATTTTTTAATCATTGTATAACTTAAGACCAATAGAAACTGTTCTCTCAGACATATTGCATGCCGCTCGAAGAGGTCAGTTTGTATGGGTCAACTTTTAAAATGCTTTGTAATATTATATTATATCTTATTTTACCTGCAAACAGCAATAAAGATTTTTGTAACTGTATTTGTAAAATCAATCCTAAAATATAGTTATACTTCATTGGCCTTATTCCTTTTTAGGGTTCCGTAAAACGTAAAAACGGAACCCTTATAGATTCGTCATGTCTGTCTGTCTGTCTGTCTGTCCGTCCGTATGTCACAGCCACTTTTTGCCGAAACTATGAGAACTACACTGTTGAAACTTGGTAAGTAGATGTATTCTGTGAACCGCATTAAGGTTTTTACAAAAGTTTTTTAAAAAATAAAAATTAGGGGTGCCCCCCATACTGAGAACTGAAGCTCAAAAATTTTTTTTTCATCAAACCTACACGTGTGGGGTGTCTATCGATAGGTTTTAAAAAAATATGTTGAGGTTTCTAATATAATTTTTGTCTACACTGAATAACTTGCGCGAGAGACGCTTCCAAAGTGGTAAAATGTGTGTCCCCCCCCCTCTAACTTCTAAAGTAAGAGAATGAAAAAACTAAAAAAAATATATGATGTACATTACTATGAAAACTACCAACGAAAATTAGTTTGAACTCGATCTGATGAGTAGTTTTTTTTTAGTACGTCATAAATACACTATTATTAAAACTTCGATCAAAGTTACCTACAACGAAATACAAGAACTATGTGTACTATGTATATTATGTTACTTGCTGGAACGGAACCCTTCATGGGCGAGTCCAACTCGCACTTGGCTACTTTATTTAACATGCTTTTATTAGCTTCACTTGTAACTAACTACAAATGTAAGAAAACCTTGGAATCTTAATTTGATCCACTTTCCGGTATTCGATTAGGATGAAATTTTGCACACACTCTGAGTTCTGATGACAATACATAACTAGCTAAGAAACGTCATTACAAATCCAATATGGCAGCCTCCCCAAGATTGCGGACTGGCTGTTTGAAGTCCACCCCCATGATATGGGTATCAAATGAAAGGGTTTGCTATCAGGAATGCGAAAAAAATAGTCACGTGACTTAAATCCAACATGACGGACATCCAACATGGCGGATTGGCTATTTGAAATGCACCCCCATGATATGGATATTAAATGAAAGGGTTCAAATGGTTCTTGCCATTCAGCAAGAATGGCATACGAAATTCTGTAATTTTTCGTGCGTGGTAAAAGCGTGTTTTTTAGTTTTTAAAACTATTAATATTATAAGTGTATGACTTAAATAATAATCGAAAGTTTCCCGTGATTGCTAAAGAATCTAATGATTTAAAAAATAAATCAGATTTTAAACTATTATTTTTTGTTGCCAAAAATATTAACCGTGACAGATAGGTGTAAATAAAACTCCTCGTTTAGCACACAATGTAGTTTTAATTTATTTAAAGCTACAAGCACTTACCACTCCTAGAGAAATAATTATAAAAACGCATCCACAAACAAAATCTTAACTATTCGACTCCTACATACTCATTAGAAAGTCATTTAATATTAAAAAATCCTTGAAGTACCATTTCATAATTTTTAACTGGGTATTTTAAATTTATTCAAATTTAAAAGAGCTCAACTTTGAGCCAATTACGATAGAGTTCACAGAATTACTGTGATTTCATCCGTTCATACTTTGACGCTAGATTCAAAACATCCTGCTTGAATTCATCGTGTAATTCAGTTGGAATCTTCTCAAATGAATTCAAAAAGTTGACAAGGAACGGTATCAATGTGTTGTCTTGCACCGGTGCCTGCGCTGGCTCCGAGTCGAGCTTTCGTCGCTTCCACCGTTGCTCTGGGCTTGGAGTGGGCACTCGTAGGTTAGGCCGTTGCTCAGGACTGGAGGAGGATTTTCGTTCGACAAGCCGTTGTTCTGGGCTTGGGGTGAGCTGCTGTAAAGTGCTTTGACTACTTCGAGCAACGTTGAGTGATTTGTAATTTCGACCTCTTCGGGAAGAAACTAGTCCTTTCACAGAGCGCTTGGCTGGAACGTTGTGTACTAAAAATTACAAAAATGTATTAGCAAAAATGTTAAAAATAAACTAATTATGACGTGACATTTTTTTTTCAATGAAAACGCCTTTATTTTTTTTTTGGTTAACAAATCACTTAACAATTTTAAATGAAAAAAAATCTCTTGAAATACATTGTTATTCATTTTTAATAATACGAGTTTTTTGGTTATTAATTGCTGGAACATTGTTTTACCTATCAATATTCGCTAAACAAGTATTATTAATGATGGGATATTCAAGGAGTTTGGATATATTGGGCACAAAGGATATACAGGCATATAGGGCCCTGGGACAAGCATTTGGCGGAGGTGATGTACAACCGGATACTGGCATATTTGTCGTTTATTAAACAAGGTTTGTGATGCTGCCAGCATTTTCGCAGCTATTTTTTTTACCATAAACCTATTAAAATGAGTATTTTCTAATTACTTAAATACTGCTTAATTACTGCGTTTTTTTTTTTTTGTTCAGTTTTTTTGTAAACATTGATCTATTGTTATTACAATAATAATTCCATTTATCACAACCTTATTGTCGTGGTACAAGAACCTACATTAAAATATAAAGATAAACAAATACTCACTGGACGTGTCGTCGAACTGGTCGTGCCACTGCTTGAAGGCTTTATAAAATACGGGTACACGGGCGTTTGGGATGTTTCGTTTCTTGAAAAAATCTCGGAATCTTGTTTTTATAAACTTAACCTTCTTTAATTCGTTGTATAGAGCCAATGCCTGTGAAATAGAGAAGTCTGTGTCAGTAATAAACTAACGACACTTTGCTCGAAGCATAGATTTCGTTTTTTTTTTTATATTCGATTTCTTTGTCTCAAAGGGACCGCGCTCTCAAACAACACACACACACACGCTTACGTCCGTGATCACGCTCTCACCGAAAAATTATAAAAACGATGAGTTTACATTAACTACGCATGGACTTAGAACAAACGCTTTACACCAAAAGCACGGGAGGTTTACCGCCGAACGAAAAATGTCATAACTTTGATGTTTCTCTCTCTTTTCTTTTCGCTTGAACTGATAGAGACGGTAATAGCAAAGCCATAGCCGATTTAGTTAGGCGGTAGAGGGCCGGGTCTGATCGCTCTTGCCTTGTCGCTCTTGTGGAAGTGTCATACTTTTGTCGCAACACATCACTTTGTATCCATAGCTAACATATACAACTCAACTGCTTACGATTCGTACAAAACAACCGTGCAGAAAACCTTGATCTACTTACTTAATCTTTATATGACTGGCCTCATGGCTTAGTGGATAGTAACTCTGCCTGCGAAGCCGAGGGTCGTGGGTTCGATTCCCACCCAGTGCAAATATTTGTGTGATGAATTCAAATGTTTCCACTGTGTCTGGATATTTCTATGTATAATAAGTATGTATTTACAAATATATAAGTATTTTATCAGCTATTTGGCCGCCATATTACAGGCTTTGCTTAGTTTGGGGTCAGATGGTGTTGTGTGTGAATTGTCCACCAATATTTATTTATTTATTTATTAGTGTAAAATCGCGTGGCCTCAACCAGAGTGCGGGCGCGGAAACTTCAAACATACGAAACGCGCCTTTGCGTCCACAGTGTAGCGGGCCTAGCGCGGCGGGCTTGAGCGACTAAAAGCCGGGGGGTCTACCGCCTAACGAAAAACGCTTTGATGCTTTGACGCTTTGGCATTGCAGTCTCTTTCATTTCAAGCGAGAAGAAAAGAGACAGCAATGTCAAAGCATCAAAGCGTCAAAACGTTTTTCGTTAGGCGGTAGAAGCGCGGGTCACACAGAGGCGATCCGATAGCGATAGAGATTCGAAAGCGATAGCGATCCGATACCGAGTATGGGATCGCGCCCGCTTGCTGTGTGTCAGGTCGCATACAAATTAGAACATTACAAAAAATCCCGTCTCGGATCGCTATCGCTATCGCTATCGGATCGCCTCTGTGTGACCCGGTGTTAAGCGGGCATATTTGTCAAACGTTCATTTGTTTGCGCTAGACGTGGGCATAGAATAGATAATACAGATAGAACGGACACTCCCCACCCCCCGCCAATTTCAAGCTGCCTCCCCCTCGCGGACGCGAGGCGGATTCAACGAAGGGTTATATCGGACGATAATTTTCTATGAGAATACGGCCATGATGCTGTATTATTTCACAAAATGGTACCAAATTTTTCGTCTATTATACGAAACAAGAATAAGAGATATTTGATTTCATAAGAATTTCTACAAAGATTGAATCATTTTTATAAACTGTGTTAAGCTATTCTGCGTAGCGATTCTGAAACCATTCGGGTCGGGCTGATCCACGGAAACTGGCCTCTACCGACTGGTTCGGGCAATTTGCGATTCTCAACACCAATTCCGATTACTTTTGACGTTTGCAACCGACTACCAGCTGTTTTCTAATCGGATGGGATTCGGACAGCTTTTTTGTCGTGGATAGCTAAATACGATTTTCAGATTATTGTATTTACTTGATTTTTCTCTGTTTTTCTCAATATTTCTGTAAGATTATGGACAGTAAACGAGTTTTTATTAACTTTAGTGTGTAATATGTGTTTAGTTTTTGGAATTTTGGGTTATGAAATTTTCAAAGTTGGCAGTTTGTCCTCAAAAGAATTGCTAAAAATAAATTATTGCCACATTTGATTTGTTGATATTGTTTATTTTTTGAGATGAAAATATGAAACATGTTTGTTGTTTGAGCAAAAAGCCAAGAAACCACAAAGAAACATTGGAGATACGAGACATCACGTCAAACAACGATATAACAGCAAGAGCGGAAACAACTTTGGCCCCAGTGGTCAGTGGTGGTCACAAACATAGTCGGAGCTAACTAAGAGTTAGAAGACCGTGTGATAAGTGCGTGCGTCTATAATATTACTTAGTGCCAGCCCAAAACGGGTGACCCACGAACCCCTCTGGTCCTTGTATAACAAACAGTATTTTCGTACCTATCTGTTTGACTTTAGTTCTATCCATAGATGAAGGAAAGGTTACTTAAATGTACTTCTGCCAGAACTTATTGGTCCCCAATCCCTATAATGACAACGCAGACCCCGTAGGTGTATATAAAAGTAGCACTTTGCCGGTGTACGGCATGTGATTTAACAAACATTAAACTTACTTAGATATAGCTAGATATGTGGGACAAAATCCCCAAAGTTATAGGTACTATGACAGGTAGGTAGGAGTCTTGGTTCAGATGACCGATCCACTTCAGATAGTCTTCAGTTTGATGACAGACTTCTGGCATATGTGCAATGAAGATGTAGGATTATTGATTCAGATGATCGGTGGAGTGTAGATACTTTTGTTAGTGGTTACTTTTAGATATGTTGTATTATATAACTGTAATGGACAAACACTATGAAGCTATTACTTTTTGTTGTTATTTGGTTATTTCCAAACAAAACAAACAATAGTTCCGTTGACTTTGACAACATCAACAGATTGACAAATTGAAGGTAAAACGAAAAATGTAAACTATGATTCTTTGTGTTGCAGATGCAAATTTCCAGAGGTTATTGTTCGATTTACTCGTTTATTATACAAATTCTATGTAAAAAAGTCATTCAAAACCACAAAATAAACCCGAAATACAGTTATTTGACGATTTGTATATTCCTACCATGAGTTAACTTTTCTACCAAATTTGTATCGGTATTCGAAAACTAGGTGGGATAGCTTGTCTTTGGTCTGGCCAAAAGACATTCCTACGCCAATCCGATTGGCGTTGTGAATCGCAGATTCCGAACCATTCGGTAGCGGGACCGCTATCGGATGAGTCGGTTCGGGTGCAACCGACTGGTTTCAGCATAAGCAAACTGATTGTTGATGAAAGTTATATTTACCTACATCAAAAGATCGAACACTAACTAGGTAAGATTATAGGACACTTAACACAGGCAGGTGAACTCACGGGTCACAGCTATTCCATAATATAATTTAGTAACCCTAGATGACACGCACACATGAGTAAATGTGTTCGAACGACATATGCGTAGTTGTGTGAGTGTAGGTATGTCAACTGCACTGTCTGTATAAATTTTAGGCCGAGTGTCCGGGGTGTGACGTGGGTAAAAATGAATCTTTGGCGAGATTGAAACATTTGCATCTGGATCAGTCGATCAGTTGGAAAATTTGGAATAGTGACATGATCATTTGGGACATTTGGAACACTGAGTCAAAATAATGATTTAGATATAGATAGATAGATATGATATAGATAGATTTACTATCTAAATCACATTCACAGTTTTTTACGGCCTTCTAAAAAAGGGGTATTGTAAGGTAGACGCTGATGTCAGTCTGTCTATCTATTGCACCAAAGCTCTGCGGAAAGAAACGCCTGTGGCGGGGGTATCAAACCTTTCGAGTCTCGTCTTTGGTGACAAGAATGACATTTACGCGGCTGGATATAATTTTTTGTACAATAATTATGGTAAATACTGAATTGAACTGTTTAAAATCTGTTTTATTTTCCCTCAAAGTTACAAATAATTTGTTCTTAGAACTAGCACTATACAAAACTTTGCATTTTCTTTGGTGATTTAAGCTATATTTTTTTCTAAGGATCTATTAAAATAATGTAATGGACATTCGAGCGTACTAAAAAAGCTTTTCAGGTGCTGCGAATGAAACAATTGAACACATTTTTCTCTGTTATAAATTATTTCCTGTACGTCATGCAAATCGTCGCCTATAGTTTGCGACACCTGACGAACGCCGCGCGCCCGCGGCTCACTGTGGCCACCGCCCGCCTCCGCAACCGCGCCCGCCCCCGCCCAAGCACTGTGGACGAGCACTAAAAGATTCCAATCTATTACAAACTAACCCAACCTACCGTAGGACTTTAATCTCACGCGTTAGATTATAATCTAAGTGTTGGCAATTGTACGGTGGCATATCTACATAGAAACAAACATCCACTATTTCACTTGTGTAGTTCATTATCTCGTTGTTTTCCCGGGAGACATAAAACTGGGAAAAAAACTTAAGTGTTATAAAGTGTAAATTGATTATAATCTATCTTTATACCAAATTTCATCTTTTCGTTGTTTTTACTTGAAAGAGTAACGATTGTATACATACAAACTTACGCATTTATAATGTTAATAGGATTAGTTCTATTTCCGATTGTCAATAAGTAAAAGCTGTCTCCAAAATGACAAATATAAGAAATGTAAATTTTAACTCCTTTCAATTAAAATTATTGCCAGGGCAATGAATGCATGCAATGCATATTACGGACGGCTTTTTACGTTAAAGATTTCATCGAGTGTGGAATCTTGGCTTATTGTAGGTATACACAATACAAAAAAAATGTATATTTACCGAGAAGATACCATTTTTCTGAAGTTCTTGCTGTGTTTTCTCTCCGATTCCAGGTACGTCAGAGAGCGATGATACAGACAAAGGTTTTTGGCTGAAATTGTCGATGGCAATCCTCGTTTCATCTCCTATGACCTCAATCTCAATTTCTCTCGGCATCGTGATGGAACTGCCACTCAGCTGAAGGACGATTCAGACGATGCTGGAAAAGGAAATGATATGGATCTGATGTTCTGTTTATAGCATAATTATTTAATTTGCTGTAAGTCCGGTATATGGGTAGATATTTGTGTATTTTTCACTTTTGAGTCATGTTATTAGTTTTTGTTCAATCAGTTATGTAAGAGATCATAGGTTTTTTTGGCGCAAACTTCGTATTTTATATTTCATTACATTACGATTAGCTAAGTGAAAAATATGCTGGTAAGTAATCATTTATGACCTTGATATCGATACATGTTAGAAACCCCTCCTTCCAACATGTTTGTATCGATAACGATACATGTTGGAAGCTTTATTTTTTTACTTAGCTAATATTAATATAATTTAACAGTCATATTATCCTACAAATTGCGTCACTGTCCCGGTCCTACGCTCAGAAATATTTTATCTTAACTCTCTCTGTTAGCTACCACAATCGAGAAATACAGGAAATTGTTGAGCTTCTCATCAAAATTAAGCTATTCATGCAAAATTAGCTTAATAATAACCAAATGCAAAATATGTACCAGGGATCCTGGGTGCTTACTACATTACGTTGACACACACGTAGTGCATCCCTGACGCACTTACCGTGCTCAACGAGTACACCTCAGACGGTGCGACCTCAGCTTGTGCTG
This sequence comes from Ectropis crepuscularia, assembly GCA_963693475.1. Lineage (NCBI taxonomy): Eukaryota > Metazoa > Arthropoda > Insecta > Lepidoptera > Geometridae > Ectropis > Ectropis crepuscularia. The sequence continues at coordinate 1,140,709 of OY856342.1, read as the reverse complement.
CTGAATTACAAGGATCGCAGCGTGCCTTGAGAGGGAGAGCATGGCGGCCGCAACCTGCATTGTAGCTCGTATGTAGAGCCAATATTCTTTTTAACCAGTTTTCAAAAAGGAGAAAGGGAAACTATGTTTGTTTGTGTGTATTTTTGAAGTGAAAACTTCTTTAGGCGCGTTATAGACAGAATTTTCGTGGGCTGTGAAATGGATTAATGATCACGTGATCATCACGCTCGGATATGATAAGAAATTTCGGGTAAACTCGGGATGCTAGAGCGAGAAAGATAATGTGGTCAACAAACGTGCCAGACCGAGAAAGATAATTGTTAGAGGAGGACATGGGACAATACATACTCTTACTCTCTCTCGCTGCTCACTACCAGTGTTGACTGACACGTTAGCGACTTTCTCGCTGAAACTGGCGAATTTTTAAACTTTTTTATCACGACATTAACTTCTAGGTACTTACCACATCAATTGAACCTGTCACGAAATGTTAAATTTGCATTTCACGTCCATTGCAATAAAGTTATGGTTGTAATATTTTATCACAGCACTTACACTACGTAAACACACAAAATGATACCCATTTTCATAAGAAAGTGCTTACACAAATACACTATAACACAACATATTTATGCATTTTTAGCGAAATACATAAATATGACATAACTAAATAGCAAACACTAAAAACTAAAAACTTGTGAGTCCAACGGCATTTTCAACCCGCGTAATTATTTTTTTTAAATTTATTCTTGGCCATGGATACTAATCATTCAGCCGTAAAAGTTTTAAATTAAAATTATTTAGTTAAGTATTTCTTATTTTAGTTTTCACTTCTGCCGTGCGGTTTTAAGCGCACACATTTTTTTTTGTGTGTTCATCGATTTTTTCGCCAATTGTAAACTGATTTAAAATTATTTTTTAGTTCGAAAGGGTTTGTATAAAGGTACTCTGATTATCATCAAATCAGGGTCTCATGATGGAATCTCAAGGAAATTGATCAAACACTAACTTACTTATAAAGATTTGACAAAACAAGGTTTTGTAACAATCGTAAAAGTCGATTTTGCACCACTTCCTGGTTGCCGATTGAGCTGGTACTTTGCATAAATATGTATGTAAAAAACTGGTTCTATAAAGCTGATCTGTTGATTGAGTCCAGAGACAAATAGCTAAATAGTGTAATTTCTAAACAACGAACTTCAAAGACTAAAACAATTTTGTAAATGGTATTATTTTGTAAATAATAAAAACTTTATAAGGACATGGCTGTTGCACCCAGAATTGACTTCACCGAAAAGGGTGGAATCAACTGATTTAATAAAAAAATAAAATGACTTGAAAACTGAAACCATAAATAGGAACGCATAAGCAATAAAAAAATATAATTTAAAAACTCAAAAACCCGACTGCGTAAAAAGTGAACCAAACTACGTACTCGCATACTAAAAAAAACTGAAAGGAATAAAACAAGCATTTAGATTTCTAGTGGTCTAGAATTCTATAATATGTTATTGTATTAATACTATTGAAATATATACAATATTTTCTAATAAAAGAACATTACAACTGAAGAGTCGGGATCCATTATTATTCGACATACAATGTAATTGTTCAACGGATCCCGACTGTTCAGTTGTAATGTTCTTTTATTAGAAAATATTGTATATATTTCAATAGTATTACTTAATACAATAACATATTATAGAATTCTAGACCACCAGAAATCTAAATGCTTGTTTTATTATTTTCAGTTTTTTTTAGTATGCGAGTACGTAGTTTGGTTCACTTTTTACGCAGTCGGGTTTTTGAGTTTTTAAATTACATTTTTTTATTTTATAGTTTTTAGTTATGAACAATGTTGTGAATGTTATATGCTCAACATAGTAATATGCATCTTTTGGATGTTGACCAAATGTCTTCGTTTCTACTGATATATAATATGTAGGATTTTCTACTGCATGTAATTCACATTTATACTTTTGTGTTAGTATAGGTTTTCGATTGACGTTGAGTACCTACTAAATCGTTTGAAGTTGGAGATGGGCGACCGAGGCGGAGCAATCCGAGAGCGGTTCCGTGTTCCCACTATCAGCGGCAGAGTTGAAACCCCATGGAGGTTTATTAGTAGATAGGGGCATCATATCCATACATGATATAGAGTGCAACATAACCCGGCTGTCTCCCGGGCGGGCAGTAGGGTATGCGTAAATACATTTCCTGCACGTACGAAAAAAAGGTAGTCCAATATACCTACTAGCATAGATCCTAGAACCCAAGATGGGCCCCATCTCAAACTTCACGGCGCACGCAATTATGTCAACGTTGGGAAGAGTGAGCTCACTCTTTCCATTCTAGTCGGTTGCAGGACGCGGTGGACGCCGGATGTTTTTACCTATCATTATTCGGTGTCAACAACCAAAATAAGTAGAACCACAGCAAATCTCACCGCTAGCAATTATAGGGGTCAAGTAGATTGGTTGTTTGTAAACCACTTACGATACATACAGAGATGCAGTTTATTACCAATTTCAAGGTGCTCAGGGCACATCTATTGATTTATATCGATGCCTACTAGATACATTAGTATCTAATGTCCATCCACATTCACACGTACAGTTAGTTATACGAAGTTTTCTGCTACCTAAAAACCTATAAATGTGAGAATGGTTGTTACTCAACTTTCAATCGATATACATCCTAAACGGTCAGTCAAATCGAAAAACATTGAGAGAAAGCTAAACATTATTTTTAAATACCTATTCAACGATACCCCTCTTGACATATTTTGGTGATTTTCATTTTTTTAATTTGGTTAATATGGCGTCCTGAATCCGCCATATTGGACTTACACTAATGTCATGTCTTTAGTGTCACTCGCCAGATTAAGGGGAATCGATCGACGTGTGAATCATAAAAATCGGCCCAGGCGTTTGGTCTGTATAGTGCTTCAAAGGAACATACAAACATACATACATACATACATACATAGACTGTTAAACACATTACCACTCCTTTGCGTCGCGCAGTCGGGTAAAAAAAAAAGTCATTTTTAAACCCTCTACCACTCATCAAATGGAAGTCGGTGCCAGCCAAGTCAAGTAAACACTATAACATATATATGTACATAATATGTGCTTTCTATGTGTGAGATGAACTTTTTAGGGTTCCGTAAAACGTAAAAACGGAACCCTTATAGATTCGTCATGTCTGTCTGTCTGTCTGTCCGTCCGTATGTCACAGCCATTTTTTGCCGAAACTATGAGAACTACACTGTTGAAACTTGGTAAGTAGATGTATTCTGTAAGCCGCATTATGATTGTTATAAAAAAATAAATAAAAAAATTAGGGTTGTCCCCATACTGAGAACTGAAACTCAAAATTTTTTTTTCATCAAACCTACACGTGTGGGGTGTCTATCGACAGGTCTTCAAAAATGATGTTGAGGTTTTTAACATAATTTTTGTCTACACTGAATAATTTGCGCGAGAGACACTTCCAAAGTGGTAAAATGTGTGTGTCCCCCCCCCCCCTCTAACTTCTAAAGTAAGAGAATGAAAAATCTAAAAAAAATATATGATGTACATTACCATGAAAACTACCAACGAAAATTAGTTTGAGCTCGATCTGATGTGTAGTTTTTTTTAGTACGTCATAAATACACTATTATTAAAACTTCGATCAAAGTTACAGCGAACTACAAGGACTATGTGTACTATGTATATTATGTTACTTGCTGGAACGGAACCCTTCATGGGCGAGTCCAACTCGCACTTGGCCACTTTATTTTTGTTTTATTTTGTTTGTAAGATAAATTACTCGGTTGTGTTCTTAGCTATATTTCATCCAGAATCGGGTCAGCCATTTCAAAGTTATCAACTGTTTTGTTAGCCGCGGCAGGAATCTCAGATGCGTCATGGTAGTAGAGTAGAGTAGTAGCGTAGTAAAAGTAGAGCAAATATGCTCTACTTTGAGAGTTGACTGAGATCAGTTGAAAATTGATCTCAGTCTCAGACCTCGATCAAACTACATCGAGGACAATTTGAAACAATTAGTTTGAGAGTTTTTCAATTTTTTTATGAATATTGAGGGCGAGTGCACGGGGTGCTCGTACTTTGGGTTGACCGTATATGCAAACTACCACACCTAGACTGTCAATTTTCTGCGATAAAATGTTTAGTGACATCACTCGTAGAACTAATAACGTCATTTATTTTAGATTAATCTCCTTGGTTGCCGGTGACGACGTCCCTTTGAATGGGTAAAACTCCTGTATGGTTATCTATCCATGCTTTGGTGGTGCCTGCAAACAATTATATTCCAATACATTGAATAACTATCTCTCAGTTTAATATTTTATACTTCTACTAGCTGACCCGGTGAACTTCGTACCACCATGTATTTTTGAAGTGAAAACTTCTTTAGGCGCGCCTAGACAGATTTTTCGTGGGCTGTGAATTAAAATTATTCGTCACGCTCGGGTATGATAAGAAAGTTTCGAGTAAACTCGGGACCATGGCTATTGACCATCTAGAAATACGTCAGCCAACAGAAAATGCTAAAAGTGCAGGCTTGGCGCTGAGCGTGTTAAGGTTGCCCCTGGGACTTGTTTATGATCATAGCAAAAGCAAGCCGCACTGGAAACTGAAGTGTTTAAAATCAAATGGTACATCAGTCGGAATCATTGGGATGCGTGGTATCAAAACGTCTTCTCCTTTATACTTTCCTTTCAGTATAGCTGCTTCTATCACGATATTCAGTATTTTTGAAGTAAAAACTTCTTTAGGCGCGCCTAGACAAATTTATCGTGGGATGTAAATTAGATTCTACCGTCACGCTAGGGTGACGCTAGGTGATATGAAATCTTCGGGTAAGCTCGGGACCTTGGCGATTGGGCATCTAGAAATGCGCTAGCCAATGGGAAATGCTGAAAGGACGTGGCCTCGCCATCATGGCATGTCCATCTAGAAATGCGTGAGCCAATGGGAAATGCTGACGCATTTCAAGATAGCCATGCCATGATGGAGAGGTCACGCCCTCCGGTTACACCCGTGTAGTTTCCAAGGTAAGCTTTCAAATTCTGAGTTATAAGTTTTCACTTCTATCGGCAGTTCCTATGACTGCCAATATTTTTATAGGTAACCATGTGCCGTTGCAAAGACGCGGTTTGTTGATATTTCGCAATATTTTAACTACCGATCCAACTTTTAATTGAAGATTGTGAGGTGACAACCCTGGAAAATCCAGCGAATTCAAAAATTTTGGTGGAAAGGTAGTTGTTGACGACATCATCTTGATTAGTCACTGAATCAACTGATTTATAAATTCTCAGTTCGCCTGTAATTTGTTAATTTAAGAAATTTAATTAACTCGCATACATCTCGATTACTTAATAGGTATTAATATTTATTTATCATGTGGCTTTCTTGTCCCAAATGTTGGGCAACGGCTTCCACACCGTCCAGTCTTTCCGATATTTGTGGAGGTTGTCTTGCCATCGTTTTTTGGTCTTCCGCGTCGTCGTTTGCAATCTGGCTTCCTCCGTGTGGTAATTTTGGCCCAATAATCATCCGACATGCGGCAAAAATGTCCAGAATGATTGCACTTCAAATTGGCTGCTTTTTGAGTCACATCGGCTATTCCTGTTTTAGAACGCAGTATGATGTTTCGTATTCTGTCCGTTAGTTTTACTCAAAAAATACTGCGCTCCAAAGCTCGTTAGCAATGGTGAATATTCAAATAATTTTGCACAGATAGGGATAATTAATAATTCAAAACAATAAAACACTTTTGGTAACGCGGTTTGTGTTTGACTGACATTTGATTGATATAATGACGTTAAACTGACACATTTTACATCGCGTGCCGAAACTTAATCAAAATAAATAAAATCGTGAAGCCGACCAAATTGAAAATCAGTATTAATGATATATGAGTCTTACGTTTTATATTTTTTTAATTTGATTTGGTTCGCGATATTATCATTTTTGTTGAGTTTTTTCTGAGTGGGTTTTGGAACGTGACATTAGATCCTCCTATTCTCCAACTGTTTTGATAGATTTGATGGAATTTGAACTTTGTGCAGCGGGAATAAAGTGCAAATTGACTCCTTGACGTTAACCGACTCCTTTTTTTTCTCGCCGTAAAAACAATCCTTGGACTTCAACAAACATTTAAAAAAAGAATTCTCCAAACTGGTCCAGGCGATTCATTTTTATGTTATAGAAGATAGATAGAAGATAGATTTTAGATTTGCCATAAGCTCCGGGAAATTTGAATCGAAATATAGTGAAAAACATTAGCAAATAAAGTGGCGAAGTGCGAGTTGGACTCGCCCATGAAGGGTTCCGTTGCAGCAAATAATATAATATACATAGTACACATAGTTCTTGTAGTTCGTTGTAACTTTTATCGAAGTTTTAATAATAGTGTATTTATGACGTACTAAAAAAACTACTCATCAGATCGAATTCAAACCAATTTTCGTTGGTAGTTTGCATGGTAATGTACATCATATATTTTTGTTATTTTTTTCATTCTCTTATTTTAGAAGTTAGAGGGGTACACACACACACACATTTTGTTACTTTGGAAGTGTCTCTCGCGCAAATTATTCAGTGTAGACAAAAATTATTTTACAAAAATCCACATCATTTTGAAGACCTATCGATAGACAACCAACACGTGTAGGTTTGATGAAAAAAAAATTTTGAGTTTCAGTTCTAAGTATGGGGGGCAACCCAATTTTTTTTATTTTTTTTTGTGTAAAAATCATAATGCGTTTCGCAGAATAATGTTGTAACTTACCAAGTTACAACAGTGTAGTTCTCATAGTTTCGGCAAAAAGTGGCTGTGACATACGGACGGACAGACAGACAGACATGATGAATCTATAAGGGTTCCGTTTTTACGTTTTTCGGAACCCTAAAAAGACAATAGGTAATTGATCAGTTATAGAATGGGACGAAAAATGATTAAATTATTAAAACGGCTATTAAAAAATAGGGGTTGGTGATGAAAGGGTAAAAATTTAGGGTTGTATGTATTTTTTCACGCCACATTATAAAAAAATAAAAACAAAAAACTTTGTCCGAAAATTAAAAAAAAAAATTTGGGGTGAACATCCCTTATCACTTAAAGGTATGAAAAATAGCTAGTAGCCGATTCTCAGACCTACTGAATATGCATATAAAATTTGGTAAAAATCAGTAAAGCCGTTTCGGAGGAGTAAGGAAACAAACACTGTGACACGAGAATTTTATATATAAGACAAAGGCAAAATTGTAAATTACCTACGTATACCAAACACTTGACAACTGGCTGTTTTAAGGTAAACCAAATTGTATAGAAACTGTCAAATGTTGTTTGAAAGCGATAAAATTTAACAAATCAAAAGCTGTAGTACGACGTAACGGTAAGAGATTGACGAGACGAGTGTATTTATTTGTAACTACACATTATATACCCCAGTGCAGAAGCGTTTGAAAATGGCAAAAAACGAAAATAATTAATATTAGAATGAAACCCATTGTAAAAAGAAGAGAATGACAAAAGTGCAAAACAAAAATAATTTACGGGCGATCTGATGTTGGGAAGTAAAAGGGTAAAAACGGTTTATCTCGATTTCCGGCAAAACTACAAATGATATGGAAATATGATGTATGTACAACAAAGCTTATTTATTTATAATATAAAATCAAAAAAACAATGTATATGAGATATAAAAAGGCAAGTTTTTACCAAATGTTGTCCGTTATTTTTGTGTTTTTTTTATATGAGAAAAAAAATTAAAAGGCATTAACTTAGTCATTTTAATTTTTCTCATAATTTTGAGGTTATGTGAAAAAAGTGTCAATGCAAAAATTGTAGATCATTTCATTACCTATAACTTTATCGTACTTATGTGCAATTACTTATTTCCATTGAATTTATAGTTTTGCCGCAAATCGAGATAAACCGTTGTTACCCTTCAAACGGACTTCCCTTCCACTCCCCGACCTCAGATCGCCCGTAAATTATTTTTCCTTTCACTTTTGTCATATTCTATTCCTTTTACAATTGGTTTCATCCTACTATTACTTATTTTGTGTTCAAAGGCTTCCGAGACTGGTCTAATATCCGTGGCAATGTTGATCGGACGGATCAGAGTGTCGTAGTTTTAAAGAATTATCAAAATCGGTCAACTCAATGACTGATTTTGTAAATTTTTTTAGTGTTCAAAGAAGACATGAATCGAGATAGTTTTAGCTTTATTTTTTATTCGGGATTATTTAAACTTTTCCTTTATTTGTACCTCTCATTTTTACTCCTGTCGCTATTGGATTTGGGACCGTAAAAAAAGGGGAAATAGAAGTATGCAACCTTGCTCTAGAATTGATAATTATAATATTAGTGTTTACAACTTTCGTTAAATAACTCAATTTATCATAGATTTATTTTCTATCTCTAGTTTTGTGTCATTTATTTTTCTGTTCAGATGGGTTTGCTTCCTGAATGGTTGAATGGTTGAAACATACAAATTTTATCGAAATCGGTGCGGTGTTTTTTGAAATATGAAGAAAACACTAAAATATGACTACAATTTTGGCTTGATGACATGATTGTAGATTTTACAAAAGTGTCAAAAAAAGATCACAACACGAAGTTGTGTAAATGCATTAATGAAAACTTATTTTGTACTAAAAAGGGTAAAATAAACTATTTTCTACAAAAAATTAAACCGACTTCAAAAGCGAAAAATAAAGTGATGTCATTATTATAAACGCTAGTAACGTAATTATTATCTGTTCTGTCACGAAACCCTAGTAAACGAAAATCGTAATAAGAATATTTATTTAAGTTTGGAATGCAAAGCCAGAGTGAATTTTCTCTTGGCTACAATCTGGGTGTCAATTGGAAAATTTATCAGTAGGTTTTTTGTAGCGCGCTGCACAATTATTGTTTCAGACATTAGACAAAAAGAGTAAAGTTAGTTACCATCATTCTGTTTGTTTGCTCGCCGCGATTGCTTACGCCACTCGTTAAGAGCAACGAATATGTGCATTGCCGAAATACTTTTACAATTGCAATGGATCTTCAACCAAATTCGGAAGTCCTCTTCGTTGAATTCAAATTCCTGTAGCTTATCATACAGATCGGTTGCCTGAAAATGTCCGACTATTACTGACTTGTTTGTGAAATGAAAGCTTCTTTCATTGCGTTGGGCACTTTCAAGATGGGAAAAAACAATTGAACTCGCGACATTGTAACTGTTACCGACACATCTGTATGCAAGAATGTGCATATACCTATACTTATTGTGTTTTCACTATTGTAGACACTCCTGTAGTGCTTCTGTTCTTTTAGATTAAGACTAGTGATTCCGCGGCTTTTCTCGCGTGTATTACAAAACATGATGACATATTGGTCGGAAAATATTCGCAGATTTGAATCAGCTCTTTTTGCCGACGTGCTCAAAACAATAGAATGAACTCTAGTGACCGCCAAGTGACCGCGGACTGCGGAAGCGACCGACAGCCGCCCCGCCTGCGCTCGGACACACTCGGCTCTCGCTCAAAAACCCGACTACTCGGACATCAAAAAGCCTAATTATGTGTATCCAGCTTTATCGGAACGTCTAGCAACGCTAACTGCGATTCTTCGCAAGCCCTACTGTCAAGTAACTATTATTGTGTTTGCGTTTTTTTGCGACATTTGTCATAAAGATCTAGACAAGACACGGTCTAGAGCTAATTTTATCATTATTTACCTTCTGGATACCAAACTCCATTAGTTTCCGCCGTGTCCTATGACCCACACCAGGTACTGCGGAGACTGGTCTGCCTTCAATAGGCTTTTTTAAGAACTTTTCTATCAATCTCACTTTTTTTTCTGAACTTATCATTTTCAGGGTTGGAGTCGACATCTTAAAAGGTGCCGTTCTCTGTAAATAATTAAATTAGATCAGTAAGCTTGTGGTTAAACCAGAGATCAAGCAATTATGAATTGTGTATATGAGATAAAGTTAAAAGCAAAACGTTTTCAAAGCATCGACAATTTATTTTGTAATTTTATTAAGTATTAAATTTGTCAGGTGTTAAAAAAGTTAAAGCATAAGCCCGTCTAATAATACTCGACAGGGTTAAAGGGTTAAAGTGATGCATAAAAATATGTGTAGTTAGTTTTCAAAGCGGAATCTAAACTTACTCAACGGTTCCACCGTTCACTTTAAATAATACTAGCTACATACTAGCACGCGTCTTTAGATAAGTTTAGAATATCTGGGTCGTTGGGTGACCGAAGCGCTTGAAGATGATGTTTGTGGATATCGAGAGGAAGCACAGGACCTCGTCAGTTCGAGCTAATATAAGCTAGCCCGTGCACGATATACTGGACACGTCAAAACTACTCTATTTAGAGTATATTGTCAGTCTTTTTAATTTGCACCGTATGGGTTAATCACTAACTAAAAAGTCCTACAAAGATTTGCACTTTTTTTTTTTTTTTTTAACTATAATAGGTTTATACTTGACCGCCATCTCGCCTGATGTAAAGCGACGATGCGGCCTACGATGAAGCGTGCTTACCTAGAAGAAACCGATTCACTCTCGACTTGAAGACACCAAGATTATAACTATCGGGGAAAATCCACTCAGGTAGCTCATTCCACAGCCTAGATGTTCTTACAACAATCGTTTTCTACAACAATGATTTCAAGGCACTGATCAACCTGCCGCGCTGTTCCAGTGCGTCTGAGATGTTTGCTCATGCACGCTTATACGGTTACCGTTATACATAATTACGTATTGCACAGTTAAGAGGAGGTGGGCCGTAATTTTGATTTTGTAAAACAATTTTTAGATCTATAAAACAGTGTTTGGAACTCTGAAAAAAATATATGTATTAGTTAAGGATCTAGTCTAGGTTAATTTGGAGTTAATAACACGATTTAATGAATGTTCATCATCATCATCAACAGCCCCCTAAACGTTCCCACTGCTGGGACTCGGGGCCTTCTCTCGCAAGGCGAGAGTTAAGGCCATAATCCACCACGCTGGCCCAGTGCGGGTTGGCGGATGACACATGACTTCGAAAGATTCTAGGTACATGTCGGTTTCCTCACGATGTTTTCCTTCACCGTTTTAAGTTAGCGGCATTACGCACATGACTTCGAAAAGACAGTGGTGCGTGTGGGGTTTGAACCCGGGGTCTCCGGATCGGCAGCCGCCGTTCTCCCGACTAGACCACCGTAACTTATGATATGATTATGATATGATATGATTAATGAATTTTACTAGATAGAAAAAAGTCCCAAAATTACCCCTTTTCATAAAGTTTTTTCAACTTTATGACTAAACTTTTGAGTTTTTACACTAAATTTAGGTACTCAACGAAAGCCACTAAAAAGTTATAGGTAAATTCGCAGAGTTTGAATTGATAAAAAGTATCCGTTATTTACTATGTTTAAATACCAAGAATATATGAATATAGCGCGCCGTTCGGCAGGACTGCTCAGTCGCGTTTCGACGCTCGCGGGCGATGGACCTGTGCTTGTTTTTGCAATTTTGACAACCGATAAATTTCTAATATTACGATCACATTGCCACAGTATAACAACATCTATAGGTATTACTACCTGAAGAGCGCTATGATCTCGATTATTGATACCGTTTCCATTGGAATTGCAAATAGGCACTAATACTAATTGGTATGCTGTTTACTTTATATTGTAGGCCAATAGGGCAGCCTCAAAAACTGATGTGGTCTCTGTAATATATTCTCTTACTAGCGGATTAAACGGAAAATAGATAAGAATCGGTTAAAATGTTTGTCCATTAAATTAGAAGTTGGGAGAAGGAAATAATAAGAGGGGATAAACTCCCTGCGAATGCATAAGCATAAACAGCCCACTAATTGTTCCCACTGCTGGGACTCGGGACCTACTCTCGCAAGTAGAGAGTTAAGGCCATAATCCACCACTCTGACCCAGTGCGCGTCGGTGGATGACACATAACTTCGAAAGATTCTAGGCACCTGTCGATTTCCTCACAATGTTTTCCTTCACCATTTTAAGTTAGCGGCATTACGCAATGACTTCGAAAAGACAGTGGTGCGCGTGGTTTTGAACCCAGGGTCTCCAGATCGGCAGTCACCTTTCTCCCGACTAGACCAGCCGTAACATCAGAACTTTTGAACATTTATTTATTTATTTATTTATTTATTTATTTATTTATTTATTTATTTATTTATTTATTTATTTATTTATTTATTTATTTATTTATTTATTTATTTATTTATTTATTTATTTATTTATTTATTTATTTGCACAGTGTACATACATATATTATGAGATAGATCTTATAGCTAAAATCTAAATCTATGTGTACAAAGACCCTGTTAGGGTGTTGCAAAACAGAACGACAACACAGTTTCGTCCCAAGGGTAATTATAAAATGTATAACCCTGCGAATGGGTATGTTTGAAAACGATACCTAATTTGCATTTATACGCCAGTTAGGTCAACTCTTTGGTAGTAAGGTACTTACTTAGAATATAAGTCCTAAGTACTAACTACCAAACTAATTACTAATAACTACCAAAGAATTGAAAACCTGATAAAGCAGGATAAGATTAGTTTAAGTAGTGGTAGGACTCTTGGCAGAGTAGCTATTCACTTACAACGTCATATGTAATGTACACGTCATACTGTTGAGATAGGAAAATTATATTGTTGAGATAACATTGCCCTAGTACCTACGTATCAGTACCGGTAGGTAGGTACACCTACATACTTACTATTTATCGCTTGCCGGCTTCCACGAACACATTATACATATTATTTATATTAATTGTGAGGATTCTAAAGAAAAAACGACACGAAACCCATTATTATAATTATTATTTATTAAGCCACAGTTAAATCGGGTTGTCCGACCTATTTAGAGCTGTGTCTTTTAAACCGTAAATAGGTAGATTCTTATTTGGTATATTTTTATGAACTGTATTGTTGTGAAGGATTACTTGACAAATAATAAAGAATAAACCTCAGAATGTATCAAAATAAAAGAATTTTAGTGTGTTTTGCAAACCATTTGTTCTGTGTCCAAACTGAACGAAATAAAGTACACGAATGAGCTGTCAGACTCATGAAACAGATGGCGCCACCAGTTATATTTCCAGACTGTCTAGTCTCAAACTAAACTTACAATAAAATATTCACAAAAAACAATTTTAGAATTTAAGTTAGTTTGTTTTTTGAAAAAAAAAGAAATAAGTTTATTCTCCCGACAAGCTTTTATTCATATCGATTAAAATTTTTAATTTTTAATAAAATGATGGGTTTGATTGCATTCAAAATTTACCTATATTCTTCGTTTTAGAGCATTTCAATAAATTCTTGTTTTTAAAAATATTTTATGAATGTTTAATATTTAAATTTTTAGTTTTAATTGAGTCCGGGTTTGATTTAGGAGTTTTTCTTTTCCTAGACAGGTACGAAATAGCTTGTCAAGACTATTCAAACAAGTCCAAACTCGATGGTTTTATCTTATTTAGTTTAGGAGTTCCTATGGTTCGCAAGATTTGTCCCACACTAATATACCAACAGGGCAATTAGAACAAATGCTTACAAAAATCTTTTAAGATATTTCCGATTCCGCAGTGTAAATAATGATTTTTGGGCGACATAGGTATAACAGAACACTACAATAATGAATAGTATGGTCGTGTTACATGCATTCATTCGTCGTGGCTTTTGCGAGGAAATAATATTACCTACCTATTTATCCCGAAACTTTTCTGTTTCGCTTGAGTAAGACGAATACCTACAACAACGCAATAATAGAAGTGCATGACATGTGGGCAGCAGCGGGCGTCGATTACTGGATAATAACAGTAAATACAGAAAAGATCCCTAGCTAACTAAAGCTCTCCCGACCAACGCAACGTGACTAAACTTACTTTTATAACTTTTTTGATAATCTCATACATCAGGGCGTCTACTCTCTTTCTACAAAAAGCATAATTTAGAAATAAACTCTCAACTTTCTTCCTCCGGTTCTGATTCGTTATCGATCGAACATTGTTTGACGTTTAAATGTTCTAACTCTATGTTAATTAATTACTGTAGGCTCATACTATAATTAGACATTTAAACGGACGAAACGACGAATTGAAGTAGAACCGGAGTAGGAAAGTCGCGTACGAAAACGTAATTACGAAAAAAAACTCGCGACTTTCCTACTCTCGTTCTACTTCGTTCCGTCCGATACAACATTGTTTGACGTTTAAACGTTCTAAGCTTACTCTAATTAGAGTAGGCTTAGAACATTTAAACGGACATAATGACGAATCGAAGTAGAACCGGTGTAGGAAAGACTCGAGTTTATTTCGAAATTACATTTTTCGTAGAAAGAGAGTAGACGTCCAGGTTACCTTTGGTGATGTCGTACGATTTTAAAATACTCGTGAATTTCAAATGAAGTGTCTTATTTATTTATTGCTTAAAGATACCATCATTCATCACCACCATCAAAGAATCTAGTGTTATAGTTCAGGAGCAAGTTAATTTTCAAATTCAAAGAGAGGTTAATTTTGATAGATTATTATTTGATATAATACATTTTTTCTTTTGTTCACCAATTTATAGTAATTTCTGGCAACATTTGCTCTCCAGATGGCGATTCTCATGTTTGTTTTTTAAATCGAAAATATTGTATGATGCACACAGTAAGCACACAGTAAGCGGGAACAGAGCCTGGGTTATGTTCCTTGGTTATGTCTGTGTTTAACACACACACACATCCAGGCGCCACTCCTGTAAGTACGCTCCGCGTAGGTTCGCGTGTGTGGCGCGCCGATCACCATCCGGGGTGTGACATGGTAACATAAAATCGATAATAATTGTACATATTGTTTAATTTGGTTGAACAATGGAAGATTCAAAACGAAATAGGTAACTGGTTAGGATGGCTTGGAACCTTCGCATTGATATTCTACTCGTTTTTGACGGTGTTTTTTTTAAATGAAAACTTTTTCTTCCGTATTGAGCACTTTGTGATTTGTAAGTGCATATATTATCTTATGTCACTGACATGCGTAATAGCAGTATATGTTTAACTACACAGGACGTATTGTGAAACATTACTACTGTTTAACAATACAATTCTAAGTTATACGTTTTCAGTTCTATCGGCAGATCCTATCACTGCCATTTTATGTCTTCAGAGTTTTTTCAGAGAGTAGGCGTTAAGGACTTAAATCAAAGTGATAAAAAAAATAACTTATCATAGCAGAAAACTTAGTTTTGTTAGTATTTAAATTAATTATTAATTTTGATTACGTGTTAATAAATTAGTAGGTCTTTACTTAGTTATAATAAAGACACACTGTACGTCCAGAGAGGAAGGAGAGAAGAGAAGAGCTATACAAATATATAATGTGGTTCCTGTATTATTTTGCTCTAATTACCAGACAACCGCCTGCATTTGGGAAATTTTGCTGAACGAAACCACAAATCGAAACATTATTTGCACATAATATATTTTGTATATGCTAATTTCTCTAATATCACTAAAGCAATTCCGATTAAATGTATTATTTGTGACCTCTAAAGTGCAATCTACAGTAAAAATAATCAACAAAATCGATTCACAATTGACAGAGCTGATAGTTCAGTAACAAACAAACAAAAAGACCCGAATTATCCCTTTTTGAAGTCAATTCAAATTACAAATAGACGCTGAATTCAGGTAAATTGTCAAAACACTTTATATGCACCAAAAAAACTTTCCACAATATTTATTCCGTTAACTTAGTAACCATTTGCATTTTTAAAGCTTTCGATAGAACGTAATAAGAAGAAAACTATTTCGTAAAAAAATCCGTATTAGGTGAGCGTTTTGTACCCGGCAGTTGTTTATTAACATTATTCCTCATTAACGTTATTTTTCTATATTATTCGCATAACATTATTTCAGCAAGCCGCTACTAACTGATAAGTTCATACATCTACTATGAAATCAAAATACAGTCGAAGTATTATTTTTATAAACAGGCCACTATCAACAAAGTCTAGTTTCTCACATACCTTAATCTCTCCTAGGCGAATGGACAGCTAGGCTTTTTTGATTACACTCGCCTTTACTGTATTAGCACTAAATAGTATTTGTCTCTACTAACGACAAGTCGGAACATATAGAGGGACGTGTATTTCCTCCAAGCGGTAGATAAATACTACAGTTGAATTAATATACTAATACTATGCCGTATCACAACCGACGCGCCGCCGCCGCCGGCCGGCGCCACTCATTCAAAGTACAGTATGGCCGTCACGAGACCTTGAACCGAAATAGCCGTAGAGCGGGAAAACTGTGATAACTCAAAGACATAACTTATTTATTGACACATTTTGATAAAATAACAGTTTGTTTAAATTGTAAAGTTGTTAAATTAATGGGATGTTATTAAATAAAAATGTAGAGCTTACATTTTTTTTTGTAGATTATTTTTTTCTAATAATTTACCTCTTGGGATCGGCTGAGGCCATATGGACTCAGTTGCCGCGCGCTCCGTTGAAATCGGCTGAGTCCATATGGACTCACTTTTTTTTTGCGGCTTTTGAGCCGTATTTCGTATAGGCGAAGGTTGATATTCCCATGACTGTTTTATTGATATAATACCTATTGGATAGAGCTACAAAATGAGACCGATAACAGCACACACTCAAAACAAATTTCTCGAATATTTGCCAGTTGAAACCGGCCGGCTCGGGCGCCATGACGCGCGCGTTTTTTAGTGACGTCACGGAGTGAAGTGCGTGTTATTTTCGTAAAAAACAGTGTTTTACCCTGGAAAATCGTAAGTAATCATTATATTTTTAATTTCTTACAGCCTTTAGGAACACTTTTGCATATTTAGAAAAAAAAATGTTTTTTAGATTTTTGTCACTAAACATCGGAATGAGTCATATGGCTTACGAAAATGGCGGCCCTTTTTCAATTGTCGTTCGTCACATTTTGCCTAATTGAGTATAAATTATTTTAATTATCGGTTCTACTAGTATTTTTATAAGATTCCTGAATATATTTTCTATCGATCGGTATATAAATATAATGCCTAAATACCTAAATCGTACCACACGAAATTTTTAAAAAATCGGTTGTAATCGGCATGCAATTTCTGGTCTGTTGTGTATTTTTCCGAGTCGAAAATATAAAAATATTAGTATGAAAGCATATACTTTTTAGTTTTGATTTATAAGGGGTAGATATCACTGTTTATAAAAATCATAACAACCTATACATAAAACAATATACTTTCTTCACAAACACCCACTTTTTCAAAAGTATAACTTTTTCGACTTCGGGTAAAAAGAAAAATTCGTGTAAAATTCAATATAAATCTAATATAGAACAATTATACATCGTTTTGTAGCTTATTTCAATAGCTTTATGATATAGTAACTCAATGATGCCTAGATCGATCTAATCGATCACTAGGTATAAAATAGTGCGCAGCGGCGCAAAACTCGCAAAAAAAAATACCCCCTCCGATCCGGGGGTGGTGGTAAATTTCGACCTACCGCAGATTTTAAAAGGTTTATAGGTACAAAAGTTATATCTCAGTACTTTTTTATAGAATAGAATAAAATATGCTTTATTGCATAAACTATGTACAGAGCAGTAAGGCATTACATATAATATATTTAAATCACACACAATTTGTTGTTTTCTTTTTAGGGTTCCGTAAAACGTAAAAACGGAACCCTTATAGATTCGTCATGTCTGTCTGTCTGTCTGTCTGTCTGTCTGTCCGTCCGTATGTCACAGCCACTTTTTGCCGAAACTATGAGAACTACACTGTTGAAACTTGGTAAGTAGATGTATTCTGTGAACCGCATTAAGATTTCAACAGAAAAAATTTAAAAAGATAAATTAGGGTTGCCCCCCATACTGAGAACTGAAACTCAAAATTTTTTTTTCATCAAACCTACACGTGTGGGGTGTCTATCGATAGGTTTTCAAAAATGACATTGAGGTTTCTAAAATCATTTTCGTCTACACTGAATAATTTGCGCGAGAGACACTTCCAAAGTGGTAAAATGTGTGTCCCCCCCCCCTCTAACTTCTAAAGTAAGTGAATGAAAAATCTAAAAAAAATATATGATGTACATTACCATATAAACTACCAACTAAAATTAGTTTGAACTCGATCTGAATAGTAGTTTTTTTTAGTACGTCATAAATACACTATTATTGAAACTTCGATCAAAGTTACAACGAACTACAAGAACTATGTGTACTATGTATATAATGTTACTTGCTGCAACGGAACCCTTCATGGGCGAGTCCAACTCGCACTTGGCCACTTTATTTTCTTATACTTACTTTGAGTAATTAGATGGGCCCCCTAAGCAGCATTAGCCCAGGGCCCTCTAAGCCCGCGGTCCAGCTGTATTTGAAGGTATATTCAATTTACCCCCAAAACTGTGCCCAAAATACCCCGAAAACGATTTTTCAAGAAAAAAATATGTTATAATTTTATTATTCACTCATAAGACACAAACAGGTTTACAAGAAAAAAAAAAAAAATAGCAAAATTTGATGCTATTTCAGAAATAGCTTCCATAGCTACAGTAGTGTATCGACAACTTGGCAGAAAGAACAGCCGGTAAAATTATATGTTAAGTTCTTTGATGAAAAGAGTTCAATGGTTAAGTTCATTGTCTTATTTTAAATTGTTCTATTTATTTAACCCGTATTCGGTAAGAGTTCCAAAAAACTCCAAAAAGCGGGAATAAATATTTCTCCCCGAACAATTTTATTCCTCCATAAATCCCTCAAAAATGTTGTACCTCCATATTTTTACCCATAAACAATAAAACCCCCAGTTTTCGGGGGGATTCCCCTAATTTGGAATCTGCGCCGAGAGCAAATTAGTGGTTCTTATTTCTCGTTTTGCTCTGTATTATCTATTCTATGGTTTTGCTTTGATTTCATATGACTAAACATGTGCAATCTTGTCTGCGTAGTTACCAAGCAAGGCAAGTTTTTTACTACAATAATCTACTTGAAATGGGATAATGTAGTCACAATTATTAAGAGGCATTGCGGTCGTCGTTATCACATTAACACTAATAGTTGCATTTATCTGAGTACCCGTCTATATGCAAGTGTGAATATTGATAAAAGTTTTTAGGATTTCAATGCATTGACTTTGCTGAGTCTGCCTCGGCAAGTAAGTGCCTTTGCCAGTAATTTTATAGCCAAGCAGTAATGTACCAACATCCAGTGATGGTTGAATATTGCGATCTGACGGGTAATGTTACTCTATAAGTAATGTTACCGTACTGGCAGGCGTATTAGTTACCATCAAGAGCATGTTTTGCTTGTATCAGCACTCGATATAAACATGTGTGTAGGTACTTAATACGTATTAAGTACCTACATACACATGCTACCTACATACATAATATAGACATGCTCGTTACACTTTTTGTAACGAGCATGTCTCACAAAATGTTACTTTGCCATATACATTAAATTATCAATCGAATAAATCATAAATGCTACACCACACTTTTTAAATTATTTTAAACGAAAGGAAAATAATAAAATGATAAAAAGAAAAATAATAAAATAAAATGAGAAAAATAATAAAAATTAAAACGGGAGCAAGTAATTCATACTACTGTCCAATATCACGTTCTCCCTCTATCGCAATGACTTGCTAGAAAAATTCCGGATGCACAAATCCTTATGTATGCCGACGATGTCGCTGCTGTCGTTACGGCGTCCTCTGTAGATGAAGGTCGATGCGGATGCTCGCTAAAGTAGCCAGAGAATTAAACACTTGGTTTGTTTTGAATGGACTAATGTTAAATGTAACCAAAACGCATTACATCCATTTCAACTTTTTCAACTTTGCAGACAGTGCCTACCGACCGTTAAGAGTAATGGTTGGCGAGGTTGAAATGGAACAAGTAAAGAAAACCAAGTTCTTGGGTTTTTAAATTGATTGTGGTCTGACATAGATAGATAGATGGCAGTGTTACTTTGCCTCTGTACATTCAGTTCTTCAATACGGTGTTGAGCTTTGGGGACGCACTGTTGTTTGGGAGCGCGTTTTCAAAATGCAAAAGAGAGCCGTGCGATACCATATTATTGGGACATAAGGATACTCACCCTTCCGAGTCTCGTGTGCCTGCAAGCCTGAGACCACCTTGATGAACAGATGTGTTGGGGAAGCGAACCCTCGATCGCGCGACCCGCACCGACTCTGCCCCGTACCGCACCGACCTACTAAAACGTCTAAGTTCGTGCACGTGACTGCGCCGGTAGTATATAAATAATCGTCTTCCCCACGAGCTCAGAGAGGCACCCTTTTCTTTAGTTCTTAAAACACGTCGTTCTCATTATATGTTTTTTTTTTTTGATTGTTCAAACAGGATTTTAATCCATGATCCACGATTGTAAAGTGGGACGTTCTAGCCGCTGAACCACCGCTGCTTTTTTTATAAACTTTTTTTGTAGGTTTTCTGACAGCAAAAAACACACACAGAAAATATCATCTAATTATGGACTTAGAATACCTAATACCTTATTTTAACAGATAGTTTTTTATTCTTACGGAAAATATTAACAGTAATATATCAGATATATTATAATTTATGCACGTCGGCACGACGTTTATGTTCTAAAGTAATAAATATCCATTATAACGAATACAACACGTTTATATACGCATAAGCATTTTGTATAATCCTATATATGCCATCTAGCGAACTGATTTAAAAAATGGGTTAAACTATTCATCATCATCATCATCAACAGCCCACTAAATGTTCCCACTGCTGGGACTCGGGGCCTTCCCTCACAAAGAGAGAGTTAAGGCCATAATCCACTACGCTGGCCCAGTGCGGGTTGGTGGATGACACATGACTTCGAAAGATTCTAGGTACATGTCGGTTTCCTTACGATGTTTCCCTTCACCGTTTTAAGTTAGCGGCATTGTTAAACTATTATTTTGCGATAACTATTAAACATGGTAAATCTACCGATTAATCCCTTTAACTTGGCAAAACATTTATGATTACAATACGGGGAATCCCCTGTACAATCGAATGAACTTTGGGGAAAACCCGTTTATTGCGTCTTAATAACTCATTTCATTGATATTGTAATACACTTTAAAATTGATATACACTTTCGTATATTTAATATACGAAAAATACATATTGTACAGGTTTTTTCTACCGATCAAAATTGCGTCATCCGTTGCGAATTTATTGAGTTAAAAACAACAAACTGTCGCATTTATAACATTTGTAGAGTCTACGTTTATATTTTAAACTTATAAATCTTGCTAACTATTAATTTTAACCAGAGGAAAAACCTTATAGAGCTTTTTTATTTAAAATTTGATCTTGTAAAGATAGAGAGAGAGATATATACGTTTTTGCTACCGTATTTTTTACCGTACCGTAACTTTCAAACCTGGAGACATTAGTTTGGTTTCAAGTTACTGAGTCCCAATATTTTGACAAGTTATTTAAACAATTGAAATGTAAAAAAACGATTAAAATCATTAAAACCATACAAGATTTATTTTTTACAAAAAAGTTACATGACATGCCTTAATTAACAAATGACGTGAGTTTTTTTCTGTTAGTAAATATGTGCCTATATTCGATGCAAAAATAGTAAGATATTTCTAGAAAAATATTTGCAATACCATTTTTTGATATAAAAATATCGTAATTACCAATGAAATAAACTTTTTTTGCATTATTTCATTAAGTACTTAAGTGAAAAGAGCTCTTCTAATTCACAACAGCCCTTGACGGGCGTGCAAAACTTATTATCACGACAAAAAACATTTATCTAATCATTTAAAACAATTTTATTGTTTACAGTTATCTACAGGAATTTGAGTCTAGATTAGGCAATCCGTAGAGCAATAATGAGAATAGCCGGCCGGCGCGGCGTCTACTATCGTTGTCTCCTTATTTTTATTCGTAATTAATGAGCTCCGACAATACAACTAACAACAACATTTCAACGTCGGCAGTCAGAGCGAAAGGTTGTGTCTAACGGAATCGCGATATCGTGAATATACGAATAAGTCATAACCTTATAACGAAACGCGTCAACTGTGAGTCACCGTATCGATCGTAAGTCGTAAGCACAGTGAACACGCTTCAAGGATAACAAGGATTCATCCGGAGTTGCCAGGTAAAATATTTATTCTTTGATCTGATTTTTCGTGTACCACTGTGAACACACTACACTCGTACACTCGTACCTACACTTAAATAAATCGGTTGATTGTGATGTGGACTATCATACCGGAATTCTTTACAACGACAATCTATAATTATTGTAACAATGTCACTTCATTGTGTGTTTATTAACATTTTTCTGGATCCGTATTTGCCATGTTCTGTTTTTTTTTATGTTGCAAAACTTCACGTGTACTATACATGTTTTAAAACGATTTTAACAATAATAATGTTTGTTTACGTTTATGGGTATATAAATAGATGTATTCATAGATGTATACAGTTCAATGTCAGCGCCTTTAGCTACATTTTGGCATAAAACATTACTTTTTAAAATAAAACTACTATGATTGGGCATTCTTGCGCAAATAACAAAAATTCGGAAATGATGAAGTCATAAAATGATGGTAACAACCAATGTAAAAGTTCGTTTCCCTGATCCTGCTAAAGTTTATTAGTTTTTTTTTCGGTTTAATAAAAAAAATACGTTTAAGTAAATTTCAGTTTTAGGTTTGCACTTGACTGCCATGTCGCCTGATGCGACGACGTCGCGATGCGACGTTGCGGCCTACGACAGAGAAAATCGATTCACTCTCGATTTGAACGACACTAATATCGTCATCCATTATTATTAACATTTAAATATGGTTCATTGATATTCTCTCGTCAGTGTGAGAGCTAAACTAAAGTCTCAGTGCTACACGAGCTACAAACACGCGCGCGAACTCTCCTTGAAAAAGATCGCCGGACGCGATCGAAACTTGAGCCAGATTGGACTAACTATATCAAACGTGAGTTCCCCGTGTATTTATTTGAAATGTGTAATAACCACGTTAGTTTTCATACTAAAAGTTAGACTTCTTAGCACGAGGAATAAAGACTAGAACTTTAGACTAGAAAATTAACTTTTTGAGTGCACACATAAGCACACACAAATTGTATTTCTATTGTTAATTGTTTTGGAAAGGATTGTTGGTAAATATTCCGTTTCAGTGTCATCAGTCTAGTGTCATCAAAGTACAATGAGCGCGTCCAGAAAATATGAGCAATTTTGTAGCGAGCCTATGAAAGATAAACCAGTCACCAAGCTGCCAGGCATCGGACCCGTTTTGGGAAATAGACTAGTCGACTGCGACTATACTCTAGTAAGTATTATTTTTCGAACTAGTCACAATTACCTATTTACGTATTTACTACAAATTATGTCGTACTTGATTTATCTAAATTTGACATGGTTTCACAATAGGTATATTGTATATAAAATATTGGAGCTTCAACAAAACTTAATTATTGTCTATGCCTTTTCGTAAATGGAATTAAAAAGTAATTCAAAGAGCTAGGTAATAGTGATCTGTGATAGGAAAAAAAAAATATTACACCGATATAGTCTGCGTGTAGTCTGCGGTGGCTGTACATTTAGTGTTTAAAAATAACAAGACGTATCTAACTAATATTGATGCGAATAATTATTATTCTTGTCCAATCTTGGCGATGTGCAGACAAATGTCTACTACACGTTCCAATTGTTTTGCGCCAGCTACTAGCAAAGCTTGTC
Organism: Ectropis crepuscularia; assembly: GCA_963693475.1. Taxonomy (NCBI): domain Eukaryota; kingdom Metazoa; phylum Arthropoda; class Insecta; order Lepidoptera; family Geometridae; genus Ectropis; species Ectropis crepuscularia. Next base: position 1,116,899 of record OY856342.1, on the reverse strand, counting down.
ACGTGTTTTTGTTTTGCTGCAGGCGCGACACGTGTATGAGAAACTGAAGCAGTTGAAGTTCGACGAAGACAGGTTCGGGGACTGGTTGGGAGAGTTCGGAGCCAGCGTACAGCACTCCGATGACTGCTACGATGCTCTGGTCGACTGGCACAGACAGTTCGCGCCGGATCCCAGCACATCCACCAAAAAGGCTAACCCACGTAATTATAATACTAAAACTTTCAAACATATTGCACTGAGATTTATAACACATTATACAAAATACAGAGTTTCTTACCATTCGACAAGTTGATAGAGGCGCGCATTATGTGAGATGAAAAGTGACAAAAGCCAACGGGACTAATTTTATTAGGTTCGCACATAAAGGTTCAATTTATTTGACTAGAAATATGGTACTGAATTTGCTTGCAACATCGACTACATTTGTAACTAACCTTGCCCAGCAAAATTATTTTAAAATGGTAATTCAATATGCGGTTGAAGGACTTATATCCAAGGCCAAGAATAAATAAAATAAAAAAGTTTGTTGTCGCATTTGCATCTCGCATCATCAGTGATCATCAGCGTGACCTAAATATAAGAAAATTTACATAACTACTTTCTTTTTTTTTTAGAAAATCGAGGAAAAAAGCTGAATAGTCCTGGAGAAAGCTCAGGTCTAACTGGAACGAACAAAAAAACCAACAACTACTTACATATTTTACATCAGAATATTGCGGGTTTGATCAGTAAAAATGATGATTTAAATAGAGAATTGTATTTATTAAACTTAAAGAAGAAGATAGAAGTAGATGTGATCTGCATTACTGAACATAATATGATGTTGGACACGGAAACAGACTTCCATGAACCTGGTTATAAATTGGCCACCAGCTTCTGTAGATCAGATATATCGAAAGGTGGGTCGTGTATTATTGTGAAGAACGGTACTAAGTACAAATCCCTGCCAGAAATAAAAAGCATTTCTGTTCCCGAGATTTTCGAGTGTTGTGCCATAGAGTTAACCCAATATAAGATTATTGTTGTGTGTATTTACCGAGTACCGAACAACAAGGAATTGCAAATCATGAGGAAGTTCTTTGAAAAACTAGAATTCCTTCTAGAAAAGCTATCTAGAAGGCAAAGTAACATAGTTATTGCGGGCGATTTTAATATTGACATTTTAACAGACACTGGTCATTCCAGAAATTTTGAAGATTTGTTACATGAATTCGATCTGAGGCTGTCAATTGAAGCACCGACTCGTTTTGGGACGCACAACGATACATGTATAGATAACATAGCGCACGATTTCAAGAGGAACTGGAAAGCTGAAGTGGTGGATTTGGGACTGTCTGATCACGCAGCGCAACTACTAAAGTGTCCTACAAACTAAGTATTTAGAAAGATATGGTAACAACTACAACATCCCAGAAAAACTGAAGTATGTGATCTGCATAGTAAAGCTAGTTTTGGCACTAGTTCATAAGTTAGTTATTGTATTTTTTTGTGTCACAATAAAGAGTTTTCTATCTATCTATCAATCTAGGCTTAAGCATTCAAATAGAAATAAAAACCAAATCATGTTAAACCAGACCCTTACTAGGGCTTAAACTTTAATTTCTAAGACAATTCAGTTCTATAAAATTATTTTTTTGCATATATGGGTGTTTACAGATGTATTTATAAAACAGAGCTCCAGAAAAATGGGCAATTTAACAAATAACTATTACTTAATCAGAACGGCATAGCACCAATTATTTTAGATAGTATGTCAATTATATTATGACCATGATCTTTTCTTTGCGATTCTCTCACACTGCCCTGACTCCCAACAGTGGGTACTGGTACATGCGGGCTGTTTAAGCTTATTATTGTATTATAAATTACATTTTGTATCATTATTTTATTATAACTTACATCAATCCAACTGCCACATTTACAATATTAGTCGTAGGCAGCAGTGGCTGCCGCAGGTTGCAGCTTTGATGTATGTAGCTTATGGCTAGGAACAGCTGAATACGTATTCATTTCATGTAGTACAACACAAATACTTTTAAACCGCATGCTCAATTTTAATGACCGAGCAAGCTTAGGATTCTAAAATTAAATCGCGAGTGATCCAAAAATTAGAATTCTGACCATTAGGGAAGCAATGAAAAGAGCACAAGGTGAAAAATCTTTGCACTCGAGTGCAACATTTAGCTTTTCATCCCACATCATCGAGAAAATGACTACATGCTTTGGGCATTATTAACAATTTCAGTCAATTCTGTAGGCATCAAATAATCTTCTTCGTCGCTAGAATCGCTTATTTTAGGTTATTCACTTGATTTAAAATTTTCTGTTTATAACATAAGATTTTAATTTTTCTTTTACTACTCTGCCGCCATACACGTCATTAATCATCAGAGCCGTTTCTGCAGCACCGGTGCTACGATGGAACTCGAATACACGATATTTCTAGTTTTCCATTTTGTATCTAGTGTATTCTGGAACCATCTTTACAAATTCACCACCAATAGAGACCCTTATGTATCTTACTACTACACACAAGACCCCATGATAAGCCGCAAGTAGTTATATTATTATGTCCGTTTGATCTAGATTTGAAGCTGTATCTTTTTTAATTACAGTACGTAATTAAGTAAGTGAACATTTCGTAGATTTTTTTTAAAAATAAAGAGTGATGAGACGAGTAGGACATGTGCCTGATGGTAAGCAACATGCCTGCCACATAACAACACAGTGACACGCAGCTATTGGAACATGAAGAATCCAAATCATTACCTAGCACTGCACTGCGCTCGCCACCCAGAGATCTAAGTTGTTATATCTCTAAGCCCTGTAATTTCTCTGGAAACATTGTCCTTCAAACCAGAACACAGTAATGTTTGCACAATACTGCTTGGCGGTAGAAAAACTGGCAAAGGTGTGGTACCTCCCCAGGCGGACTCTGCTAAGAGTCCTACCACTACTAAACTCAATTGTCATTGTCAAAAGTTTGAAACTCAATTGAGGATTTCAACCATAACAATAAATATCAGAAACGCGCTAAACACTATTCAGGTGGGTTGTGTATGGAATGAACTGATATGCCATATATTTTTGCACCATTACGAATATAAACAGTTTTGGTTTGTCAAAGGTCTAAAATTTTGACATAATATTTGTAAATTCGATTGTTCGCAGTTTTATTTTTACTTATCAGAGAGGATTCACACGGCGCGGCTGCCAACCGCGCCCGCGCGCGGGCGCGGCAGATTTCCATATAAAATTGAATTCAATACACACGACGCGGTTTACGGCCGCGGCGGCTGCGGCAGCCGCGCGGCGCCCGCGTGGCTGCGCGGGATTCTTGCGCAGTAGCTTTCCGAAGCAGAAGCCGCGAAAACCTGCGGTCTCTTGAATATTGAAACAAAACCGTCGCGCGGCGCGGCGCCGCGCCCGCGCGCGGCCGCGGTTGGCAGCAGCGCCGTGTGAATCGGCTCTCAGCGAACTTCTAGCGAGTGCTCGTGTCGACGGAGCACGGAACAATGAACTAAGTTCTGTGTTGATTCATCATGTCTTCGTATTTCTCCGCGAGATTCGTGATGTCGGTTCGGAACTCGCGCGCCAATTCTTGAGGAATATTTTGAAATATGTAGTGATAAGTCTCGATGAATGCCAGCGGGTTCCATTTAGCTGCAGTGGGTGTGTGGAGCGAGGCTGGACTGGTCATCACGGACCGGCGGCGGAACGGTGTGCTGCGGCGACGACGTTTCGGAACGTCCTCCGAAGAGCCAACTTCGAATTCGTTGGGTAAGGTAGCGGGCGAGGGAGCAGGCATGTCGCAGTCCGATATATACGAAGCAGCTCTGCTACGTTTGGATGCGGCGGCGGCGGTTCTGATCCCGCCTCGACCCAAAACTGGCTTCGTATCATCTTGTGACGCACTTTCTGAACCTGTAAGGATAAATGTAAAAATATTGTACTGTGTTTTTCAAAACATGAGTAAATCCCAAACACATAATTATGTAAAATGCATACCTAGTAAATATCTCACTAATCTTATACATGCGAAAGTTTTGTTGTTTGCTATAAAATATCTTTATTATTACAATATAATTAGCTTCTATAATTAGGATATATTTATCAGGTAAAATATAATCATAAGCAATGCACATCCTCTTATCCCATATCTTTTTCGTTATCGATCAAGATATTTTGGCCTACGTGGTCAAAAGCCCGGCTAATACACCGCTGTAACTCTTTTACTTGCGTTCTAAACCACTATATACTTTTGCTAGATAGAAATGACTCTCACAAAAACTTTAGACAGCACTGGTATTGAAGCTATAATTCTGTAAAAATACATATTTTCGCTATCTTTCCTTTTTAATAAAAATTTACGACAGAAGTTTTAAGCTGAGGTTCGAGTAGTATCTGAGAAAATACCGTCCTTTTTGCAGCTGATAAGTGAGTGCACAGGAAATATGACTATAGCCACATACTTTAACACTGTGGTAAGAAGGTATGTCATCGTACCGGACACTATTTGTGATTTTTATTGAAAGTCTATAACTGCTTACGATTGGTACAAAGGAACCGTGCAGAAAGACCTGATCTATTTACTTGTTCTTTATCTGCGAAGCCGAGGGTCGTGGGTTCGATTCCCACCCAGTACAAATATTTGTGTGATGAATTCAAATATTTGTACTGTGCTTGAGTGTTCCTATGTATAATAAGTATGTATTTACAACTATATAAGTATTATGTCAGTATATGGCCGCCATATTACAAGCTTTGCTTAGTTTGGGGTCAGGTGGTGTTGTGTGTGAATTGTCCATCAAAATTTATTTATCTAAGTTGTATAGTACGTTTATGCAATTATGGCTGGTCTAGTCGGGAGAACGGCGGCTGCCGATCCGGAGACCCCGGGTTCAAACCCCACACGCACCACTGTCTTTTCGAAGTCATGTGCGTAATGCCGCTAACTTAAAACGGTGAAGGAAAACATCGTGAGGAAACCGACATGTACCTAGAGTCTTTCGAAGTCATGTGTCATCCGCCAACCCGCACTGGGCCAGCGTGGTGGATTATGGCCTTAACTCTCTCCTTGCAAGAGAAAGCCCCGAGTCCCAGCAGTGGGAACGTTTAGTGGACTGTTGATGATGTTGATAATGATGCAAATAATGGGGTGGTCTTACCATCTCTTCCCTGATCGCTATGCTCGAGCCGGGCCCGCCACTGCATGAGGGCGAGGTAGATGCTGTTGACGCGGGATTGGATCTGACAGTGACGTTGTAGAAATACGCGAAATTTTTCTTTGTCAAAATCTAGCCTCTTCAGTTTTTCGTAAAGATCTTGCACCTGAAACATAATATAGCTTCAAATATTTTATTTCTGGAGGGAAAAGTAAGGCGAAAAAGTTCTAAACATTAATTAGTTTATATTTATTTTGTCCCCCAATATTGCGTAGACGAAAAACAATAAATAGATCAGTAACACAATAACTGTTGGTGGAGACAACCTTTAATTGAGCAGAGAAACTGTATAATATGAAATAAATGGATCATTTTAAGATTATTAACTAAATTTACGGGTGAAAAAAAAGCGATTAGAAAAAAACATTAGAAAGTAGAAGTCGAAGGGATACAACAAACGATTGTTTTTGCTACTTATCTGCAAATGAAGTGGTCATCTTCTCATAGCGAAGTTCGCTTTTAAACTAACCAGCAAGTAACAGTGAGCGCTAACCAGCGCCAGCGCAGCCTAACGAGTCTGTTCTTACACAAGGATTGTTCCGAAAGCTGACATAAGTTTTTGGGTAGTACCATTGTGTGTGTGTATCTTTATTATGTTGGCGTAGACTATAATATAGGTACCTACTATTGCTTACCGTAAGGATTTTGGCTTTTTCCAGATTTTCTTGGGTTGTGCTTCCAATCCCAGCGATCGTATGGAGGGGCAAGCTGTCGATCGGTTGTTGTCGTTTTTCAGTTCTTAGCATCATTTCGTTTTCTATTCGCATTTCACATCCATAATAGCCATCAGACCAACTTTTTTCGTGGCTTGACATTCTGAGTTACGTGACGGAGGAATATCTGGAGGAATGTAGGTATATTTTGATTGTAAAACTTATAACTTTGTGCATGTTCTAAAAAATAATTACTAATGCATTAATTATAAATAGAAAAACGAAAATTAAGCCGATTTATCAGACAAAATGATTTTATAATAATATATAATAAGTATTGGTGGACAATTCACACACAACACCATCTGACCCCAAACTAAGCAACGCTTGTATGATGGTGGCCAGATAGCTGATACAATACTTATATAGTTTTAAATACATACTTATTAAAAAGACTAAAAAAATATTACTAATATTATTATAATACTATTACTGATTAAAAAATTACAATAGACGCCGTGGAGATCGCTCCCAAACGATACTTAAATTGCAATGCCCGATTTGCGTTGTGTTGCGACTTAATTTTGTACAAAATCTAAATGTATAATTATTCATTTTATCTGTAACATAATGAAGCAATAAACGATTGAGTACTGAGATCGCCGCAGCGCGAGTTCCCAGAACACTGGCAGCTTCTTGGATTGCTCGGCTCAACTTTTGGGAAAAGCAGGTGCTGGGAACTTCCGAAATGAAGACAAAACGCTTCAAAAGATATTTGACAAATCGTTTTGTATCGGTTCGACCACGGGCCTATGCTCTCCACAGCTAGCACATTAATAACATATTATCTACTGTGATATTTGATATTTTACTCTATACCTCTATAGATATCTGAGTTAAATTACATCCCATGACAAGTCGGTTCGATTTTGCTTGCATTACAATTATTATAATAGTCCAAGATCCCAGAGCTGCCAGACGTCACGTATTTTCTTAGGAATGAAAAATAGACGATTGAGTAGAGTTAGTACGTACTAAGAACACATGATTACTCGCTAACTTGCTTAGACGGCCAATTTTGAGAAATGGGGCTATGAAGGTACATACAAACATTACTTTTTTCACGTATTTTCGAATGAGTAATATTCACGTATGTTGTAAGCAATATCCTTAAAAATAAGGCCACAATACTCCCAGACACTTTCCGTCGGCCGTTTTGCTTAACAAACGCTTTAAAACTCCAAAATATTAACTCTACTTCACTTAAATTTGCATACTCCATTTGTAAGTATGTTCGTCAGACAACTATTCTAAAGTTTTTTCCAATAAGACAAACCAATCTAAAGGCCCAATCATCCCTTAAACTCAATTTTAAATTAATATATTTTGACTCTACTCCATCGTCCTCATTTCATTCATGAGAAAATACGTGACGTCTGGCGGCTCTGGGATCTTACTCTATAATTATTGCATATATTTTTATGTCAATGTTTAAGGATAGCCATTCTGCGTGGTAATATATCCATATAATATCCGCCAGCATGCTGAGCGCCCATAAATAATTAAAAAAACTGTACTATCCCAATTACAGTTTTTTTTTTACATAAACATGGAACTTACCTAATACTCAATACCCGGGAATCGCGTCTCTGGTCGTAGGGCATGGGTAGCTGACTGCCTGATGACCCTGGATCAGTTTGTTGACTGACGTGGTACTTTAAACCAACTCTACTTGTCTAACAAATGAATTGTCTCCCTTAACCATTACCAAAATTATATCAAATCAACATTTAAAATGAGTAAGTAATGTTTTCACATTATTACAATCTAAGCCAACTTTTCGACTCGAGCATATGTAATGTCAAGAGTCCGAAATATGCTTACAAGCGACTATTGTTTACAAGCCGTTCGTATCAAAACAAGAGATAAGCGAACAGGAATACCAACGGATCACAATTTTAGACGGGTGACTATAGTTTAAAATATGCCTATTCTAAATCAAAACGTTTATATTGTGATAATGGCAAACGTTATCAATAATGGCATGCATTAAGTACGTTCAGCGATAAGTTGTACTCACCAGAATGACCAAGCTATCTCAAGCAAGGATCTCTATAGTCAATTACACATTATAGTGTTTTTGTGATAAACTCGAAAAACACGTGTTGTCCGAACAGTGCCTAACTTCCGACTGAATGAATCTCGTTTTCTCGTTTAAAGAATAGTAAGTAGGGATTCTATTTTTAAATTTTCAAAGTTCGGTTGCGTTTAAACGTCACAGACACTACGGGAAAACGAAACACTATAATAATTTATTATTATCAATAATTGCTTGTTTATTAATAAGTTTAGATCTTTTCCCAGCAGTGGGACAATTGAGGTTAAACTAAAAAACCACCATTGCATAATGACATGGTGGGGTATGTTGGGCTCGACACCATGGGAGCGGACTTGGTGGGGGCACCATGCCTGCGGGCACCTGTGGCACCTGTAGGGATTTTAGCCATGGGGCTAAAACCCCCACAGGTGTCTCCGCCATGACTTGCAAGTCTACTACAAAAACAAACTCCGAATGATCGGATCCGACCGACAGCTGGATCGGATTGTAGCTTACCACGAAAAACATTCGGATCGATACATCTCGGTCGGAAGTTATAGACTTAGGTCGGATGAGGGTCGGATCGAACGAAACGGCCGATCCGATCAACCGACCGATTGTCTTTCGTGGTAGGAAACGTCCATAAGTTCGGCCGATATATCGTTTATCGGACATAGTAGTAGACCTGCTGGACGTCTACTCTCTTTTTACGAAAACGTAATTTCGAAACAAACTCCCGACTTTCCTACTCCGATTCTACTTCGATCCGTCGTTTCGTCCACCTAAAGATTCTAAGCATACTCTAATTAAGGCCGAATTACATCAGACGAGCGAATGCTCATTCTATTCCCACTGTATCAAATTCATTTGGTGTAAACAAACGTAGAACATTCTTTCGTTGTTTTGTTTGCGTTCGCAAATATTCTATTTAAAATGGAAAACGCTAAGAACAATCTTTCGTTTACACTAAAAGATCGAGAATGTTCGTTCAGTTTAAATCGGCCTTTAGAGGAAGCTTAGAACATTTGAAACGTCAAACAATGTTCGATCGTACGAAACGAAGTAGAATCGGAGTAGGAAAGTCGCGAGTATATTTCGAAATTACGTTTTTCGTTGGATTAGAGTAGACGTCCTGGGCTCAGAGTCGCGGGAACACTTTTCTCACTCACCAAGGAATGTGACCCATGCGGGCCCACCACGTGGGGGTGTCCAGTGTCCACATTCCCGCATTTGGATCCAGTGACGCGCCGCAAACAATCAGCAATACTATTAATATCTTTCTGTATTCATTTATCAATAATTATATGAATAATATATTCATTAATATTAATCCTACTAATATTATAAATGTCAAAGTATGGATGTTTGTTGCTGAATCACGCCGTAACGTATGAACGGATCAGGCTGAAATTTGTAATACAGTTAGATTATAGTCTGGAAGAACACATAGGCTACTTTTTATCCCGAAAAAATAACGGGAACGGAAACTACGCGGATGAAACCACGGGGTGCTGGTAGTAATACTTAATATGAAGGAGATTTTTTTTTTTTTTTAATTTTAGACAAGATGCCTAGTGGATGATCCAGCTTGTGTTATCCTTGTCACAGAAGGCGTCAAGCCCAAACAGGGAGAACAATGGGTTGCATACCGACGGTGAAGTGCGAATACCTCTGAATTTTGTAGTGGTAGGACTCTTAGCAGAGTCCGCCTGGGGAAGTAGGTACCACATCTTTACCAATTATTCCACCGCCAAGCAATAATGTTTGCAGTACTGTGCAAACATTACTGTGTTCCGGTTTGAAGGGCAATGTTTCCAGAGAAATTACAGGGCTTAGAGATATAACAAACTTAGATCTCTGGGTGACGAGCGCAGTGCGGTGCTAGGTAATGATTTGGGCTCTTCATGTTTCAATAGCTGCGTATCACTGTGCTGTTATGTGGCAGGCATGTTGCTTACCATCAGGCACATGTCCCGCTATTCTCGTCATTATTTATTTAAAAATAAAGTAGCCAAGTTCGAGTTGGACTCGCCCATGAAGGGTTCCGTTCCAGCAAGTAACATAATATACATAGTACACATAGTTCTTGTAGTTCGTTGTAACTTTGATCGAAGTTTTAATAATAGTGTATTTATGACGTACTAAAAAAAAACTACTCATCAGATCGAGTTCAAACTAATTTTCGTTGGTAGTTTTCATGGTAATGTACATCATATATTTTTTTTTAGTTTTTTCATTTAGAAGTTAGAGGGGGGGGGACACACATTTTACCACTTTGGAAGCGTCTCTCGCGCAAGTTATTCAGTGTAGACAAAAATTATTTTAGAAACCTCAACATCATTTTTTAAGACCTATCGATAAACACGCCACACGTGTAGGTTTGATGAAAAAGAAAAATTTTTGAGCTTCAGTTGTCAGTATGGGGGGCACCCCTAATTTTTGTTTTTGAAAAAACTTTTGTATAAATCTTAATGCGGTTCACAGAATACATCTACTTACCAAGTTTCAACAGTGTAGTTCTCATAGTTTCGGCAAAAAGTGGCTGTGACATACGGACGGACAGACAGACAGACAGACAGACAGACATGACGAATCTATAAGGGTTCCGTTTTTACGTTTTACGGAACCCTAAAAACACCCATCTAACAGTTATGCAAAATCCGGTACGGAGGGGGATATTCAGTGGTTCAGTGCCAATAGTCTAGATTGGCGGTAATGAAGTCATTATCACTAGCAGTTGGTTGTATGGAGACCCCAACATAAATTTAGGCCTCTTTGATTGATTTGAACAAAATATATATTATAGGTACATTAAATAAAAATGAATTATTATAAAAAAACAAAAATCGATACTTTCCAACAACATTTATAAAATAGATTATATTCAGTTAGTATTTAGAATAAGTTTTTATTTATTAAAGTATCGATTACGAACACATTTCGTGGTGTATTTTATATTGTTTAAACGGTATTCCATAGCTTAATTTTAGTATTTGATTGATTATTCAACAATTGACAATATTCTTGTAGGTCTTGTTTTCTTCTTTTTAGTGTGCAGTCGGGTATTTAGTTTATTTTTATAATAATTAATTTTTATTTCGTTTTTTTAAACTATTGTTTATTTTAGTCACATCACCAACGGCAAATGAAACTGATTGGTTTTTGCAAAGTTTTTGCTAGAGAATTTTATTCCAAATATTAAGCGTCACGTAACAAATCAAATAAAGACTTTTCACAAAATAAATTAGAAGAGGCTTGAACATGACTAGTAGAATTGGGTTTATTTATATTAACTTACTACCTTCAATACACCTTGACTCACTTGAGCCCCAAGAGGCCAAATTTGGGCAAAACCGGTTTTTGGACTTTAAAACCTTATTTTTTCATGATAAACATACTCGATTATTAGTTTACTTTGATGCCTAAGAGATAGGTGATAATATTTATCAGTACATTGTCGTTTACAGACACACAAAATTTGGTTTCATTTTTTAGTTATGATTTTTTGTGTGACGTCACGACGCCGGCCGCGTCGCGAGTCGAGCTTAATAGGTTAATTCATAATAATTATGTAACTATTTGTTGGTATGCTATTAATTGTAAATAAGTGTTAGTATCTTTATACTCCCAATTGTACCCCCGTTTTCCATTACTCAAATCTTCTTCACCATCCTACGGTTGCCTGGAAGAAATCGCTCTTAGCGATAAGGTCGCCTATTGTTACTTTGTTTTAAGGTGTTTCTGTATTTTGTCTTATTATTTAAGTGCAATAAAGAGTTTATCTATTTATCTATACAACTCTTTTTGATTCATTAATACAGCCTGTATGTGTCCACTGCTGGACATAGGGTTCCCCATTAATACGCCACGCAGCCCATTCCTCGGTCTAACGTTGCCAACCGTGAATAGCTGCCTTTCTTATATCGTCACTTCATCTAGTCTGAAGACGTCCGTCGGTGGGAATTAGTAATCTACGAGTACTTTTACCGATTCGATCTGAACTGCATAATCAACAGAACAACATCTAAATATTTAAGCTCAGCAAAATAAAACATGTTGGTTTAGCAACAACAAAAGCTTATAGAAAAAGCTTATACAGCAAAAACTTTGTGCCCTAGTTTACTTGGGATCAAAATCAAATTTTCAAGGATAGATAAACGCAATAGACGGTATTAATATTTTACTGAATTTTGTGACGTTATATCACAAAAAAAAAAGAAAATATAAAATATGTTTGCTTAACACCGCACGGCAAAAGTGAACACTTCAGCGTGCAAGCAATCAATGTGTGTAGAACAGTAGTGAAGAACTGTAGACTGTACTTTTCTCACTTGGGTACACTGTGGTTGTACCCAGGTGAGAAAATGGTATACACTGGCATTCCCGAGTTCACCCAAACGAACCTTTCACTTAAGAGTGTGACGGGGCAGGTTCATAATCAGCTCTACAAACGTTGCTCTACCGTTTGAAGTTATGAACTGCACAATGATTTCATGTCAGTGAAAGGCGCAAACTCTTGAACATCGCCGAAAAATTGCTAGCTTATCGGTTTATTATCGGATACTTCGGAGAGTTTGCATCTGATCTGCATGATCTAATACCACCTAGCCCTTTTTTCTATCGGACTTCTCGTAACTCGAAGAAGCGGCATCGTTTCATGGTTGATGTTCCAAAGACACGAACAAAGAGTTTTGACTCTACTTTTGTGATAAGAACGTCTAGGCTGTGGAATGAGTTGCCTGAGTGGGTTTTTCCCGATGGTTATAATCTTGGTGTCTTCAAATCGAGAGTGAATCGGTTTCTTCTAGGTAAGCACGCTCCATCTTAGACCGCATCGTCGCTTAACATCAGGTGAGATGGTGGTCAAGTGTAAACCTATAAATGTTATAAAAAAAAAATTAAAAAAAGGCACCACAATAGGGATCACAAATTAATGTTTAGCCTTAATTTTATGATAGTTTGTATTAATAGAATATTGAAAATCACATTTATATAATTTAATACAACTTAGTAAATTTATTATAATAGATTTTAAATGCTATATTTTTAATCTGCTGTCACGTGAATTTAAGCACCTTGTGGCTTATTATGTCTCTACCCGCAAAACAAGCTGTCGAAGACTGACTAGACCACTGCATATTTATTATAGTTTGCGATCTTAGCGACTACGATTTTGATTGTTTGTATTCAAGTAAAAGTAAGAAAACACATAAACTGCACATACAGTCATGAATCGCGGCCAATGCTTTGCGGTTAGTGACGCCATGTCAGTCGTTAGTGTTTTATGGGAAAATTCAAAACTAATAGACTACAGGCCCGTGAACAAAACTTACGTAGTAAATGAACCACCAGGAGACCTATGTAGGATGATATAGATAGTGCAATCCACGAAGACGTGCCCCACCAATTTTTGGTTTAGGGGATCGCGTTTGCTCCGAGCGTCAGTCGCGAACCATTCACCAGTCATTGTAGTGTGCGTGTGCATTCATAGGTAATTATTATGTACCGATAATACTCAAACATTGACGGAAGCTTGCACACATATACTATAAACGGTTAGGAGGAATAGTGGGGCGCGTCTTCGTGGATGCGCTATCTGTAGAAGAGTATAAAGTAATAAGATTCAGCACTATGCCGTCACTTGTAAGCTGTCCAACTGAGTACAGTCAAAGAGGGGGGGGGGGGGGGGGGGGGGGGGGGGGGGGGGGTTGCAAACCTCGATCATTTCTCCTTGTCGCATGATTTTTGTACGGCATTGCGAAATAATGTATTAATGTAAAATTGTATTTTCGAACTAACAAAAACAAATAGGTACATTTCATGAAAACTGGTCCAGCATTTTCGAAGGAGAACTAAGACAACAATAATTGTGACTCGAGATATGTGATGTATAAAAATTAAACAATGGTGTTTGTAGTTATTTATTGGTTGAAATTAAACAAAACACCCGGCATGTTAAAACAAATAATTTAATAACAGCATATACTAGTGTAAATTGAAATAAATACACAATACTGACTGATGACTGGCCTTGTGGCTAAGTGGTTAGTAGCTCTGCCTGCGAAGCCGAGGGCCGTGGGTTCGATCCCCACCCAGTGCAAATATTTGTGTGATGAATTCAAATGTTTGCACTGTGTCTGGGTGTTTCTATGTATAATAAGTATGTATTTAAAACTATATAAGTATTATATCAGCTATCTGGCCGCCATCACACAAGCTTTGCTTAGTTTGGGGTCAGATGGTGTTGTGTGTGAATTGTCCACCAATATTTAATATACAATATTAAGTATAGATGTACGTACATAATATACTGTAAATATTACAATACGTTTTTTCCTATCTAACATTTTTGCTATGTTATTTTTTTTTTAAAGTGACGAGATAGTAGGAAATGTGCAGGATAAATTACTAATCATAACTTATGGCCTCATAATACCTACATAGCTTTAAAAGCGCTTCAGTCTGGAGTTAGAAAGTTAGATCATTCACATTTATTCGTATCTAGCCAACCGACTTAACTGAGTTGGGCCATCATTCATTATATTAAGAAATGTAAAACGTTAGTAGGGAATTTCCGAGATAGGCGTGGTTACGCTAAAACAACATGCCCGTTAGGGTATTATGAGATCTTCGTTATTTTATAAAAACTAAAATTAGCTAACGCACGCTGAAAAAGTTTTTTTTTTTAAATAATAAACCTCCGCTTTATCATCATAATTATCGTTTTATGTCAGGGAATAATGATGCTAATGTAGAAACAATAGGCTGCCAAAAAGTTTCGGTCAATCTGGTTCTGGCTAGCTAATCATCATAATCATTTATTTACCAAAAGAACATTATTATAGCTATAAGTACATTTTACAAGTAGTCTTATCCTATGGTAGGTAACTCAGCAATTTGTCCATTGGGACCATAACTAGGCTGCGCCTGTATTTTGGGCTCCCGGTAATATACTATTAAAATTGCACTATACTCAGAAATCTCACAAATCATTTGGCCCCGTTACACAAATTGGATTTATTATTAAATATTAACGCAGAGGGCGCATAGGTGTTACACTTTTCAGTGGCAGTTAAATTTGTTTTCGGTATTTTTCTATAATTTGTTTGGATCTTTGGTCAAACTGACATCGTTGCAGGGTTGGTGCACGCTTTGCTCGCAGTTGCTGGAAGTAGCCAGCGAGTATTCCTTTGATTTGGATAAAGTTTTGTCTTCGTATTTTTCCGCAAGATCTAAAAAGTCTCTACGGAACTCTCTATGGAATTCTTGTGGAATATTTCTGAATATATGAGAGAAGGAATAAATATACTGCATCAGTTGCTTGTTGGCTTGACTTTTCTCATTATTCTTCGAAATTCGTTCGTATATGGATTCATCAGAATCGTCGGACATAGAACATCTCCGCTCCTTTGCTTTTTTCTCGCGGTGTGATGTGGAACTTGAAATTGACTTCCGTTTCAAATCATATGAACGGATCGGGTCTGTGTGGCTCTTCGCTGTTGATTTTTCATTTGACAAATCAATGCTTACCCGATCTGATTCTGGAAAGAAAGCAACATTTACTACAAACGACTGTTGATAATGTTATCATCGAATTGTACTATGCTTAGCTGTCATGGTAGCACAGTAGCTGGATCGTCCGATTCACCATGAGGTCTTCGATTTAACTCTGCTTATACATAAGTATAGGCGGAGTAAACATCGAAGTAATCGAAGAAACGTTCCCTGAGTTTCCCAAAAGTCAATCATTACCACCGGTTTTAACGGAAAGAAAAAATGTGAAGAAACTTTAATATACCAGGAAACATTGTGCGAGGATATGTGTCCAACCAGTCGACGTGAACTTGGCTCGTGGCAATTGAAAGGAGAGATAGTCAAACAATAGTTATTTGTTGTACAAGAGTGCAAAGTGGCTTTTTAACCGCGTGCACAATTTTGATGACCGAGCAAGCGAAGGATTCTAAAGTTGATTAAAAAATTAGAATCCTGAGCGTAGCAAGGGAATCAAAAGGGCACAAGGTGAAAAATCTTTGCACTCTAGTGCGACAATAAGTATTTTTTCATCCCACCTTAGCGAGGAAATTACTAAACGCTTTGCGCATTTTCAGTTTCAGTCAATTCTATTGGCGTCAAATAAACTTCTTGGTCGCTAGAATCACTTATTATTATGGTATTTCGGGTTTTCACTTGTATTCAATTTTACTGTTATTAACCTAAGTTTTAAACTTTAAGTTTATTTAGCCATGGTTTTAACAATAACAATATGACGTGAAAATATGGAGAGTTGACCGATTGAGGTAAGGAGTTTTATATGTGTACATGAAAAAGTGTCCGCCCAAATGCATTAAATTATAGTAGCGCTAAATTTGCATCAGGGTTCATTTTAAAGGAAATAAATAAACGTACTAAACAGAATTCATGAAAAAAATAATTGGCAGTCATAGGCACTGCCGATAGAAGTGGTAACTTATAACTCAGAATTTGATTGCTTACTTTGAAAACTACGCGGGTGAAACCAGAGGGCGTGGCTATGAGCATGGCCATCTAGAATTTCTGACGCATTTTTAAATGGCCAATGGGAAAGGCCGAGGTATTTCTAGATGGCCAATGGCTATGGTCCCGAGTTTACCGGAAGATTTCTTATCATACCCGAGCGTGACGCTAGAATTCAATTGACGGTCCACGAAAAATCTGTCTTTGGCGCCCCAAAAGAAGATTTGACTTCAATAGTTATTTGTTGTACAAGAGTGCAAAGTGACTTTTTAACCGCGTGCTCAATTTTGATGACCGAGCAAGCGAAGGATTCTAAAGTTGAATCACGAGCGTAGCGAGGGATTCAAAAATTAGAATCCTGAGCGTAGCAAGGGAATCAAAAGAGCACAAGGTGACAAATCTTTGCACTCGAGTGTAACACGTAATTTTTCATCCCCCCCTAGCGAGGAAATTACTAAACGCTTTGCGCATTTTCAGTTTCAGTCGATTCTGTTGGCGTCAAATAAACTTCTTGGTCGCTAGAATCACTTATTATTATGGTATTTCGGTTTTTCACTTGTATTCAATTTTATATGTTTTAAACTTTAAGTTTATTTAGCCATGGTTTTAACAATATGACGTGAAAATATGGAGAGTTGACCGATTGAGGTAAGGAGTTTCAAATGTGTAAGTACATGAAAAAGTGTCCGCCCAAATGCATTAAATTATAGTAGCGCTAAATTTGCATCAGGGTACATTTTAAAGGAAATTAATAAACGTACTATTCAGAATTCATGAAAGAAAAATATTGGTAGTCATAGGCACTGCCGACAGAAGTGGTAACTTGTAACTCAGAATTTGATTGTTTACTTTGGAAACTACGCGTGTAAAACCGGAGGGCGTGGCTATGAGCATGGCCATCTAGAAATGCTGACACATTTTTAAAAGGCCAATGGGAAAGGTTGAGGCATTTCTAGATGGCCAATGGCTATGGTCCGAGTTTACCCGAAGATTTCTTATCTTTCCCGAGCGTGACGCTAGAATTAAATTGACAGCCCACGAAAAATCTGTCTTTGGTGCGCCAAAAGAAGTTTTGACTTCAAAATATATTGTACCTACATGTTTTCTCAAAATAGTAATTATTTATTTGATGTTATATTTACTACATTATTTTGTACTGCACAAGTAGTTGAAATTATCTATTAGTTACTATTTTAGTAGTCAATAATATTTAATTATTTAACTCGGCAACTCGGCATACTTCAATTCGATTACAATTGATTCATTCATAGCATTTTAAAATGTTTTGCCATTTGAAATAACATTCTTTACCTCTATCCTCCATACGTGAAAAGAAAATTGCGCGCTAAGCATTAAAAAAAAGTACACCAAGGAGGTTCCGAGTATGAGTTTTTAACAAATTAAAAATAAATGTATGATGAATTCGGCACCAAGGAGGTAGAAATAATTAGGTTAAATTATGTTTTGAATTCAAAACCTCAGTACACACGATGTTCTAAATTCAAATTTACTTTAACCTCTAGAGGGTAAAAACGACTTTTGCGCCCTGATATCGAGGAGCAAAAGTACTCTTTCCGAGCTGGTGGGATGAAAAATATATTGTACCTACCTACATGTTTTCTCAAAGTAGTAATTATTTATTTGATGTTATATTTACCTACTACCTACATTATTTTGTACTGCACAAGTAGTTGAAATTATCTATTAGTTACTAGTAGTCAATAATATTTAATTATTTAACTCGGCATACTTCAATTCAATTACAATTGACTCATTCATAGCATTTTTAAATGTTTTTCCATTTGAAATAACATTCTTTACCTCTATCCTTCATACGTGAAAGAAAATTGCGCACTAAGTATTTAAAAAAAGTACACCAAAGAGGTTCCGAGTATGAGTTTTTAACAAATTAAAAATAAATGTATGATGAATTCGGCACCAAGGAGGTAGAAATAAATAGGTTAAATTATGTTTTGAATTCAAAACCTCAGTACACACGATGTTCTAAATTCAAATTTACTTTAACCTCTAGAGGGTAAAAACGACTTTTGCGTCCTGATATCGAGGAGGAAAAGTACTCTTTCCGAGAAAAAAAGTTTTTTGAAGTGATGGACCCCGTACCGTCGTTTATTTCCATATTTGAAAAACCCTACACTGTTCTGCGGTATAAATTAATTTGTCTATGCCCTTTAGAATTCCAAAAAGTGCGTTTTCATCAACGACTCCCGTTGTGCAAAAAAGGCTTCGAAATCATCAACATCACCGCGAAGCTGCAAGTTTATCGGATACATTTAGGAGAACACTCAGCTGATGAGCACAATTTAATACCACCTCGATCTCGATCTGACTCGAACAAACATCATTGCGCCTAACAGCAGGCAATTCAGCTGTCATGCGTGAACTTGTTATCGAGAAAAAGAACCTATATCACTGCCGCCAGCAAGGCAGGCCTACACATACGTTATTGACCACAGATTGAGGAAACTCCTCATAATAACCTCAGAAGCCCTTAATCTGCTCAACAACCTACTCGCTCATACTTGATTTTGTTGACAATTTCAATGTTTTTGTTGGAGTTGTCATTAATTTTCCTGCATAATTTTGTAATGTAAGTTTTAAATAATTATTATTGAGTACTTTACAGTAATTTTGAGATTATTTAATTAATTGTGTAATTGAGTACATAATTATTCTGTTGTAATATCGTTAATAATACCATATTGTAGAATTTGTGCATGTTAGTGACTAATTTGTACAATGTTCTTTAATTAATTTAATTTCTAAGATGTTTCATTTGTAATTTATTTTTAGTTTTTTCTGGCTTTCTGTGCGCTTTGGTGTCTACTGTAAGCACAGAAAGCAACTGAATTTTAACAAATAAATAACATGTGTGTTACCTTCAAGAGCTTGAGAGTCTCCGCAGCGCCCTCCGACGCACTCGAACTGCTCCCAGTATCTGTGCAGGGCCCTGTAGATGGTGGACACGCGCGCTCGCTTGCTCACATGCAGAGTCATCCATACCCTGAACTTTTGCTCGCTGAAATCGAGCTTCTTCAGCTTATTGTACAGATCTATAGTCTGAAACGAATCAACCAAGTAAAATCAAATAAATGTACGAATAGTTTATCCTTATTCCCCAGTGACCACGATTTTGTGTTGCATCTATCTTGATTTGAGTCTTTTGAGATATTTTTATATGACGCCTTTGTGAACTATTGAACAGAACGTTCGATTTCAAAATCATGAAGTTGTACACCTGCACTCTGCTGCATAAACAGCCTACTATATGTTCCCACTGCTGGGACTCGGGGCCTTCTCTCGCAAGGAGAGAGTCTAGGCCATAATCCACCACGCTGGCCCAGTGCGGGTTGGTAGATGACAAATGACTGAAGATTCTAAGTACGTGTCAGTTTCCTCACGATGTTTTTCTTCACAGTTTTTAAGTTAGCGGCATTACGCGCATGACTTCGAAAAGACAGTGGTGCACGTGGTTTTGAGCCCGGGGTCTCCGGATCGGCAGTCGCCGTTCTCCCGACTAGACCAGCCGTAACTTCGCTACGCACTCTGCTGAGTATTTTCCAAATGTAGATTATGTCTGTCGAATTACGCCTACTTAAGCTTCAAGCAAAATTTCTATAATATTATAAATGGGGGAAATAAAAAGACTGTCTTTTCTTTAAGGTTGTTTAGTTATTAATTTAAAAAATCTACAATTATCATGCTCCTTACAGAAAACAAACAATAAATAACACTGTTCTAACACAGATGTTTTGGCAAAATTAAACTACGGCGGTTTAATTCCGCCTGCGATAATTAAGTTACAATAGTTTTCTACTCGTGAGTTACCTTATATTTCTTTAGTTATGAATATAATCAGTCTTAACATTACTATCATAATCATCAGTATCTAAAATTTTTTGAAATAGTGTTCACAATTAAAAAAATAGATAGCAGAAAACTTAAATAACTAAGGTTACACGCATTCTTATTATAATATTTCAGTGGCACGTGAATTAAACTGAATAAAATCTTCTCTTAACAAATTTTGAAACAAAAATAAATTCTAAAAATAAAAACAGTCCTAGGCGTTATAACACCCAATTCAGGTTTTACCGCCTACTAACTCTAGTCACAGCCATCAGGACATTTAAACTCTTCTACGTCATTTTTAGTTAAACCGATACATTCTTCGTGGTACCATTTGTTGCACAACACACATGGCCTCATATCGGCAACTCGATCCTCATGACAAGCGTGGCAATACCAGCCATCAGTTTTATTTTCTTTACCCATTTTCGGGCTGGTTTTTTTTCTTGGGTCAGAGGTATTCGTTTTCAGTTCTTTTGTTTTTTTTGTTTTTGTATCTATTGTGTTCTTTCCTACTAGCTTCCTCTTATTTGACTTTTCAGTTTTGGTTATCTCTTTATCATCAGTTTTCTTCTTCTTTTTTTCTTCCGTTTCATTACCTCTAGCAATTTCTGTGCCTTTAGTTTTCTTTTTCACCTCTTTCGTATCATTAAACAAATCTTTCGTAATTCTTTGGCCTTTGTAGTTTAAAGCTTTTCGGCGTGGTCTCTTTTTGGTAATCGCATAATTCGGTGTGGGCATAAATAGTTCAAACTGTGACTTTCCGGATAATTGGGCCAAAGGTACGTCTTCTTCGTGATCAGTTTCAGAATCAGTTTCAGAAGAATAAATACGTGAAAATAGTTGAATTCGTGATACCGTGATGCCTCTAGTTATCATTTCAGTGTCAGAAGTTTCTTCAAAGTCTGATGTACCTGTAGATGAACTATAATCAACAAGTTTCTTTGTAATTGGCAAGTAACTTGTAGACGGAACTGGAGAATATCTGTAACTGGATTGGCGTTGGCATGTGTGATGTGGTGGTGGCGTAAACTGTGAAGGATGTGATTCAATATGTAAACGTGGTGGAGTGACATGGGGGGTTGGATTTACGATAAGTGAGCGTGGTGAAGTACCTTGTGGAGTTGGACTCGCAGTCAGTGAGCCTGATGGAGTAATTCGTGAAGCAGAAGACAAAATGTCAAAAGTATTCCTATTTTCAATCCGGGACCCATCTGATAAGATGTCTAAATATTCCAGCTCTTCACTGTCAACTGTGATTAGGGGCACGTCACGAGATTTATCACCATCAGCGTTTGGAGGCGCCTCTTTTTCTGTTAATACAGACGGCGCGAAAGCGCTTTCAGGCAAAACATCAGGATTGAAAGGATATAGTCCTGTGGCTTTGAAGCCGCTAGTGATGTTCTCATATGTCATACATTTGGACCATATCTTAGACAAAATCTTGTTAAAAGTCGGGCGGGTTATTTTTTGTGCATGGGTTTCATAAAAATGTTGCAAAACTTCTTGGTCCCAGTAACTCTCGAAGGGTTTATAACAGGCTTTGTCGAGTGGTTGTAGTTCGTGGGTCGTATTTGAGGGTAGACAATATAGAGTAATGCCAAGCACATCCGCTTCTTCAGCAATCCTAAAATCTAAATGACATTTTGCCCCGTCAAATATTAGAAGGCAGTTACCTGCGGTTTTATACTTGGCAAAATGTCTGAGGAAGTCAATAAATAGCTCCGTTGTCATACTGCCCTTCTGGGCCATTCTGACGGTTGCTCCTGGAGGCAAATTTGCTTCGAATTCAGGCTTCCTGCGAACGCCTTTAAAAATTATCATTGGGGGAATAGTATTCCCCAACGCGTTGGCACATCCGACAATGGTAACGTTTTCGCCATGCTCTGAAGCTTGTAAATGTACGCGTTTTGCTCCTTTCTGAGCAATTACTGTCGGCTGCTTATGCATAGTCAAACGACAGCCTTTCTCGTCCATGTTATACAATCTTTCGGGATTGTAGTGAATCCCGAGTTCGTCGTAAATATTCTTAATTTCTTTGAAATGATGTGTAACTATAGTTTTGTTAAGCTTTTGTCCTCGGGCTTGATTCAAGAACTGGGCCTTGCGCTTTGCTATGTCACGATTTCGTTTTAAAAATAGTTTTAGCCAGTCTCGTCCAGCAAGACGTAACTGTTTGTTAAAGGTGTTGGGAATTTGGTATCTTTCACAAAACACAAATGCCTGTTTTCGTATTAACTTTGCCGTTAGAGGGATTCCCAAATCTGCAAATCGAATAACCCTTTTTACAAAATCTCGCTCTTGTTCGCCTGTGAATACGGTTTTCCTGCCCAACTTTAGTTTAGACATACCACTCTTTACATAATCACGGAGTGTTCTTCTTGGGATTTTGTAGGTATCGGCTGCTTTATAACTGGACAACCTGCCTGTCTGAACAGCACTAACAGCTGCTTCTAAATCATGTTGTGCCCACGAGCCACGCTTTTTCTTTTCAGTTGACATATTTTAAACCTAAAAAACGAAAGTAAGTGTTTAGTTTTCGTCATGAGAAATTATCTTTAGTTATTTATTACACAGAGGTATTTTATTTCATACCAATTACTATTAAATGCGAAGTTATTCGTTTTTGTCCCTAATTTTATACGAGCACTTATGACGTACCTACTTGCCACAAGCGCCAAATTAGAATTTTAAAAAAAGACCGCCAAATCCACAAACATACATACATACAGACGTGCATACGCTGCTGAAATCATAACCCTCATTTTGGCTTCGCCGTAGTGAGGTGAAAAAAATAAGGCCTAAAACCTTCAAAACAACGGCAATGTATATTATTAATGGACAAATACGCCTAACATAGGGATAGGTGTGTGAAATACCGCCTAGGCGTGATTACCCTTCCAGAGCCCTTTCGACTAAGTGAAAAAAATACGAAATCTATGCGTTTTACAATCAGTAGAACAACTGGCTATGGATGGCGAAATAGTTATAGTAACGAATAAGCCTTACGTTATAGTAAAAAACTCACAAAAACCATTAAAAACTTACCGCTGTTTTCAAGTTGTGTTCGTTAAAATCCATGCAGCGACCACTCCCGACGAACGTCAGAGCCGACTGCTAGCTCGCGGGGTGGGGAGTGTCCCGGTCAGGGTGCGAGAGCGTCGCTATGCTTATTAACCTTACCACGTAGGCATTAAGATTGACTTTATCGATGCTGCAACTAGGATTTTTAGAGTATAGGCGTAATTAGGCGCTAGGCGTAATTCGACAGACATACCTATATGTCTTTGGATGTTTTGATGATTTGGATGCATGCATCGGCAATAAAAAATAAATAACAAACTGCCTCTTAAAATTAAGACAATCGATGTTGAGTGTCAGTATTGAATACTCGTAAGTTTCCGCTTTTGGCCGATCTGCAGATGCAGATGCAGATGTTGGACTGAAAATTGTTTTTCAAAATGCTATCATAAGTACATGACAGAAGAGTTAATGTTACCTGCACGATACCGATGTTCTCGAGGTTCTCTGCCAACCTGGGCCCCACCCCCGGCACGTCCCACACTGGCTTGTTGTCTAGCGGCTGGCTGGCAAATTGAGAAATTTGGAGTTCCGTCGATTGTGTTCGTGGCTCCATCTTAGATTTTAGAGATTACTTTTAGTGAATATTTATGTAGGTACTGAAAATAAATAAATAAATAAAAACTATAGAAAAAGTTAAAATGTTACCTAGTACAGTGATACAACATTATATTATTACGTCACAGCAAATTTGCATTCCACTGTTGATTAGTTTATATAATACTAGCGGCCCGTTCCGGCTTCGCTCGGACATAACCTAGACACTGTCTGCAGAGCCATCTGCCGGCCTTATTTGTAAATTTAAACCATCTTCAAATACACACACAAAAAAAACATTCAAATTGGTCCCGTCGTTTAGGAGTTCACTGTCAAATGATTAAATTACTAAAATGGCTATAAAAAAACAGAGGTTGGAGATAAAAGGATAAAAATTTAGGGTTGTATGTATTTTTTAACGCCACATTATAAAAAAATTAAAACAAAAAAATTTTACCAAAAATTAAAAAAAAAGTGTTTGGGGTGAACAACCCCTAACACTTAGGGGTATGAAAAATAGCTAGTAGCCGATTCTCAGACCTACTGAATATGCATATAAATTTTGGTTACAATCAGTAAAGCCGTTTCGGAGGAGTAAGGAAACAAACACTGTGACACGAGAATTTTATATATAAGATAACCTAGCATCTAGGTAGTTAGATCGTAATCTGGTGGTTTTACAATTTGATGGCGAAATAAACACTTTAATTTATTTTTAAAAATGTATCGTTTCTTCCGTACTTATGCAGATATACATTTCAATATATCTATTCCACTTAAAAAGCAATGATTCCACAATGAACAGTAAAAAGTTGAAAAAGTAGGTATTAACGAAGTTTTATGTGTATTTTATTCCAGACTATAATTTAACTGCCATTTTCAGCTTGATATATTCAGATCTAATGACATGGTTGAGTAAGAAACATCATAATACTAAGTAAGTAAAGTTGTAAGATTACCAAGTCATCCAATCACACAATCATTTTTAAGCAGTTCAGAGAATATACCCAATTTTAAAACTAGAAATGGCAGCACCACGTTTGTCTATCACTGCGCTATCTGCTATAATCTGTGGCAAACGTGGTGGTGCTAGCGACGTCACACGCGACTGAGCGAGACGCATACATTACTATTACATGTGGTGTGAGCGAGCAGAGCAACACGCGAAACTCGAACTTAAAACACTGACATGTGCAATAGGTCATTGTTTACATTTTTTTAAAGTAGGTTATGTATTATATATTTAAGCTATTATATGCAGATGCACACAGCACATTTAATTAGCAGAAACGAATAGTGATTAAAGGTAATTTCGAAATGTTTTAAAATAATACAACGAGAACGGGATTTTACCTTGTTGAAGCTGTGTCGTATAGCCCCGCAGATATGTTCTAGATGCGAGAGTCGAGGGTCACACGAGTGCAGTAACAATATCCACGGATAACTGTGTCACTGGGTAAACCAAAACATCTGTTCCGAACGTTCGTTGCACACGGTCCACACACACTAAGTTATATTTTTATCAGTTCTGCCGTTGTAATACACAAACGACACACCAGCACATCGACTCGTGGCGCGTCACTTGACCTTGAGCTCGACGAATGTCGATGTCGACCCCAGTGGCGGTAATTTCTATACTGTAGATTCTACGATGTTATCATTGAATTCTTAAAACACTTTTCTTACTTATATCAACGGATGTTATCTCTACTTTATGTTACGGCACAATTTTCTAAGTATTATGCTCTACCGGTTGTTGCACTGTTTCACAAGTTAATTTTAAAATAGCATATCGACAAGTAATTAGAAAATTGAAAATGTTAGACAAAATAATAAAATAAAATATTATGTTAAGTATCCTAAGTATATCGTTACCTACCTACTCTATTAGTAGCCTGTGATTTCGCCTGTGTAGACTTTTAAACAGAACTACTTACGTAATTCTTAAAAAAACTCTATAAGATTTTAATAAAACATACCGTAGGTACTTACCTACATCCTACATGAAGGCATAACCCACTTACACTCTATTACAGAAGATACTAAAATCTATGTTTCCAATAATAACAGTTTCTGTTCCGTTTTTACGACTTAAGTAAATCTATATCTATAGGTGAGTGTTGACGTACGTCAATGTAAGGGGCCCCTTTTAAACCTACAGCCCGAGTCACAAGTCTTGGGGTCTATTCGAGATTTCTCTCTCTGCCACACGATGGACCCGGCACCCGCACGGTGAATCCATGGAATGCTAAGAAGTACGTCTCTATTCACATCTAGAAAGGAATAAAATAAAGAAAAAGTTAAGGATACTGAAATGTACACTTATAAATATAGAAAGTGCAAATAGCGCATTGTATGTATTTTTAACTCAGTCCAAAAAGGTTAGAATATCAATGCAATTTTATGTTAAACAGACTTGTGATTTTTTTTCTAACCTACGATAGTTTTTTGTTTTCCGCGATCTCGCCTGATATTAAGCGACGATGCAGTCTACGATGGAGCGTACTCAGGTACTCACTTATAAAAAACGCTTTACTCTCGAGTCTCGAACCAGAATCACCAATTTTTTTATCATCTGGAAATACCTACTCTACATCTACTACATACTACACGCTATATTATATACTCGTAGCTGCGTGACAGTATGCTGTTTTAGGCAGACGGCCGACGTGTTACTTACCATTATGCTTATGTCCTGTTCGTCCTGTCACTCTTTACACTTTACACTGACATAAGCAACCCAGTTTTAATTTCTCACTGCTGGGACTTAAAATCATTTCTCACAGGGAGAGATTCATCAAGAAGTCATCCTACTAATATTATAAATGTCAATGTATGGATGTTTGGATATTTGGATGTTTGTTGCTCAATCACGTCCTAACGTATGAACGGAACGGGCTGAAACTTGGAACACAGATAGATTAATATCTGGAAGAACACATAGACTACTTTTTACCCCGAAAAAACAATGAGAACGGGAACTACGCGGGTAGCACCGCGGGGCCCTGCTAGTAAGCAATAATCCTTCACGCTGGCCCAGTGCGGAGGGTCTACCATCTACTGCCCAGCTAAAACTTTTCTGCCTTAAGTTTGACATTGCCCTCTTTTTTCTTTTCGCTTGAAATTATAGAGATGGTAATAGCAGAGCCAAAGCCGCTTTAATTAGGCGGCAGAAGGGCGGGTTGTCAGATGAATCTATACTATTTTACAATTTTAATCCTACAAATATGAATGTGCAAGTTTGGATGTTTGTTGCTCTTTCACGTCAGAACGCTTGAATGGATTGGTATTCTAAATATCAAGAACACAGTGCATAGTCTCGGATAGCACATAGGATTCGTTTCATTGCAGGAATATACTAGGATCGGGAACTGTTTTTTTTTTTAAATAAAGTTTGGTGAGACGAGCAGGACATGTGCCTGATGGTAAGCAACATGCCTGCCACATAACAGCACAGTGACACACAGCTATTGGAACATAAAGAGTCCAAATCATTACCTAGCACTTGCACTGCGCTCGTCACCCAGAGATTTAAGTTGTTATATCTCTAAGCCCTGTAATTTCTCTGGAAACATTGCCCTTCAAACCGGAACACAGTAATGTTTGCACATTACTGCTTGGCGGTAGAATAATTGGCAAAGGTGTGGTACTTCCCCAGGCGGACTCTGCTAAGAGTCCTACCACTACAAAAACTAGCGAGTGAAACCGCCGGGTGCTACCAGCAAGTGTATAATGTGCAACAACTTGAAGAAAGTTTTATATTTATTTTGTTTATCTTTCTAGAAAATATAAAAGCTCAATTTGTCACAATAACTATGACTATCAAACACATTTGAAAATGAAACGACAACCATTTTAGAATTTAATAAAATATTTACTAAATAAGTTCTAAAGTAACATTATAACAATGTAATAAACGGTCAAATTATTCAAATAACATACCCCTAATCGTACCCGGCGTAAAGGTTACCTTCCTTACCCACAACACTAGCGGGATTGGCGGTATTGAATGGCAATGTCTCACCTTCGTACAAAATATGAGCCGAAGCGGGATTCATCGCCATTCTCCAGAATTTGGTGTCCCAACTCTTTTACTGAATTTCTCGCCTCGACCTCCCATTCTCTCTACCGCGAAAGGGACAAACTGATCAACCAACCAGTTGTATAACTTACTGTTTTCTAGTCTAGTCTAGTCTTACTGTTTTCCTAAATTATAATTATGTGCTTATCCTTTTAATGGTATGAGCAGTAAAGAATTTTCGTTAATTCATAAACCGACTCCATACCATAGTTTCACCACTATTGCCTAGCAGTTTCTTTGGCTGTAGCTACCGGTGTGTGAAAACCGGTCATTCGGACTGCCAATAGAAGTGAAAACTTGTAACTTTTAGTATTTAGACTTTAGCATGACGGTGTACCGAACCCTTAAGATTTTCTTCTACTAAAAGGTGCTTAACTTGGCTAAGGAAATTTCCACTTCGAAAAAACCCTATCTCGCTTTACAGTTGGTATATATAAAACTGTGTATGTCAGCGGGATGAAGTGACTGCTTCAAGTCTTAATTTCCCGTCGCCGTGGCTCCAGAAGCAGTGTTACGTCTCTCTCGCGATATGTCCTCAAACTCCGCGACTACATCTAATATTTTCCTCTTGAACTGAGAATGAAGGTCTGGTAAGATTTGGTTGTATGAGTCTGAGAAGGACGCGAAGAACATCATCATGGGGTTGTTGAGTTGCGGGATGATGGCGTCGTTCTGGGAGGAGTCGATACTGCGTCGGGAGCGGAGCGGGCCGCCCGCGCGGGTGTTCCCGGCGGGCGCGGCGCTCCTCGTGGCGCGGCGGCGCGGCCCGGGCCTCTCTGCCGGCCCTGCTGTCGCCGTGCCATTACCTGAACCTGTCCACCATACAATACTTTTTTGAAGCCAGCATTAGGTAAAAAAAAATACCGAGTTCCAAAATCCGAAGAACGAAAATGTTAGTCCGAGATGCCAGAGCTCCCAGACGTCACCTATTTTCTGATGAATGAAATGTGGACGATTGAGTAGAGTTAGTAAGTACTAAGAACTCATGCTTACTCGCTAACTTGCTTAGACGGCCAATTTTGAGATGATTAGGGGATGATTGGCCCCTTAGATTGGTCTGTCTAATTGGAAAAAGCTTTAAAATAGTTGTCTGACGAACATATTTACAAATGGAGCATGAGAATTCAAGTGAAGTTAAATTATTATTTTGGAGTTGTTAAGCAAAACGGCCGACGAAAAGTGTCTGGGAGTATTGGGACCTTGTTTTTAAGGATATTGCCTACAACATACGTGAAAATCACTTATTAGAAAATACGTGAAGTAAGTAACGTTTGTATGTACCTTCATTACCCCATATCTCAAAATTGGCCGTCTAAGCAAGTTAGCGAGTAAGCGTGTGTTCTTAGTACTTACTAACTCTACTCAATCGTCCACATTTCATTCATCAGAAAATAGGTGACGTATGGGAGCTCTGGGATCTTACTCTATGAGTACTAAAACGTAGAAAACCACTGGACATTAGTTTTAAAATTTATATGAAATCGGTACTCGGCTGTACTTCAAAAAATACTTTAAATTTTGGTTAGTGAAATGGATTATACTTAGGTTTTTAGGTGTCCAACATCAATAAAATGATTTATTTTACGTTATACCACGCAGGTACACACAAAAATAAATTTCCCATTCATTAACCAACAGTCAGTGGTCAGTGACGCAAAACATGTAAAGAATACGATTTCGATTGTTAGAAAACGTACCACAAAATAACAAATAAATACACGCTTTCCATCAAGCCAGTCGGTGATCAAGGGCGGACCTATAGTTTATCCTTAATAACCCGAAAACATTAAAATTATCTACAATCTTAAAATTTTTGGACTAAGGAGACGCGATCCAAACCCTGAGTATTTTTCCAAGTACACTGTTATAAGGACATCACATCTGACTTCAATAACGACGAAAGAAACATCGTGAGGAAAACGTCATGCTCCAAGAATATTTAAGGCCATACGTCATCTACCAACTCGCTTTGCCCTGGCGTGGTGGAGTATAGTTCTTTGCGAGGAAACGTCCCAAGTTCCTGTAGCAGATACATTAAATTTAGAAGGTTGCTTACATGTGTGTGTTTAGTATTTCATCATCATCAACAGCCCACTAAATGTTCCCACTGCTGGGACTCGGGGCCTTCCCTCGCAAGGAGATAGTTAAGGCCATAATCCACCCCGCTGGCCCAGTGCGGGTTGGTGGATGACACCTGACTTTGAAAGATTCTAGGTACATGTCGGTTTCCTCGCGATGTTTTCCTTCACCGTTTTAAGTTAGCGGCATACGCACATGACTTCGAAAAGACAGTGGTGCGTGTGGGGTTTGAACCCGGGGTCACCGGATCGGCAGGCGCCAATCTCCCGACTAGACCAGCCGTAACTTCTTGTTACTTAGTATTACATAACTTAGTATTTCATAGCAAAATGTATATATAGAATTTACTTACTGGCAGACCGTCGCACGTAACCGTCTCCAAACTGTGTGTGCCAGCCCCGAAGACAGTCGTATATGACGGGTACTCGAGTCCGAGGGCTCACTTCTCGTAACATCCATGACCGGAACCGAATTTCGTCACGATTTAAGTCTAGATACTTCTCGTATAAATCTCGTATCTGAAACAGAACGAATGCGCAAAGATATTACTTATACATTCTGCAAAATCGTTGTGTTATTCCAAACCTTGTCCCGATATTGTCCGTGACACATACTTCTTTCTTAGCCCTGGTGATAATGATTCTCGTGAAAAATCCTCCGTAGGTAGTAGGTTCTTGTACCCTAGGCTGCAGCCTTATTGGCCTAAGGTTTAATCAGTCATCAGTATCAGTATCATTGATAGTTAGACAATTCTCAACAGATTCAGATTCAGATTCTTTATTGGTAACGGCATTCATTACAGGTCACAAAATCAATAATTGTTATAAGTTCTACAGTAATTTATAATTAAATTAGTACAAAGCTTCAATTGGATTATTAAATTACACAAAGTAACCAGGTTATTCAAATAATAAAATAAATAATTTTACATGTTGTCAATTAATGAGCAATTATTACTACTAATGCTCGCGAATCTTAAATACAAATACAAATGAGGTATTATCGATACAATATAATCGATCTCACAATATTTATGATTAAAAATTAAATAAAAATAAAAAATAATATTAACTCAGCAGTTAGACGTAGCAACGTTTATTGGGTTAGTGATCTATGATACTATAAGCAAAGAAAATCTAATTTCGTTTGTTATATCACTTGATTCTTCTTCCCGAATAGCTTTCCGAAATTCCGAAACGGATTTTGAACAAAATGTGCCCACATTTTGTTCAAAATCCGTTTCGGAATTTAAGTTACACGACAAGCTGTCAAATTCAAACTTTCTGCGGCTCCTTGAGATCCACGGCGTTCGAGGAGTTTTAACGGAACGTCGGCTCAGATAGTTTGGTCCTGTGCTGCGCATCGAATACCATCACTTACAGTCCGCGAGGTATAAGCTGAGCTTTGCATTAGTGTGAGTGATCACCAAAAGTACAGTCAGACGCAGGACGCTGTGACCATGTTCTCTTAATAAGGTGTTTCTTCAAACCAGAAGTGCTGCCATCTGAATATGATTTTGATGAAGTGTGAGTGGTGTCAATATATGTTTCATCGGTATAAATGATAGGCCTGCCCTGAATACGGTATTCGGAAATTTTAAGTAAATAAGTTATACGTAGGTGACGGATCTCATGCTTTTCCATTAAATTTTTTCTGTTATTCTCTGTCCATTTGAATCCTAAAAGAGATACTTCTTTTCGCAATGACCATATTGATCCTGGATAGTTAATGTCAGCTTGTTGTTTAAGAGTTTGTTGTCTGACTGTACTTTTGGTAATAGATGCGTATGCATGTGATCACTCACACTAATGCAAAGCTCAGCTTATACCTCGCGGACTGTACTAAAAGCCAACTCCTGCTCTAAGAATAAGCGCAGGTTAACGCGTCAGCTATAAGACCCTCTTTAAAGAACAATTTAACGGCTGTAGAATAAAGAATCAAGAAAAAAAGGACTAGGTTGAATTTGTTCCCTACTCCCCTCTGTTTTCCTTTTCTTTTCCTAATCTAAGATATACATTTCTGATCTGTAGTGGTAGGACTTTTGGTAGAGTCTGCCTAGGGAAGTACCACATCTTTGCCAGTTATTCTACCGCCAAGCAGTAATGTGCAAACATTACTGTGTTCCGATATGAAGGGCATTGTTTCCAAAGAAATTACAGGGCTTAAGAGATATATTTTTTTTTTAATGAATTTATTGGCAAAAGATATTTTTACAAAACATTGGTGCGTCGGTTCCGAACTAGGTTACCCTGTATCTCGGACCCGACAATAATATCTTAAATATCTGGGTGACGAGCGCAGTGCAGTGTTAGGTAATGATTTGGACTTTCATGTTCCAATAACTGCGTGTCACCGTGCTGTTATGTGGCATGTTGCTTACCATCAGGCATATATGTCCTGTTCGTCTCGTCACTCTATGACATAAAAAAAAATACAGGATTAAAAAAGCTCCTAGAAACTGACCATCCGTCGTCGTCATTCTTGTATCTTAAGGAGACGCAATTCACATGCCCGTCGGACGTGGTGTATCTAACGTATCCAGGTATCCCTGGAGCACAAATTAAAACTTCGTGCTGAAGTGTGTTTGTACGTCCATGACGACATCTGATGTCGACGTCTCCATAACCTTGAACGCTCAAGCTTCTCCATCTTTTAGGCACTTATAGAAACAGTTACGCCAGTTCTGTTGCACGATGGAGTAACTGCAGGCCCGTACGCGGTTCTACATAGCCTCTGCTCGGCCCAATTACGGTTACTGTTCATATTTCTAAATAAGTATGTATATTATAACAAGTACATAATTATATTTACCCGACAAATATTGTGGTCTTCAAGTTTGAGTCTTATCCTGGGTCCGATTCCCGGCATTTTGGCTACAGAGTCTTCAATTATTGCACTTGATCCAATGAAATGTTGCACATTTTGAATTGTTTGTTGTGATCTCGCCATATTTGATGATTAAAACCTTAAATTAAATTAACATATCTATTGTTCACTAATAAATAAAATCAGTCTGCTACGGCAACTATTTAGATCTTCTATCAATACATAAAATATTAGTGTCTATTTCTAAGTATAAAATGTATAGCTCACTAAATGCGTAAAAAATGTATAATACGGTACCTACAGGTCGCGGCATATAAGTCTATCGTTGAGCGAAGTATGGAGGGGGTGGCTGCGCATGAGTTTAGTATGGCGGTCAACATGCGCAGCCCTCCCCTCCACAGTACCCTCAGCGCTAGACTTACGTGCCGCTAGTTGTACTTATATAAAAAAAACAATTTTTAAAGTTATTTGTGTCTGCTAGTTTGTTCGAACTAAAATCTGAAACGGCTGGACTGATTTTAACGGGACTTCCACTGATATAATATCATATAGGTGATGTTATCAGCAAAACCCATATTTCTTTCAAGCCTGTCGTAAGGAACTTCGTTCCAATAGAGTTCCGCGAAACCAAAATAGGTATATCTTATATATAAAATTCTCGTGTCACAGTGTTTGTTTCCTTACTCCTCCGAAACGGCTTTACTGATGTTTAGGGTTCCGTAAAACGTAAAAACGGAACCCTTATAGATTCGTCATGTCTGTCTGTCTGTCTGTCTGTCTGTCTGTCTGTCTGTATGTCTGTCTGTCTGTCTGTCTGTCTGTCTGTCTGTCCGTCCGTATGTCACAGCCACTTTTTGCCGAAACTATGAAAACTACACTGTTGAAACTTGGTGAGTAGATGTATTCTGT
This sequence comes from Ectropis crepuscularia, assembly GCA_963693475.1. NCBI lineage: Eukaryota > Metazoa > Arthropoda > Insecta > Lepidoptera > Geometridae > Ectropis > Ectropis crepuscularia. The sequence continues at coordinate 1,083,050 of OY856342.1, read as the reverse complement.
GAACCGCATTAGGATTTCAACAGAAAAATTAAAAAACAAGAAAAATTAGGGTTGCCCCCCATACTGAGAACTGAAACTCAATTTTTTTTTTCCATCAAACCTACATGTGTGGGGTGTTTATCGATAGGTCTTCAAAAATGATATTGAGGTTTCTAAAATCATTTTCGTCTACACTGAATAATTTGCGCGAGAGACACTTCTAAAGTGGTAAAATGTGTACCCCCCCCCCCCTCTAACTTCTAAAGTAAGAGAAAGAAAAATCTAAAAAAAATATATGATGTACATTATCATGTAAACTACCAACGAAAATTAGTTTGAACTCGATCTGATGAGTAGTTTTTTTTTAGTACGTCATAAATACACTATTATTGAAACTTCGATCAAAGTTACAACGAACTACAAGAACTATGTGTACTATGTATATAATGTTACTTGGTGCAACGGAACCCTTCATGGGCGAGTCCAACTCGCACTTGGCCACTTTATTACATAATATTATATGCATATTCAGTAGGTCTGAGAATCGGCTACTAGCTATTTTTCATACCCCTGAGTAGGTATTAGGGGTTGTTCACACCAAACATTTTTTTTTTAATTTTTGGTCAATTTTTTTTGTTTTTATTTTTTTATAATGTGGCGTTAAAAAATACATACAACCCTAAATTTTTACCCTTTTTTCACCAACCCCTGTTTTTTTTTTAGCCATTTTAGTAATCTAATCATTTGACAGTGAACTCCTAAACGACGGGACCGATTTGAATGTTTTTTTTTGTGTGTGTATTCGAAGATAGTTTAAATTCACAAATAAGCCCGGCAGATGGCGCTGCAGGCAGTGTCTAGGTTATGTCCGAGCGAAGCCGAAACGGGCCGCTAGTTATATTATATATCAATGACATTCAATAGTTTACATAGGTAGGTAGGTATACCACTGGGACACGGTACCTAATACTACTAATATTATCGTGACTGGGCGCAGCTAGTTTAGAATAAATAATGAGGAGGGCGTCGTGGCACAACAGTGGTGATGGCTAGCCTTTCCTCCAGGCCGCCGCCGGCCGTCATAGTGCTTAGAATGTGTCCGTAAAAACGTAGTCTACTATTTTTACTTAAAATTTCGAAGATATGAACAAATAATTGGTTTTCTCGCGTTGAACTATTAATTCTAGCGTACCTACTATTATTACTACGAACTAGATACTTCGAACTATTATAACTACGTAGTAATTACAACTCACTGTTTTCCCGCCGTAATGCTAGAAACCTTTACGATTGTTACTGGACATATAAGTACAGTGATAATCACACCTTACATTTTGTAGGGACAATACTGTTAGTGACGATTGTAATAAAAACTTGGTAACAAATTATTAAATACTCAGCTAAATTGGAAAACACGATAAAATTTTATATTTTATTTTAGTACCTATCCAATGATTTTTTTCGTCAATGCGTTTGTTAACATCGATAAAAATGTAAATACATTATGAAGCGAAATAACCTTCAAAATCGAACTTGTTATCTGTGCGTGTTGAAATGTATAGGTATTTATGTGACGGGTTTTTGTTTAGGCGGGAACGAAGCGACGATGCGACGGCGCGGCGACGCGACGCCGTGCTTTGATCAATCCAATAATTTTAAAGAAATGCTATCGTTAATAGTGATAAGTACTTTCTGGTACACGCCATCGTATGGAAGCTTTGAGTAAGAATAATTTGGCTGAGAGTGGAACAGATAAGAACCAGTTGCGCCCATCATAACAATGAGTCATTATAATTATTAATTTTGAAAGCGATCATTATCATGTATCACAGTCGACGCTGAACAAATTGCCATTTATTAAATGTTTTATTATTTACAATTGAAATTGAAGGTGTAACTAATACTTTCACCATAACAAAGATAATCTACATACATTTCTCAAAAAATGTTTTATTTGATTGGGTGCTTTAAATGTTTAAATATTAGTGCTACTTACCACCGGAAACTTCTCTCAAGAATTTGTTTAAAATCTCATTTCATGCACTTTTCAATATATTTAAATAATTACCCGCCGATAAAGCTCAGGCGACTTCACTAATTGTGGTACGACCTATTTTATTAAGTATAACACTATTTTAATCAAAGAATCACAACAGTTTCTTTGTGCGAAGTCGCGGGCGCCGCGGATGGCGCGTGTGTGACCGATTCGCTATGTTTTTTTTTATCGAATTTCTTAATTAATAGCGTCCACAAACACGCGAATTTGGTTCGTGTCGAACCGCGAATTCGGTGCGGCGCTTCGCAAGACACAATCAAACGGTACAGTGGTGCTTGAGATTTCAGCGCATGTCAACATATTTTAATACGTTTCTGACGAAACATACTCGAAAGTGTATAGTTTTGTAGTTGCTATTATTATGTTTAATAGAAAATTACTTTCCTTGTAAAAGGGTTAGTGACCTCTCAAAGGTACGAAGGTACTTACAGTTACAGTTGCTTACATTATATCAAGCTCATATTCGCTCCTGTATGGAGTACTAGAGTACTCACTTCTGATCCACGTTTATAAGTTGTTGTCGAGGGCGAGCACAAATCGTCTCGCACGCAGGTTTGACGACTTCCAGTTACCCGAATAAGCTGGTTTCCGAAAAGGCCATAGTACCATAGGCCAAATACGCTTCGGCAGATTATACAGAAAACCTAGGAGTATAATAGGCCACTGTGTATAGCGTATGTGGACTATGAGAAAGCCTTCGATTCCATCGAGACCTCAACAGTGTTTCAATCTCTCCAGCGATGCCGCATCGACTATCGCTATATCGAAGTGTTGAAGTGTATTTACAGTAAAACCACAATATCTGTCCGATTACAGAACCGGTGCACAAAACATATCCGGCTACAGAAAGGCGTGAGACAGGGAGATGTTATATCTCCGAAACTGTTCACTGCCGCTCTGGAAGATGTTTTCAAGCTACTGGGCTGGATCGGATATGGCATCAATATCAACGGCGAATCACTAACCTTCGGTTTGCCGACGACATAGTCATTGTGGCGGAGTCGCTGGAGGACCTCGGTGCTATGCTCAGGGACCTCAGTAGAGTATCCCAACAGAAAGGTTTGAAGATGAATATGGACAAAACGAAGGTCATGTCAAATGTTCATGTCTCACCTGTACCGGTTATTTTTGAGAATACCACACTCAAAGTTGTTAACGTAGTCAGACGTGTACCCAGGTAGACGTGTGACTCAGGTAGACGTGTTCACGTCGACTTGGTTCAAAAGATTCAATTACGTAGATCCAACTTAGACAAAGAGGTTCAGCAAAGGATCTAACTCGGATGGGCAAAGTTAGGAAAACTACGGCATATCTTGGAGTCCAAAATACCCCAATGCTTGAAGACAAAAGTCTTCAATCAGTGCGTGTTGACAGTGGAGACGTGGTCTTTAACTCTGGGCCTCATAACAAAGCTCAAAGTCACACAGCGAGCTATGGAGAGAGCTATGCTCGACAGAATCCGTAATGAGGATATTCGCAAAATAACGAAAGTGGCCGACATAGCTCACAAAGAGTAAGCAGGCTGAAGTGGCAATGGGCAGGCCACATCGCTCGCAGAACTGACAACCGATGGGGAAGAAAGGTACTCGAGTGGCGACCACGAACCGGAAGACGCAGTGCTGGACGGCCTTTCCACTAGATGGACAGGTGACCTCACAAAGGTCGCTGGAAACCACTGGTTGCAGGTTGCGCAGGACCGTTCGTTGTGAAAATCTAGGGGGGAGGCCTATGTTCAGCAGTGGACGTCTTGCAGCTGATGATGATGATGATGGAGTGCTGTTCGCACCTTTGTGATGGATCGGCCAAGTATCAGCTGGAGGCTCTGGAACCGATCGTGAGACGTGCCAAAAGGCTCATAGACAACGATACTCTTGTGCGAAAAAGACTGCAGAAAAAAAATCGCCGAAAAACTGCTAGCCTATCGGTTTTTTATCGGATACACATCGGAGATTGTGCCACTGAATTTCATGATCTAATACCACCTTGTCCTTTTTTCTATCGGAATGCTCGTAGCTCGAAAAAGCGACATCGTTTCATGGTTGATGTTCCAAAAACACGAACGAAGAGATTTGACGCTATTTTTGTGATAAGAACGTCTAGGCTGTGGAATTGAAACGTTGCCTGTGTGGGTTTTCCCCGATGGTCTTTGTGCCTTCAATTCGAGAGTGAATCGGTTTTTTCTAGGTAAACACGCTCCATCCTAGACCGCATCGTCGCTTAACATCAGGTGAGATGGCGGTCAAGTGTAAATATCTAAAAAAAATAAAAAAGGGTAATCCGCCGTATTACATTAATTCTAGCCCTTATCAATAGGGCCGTTTTGTAAAGCAGTGGTTTAACGATTAGCCGGATTTAATGCGGTTGATTAAAAAACAGCCGGAATGTATGCGACGCCATACATCATTCAACACAGCTAGCCGTAATGTAATAAAGCGAAAGATAAGTCGCCTCTTTGACAAGTTTTAGATCCGATTCTTAACACTCATGACGCTGCCTGACATAACAACAACTATGGGTTTGAATACAGTAAGTGTGTTGCTAAATTGCTAAAGTGACTGTGGATTCTTGTGTTTGGTGGAATCCTACACAATAATATTGGGGTGGTTTACCACCGTTCAACTCACGGTTCACCTATGCCCACCTGGTTGTTACCTGGAAATATAATATTTAGTTTCCCCCGTCCACCGTTTAGACTAAATCGGACAGGTTAGATTACATAGTACCCAGATCCGACTCGGAGCACTCCGGCTCCACCTAGTCTTGTCGCTACTACCCCTAGAATGTATTTAAAAAACCGCAGAGCTTATACCGGGAGCCCACCCGGAGTCAAATTTCAATGATAGACCCTTGTCTAAGTGCACCATATTTCTAAGGTGTACCGTCACCAACATTAGGTTAGGTGCTTTCAAGTTTTATTTGAGCGGATGTTTAAGATGTTGTAAAAAAAATGTAAAGAATATCGTAAGAAGTAATCTGTCAGCTTTTTTTATTTATGACATTTCATTTCATTTTCATTCTCAACATTGTTTATTTTATTAGTATAATCACCCTACAATTCAAGCAGTAGTACAATGCGGCTAAACGTGGGCCGCCAAATTGAAGAACGTATCGCAATGACAATCCGGCTAATCGTTGAACCGCCGCATTACAAAACGGCCCCGTTTTTGATAACGACTAGCTGGATTGTAATACGGCGAATTATACAATACGGCTGCAACATAGACACCATATTTGGTTAGACCCTGTACTGAACAAGCGGGAACGTAACAAAAATGTGCAGCGTACCGCCGGCCACATGGACGAATATGGTTCGCGACAGACTGTATTTGAGGTGTGCATGAATCATATAATCGACCGCTTGATAAATAAACTCTTTATTGGACTTATTTAGAAAACAAAACAACAAAAATATACAAAAACTTAATAAACAAAGTAGTAATTGGCGACCTTGTCGCTACGAGCGACCTCTTCCGGGCAACCGCGGTATGGAAAAGGTGAAAAGAAGAATAAGAAGACGGAGAAGTACAAATAATGAGTGGAAGATACTTTTAATTCTATAATTTGCTATTCGATATAATGCTGATCATTTAATAAAATCGCGTTTTTTATGTCCCTAACCGCTTGATACACCGGTGTGTAATATAGTACCCAAAACTTGGTTGATGACGAAAATATACAAACTTAATTCTGCGGTCGGGTTTTTGGCGGGAAAAAAAAATTTTTCGTGTTTTTATTTGGGAAGCTATACCGATAAATTTGTGTTTAATGGCGTCTACTTGAACTGGTCTTTATTTTGATATAATCCACATTAAAATTGGAGTTCATTTACATAGAAAAATCGTAAAATTAAAAAAAAACAAAAATTAAATTTTTTGGCGGGAAAATGGTCCCGAAGTATTGAAAAAAATTTAAAAAATATATTTGTGCTATTGAATGCAGTTTTTTTTGGTTTTTCGAGTTTGTTATTTCGTATACAACACATTTAAGCCATAAAACCACTGTCTCCTTTATAAATTATTAATGTAATAGCTGATCGACTACTTGAGAAATCGCAAAAAAAAATCTCAAGTGTCAAAAATGTTAGTTTACATTTTAAGTACATTAATTATAAACAAACGATACCGCTAGAAGCGTCTTGAAACGCTCTTGAGAATGAATGGGCTCAAACGGATACAAGTAAGGCGGCACTTCATATGCCGAAGCACAAACACCGCACTTATGTAACCTGACACCCATTTTCCCGCCAAAATTGTAAACGCGAAGAGCAGGCGGTGTAGCAAGCGGATAATTAACTAAATTCACACCACATCCGAATCATATGAGGTATCTTATATGAGTGTGTTACCTTAGACTACTGCATCGTTAAGGTAAAATTTAAGCTCCTTAACATTAAACAAATGAGAACTCTTTTGTAAGAAAACTTTACAAAAAACTGCCATCATATTACAAAACCAAGTAGTATGTATTAAATCTCGATTCGTACTGTTGAATTTATTATACACTATCTAGTGTTAAAAAAAAACAGATTTCACCCGCGCGAGGCCCTGCATTAACTTATCGGCAGCAGTGTACACAAGTGACTAAGATTTGCTTAAAATTAAAAAAAAAATCGTATACTCCTCTGAATACAAAATGGTGAAGTATGGCGTGCCACAAGGAAGCGTATTAGGCCCGCTTCTATTCATGATTTACCGTAATGATCTTCCAGCCGTCACAAGTCATCATACAATCCTTTTTGCCGATGATAGTAAGTACTGGATTATTAACGGCCAAAAACAGTTCAAAAATAAAACATGAAATTGAAATTGTATTGAATAATTTTAATAAATGGATGGAATGCAATAATTTTAACATGAATTTAAATAAGACGAACATAATGACAGAAATTACTCAGACATTAGAAATAAAACTGATAGATTACATGATTTGTCCATTAATTATTCAAGGGATAAAATAAAATCTGTTGAAACAACAAAATTCCTGGGTTAAAGCATAGATTGCTGCTTGAACTGGAAGGATCATGTCGAGGGCGTGATAAATAAATTAAACAAAGGTGCCTACACAGTACACCTACTTTCAAAAATAGTCAACAGGTCTATACTGTCCTGACAGCTTACAACGGACATGTTTCGTCACTGCTTAGGTACGGCATTATATTTTGGGGTAACAGTACTAAAAGAGTAAAAAAAAAGTGTTTTAGGAAAATAATCAACGCAGGTAAAGTAACAAGATGTGTAACCACCCAATGTGGAACCCAAAATGGATAGATCTACCTACGCGTAATATTGCGGAAAATAGTCGAAGTTTCCTCCCGCGCCTTTTTCTCGAAAAAATACAGTTTTATAGAATAGCGAAAGAAATCGCCAGGGAAGCTAGCATTAAATACTTTAATTCTATTACCTACTTCATAACTAACCTCTGACACGTGCAGTTCTTAAATATGTAGGTACCTTTACCTCTATGTTTTAACATCGATATAAACCATTTGATGTCCTTCATGCCCTAAGCACCTTGAAATTGGTATTAAACTGCGTCTCTGTATGTAGCGTAAGTGGTTCACACACCACCAATCAACTTGACCCCTAGAATCGCCAGGGGCGAGGTATGCTGTGGTTCTTCAACTTATTTTGGTTCTTGACAACGAATAGTGAATAAAAACGTCAGGCGTTCACCGCTTCCTGCCACCGACTAAAACGGAAAGAGTGAGCTCACTCTTCCCAACGATGGCATAATTCCGTGCGCCGGAAGTTTGGTCCATCCAATGGTTTAGATCGATGATTTTTTAATTTCACATAAATTAAATTAATTAATTCCAAGATGTCAACAGCTGCAGGTTTGTTATTCTGGTCTCTAGATTATGACGAAGTTACAAGACTGGGAATCTGAAATAAAGAATAGAAACTTATGCAAATTTAAATTAATCAAAACATTTCGATTTGCATGTTATTTTTTTTTCATTTCATTTTGTTATCTTCAGCCCTAATTTGGTGATAAAAGGGTAAAAATGTTTATTTAATGCCACAAAGGGCACAAAATTTAAAGGGTTGTATGTATTTTTTAATGCCACATTATAAAAAAATACAAATATTTTTTTTGTCCAAAAATTAAAAAAAAATAGGGTTGAACAACCCTTATCATTTAGGGGTATGATAAAATAATTTTAACAAAAAAAAGAACCGACTTCAAACAGTAAACTAAAAAGTAAAAAATAAATCTCTTTACCACAAAGTAGAACGTACTTTGATTAATTTGAACAGACATGATTAAATAAGTATTTAACAATTCTGAAGTCGGTGTCACTGTCCTGCTTTTTTTTTAAAGTCGGTTAAAAAATACCTAGTAGCCGATTCTCAGACCTACTGAATATGCATATAAAATTTGGTAAAAATCAGTAAAGCCGGTTCGGAGGAGTAAGGTAACCAATACGGTGACACGAGAATTTTAAATATAATTATGATTATGGCAAATTAACAGAGCAAGACATAATATCGGGGTGGCATTGTCTGTAAAGACAAAACCTCATAACCCAATAAAGATAAAAAAAAAAAAAAGACATAATATCAGTGTACAGCATGTTTCAACATTGTCTGAGCGCACGTCACAAGTATTTGATCATTTTAACCCCCGACATAACAGTGTGTGTGTGTGTTTGTAGCATCGTAGCTCCCAAGAGGATGAACCGATTTTGTTTTTGTGTTTGAATTGTGATTTAGTCGGAAGTGTTAAATTAATACTTAGTAAAATACTCATCAAGACAAATAAAACGAGACCAAACTTTAGAGGGTTATATGGTATTTATAGGGTTATAACTGATTTCCTATAACCTTTATTTAGTAGTGGTAGGACTCTTAGCAGTGTCCGCCTGGGGAAGTACCACACCTTTGCCAAATATTCTACCGCCAAGCAGTAGTGTGCAAACATTTCTGTGTTCCGGTTTGAAGGGCAATGATTCCAGAGAAATTACAGGGCTTAGAGAAATAATAACTTAGATCTCTGGGTGACGAGCGCAGTGCAGTGCTAGGTAATGATTTGGACTATCATGTTTCAATAGCTGCGTGTTACTGTGCTGTTATGTGGCAGGCATGTTGCTTACCATCAGGCACATGACCTGCTCGTCTCGTCACTCTATGCTATAAAAAAAAAAAAAAAAAACATCTTCCAGCTTCACCATCAGACTCTGATCATCATCTAGCGCCAAAGTTCTTATCAATAGGAATAAAACGAGGCCAAACTTGATGAGGTTATGTCATTTAGTTAATAGCCACTGAGTTCCTATAGCCATCTTCCAGCTTCATCAGCAGACCCTGGATATTATCTAAAATCAAAGTGCTCATCAATACAAATAAAACGAACCCAATCTCGACGGGGTTGAGCTATTTAGTTCAGTTACTGAGTTCCTGTGACCATCTTCCAGCTTCATCATCAGACCTCGGTTACCATCTAGCGACAAAATACTCATCAATACAAATAAAACGAGCTCAAACTCGACAGGGCAATGTCATTTTGTGACTGAGTTCCTGTGACCATCTTCCAGCTTCATCATCACATCCTGGTTACCATCTAGCGCCAAAGTAGGTACTCATCAATACGAAAAAAACGAGCCCAAACTCGACGGAGTTATGTTGTTGAGTAACTGAATTCGTCTGACCATCTTCCAGCTTAATCATCAGTCCTGTTCATTCAAAATAAACATGTTTTTCTAATCTATGTATTGTACCGGAAGAGGCCAAATAATGTTTAATCTGTTTTAAATTTTTATATCATCTGTCAAAATCCTCATACCGGCCTCTTGCCAGCGCAGCGCTCAGCCCGGACGGTTCTGTCCAAATCAGCCCAATAATTTAATGATCAAATTCACTCTTGTAGCCGAATTCAGTTCAATAAACCAGTTTAAATACAATTTCATTGGTTTCAAACCTTAGATCAGTCAGATCGACACAGTCTAGGTCTCAGTTCAGGGATCCCGACATCAGCATCAACATCAGCCACCACCACGTAGACCGGACCGTGCACGTTGTCAACCGACAGCAGATCGCCGCTTCGAACCCGCCGGTCATCGCACGGTCGGGTTACGCACATTAAGTTAGGTTACCATTTAGCGACAACGTGTTCATCAATACTAATAAAACGAAGCCAAACTCGACGGGACTGTGTTGGTTACTGAGTTCCTGTGACCATCTTCCAGCTCCATCATCAGACCCCGGTTACCATCTAGCGACAACATACTCATCAATACAAATAAAACGAGCTCAAACCCGACAGGGCTATGTCATTTTGTGACTGAGTTCCTGTGACCATGGACCATCTTCCAGCATCATCATCAGACCCTGGTTACCAACTACCACCAAAATACCCACTAGACGAATAATAAGAGCCCTTGACGTCTACTCTAATTCAACGAAATACGTAATTTCAAAATAAACTCGCAACTTTCCTACTCCGGTTCTACTTCGTTTCGTCCGATCGAACATTGTTTGACGTTTAAATGTTCTAAGCTTATTCTAATTAGAGTATGCTCAGAACAGTTAAACGGATGAAACGACGGATCGAAGTAGAATCGGAGTTGGAAAGTCGCGAGTTTATTCCGAAATTACGTTTTCGTTGAATTAGAGTAGACGTCCAGGTTTGACGGGATTTCGTCGTTTCGTTACAGAGTTCCTATGACCACCTTCGAGATTCATCTTCAGACCTTGGTTGATATCGGGATAGATGAAAATGAAACTAATAAATAAAAGCTTGTAAAACAACTCGTGATGTGTGATCGGACAAGGTTGGAACATGCTGTATATTCAAAATATGTCTTGTTATATCATAATAGGCTTGTTTCTACTAAGAATGAATTGGATGGATTAGATGTTCTTACTATTGATTATAATATACAGATTTGTAAAAATAAAACAGTTTATCAAAATAAGTAAAGATTAATAATATTTTTATAAAAGAAAATCTTTAAAAATAGGCATTGAGTCACGTGACAGTGAACGCCAATCAGAAAATGTGACGTCACACCGTGCTAAACATCACTTGACATTACTAATGTTATTGACATTTTAATAGTATTAATATTATTTTATTTTTTATTTAACTTATTCTTGGTCATGGATACTAGTTCTTCAGCCGCTTTACTCAACTAGTTTGTTATTGTTTTACCACTATTCTTGAGGAAAATTATAGTTTTTTTTACATTTATATTACTAAGATTATACTGTGTCAAATACTTACATCTAAATGATCTTCAAATAAATACATTTTTGGTTTAGTGGGCATCATTCCTCCTCGCAAGCGTTAGCCACTTTTTTCGTATTTGTGGATTGTTTAGAACATAGACGAGTAATTTGTTTGGTGTATTTATACTTGTGCTTGTACACTGGGGTACTATGCAGTTCTTGTAATACGAGGGATTCGTTTTAAATTAAAAACATTGACAACGTCCTTACACAAACACATAAGTTTGCCACGGCGTGACGTCATTCATTTTTTATTTTTTTGATTTTTTATTTTATTTTTAGGGTTCCGTAAAACGTAAAAACGGAACCCTTATAGATTCGTCATGTCTGTCTGTCTGTCTGTCCGTCCGTATGTCACCAGCCACTTTTCCCCGAAACTATGAGAACTACACTGTTGAAACTTGGTAAGTAGATGTATTCTGTGAACCGCATTAAGATTTGAATTAAAAAAAATAAAAAAAAATAAAAATTTGGGTTCCCCTCCATACTGAGAACTGAAACTGAAAAATTTTTTTTTCATCAAACCTACACGTTTGGGGTGTCTATCGATAGGTCTTCAAAAACGATGTTGAGGTTTCTAAAATCATTTTCGTATACACTGAATAGTTTGCTCGAGACACACTTCCAAGGTGGTAAAATGTGTGCCCCCCCCCCCTCTAACTTCTAAAGTAAGAGAATGAAAAATCTAAAAAATATATAATATGATATACATTACCATGTAAACTACCAACGAAAATTGGTTTGAACTCGATCTGATGAGTAGTTTTAGTTCGTTTTTAGTACGTCATAAATACACTATTATTGAAACTTCGATCAAAGTTACAACGAACTACAATAACTATGTGTACTATGTATAATTGTATATTATGTTACTTGCTGCAACGGAACCCTTCATGGGCGAGTCCTACTCGCACTTGGCCACTTTATTTGAAATGCAAAATACATAATTGTCAATGAAAGTTTTTAACAAAAATATAGATCTTTCGGAATAATATAAACATTAAGCTATATTATTAACAAATTTTTAATATTTAGTAAACTAGCCTGCCTTAATATATATTGTGTATATGTGTATATAATATATATAGGTGACTCACAATTTATTGAAGTGAAAACTTCTTTAGGCGCGCTATAGACAGAATTTTCGTGGGCTCTGAAATGGATTCATCAATCGTCACGCTTGGTTATGATAATGGATCGGATCGGATATGAAATCTTCGGGTAAGCTCGGTAAAAACGGCCAGGTAGGTACCAGGGTAACAGAAACAGTAAAGAGTTACCTCCAACAGCCCAGCGGTTATCTCCAGATACCAGGACAACATAAATATAAAAGAGTTGCGTTTGCCCCTAGGTACCAGTACCAGGGCAACAGAAACAGTAAAGAGTTGCAATATTATGTATAATTACGTTGATATAAAACTAGATGGCGCAACCATCGATTTAGCTGGCGGTGTTGAAATTATGCGAATGTACATAGACCTACGATGGTTTAACAAATAATTTGTCTTCTGACAAGGTGATAAATAAATTAAACAATTAAATTAAAAGTGAAAGAATTTGAGGCACAAGTTTTCACTTCTATCGGCAGTTCCTATGACTGCCAATTTTTTAACTTACTGAATCGAAAATATTACTTTTCATATTGAATGCTTTATGTATGTTTAGAAACCCAATTCAAATAAATAGTAATTAAAATTTTCCATGAAGATAACGACGAGAATCGTAAATATGAGAACTAGCCCTTAATATCAGCTATCTTCTTCATCAGAGCCATATTTTTTTCGTTTTGTTGGTTTTGCATGGCAGTCGCATTTTTCTCGATTTCCTGGATTTTTTTTTCAAGAGCTTTGATGTAACTAAATACTGTCGATCGTTGCTTTACTTCCTTTAATTCTGAGTTAATTTCTTCAACTTTCCTGTTGAGTATATCAACAGTATTGGACGTAGTATTACATTGTTCTGTTCGGTTTATGTCACCCAACTTGTTAGTTAGATCTGCTATTTTTGCATCCTGACGTTTTTGTAACTCAGTAGCCTTCTCTAATTTACCTTCTAAGAGTTTAATGTAATCTTTTGATTCAGTTTTTTCTAGCTCCAAAGCGCTTATCTGAGTGGCCATAGTATCTTGTTTCTTTTTAAATTCTGCCATCATTTTCATAATTTCTGACTTACTTATTGTGTCAGAGCTGTAACTTCCGCTGCTGCTCGCTGGTGACTGATACATGGGTGAGTATGAAAGTCTCTGAGGAGACTGGCACAAAGGTTTTTGTGGAGACGCGTATCCGCTGAAACTATTTGAAGACGAGGAACGTGATTGTGTTTCCTTTTGTCTCTTTTGGTCGTAATAAAGTTTCAAAAAAGAGTAACACGTTGCTGCGTGGTTGGACTCAACGTAACAATTTGCATATAACCAATTTTGACAGCAACCAGGATCGAAATTTAAACTCTCAAACAGGTCGTAGATTTGTTGCGCCTGAAACAAATATATATCAATGTTGTTGTTCTGTTTCTATGTAAGAAAATAAGAACGAGAGCGTGCTCCATGCGGTCGTTGAAAATCTTACGGCACACAGGGAACTACGCTGACGACACAAACGCCGTCATCACTGTCGTCGGTTGGTTTGTACAGCAAGCGTTGTGTGCAATAGCGAAGATCATTCGAAAGTTCTACTTGCAGATGGACAAGGATAGATCAGGGAAATGCAATCGTGGTGGAGGCAAAAGGCGACTTAGAAAATAGCAATATCGGACTTAAGAGCGCTAGAATTATATTAAAAATGTTCCGTGCTCTATTCTTCTCCTAAACCAAGATATTTGTAAAAAAACAAATGACAAAGGTCACGGACCCCGGAGTCTGTGGAGTTGCTAAATTAAAAAAAAATATTTTAACCAGTGATGACTTTTTTTTTTTTTTTTTTTATTGTCTAGGCGCATAGGCCTGGCCCGCGAGCTATTCCCTGACGAACAAGATTGTCAGGGGAGTTCTAACTTATTTTATAAATTTCTTAAACTATCTAAGTCTATTTTTAACATTGTGGAGACATTTTTTACAATCTTTTCTCTTACTTTCCTTAGCTTTCTAAAATTTTTAGTTTTACAAGTTTTGTAGATCTTACATAGAAATATATACCTAATTATGTTTTGCATATTTTTTTAATCGTTTTAAAACACTAAGCTGACTTACATAATTATATTATAACAGTATACGTAGTCATCTTAAATTATCTATCTGTTTCTTTTAATTACTTTTTCACATATTTTTATACAGAACTTTACAAATTTGTCGCATATATTTTTATCTCTAATAATTACACATATATTTTCCGTCGTAATTTTCTCGTCTATCTCTTGTTCCATCTCGTATTGTTCTCTTCCAAATACCGGACATTCAGTGATAATGTGTATCGGCGTTTCCTCCTTGCCCGGCTCACAGACGCATGATGGACTCTCCCTAAGTTTAAACCTGTGCAGGTACTGGGAGAACCCACCATGACCCGTCATTACCTGCGTTAAAATTCCCATGGGTTTTATTACTTTTATAATTTTAATAGCTTCTATTGGGTCAGGGAGGAAAAGTTTTGTCACACTGGCGGTGTCACCTGTTTTGTATCTGCGGGTCCATTCGTCAAGCGTCCTCACTCGGATTTGGCGCTTGACGAATGAAATCGGGCACTTGTCGTAATGTGGTCTGGTTTTCAGGTGTAACGCGGCTTGTTTTGCAAGTTCATCTGCTCTTTCATTTCCCTCGAGTCCAGCTTGCGCTTTGACCCAGCAAAGGTCTGCTTTTTTATTTTGAGCTTTTATCCGTTTAAGTTTGTCTCGGATCTCGACTACGAGGGGATTGAAAGAGCAGTGGTTTGTTATAGCTTGTAGCGCCGACTTAGAGTCACTGCAAATTCTGAATGACCTGTCCCGGCTCTCGATAATCTCATCCGCGGCTATGAGAATTGCCAACAGTTCTGCCTGGTACACTGAGCAATAGGACGACAGCTTTAACTTTCGGCGTTTTGTTTCAGCTCCACCGCGCCAGATCGACACTGCTGCTCCAACTTTACCGTTAATTTTGCTGCCGTCCGTGAAAACATCTGTCGGCTGATTCTCATTAATATTTATTTGCTCTTCATTTCCCAGGCATTGGAACTGAATCAAAACTAGCAGTGCTGGTTCCCGTATCCTGAGGTCGAGGGGTAGTATCCCTGCAAGCACCAGCGCCGAATGTAGGGAGACGGTGCGATATGCTCTACATATTTTTTGTGCAAAACCCCTTTGAGCCGCGTTTAGTTGTTTTTGGACGCACCACTTATTGGTCGCCGGCGCCCACGCCGCTGCCGCATATGTGACAATTGGTTCTACAACCGCCGTGTAAATCGTCCTAATTACCTCTGGGTGAAGCCCCCAACTGATTCTTGCAGCTCTGGACAGCTGTTTATATACATTAATTGCCTTTGTGCACGCTTTTGATGCGTGCGTGTTGAAAGTTAGTTTGTTGTCTATCCAGAGTCCCAGGATTTTAATTTCCTTAGAGAAACTCAGGGCCACTCCGCCCATGCTCAAAAGCGGGATGTCATATTTTAGTTTGTTTGTTATGAGCAGCGCATTGGTCTTTTGGGGTGCAAATTTCAGCTTATTGCGTATACCCCATTGCTGGGCATAATCAAGTGCTACTTTAGCTCGTCTTTGCACTTCAATGGCGGTGTCTCCGTCGATGAGCAGCACAACGTCGTCCGCAAATGCCTGGCCATAACAGTCACGGGCCTCAAGCCCCTTGAGAAGGGAGTCGAGGAGAAGATTCCAGAAGATGGGCCCACTAATGGAACCCTGAACGCATCCACCGGATGTGTTTTTTGTCACCTCCTCACCCCCGTAACTTACCTTCACTCTCCTATCCTCAAGGTAGCTGTCCACCAATCGCCGAATGTTTACCGGACATCCTTCCTCAGCCAATCTCATCCGTATAGCAGGCCACCACGCGCCATCGAAAGCTCCCTCTATGTCCAGTGATATTAGTACAATTAGCTTCCGTTCTTTCAGCTTCAATTTTATTCGCTGAATTAGGTCATAGAGAGAGTCCTCGGTGCCCTTCTGTGGCGTAAATCCATATTGGCGAGGGCTAAATCGGGGTATGAGATGCCATTTTAGGCGGTTTACGAGCATTTTTTCTAAATGTTTTCCCATCACCGGCAAAAGTCCTATTGGCCGATAAGCTTTTGGTTCTGTATAGCTCGGCCTGCCTGGTTTTCTTAGAATAACGACTGTAGTCTCTTTCCATATGTACGGGAAGTAGCCCATCTCCAGGCATCTATTTGCCAGTGAAAGGAATATCCACGGGGACTGCTCTATCGCCTGTTGGCACACATCAGCAGTAATTCCGTCCGACCCAGGGGCTTTTTTGGGATCGAAGCTAACCATAGCCGTTTCCAATTCTACCATTGTAAATGGCGGGTCATGCTTCTCATCATGGCCGCGCTCATTTACTTGGTCAGCTTTGATCCTTATCCAACTATGTTCGGAGTTGTCGTCCAGAGTGCTATCTCCCGGATAAAAGGTATCGGCCAACAGTTGTGTCGATTCCCTTTGACTCAATGTCCGTCCGTTCTGTTTTAGTGGCAGCTCCTCGTAATGCTGTGCTGTCCTGCTAATGACACGATAAATGCCCTGCCACATTCCTTCTCTCTCTTGCTTTTCGCAAAAGTTTCTCCAGCTTTTTACTTGAGCTTCTTTCACACTTTTTTCATACCTTTCTTTTGCTTGCTGGTACTCTCCGACAACCCTAGCTCTACGGATCGGTGCTGCACAACGGATCCTGCGCTTTTTTGTTGTCACCTCTCTCTTCATCTCGTCGAGTTCCTCGGACCACCATGGTGAGTTAAATTTTGTTTTTGTTTTTAGTTTTGGTATGCTCTCATCACATGTTTCTATAATTATTTTTGTGTATATCTTTATGTTATTTTCTAATTCTATTCGATTGTTTATTTTTTCCAAATTTTTATTATTTATATTATTATCTTTTAATAGCTGGGCCATTTTTGTTCGAAAATTGCACCAAT
This sequence comes from Ectropis crepuscularia, assembly GCA_963693475.1. NCBI lineage: Eukaryota > Metazoa > Arthropoda > Insecta > Lepidoptera > Geometridae > Ectropis > Ectropis crepuscularia. The sequence continues at coordinate 1,065,741 of OY856342.1, read as the reverse complement.
TTGCTTTCCTACAGTTGTATACTCTTGTTTTCCTTTCTACTTTTACTCCCTTAGATTTTTTTAAGTTGACTTTAAATAGTATGGTGTTGTGGTCCGAGGATGTCATTTCTTCGTCTACAGTCCATTCATCGATTAGGTTCAATAATCCCGGCGTACACGCCGTCAGGTCAATATAGCTGCTGTATACTGTACCGCCACGGACCGCAAAAAACGTAGGTATTCTAGTATTATTGTTAAGTACCTGCAGATTCATGTCTTCCAAGACTCCTACCATTTTTTCTCCCCGCTCGTCAGAGTACGGACTGCCCCACCACGAGTTTTTTGCATTTGCGTCTCCACCAATAATAACATGCCGTCCATATGTGTTTTTAATTTTCTCTATCTGCTCCAGGTATGGCTCTATTGGTTGAGGCCCTGGTTCGAAGTAAAAAGAAACTATGAGGATATCCCAGGATTCCGTCCTAATTTTTACGGTTACTATATTTGATGTCGTAAAGTCCGGACATGGTACGACATTCAAATTTTTATCAAAAACAGCTATTGCCGCTTTGACCGGATTACTAGTTGACGTGTCCTGGAAGATCCTCACCCCTCCGTAAGTTTTCATTCTGCCTATTCCTCCAATGTATGGCTCTTGAAGTAGTGCTATGGCTGCCTTTCTATTTTGAGCCTCGAGCATGATTTCTAACGTGGCAGCTTGCTTTCTCTGCAGATTTGCTTGAATGATAAGGTACGGCGTGGTTGCGGCAAAATTAGTCATCGGGAACCAGTGATGACTTCCGTTCAGGATCGTATTGTGTAAAAATCTATACACCCTACCTACATTTATATATGTATGTTTATTTCCAAAACGCTTAAGGCCGGGTCACACAGAGGCGATCCGATAGCGATAGCGATCCGAGACGTGATTTTTTGTGTGTGACCCGGCTTTAAAGGTCGGGTCACACAGAGGCGATCCGGTAGCGATAGTGATCCGATAGCGATAGCGATCCGATACCGAGTATGGGATCGCGCCCGCTTGCTGTGTGTCAGGTTGCATACAAATTCGAACATTACAAAAAATCCCGTCTCGCTATCGGATCGCTATCGCTATCGGATCGCCTCTGTGTGACCCGGCTTTTAATTGGCACACTCTAGTATCTTTGTTTTACATGTGGAAAAAACTTACCTTGGAATATCCAGCGAGATTAAGTCTTAAACCCTGAACTTCATCAATGCCAGGCAGATCGTAGACTGTACCGTGGACCATGATCAGTGCAGTTTATTGCAAATCCTAATCTAGCAATAATTGTAGATAATCTGCAAAAAAGAAAATTGAAAATTGTTATTTCATCAAATAATTTTTATTTTGTTTTACATTAAATGGATCTATCTCACTGAGTTAGTGAGTAACCTATCTAGCTATCCAGTAACCGGTATATTTTTTTTTTTTACTTTTATAGGTTTACACTTGACCGCCATCTCACCTGATGTTAGCGACGATGCGGTCTACGATGGAGCGTGTTTACCTAGAAATAAACCGATTCACTCTCGATTTGAAGACACAAAGATTGTAACCATCGGGGAAAATCCACTCAGGCAACGTATTCCACAGCCTAGATGTTCTTATCGCAAAAGTAGAGTCAAATCTCTTCGTTCGTGTCTTTGGAACATCAACCATGAAATGATGTCGCTTTTTCGAGCTACGAGCATTCGGATAGAAAAAAAAAATTGGTATTAGATCATGTAAATCAGCTGCACACGCTCCGAAGTGTATCCGATAAAAAACCGATAGAATACCAATTTTACGGCGATGTTCAAGACTTTGAAGTCTTTTTCGCACAAGAGTGTCGTTGCCTATGAGCCTTTTGGCACGTCTCTCGATCGATTCCAGAGCTTCCAGCTGATACTTAGCCGAACCATCCCAAAGGTGCGAACAGTACTCCATACAGGAGCGAATCTGTGCTTGATATAATGTAAGCAACTGTTCAGACTTGAAGTACCTTCGCACCTTTGAGAGGACACCTAGTTTTTTGCTAGCTAGTTTAGCCGTGGACTTGATATACGAGCCAAACTTGAAAGAATCCACTACCTAATAAAATAAACAAAACGACATACCATTAAACCATTAATCTAGTTAATCAAACGGCGTGTTTGTCGCAAAAAAATATCTCTTTCAGGCAACCGAATAATATTATAATTGCGTCGCTTCACACTAATTGACACAGACCCACAATAAATCCTTTTGGTAGTTCAAAATGATTAATACAATATCTAGCAACATTTTTATAGCGGCAACACAAATATATTCCGGCTCGTGACGTCATGAAACAAAATTGTGGCAGTGGCCTCCGCAGAATAGAGATACTGTGGCCTCTACAATTTGATAAGCAAATGTTGACCGCGAAATTATTTATCCATTTGTAGGATAAATCTTTGTTAATTATTTTTGTAATCCATTTCTCATAATTTTGGTAATTTGATACATAATGAAGTATACTATCATAGGTACATTATACCTACTTTTAATTACGGTGTGTAAAAATACGTATTTACAATATAGGTACGTACGTATACTATTAAATATAAAACTTCTGAAGTTGTTAGATGGCGTGTTTTGAAAATAATAACTGAAACAAAATCTAGGAGAACATACCTCAGATCCTCGAGTTATTTTTTTATTGTTTTGTCAACAAGTGACCGCCGCGGGACGTCCCGCTCCCCCTGCTTCTGTTTGTTGACTGTTGAAGTTGAGTCTCTTGCTGATTGCTGAGAGCTCTTGCCGAAGGACGCTATTAGCCGATTCTATTGGAATCTAAGTGACGTCATGAGCGCGTCAAAACAACGTTCGTGTTATCCGGTTAGTTAATAATAATAATGCGCTCTGGCCGCTTTATAGCTTTCATAATATTATTTTCGTTGTTTTCTTATTAATGTTGCACAAAAAATGGAACTCTATTGCTAGGCTGTCTGTCCATTCTACACTTAAAGCTTTTATTTGTCTTTTGACCCGTTTGTAACAGATCACTACTTGAAAATTTAAAGAAATATTTTAGTTGAAATAAAGAACTAATATAAATAAGCTCTTTTTCAAATTTTTTCACAAAAAACGGGTAACTAATCAAGCAACACATAACACCCGCACCCAACAGACGCAAACTTTAAGCAAGATAGTATTCCTAGGTTTTACAACAAATACCATAATAGTTTTATTAATTTTCACTGAATATTTAAATAATAAATTCACCTGAATTAATTATAATAAAATTTTGAGAATCCAAATAATATGTTGCGGCACAAGTTATTCAAGCCTGTTGGGTGCTTTACAATATAACTCTTCATTTCAACGTGCTAGAACCAAACGATAATTTTGGTAAGATTTCATTATCTTATATATATATACCTATATATAAAATTCTCGTGTCACAGTGTTAGTTACCTTACTTCTCCGAAACGGGTTTACTGATTTTTAACAAATTGTATATGCATATTTAGTAGGTCTGAGAATCGGCTACTAGATATTTTTCATACCCCAAGTAATTATAATTGTTCATCCCAATTATTTTTTTTTAATTTTTGGACAAATTTTTTTGTTTATTTTTTTTTATATTATGTAGCATTAAAAAATACATACAACCATACATTTTTACTTTTTATCACCAACCCCTATTTTTTATAGACATTTTAGTAATTTAATCATTTGACAGAGAACTCCTCCTAAACGGCGGGACCGATTTGAATGATTTCTTGTGTGTGTACAAGTGGATTCGAGGATGGCTTAAATTCACAAATAAGCCCAGCAGATGGCGCTGCAGACAGTGTCTAGGTTATGATCCGAGCGAAGCCAGAACGGGCCGCTAGTCTTATATATAAAATTATTGTGTTACAATGTTAGTTACCTTACTCCTCCGAAACGGCTTTACTGATTTTTACGAAATTTTATATGCATATTCAGTTGGTCTGAGAATCGGCTCTTATCTATTTTTCATACCCCTAAGTGATAAGAGTTGTTCACCCCTAACATTTTTTTTTTAATTTTTGGACAAAATTTTTTGTTTTTATTTTTTTTATAATGTGACATTAAAAAATACATACAACCCTAAATTTTTACTCTTTTATCACCAACTTCTATTTTTTAATAGCCATTTTAGTAATTTAATATTTTTTCATCCCGCTCGATAACTGAATCAATTATCGTCTTTTTTGTTAATGTTTTTTCACTCTATTTCGATTAACATTTTCCGGAGCTTATGGCAAATCAAATTTTTTTTAATAAAAATAAACATTTACTTTAATCATTAAAGTTTAGGGTTACCAATGTTAGATTTTTAAAATTTGTATTAATAATTTTTGTAGCAAAACAACGTTTGCCGGGTCAGCTAGTTAATATGTAAAATTATTATCTTTCTTATTATACCTATAATATAAATTACGCATCACGTTATTGTTTTTCTGCTGTGGACTCCTAATATAGGAGGATTAAAATCTTAGTAGTAGTTTTAAACTACTTAACCGTTTTTAATTACATTTGCACACCGTATGTGTGCAGTATGATCCAATTAGAAAGAGAGGATTGTTTTTATTTCGATAAATGGTATTTATACGACATGGAAAAAGAGGACCCTATATCCAGCAATGGGATCAGAAAGGCGTGGATGATGATGATGATATGACAATACGCGAGCAAAGCCGGAACGGGCAGCTAATATAATATAATTAAATAATTTTCCGGATAAAATGTTTCAATGTATCACATTGTCTGCTCATTATGAATAATGCTACAAACAGATGGACAGTTTGATAGATTGCGGATGATTTTGTAGATTTTTTAGTCATCGACCACCACCTATATAGTAGCATTATTCAAAATGACTGGACTATGATACATATTTTTTAATCAAATTAACATCATTGCTATACTGTGCCAAAAAATGAGAATGAAGGAAGCCTTTAATGTTTTACTTAATTATTTAACAGTTTAATTTCATCGTTGTTTCAAGTCATGACGTCGTGATGGAGTCGCTGCAGCAAACTCATGAAGAACAATCACAAAAAGGAACCTCTACAACCGAACTCATCAGAGGGCGAATAATTAGATGAAGCTTGGTTAAGAGATTACAATGAAAATTCACTAAAACACAACATGTATTAAAATGAGATTTGTTATTTTATTTTCTATTTTTTTCAAATGATTTATTCGCTAAATCAAGACACTGTTCTAGCTGGAGCTCTACTCCACTTAAAGGTATCCGCTCATTTTTGTTCTTCTGTATTTTTTTTCAATATCTGCCACTCTTCATCAGACAGCTGAAAAGCCTGGTAGGACTTTTCAAACAGCTATTTGCGCTCTTGGTCGTCGCCGGGGTGATTTGCTGCAGCCTGCAGCCACCGGCCATTGGTGCCTCCCACTGGCGTAGAATACCAAGCAATGAAAAGCTGAAAATGCAAAATGGCTCTATATGCAACTATGATATGGTTTCAAGTTTGGTAAATAAACACATTGTACTTACTTCTGTTTCTAAGTAGTTTCTTTGAATTGATCTTAAATTTGTCAATTCTCGCAGCGCATGATAGCGTCTTTAGGTGTCTACAAATGGATTATCTGTTAGAGCCTCTAATAGAGCAAAGACAGACAGACAGACAGACAGAAACTCTTTATTATGCACACTAGTAAATTACATTTAATTTAATTTTAATTTTACAATTACAACAATTCCCTAGCTTGTTATCGCAGTTTTTTAATTGATCGCGCTCATCTTGCGCTTGCACTGCAACAAGCAATTTTCGTGAAAAATAATTGCGAGAACATAAAACTCCCTCCATTTTATTGTAACACGCACTTAAAACGATCTTCTCTCCAACCAAAGCACTCGTGACCACAGAACAGAAATCAAGTGGAAGGCTCGTAGCTGAATCTCACTAGGGAAACCACCGTATCACGTTTGCACACAAACGTGGTTTTGATATATTTTAAACACATTGAAACAATGCAAGTGATTTGTCCCATAGTGACGAACCTAAAATGATGTATTGCATTTAGTTACGTACTCAAAAATGAACCCTATTGCTAAATGCAATAAATCTGTTATTGTCAACTATTCAAAATGTTGTTACGACTTTCTTGGATAACTCAATTTTATCTAATTACAGAAAAAAGCACCGTATCCTGAATGTGACTAAGTCGCTTATTATTTTTTTTTTTTTTTTTTTTTTTTAAATAAAATATCTTTATTCATCACATACATAAGCCAATTAACATGAAACACATTTAAACATTATTCCTTAAAAAAAAATTGACTTATACAATTAAAAGATCACAGAACCTGCACTAAGCAAAGCTTGTGTTGCAGGTTTCTGTATCCCTTCAAATGACTTTTCTAACAGTCTGAACAAAGACAAAATTACAGTTTTTATGAATATTATGCAGTAAAGTGAATTTTATAATGTGAAAAATAAAATAACAGTCACATTCTTTTATAGTTAGGGGTTAGTAAGTAGTGTGCATGTGTAGAATTTGTAGGTATGATATAGTTACATATACAATGAGTAGTTGATAGGTATGTTGAAATGTATTGTTTGTGCGTATAGTGTGAAATGTGTGTGAGTGTATTGTTGTGTGTTTTGGAGTATATACTTTGGTATGTGTTTTGGAGTATGTGCTGGGCTGTGGTGCAAAGTAGTTAAGAACCCATGCATGATCCATACATGGGTTCCCACCCACTTCACACCACAACCCAACATTATTATATACTGGCATCATAAGTGGTATCTGCGTAGGAGTTCGCTCAGTAGATATCGAGAATTGTTAAGATATTCCTTTTCTTTATCAGTCAAGCAAACATTGTAACTTGTATCAAATTCACAATTTATGCGCAACTGTTGTAGCAGTTCAACTGATTCAACATATGGGTTTGAGCAGTTTTTCAGTATCCTGATAGTTAAATTTTACTGATAATAGTTCGAGTAAAGAGATTTTAGCATCATTGTTAGTTAGGTGAACAAAGTTAACTATATATTTATTTATTCTATTGTAAATGAGAGATCCCAAAAACACTTTATGTTTTTGTGCAGATTGCGTTCTACATTTTGACGTACGTAGCACAATATCTTTACGTCTTTTGTTTTTGTTAAAGTTAGGGCTATCCAAATTTACAGTTTTATGTTGTAACAATACTAGGTTGTGTATATAAAGTTGTCTCACAGTGAGAACTCCACAAGCCTTGTATAACTCTTCGGTAGGATAACGAAAAGGTTTTTTTAGAGCAACTTTAAGGACTGCTCGCTGAGCTCTCTCAAGCATCAACATGTGGGTCAGACATGCGCCACCCCATGCTGTGATACAGTATGATATTAAAGATCTACATAACGCGTTATAAATATTAAAGAGAAGACTTTTAGTCGCGACATCTCTCAAGTTCTTGAACACAAAGATCAACTTTCGGACACGTTTGCTTAGGAGGAGTATATGCGGTTTCCAAGACAAAGTGTCGTCCACCGTGATACCAAGATATTTAATAGCTTGGGTTTGAGCTAATTTAGTGCAATGGCAACTGTCTCTCGTAGTACAATCAGTGTGAACGGTTATTTCTATTTTAGGCTTGATAGTATGTGGAAAAGTAAACGTCATGAACTTGGTCTTGTCAACGTTCAGAGTCAGAAGATTGTTTCTTAGCCACTTTGCAACATCTTTTAGTCCAAGCTCAGCATATTCTCGAACTTTATTCCAATTATTGCCAACAAAAATCAAGGCCGTGTCATCAGCATAGGAATATATTTTAGTGTGACTCAATCTCAGGTTACATAAGTCATTTACATAACACAGAAATAAAGTAGGACCTAACACACTGCCCTGTGGTACACCAAAGTTCACAGGTGCCTCCGAGCTCATCAAAGTACCAATTCGTGTCATCTGAGTCCTCCCCGTCAGGTATTCTTTTATTAGGTTTAAAGTAATTCCTCTAATGCCCATTACCTCCAGCTTTTTCAACAATATAGGTATAGAGACAGTATCGAACGCTTTAGCAAGATCTAAGAATACCCCAATAACCTTTTTTTTATTATCCAACTGGTCTACAACATAATCAGTTAAACCGCTCACTGCATGCTCTGTAGATTTGTCTTTTCTGAAGCCAAACTGACTAGATGATAAAATGTTGTATTTCTCCAGAAAAGATATGAGTCTTTTATTTATAATCTTCTCCAGAATCTTAGAGAGTGTCGTTAGCACGGATATTGGTCGGTAATTGTCAACACTTTCCCTATCTCCACCCTTGTGTATAGGAGTAATAACAGCAGTTTTAAATACCTGAGGAAACTTCCCAGACGACAAGCACCGGTTACAAATATGAGTAATCAGGGGAATAAGTGTTGGAGCTGACTGTTTAATCACACTTTTTGAGATCCCATCATGGCCAACTGCACATACATTTTTAAGTCCATCAATAATGTTCAGTACTTCCTGATCATCAGTCGATAGAACACCTATAGAATTTAATTGTGATGGTAAGTTATTCCTAATTTTTTTTAAAAGAATTGCGACGTCATGAGTCCTGATTTGCTTTGCGAGATTAGAGCCAACATTAGCAAAGTAGTTGTTAACACAGTTTATAGCATCAAGGGGGTTTTCTTTATGTTGTACTAATAATTCATTGCCTAATTGTTGCTTTTCAATGTACGAAATTTGTTTTATTAGTTCCCATGTTTTCTTTGTGTTACTTTTGTTTTTTTCTAATTCCGACTTTAGAAACGTATCTTTTAGTTTTTTCAATAAATTATTACAAAAATTGCGATACCTAGTATAAGATATTTTTAGAGTATTATTTTGTGGGTTTAGTTTAAGACTAGCGTGCATTTTATCTCGTGAGCGAATACAACGCAGTAGACCGGGAGTTATCCAAGGCTTCACTAAGCGGCGATTACAAGAAATAGTAATTTGGTGAGTATTGGTTTTTATGATATTTGACAGTTTACTTACAAACAAATCCGAAGCCTCATTAACATCTTCAGCAATTAAAACATTTGAAAAGTCAGAATTCCTAATTTCTGTTTGAATTTTTGCCAAATCTATGCTAGATTTAATCTTTTTAGCCGCAAATGAATTTTTGCAGTGGTTACCCTCAATATTCAAAAGAACCGGATAGTGATCAGTAACTGTGGCCTCTATTACAAGTGTAGTGCATTTATATTTAGTTTTTAGCATTACGTGGTCGAGGCAAGCCTGGCCTCTCGTTACAAAATTGTGACTAGGAAGAAGGCCATGACCAGCTAGAAGATCGAGATAGTTGACAGAATGTTCGTCACAACTTTCGTCTTTTATATCTATATTAATATCACCTAGCACTGCGATAGTGTGATAATTTTTTAAGCCTGTTAGTAAAACGTCCAAGTCCGTTAAGAAAGATTCAGTGCTTGTAAACGAAGGTGACCTGTATAAGGCTACGATTGCGAGGTCTGATTTCATTTTTATTAGTAGGCAATTGGACTCCTTAAAAACATGTTCTTCTACTGTTATGTCTAAAGCTGATTTAGAGTAGACAATTATACCCCCATTTTGATTCAAACAATTTACAGTAGAAGCAGCTTTGTAGTTTATAAGCTGGGGGAATGGCTTGCAATTGTCTATCCAGCATTCAGTAAGGACGATTATATCGCATTGAAATCCCAGCCTACTTAGCAGCACTTCGAGCGAGTCAAAATTACAGTTGACACTCCTTATGTTCAGAGATAATATATTAAAAGTCCTTTTATCATTTGCCGAATATGAGAACTACAAAGTTCAGGAGTACATAGTACAGCTCTTGAAACCGCTAAATTGTCTATAAGGTCACTTAAGTCATTTTGTTGTGTTTTATCCATAACTTATGGTGAATATCTTAGGCCAAATAAATATGTCAAAAAGGCTAATTAAGACTGAATATCCTCTGAACGTGAAAGGGCACCTATGATACCAAAGTAGACGTGAAAAAATACGGGATGATAGTATATGTGGTTGAGTTTTGGAGTAATTTATGTGTCTTTGAGTTTCTGTGTATTTTGTGTTGGTTAGTGATTTGTGACTGAGAGACAGTGTAATAATATAGAGATACAAATAATTCAAGATAACATTATGAATGTTCATACGACAAAAAAAGTATTCCGCGTGTTCTACGTTGAGTTTTTTGAATGCAGTTCTTCCAGCTGTTGCTCATTGGTAATAAGTATTGGTGAAGCGCCTTCAATTTTCCTGAGAAATACTTTTCCATTAGCTGTCCAACAAAAGTCAAACTTTTCTTGCCTTGCAAATTCTCGCGCCATGAAATAAAGTCGCTTGGCCTTTGGTGTCAGAAAATCAGAAATGTAGACTGCAGTTTTCTTGCCTTCAATGTCCAGTAGCTCGGTATTAAGTCGGTCTGTTTTATGCCTGGTATTATACTGTTTAACAGCGTGCAGGATGTTAGCTTTGTAAAGAGTGGTTGTCAGGTCTACAATAATTGGTCGGTCTCCATTTGGTCTAGCCTTCAGTCGGTAAATGTCCCTGATAGCTCCTTGTTGTGGCTCCACCTTTAATTTGTTGTGTACATTTTCCATCGCCCTGACCAAGTCCAACTTTGTCTCTCTAACCTTGGCAGGTATGCCCCTTATTTCTATGCATGTACTTCGTAGTTGTCTTTCCAGATCTTCAATTTTATTATCTAGTTTAAGTATGAACGATTCCCGCTGTGATTCTCTAGTTTCCAGTGAAATCACCTTCTCATTTAGTTCTTCATATTTTTTGCTGTGAAACTCGAAGGATTTTTCAAACGACTTCTCCAATTCTAAATTACTTTTACGAAGCTCTGATATCTCAGTTTTAATTTCTGTTACTTCTTTTATGACACGATTCATCTTATCCATTAACTGTTCTAACTGACTCTGGGTTAGAGGCGAAGGCGACCTTGTAAAAGATTGATCAGAATATGTACGCGGCCGTTTTCCAGTCGGCGTTCTTATATCTTGGTTTGTGGGCTTATTTGGAGTGCGCTGCATATTTAAAGTACCAGGAGAAAATAAACTGCAGCCGATAGATCAATCACCACAAATCCAAGTGCACGCCACCAAAAACAGAGTCAACTGTATTTTGTTCTAAGCGTGTAACATACCAGGCGCTCAGGAACGGTTAGGATGTTAGTTTACAAGAATTGGACTAACCACTATAAATCCAAATGCACGCCACCAAAAACAGAGTCAACTGTATTATGTTCTAAGCGTGTAACATACCAGGCGCTCAGGAACGGTCAGGAGGTTAGTTTACAAGAATTATTGTACAGACCGCTAGCGCCTAGTCCATTGACCAACCAAACCATAAATCCAAATGCACGCGACCAAAAATAGAGGCAATTGTATTATGTTCTAAGCTAGTAACATACCAGGCGCTCAGGAACGGTCAGGAGGTTAGTGTACAAGAATTGGACTAACCACTATAAATCCAAATGCACGCCACCAAAAACAGAGTCAACTGTATTATGTTCTAAGCGTGTATCATACCAGGCGCTCAGGAACGGTCAGGAGGTTAGTTTACAAGAATTATTGTACAGACCGCTAGCGAACACGATGAATGAACGTTCGCCCTCGTTGATCTGATTGGGTTTTCAATTTATGTGCGTATTTAGTGTAAACAAATGGGTGGGGTTTATTTACTACGTTAGGTAGTCTTACGTACGGCGCAGACGCAGGGGCGGAGCTCGGCTACACTGCCGCTTCATTCACAAACAGGCTCCTCAGATTAGTATAGTATTGCGCACACCTTCTACCGTCTTCTGCAGTCCTATTTTTCGGCACTTATTTTAATTCGGTGAATTTAAATAATTTATCCAATTTAGTTATTGAAATTGTATAAGTTAAATTTTAGTAAAAAAACTGACAATATTTCTGCAGGCGACTGCTCACAACGGAGGTCCGGGAGGAAGGGGAACTTTGTACCATTATCAGGACTTTTAGGGCGTATCGAATACATCAGTGCTACGAACTTTCTAAACTCAACCTTAGTAGAATAGAATAAGGTGGTAACTATTATCATCTTTCAAAAATGTAAGTTGTTTCCACTAGTGCGCACTAGATGTCACTAATTGTAAGATTAGTGAAATCTAGTGCTCACTAGTTCTGCTACTTCATACTAGATGGCACTTTATGTAATTTATGCAACTATGAACGCTACCTTCTTTAAAATAAGGGATTCGTAAATATAAGCCGGTCGTGCTGATAGTGATAAGACAATGCTGTAGCATTTTCATTACATTATCGATATTACGTTATTCAGTTTACGTACCTATCGTATAATTTAATCATAATATTATGATTGAATTTGTTCATGTACCATCTTAATTTTATTAACTATAGAGTGTAGCGTAACAGAGTTTTGTAAAAGAACGTAATTACTAGGAAGAAACTAAAAAATACTCGGAGGAAACTAAATAAATATATAATATACTAGCGGCCCGCTCCGGCTTCGCTCGAATAATAACCTAGATATCAACTGCAGCGCTATCTGCCGGGCTGATTTGTGAATGTAAACTTTCCAGGGCCCTACCCAAACGTATACAAAAAAAAATCATTCAAATCGGCCCAGCCGTTTAGGAGGGGTTCACTAACAACGAAAAGTGGCATTGATTTTTATATATATAGATAACTTAAGTAAATAAAGTAATGATGAAATTGGTCTTGGCAAGTAGCACTAAAATTGGTATTTTAGTCGAATGATATTTTTCTTGAGTGAGGTAAAGATAAATAAATATAGGTAAAACATTTACACACAACACCATCTGACGCTAAACTAAGCTAAGCTTGTAATATGGCGGCCAGATAGCTGTTATAAATACTTACTTATTAGACATAGAAACACTCAGATACAGTCAAAATATTTGAATCCATCACACAAATATTTGCACTGGGTGGGAATCGAACCCACAATGTAAGGAAATAGTTATTTTCTTTGAGGGACAGTTTCAAGTTGTTGTCAGTAAAAATTCAAGATGTTTTTATAACCATGAATAGAAACTTTTTTTCGAGGAGTAGAAGCCGCTGAATTTATGTGAAAATTATCATAACATTTTATGTGGAAACAACTATGATATGAGGTTAAAGGTATGATTACAGGATTTTAGGTTTTTATAAAATGAACCATAGCCACAATGGGGGTTTAATGTAAGAAATAAACACGCATACACGAAAACATATAATTATTTTTGTCGGTATTGCTGTTTCGTCCTATTTCCTTTTTTTTTTAATTATAAAATCGCTGTCTAAAAAGTGTTCAGAGCAAATCGTGCTTGTTTTGGAAGGAAACCAATTTTGTCTTCCTGTAGCTTCTATCCATTTCTCCTTAACAACGGGACTTTTAGGAAAACTGAAATGATAAAATGTACTTTTTTCAAATAAAACGTTAAATTATTCAAATACTAAATAATAAAAGATAATATTATATTTGTTTCACACAACTGTACAAGTTAGAAATATCGATATTAGCAATTTCAACAGCTTGTGTCCCATCCTTCACTGAGTAGCGCTACTGAGTAGCGCTACTCGCATGCATAGAATGATCGAGAATATCACATACAGTTTGAATGAAAATGGACCTTATTACAATGACTTTAAAGTTGACTTCCTTTAAATCATTTCTCTCTTTAAGCTAATATTAACTTATTTTCACAATAAAATCAAAATTAAATAAAATAGGACTTACCGATGGTACGATATGCCTCCTTTGGATAAAGTTTTGGCACGGCTATCGTTTTTACACTCAATAACTGCACTATACGCCATTACTGCTTACTTTTTATTCAAAATCGCGGATTCAGGAGTACTGCAGTAGTGGCAGAGCACGACTAAGTATTCGGAAGTGGGCGTACTCTCAAAGTATGCGGAGATTGCGCTTACTTAGTACTACGATTGCCCCGCCTACTTGCTACTTCTTCTTGATTTCTGTTCTGTGCTCGTGACAGACTTGCTCGGCGCGTTAACGACACTTTCACAACAATACGTGTCGAGATGGAAAAAATGTCACTCGCACCCGCAAACAACAGAAAAACCAGGGATGTAACGGAGGTCATTTTATCGTAACCGAAGGCGTAGTCGGAGTTTTTAAATTTGATTTATCGGAGTCGGAACCGGAGTCGGAACCGAAGTCGAAGGCGTAGGCAGGGTCAGACGTGGTGGCAGGAGAGAGATTTTTGTAGGGGACAAATAAAGCATTATTTAGTCAAACTTTTTTAGTATAAAAAATACGCAAACAATTTTAAAAAATTGGCATGTTTTCAAATATACAAGAAATTAAATTAGCTGAATAGAAACCCAAAGTAGCATAATATGTGTATAAAGGAACAAAATAATGTATGAATATTAAATGAACAAAAGCTTTAAAACAAAATTTAATCGAATCAAATTTATTTGTATTTTCATTTACTTTCCACCACAATAAGAGATTATCACTTTTACTTATACACCTTATCTCCGATCAAAAACTCCGGTTTAAAAGTTTCTGAGCTGAAGTCGGAACCGAAGGTGTAATAATAATCGGAAGTTCCGACTTATCGGAGTCGGAGGCGAGCTCCTTAACATCCCTGAGAAAAACCATAGACTAAACGGCTGAAATTGACGTTAACTTTGGAATACGCGGTGATAGAGGCGCTGCAATTTTCTTCATACAAATGCCGCGTTAACGCTGTGTCGGCGACGCGCGTATTATTTTCGACACAACTCGCACTCAGCATACTCATACGGGAGACGGTTGGAAACGTAAAGCCCAGGATCGGGCTGAGTGGCGGGTTATTGGAGACGGGTGTGGCCAGCTGTGGACCACTGTGGCCAGCTGTGGACCACTGTGGCCAGCTGTGGATCACTGTGGCCAGCTGTGGACCACTGTGGCCAGCTGTGGACCACTGTGGCCAGCTGTGGACCACTGTGGCCAGCTGTGGACCACTGTGGCCCGATTATGACGAGAGACTCAACAGTTATTGTACTATGGAACCTTGTACCGGAAAAATAAAGGTGGGGTTTTTTTGGCAAATTTTTATGGCAAATAAAACATTTTGTATTTTTTTTGTGTTTTGTATAATTGGGTGTATCCTACTAATCCTACTATTATTATAAATATAAATTTATAATATGTTTCGATGTTTGTTTCTTAATCACGTCGTAACGTCTGAACGGATCGAACTGAAATTTGAAACATAGATGAATTATAGTCTGGTGAAATACATAGGTTACATTTTATCCCGGACAATCAACAAGAGCGGGAAGTACGCGAGTATAATCGCAGGGTACTGCTAGTTGATATAATGCTGAATTAAATAAAATTACGTTTTTTTAATGTCTTTATTTAACTTCATTACATACGAATCCTATGAGGTATCTTTTGCAGAAGCGTGTCAAAGAGAATGTAAGCGTGTTACCTTAGACGACTGCATCGTTAAGGTGAAACTTTTAAGCTCCTTCACATCAAGCAAACTGTATTTAAAGAAAACTTTTTTGAAATTTTACAAAAACTGCCATCATATTACAAAACCAAGAAGTCTGTATTAAATCTCGATTCGTACTTTTGAATTCATTAAACTACACTATCTAGTGTTCTGTGATCTAGGTCTTAAAAAACGCAAATTGAAATGTGTTTTATATTGTGTTATATTTTGACATTTAACGGGTAATCATGTATAGGTATTTACTTTACACTTTGTAAACGATTATTATTTTTGTATACTTTGATTTATTCTGCATTAAATTGTTTTTTAATGTTTACTTGAATAGACAGACAGACAGACAAAAACCATTTACTATGCACAGCTAAAAAAAAATACAAAACATAGAATTTTTATAACTACTAATTGCCATAAATGGCGGCTTTATAAGTAGCGAGTAGCCATTATTATTATTATTCACGTTATTATTGTCTTCTTAAATTTAAGTTTTAACAATATTTATATAAAAGAACATAAAAACATTATAAAAACTTAAACCTAGATAGCCGCCAGCAGCGGGGCAGGGCCTAAGCTACCGATGGTTAGGGCTGTAGACTGAGGATGCGTGCTGTGTCCATGTGATCCAACCGTCTAGCGAAAGCCTCTTAAGGTGTTGGTCGAGGCTTTTCGCTATAAGACCGTTTGCCGACACGACTATTGGAACTATGATCGTCGAATCAACATCCCACATGGCGGTAACCTCATGAGCCAAGTCAAGGTACTTGCTCAGCTTGCCCTTCTCGGCTTTCACGAGGTTCTCGTCATGTGGTACGGTGATATCGACGATCACAGCCCGGCGCTGAGACCGGTCTACCAGCACGATATCAGGCTTATTAGCGACAATAGTCCTGTCCGTGATGAAACCGCGGTCCCAGTAGAGCAACGCACGACCATTTTCGAGAACTGGCAGAGTACTTATAGTACGGCACCTCGGACACCACAAGACCGTGTCGAAAAGCAAGTTGCTGGTGGATGATCCTGGCTACTAAGTTATGTCTGTGCAAGTACTCGCCGTTAGCAAGATGCGAACAACTGGAAATAACTTGACGAAGCGATTCGCCTGGACGGCGGCATGCCCGACAAATGTCGACCGTACCGTCCTTCATTATGTATTTCCGGTAATTGTTCGTCTTGATAACTTCGTCTGCAATTGCACAGGCAAAACCCTCGGTTTCTCCGAAAAGGTCCCCGAAGCGCAGCCGATTCACATCAGGTCCCGTCAGGGCCCGATAGAATCGCCTGTGCAGCTCCTTGCTCTTTTACACTTCCTTGTGATCATCAGTGCTAAGCACGGATGGTTTGCGCCAATTCTCGTTTGTCATTGAAAGAGGCGTGAGGCTCCTGTCAACTGCCACAACATCACGATGCATCCCGGACTCGCTGTTGCGGAAATAATCCCTGAGACTGCATACCTCGCGGTTGTGAAGGTTCTTGGCATTTAAAAAGCCTCGACCCCCCATTTCCCCGAGATATACAGTCTCATAACAGACGAGCGCGGATGTAGCATGCATCATACCGAGATATTTGTAGGTCTCGTCTTCGGAGAGGGATCTGAGAGTTATGGTCTCGGAAAGTTGTAAATTCTCTGAATTTACTACTTTCTCTCGCTGTACATGCATGATCGAACACTTGTCAACACCGAACTTCTTCCATCTTGATGGCGTTACTAAAAACTTCTGTTTTTTCAATCCAAAAAATCCAAAACGCCAAGTCTTGGCGTTTTGGTGCAAAGAGTTTGAGGTCGTCCATGTGCTGTACATGGACGAAAATGAGATATAACTTCACCTCTCCTACGAAGACGATAGCCTAACTCTGAATCCTTCAACAGAGTGCTGAGAGGATTCAGACTAAAGCGCCACCATAGCGAACTCAGACTGTCACCCTGAAAAATGCCTGTTTCAATCTTTATCAAGTCCTCCGAATCAAACGAGCTATCTACGCTACCTGGATGACGAAGGACTATGACCCACACTGTCCCATGCATTTGCCTAGAAAAGATTTTAGAGTTGGATTGATTTTGTACAAATCTAAAACCCTTTCTAGCCACGAATGGGGCACCGCATCATAAGCCTTCTTATAGTCAATCCAAGCAGCGGAGAGGGTTCCTTTGTTTCGTTTGACTTGTTGGCAAATGGTCGTGTCAATGAGGAGCAGCTCCTTAGTACCACAGGACCCAATCTTACATCCATTCTGAGAGGCCAAAACGTTATTAACGACAATATGCGCGTGAATTTTTGCTCTCAGAATGGATGTAAGCAGCTTGTAGATGGTAGATAAGCACGTTATGGGTCTGTTATTCTTTGGTTGCATGGTACTATCAGACTTGTGGAGCAGGAAGGTGACACCGGTTGTCAAGAAACCGGGAAGAGAACCCGTCTCAAGGGCTTCTTGGAATTCCGTTGCCAAACGTTCATGTGAGCACCGAAACCATTTTATCCAGAAGTAGTGCAATCCGTCGGGCCCAGGACTTTTCCAGGTCTGAGCTATCCGGATGGCACAACTAACGTCTACAGAGTCTATCAAAACAGACTTCATGGGTTCGATGGGTTCACATGCACGTTCGATAACACGCATCCAAGCTCCCTCCGTGTGCTCGACAGGCAACGACCAGATGCTGCGCCAGAAGTTTTTCATAGCGCTGGCATCCGGTAGCTGCCCGTCGTTCACACGGTGACTAGTTCCTTACCAGTTTCTATACACCTTCCTTTGATCACTCTGAAAGTCGTGATTTTGCCGATATCGATTCACACGCTCTCTGTTGTAGCGGCGAATACGGTTTGCCCACGCATAAACTTTCTGCTTCAGATAGTCAATGCGTTCCGTAACATTGGCTAGATAGTGCTGGGGACTGATGCCAGTCCCAGCAAATGCCTGTGACGAAACGCATGACTCGGGGACGACTGTTCGCCTGACTGAAGCAGATTAGCTTTGCAATAAGAGTCCTGAATGTACTAATATGCCGTTTTATTCGTACTTGCCAAACGGGTACACTTCCGGCGGTTCGCGTTGTACGGCCAGTGTCTGGAAACTTGACACGTGCAACGCGATACGCCGCGATAGCACCGCAGTATAGAATAGAATGGGTATCAGTTAAATCTTTGCTAGTTTCCAGATTGCTAGAGAATTCAGGGATCCCATCAAAGCCAAATTTTGTCTATGTGTGGGCAAACGCGGTAAACACGGCCTAGAGTTGGGTGTGAATCTATATTGCAAAATCACGTCGTCCAGAGTGCTCCCCAGTTGCTCTCTTACCTGGACGAATAAGCCAGTACTCGCCAAACCTTCCTCTTCGATATCGGGATCGACCGGCGCCGCAAGTGTCGCCACTGACATCGGCAGTGAAGCCAGTGTCACGGTCGACGACGCAGCGGGCGGATCTCGGGTCGAGGCCGAAGCCGCACGAGCACTTTCTTCATCCAGGCGTAGGCGATCAAGTGCCGAGTCATCCAGCAGTTTGCACCGCCGCGTCGGATAGCTCTCACTTGGTCAGATAGTCGTTGAGTGGAAACGGCGACGGTCGGTTCGAGGGCCTGAAACAGAAGCAGCATCCTGGCACAGTACGCGGTCAGGTAGGTTCCTCCCTCTGTAGCCCTGTAATAGGCGCGCATGCAGTTCTCATTCATTTGGTGAGTCCATCGCTTGCGACGCACTACACCACCGGTAGCGAGGACCGGGCGTGAGGCAGATTGCTTCACAGTCCCCAATCGTGCCGGCAGCGGCGGACGGCGACGACGTGCAGGTCTTGTTGACGGCGGGGTCCGCGCCGTGTCCTCGTCACTTGTCGAAGATGTTGTGCCGCGCGGAGTCAAATAAACATCTTCATCCAGCGACGACGAACTCGTTGGCGACAGGACACGGGCTGGTGATATTCGTGCTTTTCTAAGTTCCGCTTCTAGTCTTCTCTCTGAACGTGTTATCATCCTAAATTATTAACTTCGTTTACATAATCTTGAAAATATTGTTGTGGTGACAATCTGCTGTCAAAATGCATATCTGGGTTTTCTTCCTTGTGATTAGGTTTTATGTATAATTTAAATAGTTGTTCAGTATTATTGGATTTTTGCTTGTCTGTATTTATAAATTTGCGCTTAGAAAAGTGAATAAAATAGCAGAAAATTTATAAAATTATAACACGGTACAAAAAAGACGTCAAGTAGCGGTGCGGTTTTTTTTTATTATTATTATTATGTACCTGTCTTGTCCCAATGTTGGGCAAAGGCCTCTCTCTCGCAAAGGCCGCTCTCTATCCTTCTTCCACTTTTCCCTATCAACGGCTAATACAGTCCAGTCTTTCCCATATTCGTTGAAATCGTCTTGCCATCGTTTCTTTGGTCTGCCGCGTCGTCGTTTGCGATCTGGCTTCCACTGCGTGGTAGTTTTGGCCCAATGATCATCCGTAGCCATTACATTGACATATATTCTGTTGTTGATTTGGTTTAATTAAACCCATTTTCAATAGTTAAACTAGTAGACTTACTAATAAACTACTCGTCCAATAGAGGCAGTTATTGCTTGTAAAAATCTTTGTTTATCTCATTTTGCAAAACCTAGTGTTTAAGGTTATAATCTGGGTGTTTTTAAGTCTAGAGTTAATAGAGCTTTTCTTTTAGGTTAATGCGCTTCGTCATTGACCACATCCTACGACGCTTAACATCAGACGAGATGGCGGTCAAGTGGAAACCAATTATCATTAAAAAAACGATTGCCTTAAATTGTGGTAACAAGATTGGCAGTGTATTCAGTAAAGTACACTAAGCTTGTAAAATTCCAGAACCCTCCGTATTTAGGTGTTCTGCCTTTTATTAATTTGAATATCTACATATATCTATATATCTATGTATTACATTTTGACATAAATAACATTGCTAGTGCTAACATTCAGTTATTATCGTAATCAAAATTATTTCGAAATTATCATCAGCGCACACGCGTCGCATAAGTTAATTATTGTTTTGTTTTGTGTGTGTTTGACTGTTTTTCTATGAAAACATATTCGTTGGCAATACCATAATGAAAATAACATCAATCAATAGTAATTTCATTTCAAACGGTCAAAATCACTACTTTATGGAATGAAAGCTATGTGTGTACTCCGTGAATACCATTGGCAAATTTGCTGTGAGCAACTCGATATAGATTACGGTATCCACGAAGTACACTGCCAACTAAACAACAAAATGCATATTCACTATTTGTATGCGTATTATATATAGCAAAAGGTAGTAGGTAGTTCGCTTACATATAGTGCGTTTTTTTCTTTTTCTCCATTGCTTGAACCTAACAAGATATTTTATATGTTATAGTTGTGATCCTATGTGATAGTTCTGATCCTAGTTAGGAGCAAATTCTTCACTATGGCAACTGAATGTTAGTTACTATGCTTACCTTCCTCATAATCTCTTTTCAAGAGGTTTTTCCATCCCCATCTATCAACGACATTAACTTTGATGCAATTCCAGCTCTTGACTTCTTTCAGTCCCTGCCTACGCAATAAGCTGAATCACTCTAGTCACCATCTACTAACACTATGCGAGCTGCACTTTTACTCGTATTTTCTACTAGATCTAAACGGTAACAAGTCTCTGTCACTGCTAAAGGAACGAAATATTTCCCTCGCTGGAGGAAGCCAGTATTTTAAGGAAGTATTTTACGTCATGCAGGCTTCTATACAGGCAAAATATAAGACCTAAGAAGCATCCATCTTGAACTTTTTGAAGGAGTTTGTAAAGCAGAAAATTGGCTAAAATAGCAGCACAGACTGACTAAAACTTGAATAAAAAAGTTGAGAAACCAACCATTATCAGCCCAGTGAATAGTGGAATAGTCCACATTCCTGAAACTGCGAGCAAACAAGCACGTTGTAGGTTTTGTAAAGACGGTCGAACAAAAGTATATCTCATCAAGAGCAATATGCATCTTTGCTTTGTTGTAGAATAAAATAAGAATCGAAACAGCAGCTTTCGTCAGATTTACAACAAATAATTTGTTTTAGTAATGAATTGTAGTTATTACTTTCGTTTTAGACCAAAAGAATAATTATCTTTGTAAAATGTTTTTTAGTTCATTATTGGCAAGATACTTTGCGTAGTACATGTACTTAATAATGTAGATCATACAGTTATTGGCAATGTACTTCATGGAGTACTTAATTTTTCTCGACACTAAAATATTTCGATTATTTTTTGCATTTTTTTAGCTTCTGGAATCACAGTAGATCAAGAAAAAAACTAACTTAAATGATATACTAGACAAAAAATACTTGTGCCAATGCAAGTTATTTTCTATGTTAAGTAACATAGAAAAACACAATTTCAGCCCGAAATAAATGCTATACACATTTTAAAACGTAGTAAGTAGATAGGTAGGTATTTCAAAGTTGTAATTAAACACAAGTTACGGCTGGTCTAGTCGGGAGAACGGCGCCTGCCGATCCGGAGACCCCGGGCTCAAACTTTACACGCACTACTGTCTTTTCAAAGTCATGTGCGTAAGGCCGCTAACTTAAATCGGTGAAGGAAAACATCGTGGGGAAATCAACATGTGCCTAGAATCTTTCGAAGTCATGTGTCATTCACCAACCCACCTATATGAATGTACATTACAAAAGTATAACAGTTACACTTTAGGTAACAGTTGAAATTACACAGGGGAAATGAAACAAATTTAGTGTGGAAAATCGTCTTAGAATATGGCATATTTTACACAAATTTTATATTTTGGTTACATTCCTAATATTAGTACCATATACAGCTGGTATTTATAGCTAGGTATACAAAATTATTATTATAATTTGGCGAATAGGTACCAACAACCTATTTGCTAAAATAACTCCAATATCCGACATTTTGTGAACACTGTTCATACCTATAAAAATACTTCTAGTTTTCAATATTATTGACACTAACAACTACTTGTAACACAAAAAAGAGCCGGAAGATAGGCGTTCTACTAGTCGTAGTGAAATATGAACAACTGCTAATTAATACACATCATAAGATAAGATAAACATTTATTAACATATTAACACAGTCATTTATCAAACTTACCTGCAAAATGCATTGTCAACCAAAACTTAAATACTAATATGTAATACGTGTCGTCTTTCGTATTATTATTACAATTTAAAAAATTGCAAAATTTATTTCCTGCTGTAAATGGGCAAAATATAAATTTAAAAAAATAATAATCTTATAACTATACTTTACAGTCTACACATTACACATTAAAAATTACATAAATAGCGAAACAAATAATAGTAAATAGTTACTACACGAGATGAGGTCATCTAGTAATAAGTAGGCACATCTATAATATCTATACTTATAATAAAACTGTAGCGGGACGAATTCTGGACATTGAAGATATTTTGAAAAAAAAAATTTGTGTGCACTCCGTAGTCAATACTGATGGCGAAACTGTATTTTTTTCTTTCATCTCTGTCTGTCTGTCAGTCTGTCTTTCTGTATAGAGAACTCTCATCACGCCGAAACTACTGATTCAATTCAAATGAAACTTGACTTGATTTAAGATCATACTAAGGAAATGGTAGCTGTCTACTTTTGATCCCCAAATTCTGCACGGTTTTCTTGCAGAAAAGGGTGAAAGTCAGAATGTGTATTTGGTTGTAACTCATGTTTGCGTTGTTCAATTTCCTTAATTCTTATTTTGTTAAAAAGAACACATTTTTAATATAGTCCCATCAAAATTTTAACATTATTGGTCGTGTGGTTCGGAAATTACATAGAAATTAAATAATAACGGTCATAATAACTTCGGTACATAACTTCTAAGTATACTGTGACACTGTAAACACTAGAGATGTAATGGAGGGCATTTTATCGGGACCGATTTCGGAGTCGGAGTTTTAAAATTTGATTTATCGGAGTCGGAACCGAAGTCGGAGGCATAGGCAGGATCAGAAGTGTTGGCAGGAGAGCTATTTTTATTGGGTATATTTTTTTGCCAAACACGTAGACACGATAAACATTGAAGAGCAATTGATTTAGGAAGTTGGGATTTTGTATTTCCATTTACTATCCACCACAATAAGGGATTATCTGCAATATTTATACACCTTACCTCCGATTATAACCTCCGTTTTAAAATTTTCAGAACCGAAGTCTCTCGGAATTGAAGGATTAATGGTAATCGGAAGTTCTGACTTATCGGAATCGGAGTCGAAGCTCATCCCTGGTACACACACCGCGCTCAAATCCGTCATCCGTCATCAATATGACAATACCTTTCTAATGTTTTTCCACATTAAGTACATCTGTACATTAAGTACATCGGCAGCTCAGGGTACGAAACACGATCTGATATTTATTAGAAATTGTGTAATGTAGTATTTGTTGTTGTAGCGGCAATATAAATACATCATCTTTGAAAATTACAACTGTCTAGCTATCACCGTTCTTGAGATACAGTCTCGTGACAGACGGACGCACGAACGGACAAACAGCAAAGTCTCAGTAATAGGATCCCGTTTTTACCATGTACGTATATTATATGGAAAACAAGGAGGCGGTTTTTTGAATATTAAGAAAAACTAGATGACAAGATGTTCAAGCCCACTACCAGTCGGAAGCGTGCCCATCATGCTATTGGTAGTACCACGCTGAATAGCAATGTTTATGCGTTGGGCCAAATAAACGCCAGCATTTTGGTCACGCGTTGCGTCGGCCAAGCGCTTGGAAAGGCTTTTGAAGATGAGGTGAGCTCCCGGCCTTCACAGGCACTCAACCCCAAAAGGCTTAAATATAAAACCACTACCGAGGGTTGCATATTTCCACCGTTTGAGACGCTCAGCTGAATTAGCCACTGCACTAGCCCTACTATGTGTCTTTGGAAGATGTGATGGTGCCAGAGTATCGACGCAAGGTGCGTCCCACACTAAAGCCGAGGCAAGAACTCTGAAGAACTGAAGGAAAACTGAAGAAGGAAAAACTGAAGAAGAAAAAACTGAAGGCAAAAACTCATGCCATCATGCCATCGTCACGCGTAAGACTACTCCGGTTTGATTATGGCTGGGACTTTGGCGGTGGTAAAAGCCAAAGTTTTGTGTGTGAATTGTCCACCAGTGTCTATTTATCTGGACGACGTAGTCATAGCTTCTTAAATTAGTCGAGTGAACTTTTTACTTGACTAGAAGTTAGTTAGTTGACGTGAAATGAATATTAATTGAAGTCGGTTTTTGTTTTTTCGGATATTATTTCAATACAAATACTGTACTTAATTTAGTGTTCAACAAGCTTCGGTGAACAAAGCAGACCGTTGTTTTTCTAAAATTGAATAAAATGTTATCTTACTACTAAGTATTATATGTATATTCTGTAAAGGTTTAATTTGGTTGAAATTCGAAACACAGATAGTTTATAGTCTCATATACTACCTAGTATCATCTCGGAAAAAACATGGGCCCTAACGAAACAAATATTAACGACAGAATGACATTACCAGTTAGATTGACATTTGAAACACACATGGTCTTAGAGTCTGGCTTAGAGTCTAAAATATCACATCGGCTATTATGTCTATCACCTACTTATTACTATTAAGGCTATCATCGTATAATAATGTATAAGTGGGTAAGTATCAGATTACGCACATCAGCTACAGACTCTTCGTAATGTATCCTATAAAAATCCTACAAACTTAACACTACGGCTTTGTTCGATACTCTACAACCTTACGATGAGTCTGTTTGATGTTGCTAAAATATAAAATATGAAGTTGCTAAACTCGAATAAATAATTGTGTGGAAAAACAAATTCACACGGTTTGTGTAATGGCCACCCATCCAAATATTTTTACGTAAGTACTACTAATGTACTAATAAGGTCGACGTACGCGAACGAAGTAGCGGGTTCACCTAGTTTTTAAAAAGAAAGATCAATTTTAATGAATTCTTAATGCAGTAAATATCAAGCAACGTCGTCATAATCACAAGTCAAGTATTCATTTATTGTGTACAATGTCTTTTTTAGTAACAGTTGCTTGACTTTACTAACAAATATTGCGCTACTGGATGTATTTTTTACTTTTCTGGTAATTTATTATAAAGAAATCTACCCATATTAATTGGCAGTGTTTTTGCTACCGAGAGTCTGCATTGAACTGGTTGCAGCTCAGCTTTAGTTGTACCCGATCTCCGGTCTATTTTTTTTCCTTTATTGTGAATTTATCTATATTTTCCCTAGTGTATTTAATAGTCTCAAATATGTAGAGTGCAATTGAAGTCATTATGCTTAAGTTTTTGTAAGGATATCTACAGCTATCTCTGTATTTTGAATTAGTTAAGATCCGTATTGCTCGTTTTTGCATTTTTAACACTCGTTGGAAGTCTGTTGAACAACCCCAGAAAATTATACCGTATGATATAATGGAATGTATCAATATAATATGTAACAATAGTATATGTCTTTTAGGCTTTGTGGAGATGTGACATATTTCAGTTGCTTTAATGCATATAAATGTGCCTTTGGGCATTTAGTTGCAGATTTCATCTTTATGATGTTTCCAGTTAAAAGCAGGATCCAGTTCAAAGCCTAACAGTTTGACTTTGTTTGTGCTCATTATTTCTGTCCCGTCCATTATTTTACAGAGTGAATTATTTGCTTTATTGATTTTAAGTTGAAAAACATAACGTTGGTCTTATCACCGTTCAGTTGTAGACCATTCATTTGGAACCAGCTGTTAAATTTATCTACAGCTTCACGTATTTTAAAATCAAGTTTTCTGTAGAATCCGCCGTTAATATTAGAGTGGTATCGTCAGCATACTGTATTATTTTTCCATCTAATTCCAACAACGATAAGTAATTTACAAACAAAGAAAAAAGCATATTTCCGAGCGAAGAGCCTTGAGGCACACCTATATTTTTGCATTCTGGTTGAGATCTATGTCACCGGTTTTCAGTTTTGATCTCTACTGTATATTCCCTATTTTTTTTAAAGATTTTATTAGAGCCAGATTTTTACTCCTAACTCCGTAGACCATAAGTTTCCTTAACACAAGCTCATGATTCACGGCATCAAAAGCCTTAGATAAATCTAACATTATTGCAGCTACTTTAAGCTTTTTGTCCAGATTCTCTACAGTACATGTGTATTCGGATTTGTAGGTAATAGGTATATATGTTAATCTTGATGGCTTCTGCTAAATTTTACTATGTGTTGGAAATAAACTATTCATACTTTTGATTTAAACTTTTACTTTTGGGCTTACTCTGAAAACGAAAAGAAAAAACCAGCCGATAGATTCAGTTTGCTAAGTCTAAAGTACCTATTGTACGGAATAGTGCTACCTATTATTATTAATTAATATTACAGGATATTTACAGTGGTCATATTTATAGTGGATTAAATATTGTATTTCAATGCTGTTTCGTGCACCATATTCACGGTAAATATCCTATAATTAATAATACTATATAATAATATGAATAGTGTTGTAAACAACTGTGATCTTAGTTACAAAACAATGTTTGTATAGGGCAGCTGTAAAAAGCCAGAAAATCTGTAAAGTTTGTTTGTTAAATCCCGTTAATCTGTGAACCTTTCTGAGATTCCACCAGTGATACCTGAGACAGACAAGTCTAAGTTTTAGCCAAACCAAGAATATGTTGACAATTAATAACTCATTTCACGGGAAAGACCATAAACTTACAATACGCAGAACTAAGCTAATTATAATCGAGAAAAACTCAGGGAAGTCGAGATCAACGGAAAATAATCAACGAAGGTAAAGTAACAAGATGGCACCAAACGGTGATCTACTATTACGGAGAGTAGACGAAGTGTCCTCCCGCGCCTTTTTCTCGAAAAAATACAGTTTTATAGTATAGCGACAGAAATCGCAAGGGAAGTTAGCATTACATAGTTTAATTCAATTACCTACTTCGTAACTATTCTCTGACACGTGCACTTCTTAAATATGTAGGTTTGTAGGTACCTATACCTATATGTTTTAACATCGATATAAACCATTTGATGTGCCTTAAGCACCTTGAAATTGGCAATAAAATGGTAAGAGTGCGCCTGAAGTTTGGCACATCAAATGGTTTACATCGATGATATCTTAATACATAAATGAAATGAATTGAATCCTAAATGTCAATAGCTGCAGCTTTTTTTGGTCTCCACATTATGATGCAGTTACAAGACTGGGAATCTGAAATAAAAAATAAAAACTTAATCAAATTGAATGAATTGAAACGTTTCGATTTTAATGGTAATAATTTCCTTTTTTAATTTTATTTATTATCCCTGCCTTGATTAAAACAATAACTACTTAGGATTTAAACATCTTGAATGTTATGCACGACTTGAATGTTACTTTAACATCAAAATGTCACACACATTGTTTGTTAAGTTCTAAAATGACCCAAATGTCGTCTTGCATTTACACTGGGTTCGAGCATTGAAAATTGATACCATTATTTTAAATAAATTTGCGAATAAAATTAACAATCAAATAAAAAACTTAACCTAATAGAACTAAATAAATAACGTGACAAATTAAAAAAAAAGATTAAATAACCAACTTGCAAACTCTAAACGTTTCCAGCAGGCTTGCAGCATTTTGGCGCAGTATAGCCTGGGAAACATTTTGACCCAAGTACTGTACAGATCGAGGGTTTCGGCCTCTCTCACAGGCGCCAGCTCAGATCTGCAACAAAGATCTAAGCCTCCGTGCCCCACAGACCCGATGTATCAACCGCAAAAACGACTTCTTCTTCTTCGTGTCGATGATATTTCTTCTTACTCGTATTACTATTTTTTTTGTTTCCTTAATACCTATTTTATAACTAAGTATACCTACTATCTAAAACTTTTTTTAAATTAGGTAATTTTTCATTTTTATTATTAGCAAAAGCGACGAAATCATAGCCAAATCCAGCACGGCGTACTTAAGGTACTTACTGCTTACCCCTCCCTACAACTTCCGCTGCCTCACCCGCTACCCGTTGCATGGCAGGGAGATGCCATAAAGTGAAAGTTTTCTTATGTAAATTAAATTACGTGTACATTTGATCTTACTAACCTTAGAACTATTGTAATCATTTCATTATTTTTCTTCTAAATGGAGTATTTATTCACTGGCATGACTGATCTTTTAGGGAATTGGAGAGAGCAAGCTTCTTTTGGTCTTATTTCACTGAACTCGGTGGTCATATTGAGAATGTCCTTTTCTAGACGTTTCTGTTTGGCAGCATTCGATGATTGCTGTTCATTTTTTACTTCATTTTGTAGTTTCATCATATTTTCATTTTTTGTTGTGATGATGTTTATTGAGCTGAGTCTGTCGTACCTTTCTGTGACAATATTTATATCAGCAATCCTCTTCGACAGAGCCATATTTTTTTCATTTTGTTGGTAATGCATAGCAGTCGCATTATTCTCGATTTCCTTGATTTTTCTTTCAAGAGCTTTAATGGAACCATGTGAAGTAGATCGTTGCTTTACTTCCTTTAATTGTGAGTTAATTTCTTCAAATTTCCTGTTGAGTATATCAACAGTAATGGACGTAGTATCACATTGTTCTGCTCGGTTTATGTCATGCAACTTGTTAGTAAGATCTGCTATTTTTGCATCCTGACGTTTCTGTAACTCAGTAGCCTTCTTTAATTTACATTCTAAGAGCTTAATGTAATCTTTCGATTCAGTTTTTTCTCGCTCCAAAGCGCTTATCTGTGTGGCCATAGTATCTTGTTTATTTTTAAATTCTGCCATCATTTCCATAATTGCTGACTTACTTATTGTATCAGATTTGTAACTTCCGCTGCTGCTCGCAGGTGACTGATGCACGGGTGAGTATGAAAGTCTCTGCGCAGACTGGTACACAAGTTTTTGTGGAGACTCGTATCTATTGAAACTATTTGAAGACGAACGTGATTGTGTTTTCTTTCGTCTCTCTTGATCGTAATTAAGTTTCAAGGTAGTATAACACGATGCTGCGTGGTTGGAATAAGCGCCACAAGTTTCTTTTAACCAATTTTGACAGCGGCCAGGATCGAAATTTAAACTCTCAAACACGTCGTAGATCTGTTGCGCCTGAAACAAATTGATGTCAATGTAGTTGTTCTGTTTCTATTTAAAAATATATGTAAGGTAATTATTATGCACGAGAGCGTGCCCCATGCGGTCGTCGGAATGTCACGGCACACAGGGAACTACGCAGACGACACCGACGACGTGATCGGTCGTTAGTCGGTTCGTACAGCAAGCATTGGCTGCAATACCGAAGCCCACCGGAAAGTTAAATTTGCAGATGGCCGAGGATGGATCAGGGAAATGCGTTCATGGTGGAGACAAAAGGCGACTTAGAAAATAGCAATATCGGACTAAAGAACGCTAGAATTAGATTGAAAATGTTCCGTACTTATCCCTATTTTCTATTCTTCTCCTAATGCAAGATACATACATATATGTAAAAAAACAAATGACAAAGACAAAACAGACCCCGGAGTCTGTGTAGTTGCTAAATAAAAAAAATATATTTTATCCAGTAATGACTTCCGTTGTTCACGATCATGTTGTGTGAAAATCTATATGAATCTACCTATGTCTGTTTATTTCCAAAATATGCTTAATTGGAACACTCCAGTATGTAGATCTTTGTTTAAAATGTGGAATATAATGTAGATAATATTATTGATTATCTGTAGACCTTCATTGGTGTATGGATAATTCAGGTGTGCTTAGTGTAAGTAGTTGTTAGGTATGTAGCGTAGTGTAGTTCTCATTGTATTTTAGTTTTGTTAATAAAGGCTCTGCCCTATTAAAAAAAAATGTAGATAATTAAAAAAAAAATTAAGTTACCTTATGATATCCAGCGATATTAAGTCTTTCACCATTAGCTTCACCAATGCCAGGGAGATCGTAGACTGTACCGTGGACCATGGTCGAACCGAGCCTGCTGTTTGAGCGCAGCTTACTGTAAATTCTAATCTAGCAATATTTGTAGATAATTAATCTGCAAAAAAGATAATTTAGAATTATTATTTCATCAAATCATTTTTATTTTGCTTTACATTAAATGGATCTATCTCACTATCCAGTTACTGGTGTCTTGTGTCCGGCGAGCGACGAGTAGCGGAACATCGAAGTGTTTTAAAAAATGAATAAAATTATGTTTGTTATCAAAAACGGAATTACAAAGTTTAAGAGTTAATAATACACCCTTATCAAGGGGTACACTGTCATAGTCGTGTGTTTTTTTGTTTGTTTAATATCTTTTACACAGTGCAAACAAATCTATTATTATTGTTATTGATATGCCAGATGTATTAATAGGGGCACAAAAAAGCAGATTTTTATGAGTTTCTCTTTTTCAATGGTGAACTTTGTTGCATCGTTAGGTTTATTTTTATTTATAATGACAGACACTATAAACTGGTTGAGTGTGAATCCGGCGCTCTGCATGAATTTATAAGTAAACGAAAACAACTTTTGGCAATTTTAGAAAAGGTAAATTAAAATAGATCTTTTAATTTTACTTAAGAGCAGCTATATTTATTTTCATAATATGCTTTCTACTACTCGTATGCGTGATTATACTACGGCCGTTCAGAGAATGTGTTCCTGACACGTCGCGATTGAACTGACGACGTAACTTTGTAATGGCGTTGCAGTTACGATAAAAATATTTTTGCTGGTTGTTTACCGTTTTAACAATTGATGAGCATTAAAACAACATTATTATATCAATAATCAATTAATGTTTTAATTTTGCGCCAAACTGAGTGTCAAATAAACAACTTGGTAAACAATATTTTTCTAAATCTATACTGCGCTATTACAAGATTATGTCAGCGCTTTATATTTGTAGTGCTGTGCTAACAATAACAGGCAATAATAGTATCGTAATCTGTTCTTATACAGTTATACTTTATAAAATAATACGTTTTGTTTTTCTTTTTAAGAATTTGAAAATAATGGACTATAAGATAACTTTTATGAAATATAAAAATAAAACTACGACCAAACCGAACGCGCGAAAGAAAGTGGCACTTTTATATTTAGGTTGCCATTAAATTATTGATATTACGTCATTACATAATATGCAAAACGAATAAATGAAATGAATAAATAACGAATTTAATCATAATAATAAGTTACGGCTGGTCTAGTCGGGAGATCGGCGCCTGCCGATTTGGAGACCCCGGATTCAAACCCCACACGCACCATGACGCACCACTGTCTTTTCCAAGTCATGTGCGTAATGCCACTAACTTAAAAACAGTGAATGAAAACATCGTGAGGAAACCGACATGTAGGTACCTAGAATCTTTCGAAGTCATGTTTGTGTCATCCGCCAACCCGCACTAGGCCAGCGTGGTGAATTATGGCCTTAACTCTCTCCTTGCGAGAGAAGGCCCCGAGTCCCAGCAGTGGGAACGTTTAGTGAGCTGTTGATGTTGATGTTGAATCATAAATAATAAAATTATACCATTTAAATTAATTAATTAAATAAAAAAATAAAATAAATTTATTTCAATAAAATAGATCTTAACTATACAATATTTTCTTACTTCTATAAACAAGGTTGTTAGCCTGAACTAGGTAGAACCTGTGTTTCAGGCGAAAGAAATGCTTTTTTACCTAAGAGTTACATTTAGGAAGAAAATAAAACTAAACAATTTATTAATCATTACGAAATCG
The DNA here is from genome assembly GCA_963693475.1 of Ectropis crepuscularia. Lineage (NCBI taxonomy): Eukaryota > Metazoa > Arthropoda > Insecta > Lepidoptera > Geometridae > Ectropis > Ectropis crepuscularia. The sequence continues at coordinate 1,033,631 of OY856342.1, read as the reverse complement.
GTAAAAAGAAAAGGTATTTAAGAACTACTTTGCTTATCAAAATTATAGGTATGCAATTCCTTAATTATTTTGTAACTAATATCTTATGTTCAGTTTCCTCATATGATAGAGTCAGCAAATACTCGGAGACAGTTTGTTTACAGTTATATAAATTTTGATTGTAAATGCATAACAATCTATTTACTCGATTGTAGAGTAGTAATGGCCCTAGAAATATGAAAAATCTACTTGTGAAAGCGTGTTTTGTGTGTGCCAGCGAGATACATAAAATATCCTTACGTCTCTTGTTAGTATTGTTAGTGGAGTATGAAAGTATTTTGTGCTGTTTTATTGTCGTGTTCAATGTAAATAGTTGTCTTACAATTAGAATGTTACATGCTTTATAGAGCCGTTCCGTAGAGAAGAGAAATGGGCGAAATGTTGCGACCTTCAGTATGGCTCTTTGTGCTCTTTCCACAGAAAGCATTAATGACTTAGTAGCACCTCCCCATGATGTGATGAATTAGAGAGAGAGAGAGAGTAGCGTAAAAGAGTTGTGCAAATGAAATTAATAACTAGAGAGACGAACTTCTTAGCATTCCATGGATTCACCGTGCGGGTGCCGGGTCCATCGTGTGGCAGGGAGAAAAATGTCGAATAGACCCCAAGACTTGTGACTCGGGCGTAGGTTTAAAAGGGGCCCCTTTTGGTGACGTACGTCAACACTCACCTTCACTACTCGTATTTCTCTCCCTGCCCAACCAAATCCGATATGATCTTACTAGTGCAGCTTTAGATACTCGTTCTAGTATGGAACTTACTGCACTTCTGGATAAATTACCAAAAATACGACGAAAAAGTATTGATGAAATTGGTCTCGGCAAGTAGCACTAAAATTTGTGTTTTAGTCGAATGATATTTTTCTTGAGTTAAGTAATGATAAATAAATAAATACTGGTGGACAATTCACACACAACACCATCTTACCCTAAACTAAGCAAATCTTGTAAGATGGCGGCCAGATAGCTGATAAAATACTTATATAGTCGCCAATACATACTTATTATATATAGAAACACCCAGACACAGTCCAAATATTTGAATCCATCACACAAACATTTGCACTAGGTGGGAATCGAACCCACAATCTAAGGAAATAGTTATTTTCTTTGAGAAACGATCTTGTCATTTCTCATTTCAGTAAAAATATTGGTAAAAATTCAAGGTACCTTGATACGGATACCTTGATTTATAAACTTGGTGAGACTAAAATAAACAAAAGGGTAAAGAAAGGAAGGAGGGTTTCAGTAAATAAATAAATATTGGTGGACAATTCACACACAACACTATCTGACCCCAAACTAAGCAAAGCTTGTACGATGGTGGCCAGATAGCTGATATTATACATATATAGTTTTAAATACATACTTATTATACATAGAAACACCCAGATACAGTAAAAGCAATACTCAAACTGATAAAACTATATACATAAAAAACAATAACAAAAACAGGACAAGCTTAATAAAACCATTTGAAAATAACACACATTTTTTTCAATTTCACAGCTAAATTTCCTAAATTTTTGCTATCGTTTAAAAAAATACATTAACTCACTCAACTTTTCCGTAACCAAGATCCGAAGAACTGCAACAGCCGTGATCATTTTGTTACTTAATTCATATTATGAGCTAGTACTCCAGAATGAGTAAGAAAGAAAATTATACTCATTTCAATTTAAGAAAAAAACGTGACATATGAACGTGAAAGTTTGTGAGTTTGTTATTAAAGAAACCAATTTTGCCTTTCTGCAGCTTCGATCCATTTCTCCTTTACAGCGGGACTCTTAGGGAAACTGAAATGATAAATTGTTAGTACGTTACGATTTACCATTAAATTATTCAAATACCAATTAATAATAGATTTATATTTATTTCACACAACTGCGCAAGTTTGAAATATTTCTACTAGCAATTTCCCATCCAAGCTTGTGTCCCATCCCTGGCTGAGTAGCGCCCCGGCGCATGCCCATGCATGCGACGGGCAATTTTCCATAAAGTTCGAGAACATTACGTATAGTTTAAATTAAATTGGACCTAATCACAATAACTTTAAAGTTGACTTCCATTAGATCATTTCTCTCGTTATGCTAAAATTAATTTATTTTTAAAATATTATCGAAAAATAAATTAGGACTTACCGAAGGTACGATATGCCTCCTTTGGATAAAGTTTTGTACCAGCTATCGTTTTTACATTCAAGATCTGCGCAATACGTCATATTTGGTTACTTTTTTCAGTTACTATTCAAAATCGCGGATGGGAGTACTGCATTAGTTGCAGAGCACGACTAAGCATTCGGAAATGGGCGTCGATCTCTAACTACGCGAAGCTGCGCTAACTTAATGCAACGTTTTCCCCGCCTACTTGCTACTTCTTCTTGATATCTGTTCTGTAGGCATTTCAATCAAAAACCACAAATGACTACCTCTAGGAAATTAATGCCAATACATTTAAAAGAGTGGTTCCAGAACGTGCTTTTGCCCAGCCTACCAGAGCCTTCTGTAATATTCATGGATAATGCTTCCTATCACTCGGTTCAAATACAGAAACCACCTACCCAAGCTAATAAAAAAGAAGAAATGGTGGCTTGGTTACAAGCAAAAGGCATTGACGCAAATATGCAGATGCTAAAAGCAGAGCTAATTAAATTAGTTAAAGAAAATAAAGTGGCAAATGTGCGATACGAAATCGATGAATGGCTCTGGAATACGGTCATCGCGTTCTAAGAATTCCACCGTATCATTGCCAATATAACGCGATCGAGCTAATCTGGGCTCAAATAAAAGGTTACGCCGCCCGCCACAATACTTCCCCGCCATTCAGTACGAAAAAGATGATGACCCTATTAAAACAAGCCTGTGGGGAAGTCACAAGAGATGACTGGGCAAAGGTTGTTGAGAAGAATAAAAACCTGATTTTGAAACATTTTGACCGAGATATCAGGATTGATTCTGTTATTGATAATAATATAATTATACGTGTAGGCGAAAATGATGATGAAGACACCACCTCCTCAAGCGAATCGGAGTCTGATTAATATTCTGTACGCACATTAAATTCAATGTACTTTATTGCATAGAAATACAGATTGTAACTTTGTAACAAAGAATAAATAAAACAATTTTATTATATTAATATAACATTTTTTTAAGTTTCCACTTAAATAACTAAAATATAAATTTTAAATGATTCCGCCAATTTAAAACGAAAATAATCTTAAAAATAATTCGGCTGTTTAATTTGGAGGAACGGGAACGAACTCAGTGTTATGTTGTGCCCATCACTAGTCGTGACTAACTGATAGGTGTCAGGAACGCATTCTCTGAACGGCCGAACTATAGTTCCCATGTTACATGCGGAATGGATAATTTCCATTCAACATTCATCCTAGCCTTGACTGCACCTGGGCTCGGACTAATGTGTGACATCGTGATATCGGTCTCATGTATGTGAAACAACTCACAGTTGAAGCTCCGTATTTCCATAAAAAAAATGGTAATGCTGATTGTGATTGTGATGCTCCCCTGTTTCAAATTGTGGATAGCCTCGATGGCTGTACATACTTCAAAGACAAACTGGGGGAGGTTAAATTATCATAGACACAAATCCAATTATTATCTAAAATATTTAGTGCTATTGTTGGTGATAGCACAATACCTAGGTACAGAATATTCTGTCTTAAAGTTGTCACAAAGTTGTCCTATACCTACTTACAAATTTGTCCAATACAAACTGACCTCTTCGAGAGGCATGCAACATGTTTAGCAATACAATTTGTTTGTAGTCAACGTTTATACTTATACTTAAATAGTCATATAAATAGGCGATTAAAGTAAAATAATGACAATTGAACCTTGAAATACCTATCGGTGAACATTCTTCAGCAAAAGTAGCTAGCCCCAAACTATCTGGCTCCTATATTAAGAGTACCAGATATTTAATCAATACAATAATTGTAAATGTATACCTACTTATATGTGGAATCACAAAATTAATACCAGACAGAACAAATACTGATTTGTATTCAGCACGTAAGTATTTGCACTGGGTAGGAATCGAATCCACTACTTAAGGGGGCGCCTAAAGCCAGAAAACGAAAAAAGGACATTTTCGACGCCGCTCACTGAAGTTAAGAAACTAAAAACTATGACAAAAAAAATATTGACGTGTGGGTACAATCAAGAAGAAGCACAATAACCGAATAAAATTTTAAAAATAGATCCGAGTTTTTTACAATAAAAAAATAAAAATGACACCGAAAAAACCCGTTTCAATTCGAGTACTCGAAATTATCAGCGATGACCCCACATTATTTTTTGGTAATAAAATTCCTATTTGTACGTTCTAGTAAAGTAACCGAACACTTTTTTAAATGTATGTTTAGTTATTGAGTAATTAAATAAAACTTGGTCAAAAATGGACTCCTGATTAAATATTGATTATTCCTCCAAACTGTGCCATGCTATTCTCGACTTTATGTACATTACATTACGAAACGCGTCGCGCGGGTGAAATCTGATTTTTTCCTGGCTTTAGGCGCACTCTTAACAAAACGAACCTTTAAGTTAGTTAATCAAACGGCGACCTTATCCCAAAAAGTAATCTCTTTCAGGCAACCTAATATTATAATTGCGTCGCTTCACACTAATTGACACAGACCCACAATAAATTAATGCAACATTTTTATATCGCAAACAAATATTCCGGCTCGTGACGTCATAAAACAAAATGGTGAAAGTGGCCTCCGCAGAATAGAGAGTGATACGTATTATGTGGCCTCTACAATGTGATAAGCGAATGTTGACCGCGAAATTATTTTGCCATTTTTAGGAATGTTTTTCTCATAATTTTAGAAGTCTGATACATAATGAAGAATGATACATTCATAATGAACTGTAATTATAAGTATAATGATTGTAGATTATACTTACATAATATAATTACAGTTAGTTTAAATACGTACTTACCTATTTACAATAAGTATACGTATATTATTCCTGTCAAGCTTCTGAGGTTAATTTAATGAGTGGCATGTTGTGAAAATAATAATTAAAACAAAATCTATGAGGACATACCTCAGATCCTTGAGTTATTTTTGTATTGTTTTGTCAACAAGTGACCGCCGCGGGGCGTGCCGCTCCCCCCGTCTCTGTTTGTTGACTGTTGAGTATAGAATGTCTTGAATGTCTTGATCTTGACTTGAACTTGAGTCTCTTGTTGAAGGACGATAGGTATTCGGCAATTCTATTAGAACCTAGGTGACGTCACGAGCGCGTCACAAACAGCGTTCTAGTCCGAGATCCCAGATCTACTAGACGTCACCGATTTTCTGATGAATGAAATGTGAACGATTGAATAGAGTTAGTAAGTACTAAGAACACATGCTTACTCTCTAACTTGCTTAGACGGCCAATTTTGAGATATGGGGTAATGAAGGTACCTACATACGATCATCCCCTAAACTCTACTATGTCCTATGGGTAAGAGCGAGAGACTGAGTGCAACATTTATTAGGAAATATTGACTTAAAATTAAGTTTCGGGGATGATTGGCCCCTTAGATTGGTCTGTCTTATTGGAAAAATCTTTAAAATAGTTGTCTGACGAACATATTTACAAATGGAGCATGAGAATTTCAGTGAAGTTAAATTGTTATTTTGGAGTTGTTAAGCAAAACGGCCGACGGAAAGTGTCTGGGAGTATTGGGACCTTGTTTTTAAGGATATTGCTTACAACATACGAGAAAATCACTTATTAGAAAATGCGTGAAGTAAGTAATTTTTGTATGTACCTTCATTACCCCATATCTCAAAATTGGCCGTCTAAGCAAGTTAGCGAGTAAGCATGCGTTCTTAGTACTTACTAGCTCTACTCAATCGTCCACATTTCATTCATCAGAAAATAGGTGACGTCTGGGAGCTCTAGGATCTTACTCTATTCCTGTTAGTTAGTATTCGTGTGCTCTTGCCGATTTATAGCGTACATTAACATGATATAATATTTATGTTTTTTTTAATATTTCATACAAAACGGGACTCTGTTGCTGGGCTTACGATGTCTGTCTGTCCATTCAATTGTTTTTCGACCCGTTTGTAATAGATAGCTACATGAAAATTTAAAGAAATATTTTAGTTGGATAGTTTAGTTTAGTCGGAGTACCTAATCGGCTAAATTACAATTATAACTATTTCTATTGTTTGCGCAAAAGACACAACCAACGCATAAAACCCGCATCCAACAAACGCAAAACTTTAAACTTGATAGCATTCATAGGTTTTACAACAAATACAGTAATGATTTTATTATTTTTCCGATGAATATTTAAATGGTAAATTCACCTGAAGTAATTAAAATAACATTTTGTGAATCCAAATAATATGTTGCGGCCAACTAGGTATGAATCCACTGTTACAATGAGACAGCAAGGTTTGCAAGTAAGTATACGAAAAATGTTTTTTCATGATAATATATTTTTCATATCTCCTGATCGACAAAGTCCAATTATATGTCATGAAACGTCAAAACAAAGCAAGCGATTGTGACCTTTCAAAATGCAGAGGTAAGTAAAATTGAGAAGATTCCCTAGGGATTAAAATGATTTGAATTTGGAACGTTAAAATTCGTATGAAAAGTCTTACCCATAGTACCATTGTAAAAATACTTTATTAAAAAAAAATGTTTGTCTGTAAAGTCGGTTTACTGACGATAGAACGTGACAACGTCTTAAGAAAATACCGATGAAATGGTAGCATTTTTCAAAAGAAAATTTTAATTTCATTTGTTTAATAGATTTGTATGTAAAAAGTAATCAGTAGAATTTAGTCATTTTCAATCAAAACAATGCAAAAAAGCTCTTAGATGCCGGGGATCGAACCCGGGGCATTTCACATGCAAAGCGAACGCTCTACCACTGAGCTACATCCCCGCTTGAACTACTGGTCGAAATAATTAATACAACTGTAATAAACATGCGGCGAGGTAACGACCGACGGTAACGGTACCTACATGACGTCATGTTTTGCGGGCGTGCAGCCGGCTTCATCGAATTATAAGACCTTGTCACGTCAACAACTCGAACTTTTTTTCCAAATACCAAACTGGCCATAGTGAATTGACTCTGGAGTTCATCAAATTGGACGCTTTAGGGATTATTTATTAATAATCTACTTCCGGAAAAATCGAAAGATAAATACCTAAAAGCTTATGACGATTTTGATCAATGGAAAACAACAAGAAAAGTGAATTGTCTCGCACAAGATATGAAAAGTAGAGTATTCACCTCTGGAGTAAAGCACTGCCATGTGTCATGGGCGGCTTGGATCCCTCGCTTCACTCAGGACTCGTGCAACTCCCACGCGTCGCTCGGGAGCTGACTCGAGTCCCTCGCTGCGCTCAGGATCCAATATGACGCCGATGACACAAGACAGCGCTTTACTCCCTTAGTGAATAATCTACTATTTTTTATAAATTTTTGTTCATTTTTCAAAACCGTTCAATTGATTTCCATTTCTTTTCTGTTAAAACGATTTAAATATAAGCGAGATCGGTATACCTACTCCGGATTTAATATACATTAAAACGAAAAAATATTCAAGATCAGATCGTAATCGGTAAATTCATCATCATCATCTTCATCATTTGTGTCCTTTCTAGATTACCACAGTAGGGTATCGGACTCTCTCCTAGCGTGCAATTTCTCGCAGGTATAGGATGATCCTAACCTATTTTTTTTTAATTCATGGGTTACACTTAACAGACCTCTTGCCTAATGTTAAGCGACAATGCGGTCTACGATAGTGCGTGTTTACCTAGAAGAAACTGATTCACTCTCGATTTGAAGACACAAAGATTGTAACTACCGGGGAAACCCAACTCAGGTAGTGCATTCCACAGTCTCGACTCTAGACGTTCTTATCACAAATGTATAGTCAAACCTCTTCGTTCGTGTCTTTGGAACATCAACCATGAAACGAAGTCGTTTTTTCGAGCTACGATCAGTCCAATAGAAATTGGACTGATCGTAGCTCGAAATAGACAAGGTGGTATTAGATCAAGCCGATCAGTTGCACACTCTCCGAAATGCATCCGATAAAAAACCGAAACGAATTGGTGAGCATGTAGCTATAAAAAATTATTCCAATAGAACATAACGAATTGCAATATCTAACAAACTAGCACCGCGCTCGACGTCCGGAAACGGCTAGTCAGGCTTTCTTACTCGTATTTACGCCCTTTCCACTTCGGAATTACATACCTACTGTCAAGTTTTTGATGCCAGCGACTTCCTATCAAAATTATTGTACTGTGATCCTATTAATTTTTTATGCGAAACTTTGTTTGTATGAATTGATGTTTATTACTGCTTCAAGCAACAACTACTGAAGGAAACTGGATGACATTTGGTACATACATGAACAATATTATCACACATCACCACATAGGAAAACTTTTATCCTGGAAAATAGACAGGATCAGGAGCTACACAGGTGAAACCGTGGGGCGCTGCTGGTTCTTAATAATGAAATGAAATGATAATAGGTGTAATCTTTCTTTATTGACAACACTACAGACATGATTAAATAAGTATTTAACAATTCTGAAGTCGGTGCCAAGTAAATGTTGCAACAACCTTCCTGTCTATCATACATATGTCCCCAACAACTTCTTTATGTTCCAAATGTCAGTTCGATTTACTACTCTACGAATGTTAGCTTCAGCTGTAGTTGTTTTACTTGGCACCGACTTCAGAACTGTTAAATACTTATTTAATCATATCTGTTCAAATTAATCAAAGTACGTTCTACTTTGTGGTAAAGACATTTATTTTTTACTTTTTAGTTTACTGTTTGAAGTCGGTTCTTTTTTTTGTTGAAATTATTTTATGTGTGGTAACTTTGATCCGCGCGGGCGCGAGATATACTTTGTGATATTTGTGGTGAAAGACGCCGGGCGTCGATATTGAACTTTGATTTCGACGGGTTCGAGGAACGAACCTGACTTGGAACGAGCGAGAGCGCTTCCAGGCCCTACTAGGACGGTGGTGCCACGTCCACGGACAACCTGACAAGTATCGTACATATATTTAAGTTTATGATAAACATTAGACACGGGGAACGGGGCTAGATTCGAGGGAATTTAGGTTTCACACATCTTAACCTGAGGAAACAGGTTAGGCAAGGTAACGTGTCCTATTTATCTATAGTTTTTAGTGTTAGAAAACGTTCCCAGTCGTTTCCTACTGGGTGGTAGCAGAGTATTAGTTGTAAGTAGAATTAATATCGGGTAACCACTAGGTACGCATCAGATAGTGACGGAATTCCAGGCTGATCGGAGTTTATCCAAAACACATTACAATATAATTAGATGTTTCACCAATTACAACATGTGAGAACTATTTGCTATTATTGAAGTTGACATCCAGTTACCTATGCTAGGTATGTAACCTGTGATACAGGTAACTGTTTATTTAATGTTTCACAGTTTTACAGTCAAAAGTGTTAGCAAATTATTATGGGGGTATGTAGGTACAAATTTGGTCAAGTGAAAAGTGTTCAATTTAATAAATGTGAAACTACCCTCATTTCACAAATCAATCTTGAGACCGCATAAAAGGACAAGTACGTACAATAAGGGTAATGGCAAAATTCGCATGAATGTATTGATTGAATTATCTTATATATAAAATTCTCGTGTCACAGTGTTTGTTTCCTTACTCCTCCGAAACGGCTTTACTGATTTTAACCAAATTTGATATGCATATTCTGTAGGTATGAGGATCGGCTACTAGCTATTTTTCATACCCCTAAGTGACAAGGGTTGTTCACTAAGGCAAAACAACGTTTGCGGGGTCAGCTAGTTTTTATATAATATTATTGTATTAAGACAGAGTATCTCTCTACTTAGTCTGTGATTAAGACTAAATTAGTAATGTCATTAATAATATATCTAAGCGAAGTATAGACAAACAGTTTGATTATGGTTTGGGGGGAGGGGTGGGGTAAGGAAAGTAGAAGGATCAAGGTTATATTATGTAACTATAGTTAAGAATTTTTCTGTCTCATGATAGTCAAGGGTGCAAGCTTGTAAGTAATTGTCTGTTTCAATTCATAAAAAATTAGATCTGTTAAATTGGTAGTTAGCGATAGTTTATTATAGAAATAAAATCCCAGGAAACAAGAGAACTTATTTGCTAAATTGTGTTCTGAGTAGTAAGATCTGAAAGACTTTGTCCACTCGACGCTTACGAGACGAAGGGTCGAGATTTGACGGAGGGTGAAGTTTGTGTTGCCTAATAATAAAGCCTCATAATAAACAGCTGGCGCACCGTCAAAACTTTACACTCACTGTACAGCGTTTGGGTTGGAAATCTAAATAGCAACGATTTCATTACCTCTAGTATTCCACGCTGTGCTATTTCTAGAGATTTAATGTGAGTCCGCGCACAGCCTCCCCAGCTATCGATGCAATATCCTAAAAGCGATTGACATAATGCATAATAGAGATTTTTCAAAATTTTATCATTGGCAGAATTGCGAATATTTTTTAAAATAGCCATCAGCTTTCGGACTCTGCTTGTTAGAGCATCTACATGAGGTCGAAAAGTTAAAGTATTGTCCAGAGTAACTCCGAGATATAAGTATGTATAATAAGTATGTATATAAAACTATATAAGTATTGTATCAGCTCTCTGGCCGCCATTACACAAGCTTTGCTTAGTTTGGGGTCAGATGGTATTGTGTGTGAATTGCCACATGCCAGCCTGGAGGTTGAGAGAACACTGGTGGTATTTAATGCTGAAACGTTCCCCTGATTGGGATTTTTTCTTCATTGAAAAGGTCATGTACTTAGTTTTTAAAGTATTAACACTAAGTAACGCTTGCTTTAGAGACATAAAGACTTTAGTGAGCCCAACTTGAGCGCAATAAAACACGCTCTCCTATGTTTTACTGTGAAAAACTAGATCGGTATCATCAGCAAATGAGAAAACTTTCCCATTTTCGAGTTTAATATTGCACAATTCGTTGCTGTAACTCAAGAAAAGGGTAGGGCCTACAATGCTTCCTTGCGGAACGCCAATGGTAACTGCCATCACATCGCTCGAGTGAGTATTCAGCCTAACACAATCGGTTCGATTGCTGAGATAGTCTTTAAAAAGTTGCAGTTGTAGGTCTTTTACTCCCATGTTCTCCAATCTTTCCAGCAACAAAGGCACCGATACGGTGTCGAATGCCTTAGCAAGATCCAGAAATATAACAATCCACTTGTCACCACCATCCAGTCCCGTAACAATATGGTTCGTTATGTTAGTCACTGCATCTGCCGTGGAGCGATTCTTACGAAATCCTTTTTTTTTTAGGTTTACACTTGATGGCCATCTCGCCTGATGTTAAGCGACGATGCGGTCTACGATGGAGCGTGTTTACCTAGTCAAAAACCGATTCACTCTCGATTTGAAGACACAAAGATTGTAACTATCTGGGAAAACCCATTCAGGCAACGTATTCCATAGACTAGACGTTCTTATCACAAAAGTAGAGTCAAATCTCTTCTTTTCTCTTATCTCTTATCTCTTCTTTCTCATCTCTAAAATCAATAGGAAGAAAGGACAAGGTGGTATCAGATCATGCAGATCAGTTGCACACTCTCCGAAGTGTATCCGATAAAAAACCGATAGGCTAGCAATTTTTCGGCGATGTTCAAGACTTTGAAGTATTTTTCGCACAAGCGTGTCGTTGCCTATGAGCCTTTTGGCACGTCTCTCGATCGATTCCGGAGCTTCCAGCTGATACTTAGCCGATTCATCCCAAAGGTGCGAACAGTACTCCATACACGAGCGAATCTGTGCTTGATATAGTGTAAGCAACTGTTCAGACTTGAAGTACCTTCGCACTTTTGAGAGCACACCTAGTTTTTTGGCAGCAAGTTTAGCCTTGGACTCGATATACGAGCCAAAGTTGATCGTAGAGGTCAAAGTAACGCTCAAAAGCTCAAGACGGGCAGAAACCGGAACGGATACATCTCTAAAAGTCGGAGTCAGTTCGAGCGTTAAATCCGACATAACCCGGCTGTCTCCCCAAAGTGGAAGGAAGGTTATTTGCATATTAGTTTTTTTGCGTGGAAAATTTAGTCCAAAATCGAACTGACATACAGAAAAACCTTAATACATCACGTTAAACATGGTCACGTTTTGGAAGAAAAAAATCCCTACTACCCAGACTTCCGCGCTACATCGTGCGGATAGTTGCTCTCGCTACATCGACATCAACGAACACGAGAATGTATCAGAACTACCCTCAAAAGTATCTCTTGTAATTTACTACCCTCTTATCCCCGTAACGAGTTTTTAATCCGCAAAGTGTATCCATCCGGAGCGAGTAGAGAAAACTTCCGACTTAGTAAAACTGTAATACGGGGAGTAATATAGTTTCAGCCTAGTTCCCTGTCCATGAGTATTTATGGGCATGCTGTGGTTATAAGGAATTTAACCGTTTTTTATGTGGGTTCCCCCACATAAAAAACACATACTATAATATTTAGTTATTAAATACTAGCGGCCCATTCCGGCTGCGCTCGGATATTGTCATTTAAAGACTATTAATCGAAACAAAAACTATCCTATCTCTCAAGTTGGACCAGACTGCTCACGGTGTGCTAATTTAATTTAAAATCGGTTAAGTAGTTTAGGAATCCATCCCGGACAAACATCGTGACAGGAGATTTATATATATTAAGATTTCTTTTGATGAGGATTAATACCAAGGTACAAATGAAGAGCCTTTTCAAGAGGCGGCATATATAAATTAATATTTTAGAATAAAAAACTGCTTACTGTGACATAACTATAATATTTAGACATATGCTGTCGCGACACTTTTTGTAGATAATAATGAGTTCTGCAAAGTCGTAGTAAATGATTTTGTTCTATCATCAATAGTTTTCGCAGCGTACGCGACGTAAGGAATTTTTCAGGTCATTTTTTTACACCTTATGTTACATTATTGGAGTTTTAGTAAGGGTCCCTAATTTTTTTTTAAATATAATATAGCCTATGTTACTCGGGAATAATGTAGCTTTCCTAAGGTGAAAGAATTTTTGAAATCGGTCCAATAGTTTCGGAGCCTATTCATTACAAACAAACAAACAAATCTTTCCTCTTTATAATATTATATTAGTATAGATTTAAAATAATATTTACGTACAGCACCCACCATGCAGGGACATGGTGAGGTATGTCGGGCTCGACACCATGGCGACGACAGACATGTTGCCCCTACCGACTAATACCCCCACAGATTTCTCCTGCATGGTCAGGGGTCAGGGTCGCGGGGTCACTTTCGTATTCAGGGAATTTAACCGTATTACATAATTGTGCAACCAACTCTCATGCTCGGGTAGTTATCGTTTCGCTTATATTTTTATTAATTATCGTCAATTTTTAAACTCTTATTCTTCTTCTTAACTTCTTTAAGGTCACACCTGCTCTTATGATAAAAGTTACGTCGACTACAGATAATTTCGCTAGACATTTTCTAGTAGTTGCGTGACGTTGATGCTTGTATCGTACATCAGCCAAAGAACGAGTTGCAAAGTTTTCTCGAGGTACGTATTCGCCCGCGCGTTAATCTTGATAATGACATATTATGTAGGTATGAAATATGTACCTATGAAAACTTATATGAAAACTTCTGAGAAAACATTTGTTTGTTGTTTTTAGGACTCTTAGCAGAATCCGCCTGGGGAAGTACCATACCTTTGCCAGTTATTCTACCGCCAAGCAGTGTGCAAACATTACTGTGTTCCGGTTTGAAGGACAATGTTTCCAGAGAAATTACAGGGCTTCGAGATATAATATCTTAGACCTCTGGGTAACGAGGGCAATGCAATGCTAGGCAATGTTTTGGACTCTTCATATTCCATGTAGCTGCATGTCACTGTGCTGTTATGTCGCAGGCATGTTGCTTACCATCAGGCACATGGCCTGCTAGTCTCGTCACACTTTATTTTAAAAAAGAATATTAAGTTAGGCATAAATTATGTCAATATAATAAATCTCAGCTTAAATTTTGCACAGATCGGGTTGAAATTTATTAAAGAGTCAGATTATAGTCTGGAATAAGACATAGGCTACTAATCATCGCGCAAAATAATGAGAACGAAAAATGCACGTATAAAACCGAGAGTAAGCTAGCGATGATTTATAAATAGCCAATATTAGCCGGACACAAAAAGACTATACCGAAAGATTTATCGTGTAACCGGTGTAACGGGTTCGTCAGCATGGCGCTGTTCCCCGAAATCACAAAGGTAACTGAGGCAGTACTTACTTGTACACCCATACAAATGTACGTTTACTAAAACAACTTATATTAAAACATGTTCACACAATTTCATTAAAATCAGTTTAGCATTAAAGCGGAACAGACAGACAGACAGAGTCACTTTCATTAATGGTAGTATGGATATGAAGTGTCTAGTTGCAAAATTTCATGGCTTTATCTTCAACAATGACGAACTTCCATATAATATTGTATTAACATTCATCCCTCATTTCAACCCTTATTTCATTCCCGTACAGTTCCAAATTATAAAATTGCTAGAACAAACATTTATTACTTCGCGTCATGTGTCTGTCTAGATACGAAGTTTCATAGTTATATCTTCAACAATTACGAACTTCCATATAAACCTTCATCCCCCATTTCAACTCCTTCAACTCTTTTTGTAATAATAGTAACTTATACCTACCCTTTCTTGGGATCTAGTCTATCTTTGTACCAAGTTTCATTCAAATCCTTAAAATTAGAAAATTACATAATCTTCATACAACCGTCAATCCCTTGTTTCACCCTCTTAGGGGTTGAATTGAACTGGCCTCGTGGCTTAGTTAGTAGTAGCTCTGCCTGCAAAGCCGAGGGTCGTGGGTTCTATTCCCACCCAGTGCAAATGTTTGTGTGATGAATTCAAATGTTTGCACTGAGTCTGGGTGTTTCTATGGATAATAAGTATGTATTTAAAACTATACAAGTATTATATCAGCTATCTGGCCGCCATCACACAAGCTTTGCTTAGTTTGGGGTCAGATGGTGTTGTGTGTGAATTGTCCACCAATTACGCAAAACCCCATCTTAGCGAGCGCCTGCCTTCTAAACCCTAAAATAAATCTCCGTGCAAAAAGTCCCAGCATTTATAGTTTCTGAGATTTCGTGAAGAGTGACCTTTCGCTTTTATAAATAAACTAGCTGACCCGGTGAATTTCGTACCACCATGTATTTTTTCGTCTACATTTTCTAAATTTTCTGCTGTACAAATGTTGTCCCGACAATAACAAATACATAAAACAAAGAATCATCCTACTTGGTGCAGTCATTCAAAAGTTATGAGCGAAGATCCATCTTTACGGTTCCGTAAAAACGTACTATTTTTTATTTTTTTTAACTTTTATAGGTTTACACTTGACCGCCATCTCACCTGATGTTAAGCGACGATGCGGTCTACGATGGACCGTGTTTACCTAGAAGAAACCGATTCACTCTCGATTTGAAGACACCAAGGTTATAACTATCAGGGAAAACCCACTCTGGCAACTCATTCCACAGCCTAGACGTTCTTATCACAAAAGTAGAGTCGAACCTCTTCGTCCGTGTCTTTGGAACATCAACCATGAAACGGTGCCGCTTCTTCGAGTTACGAGAAGTCCGATAGAAAAAAGGGCAAGGTGGTATTAGATCATGCAGATCAGTCGCACACTCTCCTAAGTGTATCCGATAAAAAACCGACAAGCTTGCAATCTTGCGGCGATGTTTAAGACTTTGAAGTATTTTTCGCACTAGAGTGTCTTTGCCTATGAGCCTTTTGGCACGCCTCTCGATCGATTCCAGAGCCTCAAGCTGATACTTAGCCGATCCATCCCAAAGATGCGAACAGTACTCCATACAATACCGAATCTGTGCTTTGTATAAGAGAAGTAATTGTTCAGATTTGAAGTACTTTCGCACCTTTGAGAGGACACTTAGTTTTTTTGCAGCTAATTTAGCCTTGGACTCGATATACGTGCCAAAGTTGAGCGTAGAGGTCAAGGTAACGCCCTAAAGCTCAAGATGATCAGTAACCGGTACGGATACACCTCGAAAAGTAGGAGTATGTTGAAATGGACTCCTTTTTGCCGAGAACAGACACGCCTGCGCCTTTCCCTCGTTAAATACTAACGTACTAACTGAACCCGTATGGGTTCGTCACGTCTGTCTGTCCATCCGTATGTCACAACTACTTTTTTCGAAACTATAAGAACTACACTTTTGAAACTTAAAGATGTATTCTGTGAACCGCATCAAGTAAGTGTTTTAAAATAACATGTTTGTTTTGTTAATGACATATTTATTTCAACGTATATAAGCATTTAAAAACCAGTAATCCCTTTATGCAGAATGCAGAAGACCGCACCTTGTGGCGTTCATTAGGAGAGGCCTACGTCCAGCAGTGGACAAATATTAAATAGGCTGATGATGATGATGAATCCCATCAGTTATTGTTAATCAAGTTATTGCCAAAAAACAGTTTTATTTTCATTGTAGTCCTTTGTGATATACGATGTTTTTTGTTTGATTACCTGGCACATGGACAAACAAATCTGATGGTTTTCGAACACGGGAGGGAATATGCAACATACAATTGACCGTTGTAACACCTTTTTTTTGCTTGTTTCGGAACGCGACCCTTTCGTCTTTGGTTGCGCAGGAAAAACCCCATCACTAGCCAATCGGTAAATAAATACGCGATTTTTTTAT
Source organism: Ectropis crepuscularia (assembly GCA_963693475.1). Lineage (NCBI taxonomy): Eukaryota > Metazoa > Arthropoda > Insecta > Lepidoptera > Geometridae > Ectropis > Ectropis crepuscularia. The sequence goes on along the minus strand of OY856342.1, from coordinate 1,016,807 downwards.
GTAGCCCGTCCCTAGTGGAGCCCGCTAGTTGGTCGAATGTTAGCGGAAGGGATGTATTTTTAAGAGGTGTGTTTTTTGACGTGATAACGTCTTATAATTCGATGAAGCCGGCTGCACGCCCGCAAAACATGACGTCATGTAGCGTTACCTTGGAAGGTAACGACCGTCGGTCGTTACCTTGTTACAGTTGTATTAATTATTTCGACCAGTAGTTCAAGCGAGGATGTAGCTCAGTGGTAGAGCGTTCGCTTTGCATGTGAAATGCCCCGGGTTCGATCCCCGGCATCTAAAAGCTTTTTTGCATTGTTTTGATTGAAAATGACTAAATTCTACTGATTACTTTTTACATACAAATCTATTAAACAAATGAAATTAAAATTTTCTTTTGAAAAATGCTACCATTCTATCAGTATTTTCTTAAGACGTTGTCACGTTCTATCGTCAGTAAACCGACTTTACAGACAAACATATTTTTTTTTATTTTATACTTTTTAGTTATGAACAATGTTGTGAATGTTCATATGCTCAACATAATAATATGCATCTTTTTTTGTGAAAGACGAAGCGAGCGTCTCGCTTAAATAATTTTATCTTGTTGTGACGAATTTGAAGGATGGCAAGCGACGTACGGCCCCGAGATACCGTCGGCTCTCGGTATCTCTGCTGTATTTTATTTAAAGGCCTTAGGGGTAAGTACTTTAATGTTTCGAGTGAAACCGCGTGGCGGATGGTAGTGAGACTTTTACTTATAGGTTATTCTCTTGTTGTAGGAGGTGTTTGGGCGCGGATGTATGGCGTGGGCCTGTATGACGCGGGCGTGTTTGGAACGTGTCTGTAGAGAGATGTTTGGGAGGTACCAGAGTCTAGTGGGCTACTGCGCAGGGCTTGGACCCGGCGATTGTGAGGGCGAAACCCGGCGGGTGACCGACCGCGTGTAAGACGCCGACGCTCCTGTGACCGCGTGCGCCGAGGAGGCTCCAAGTTTGGGTGAAGTGAAGTGATGTTTACCTTGCTTTAAGCCACCAGGGATTCTGGAAGCCTAGGCTCTTGCCAATGTTATATCTCGTGTTATTATACCTTCAGTATTATAGTAGTAATTCTTCAGGTGGTCCATCTCCTTCCGATAAGATCCAGATTCATGTAATTTCACTAGATGTGAAGGGACGTTTCCCTATCGTTGACCTTCTGTCAATTAGTGAATAATATACTTTTACCATTGAGAATTAATTTATGTAGGAGGCACGCTTAGCGTTGTTCTCTCTCTTCTGTTAGGCTAAAGGTTTTCTATTTTAACTAAGGTTACCGTGCTAACCAACTTTATTATAAAGGTACTTAGATACCCTAATTTACCTGTGTATACAGTGAGCGGCTAGCTTAGGTCCGCTTAGTGTTTTTAATAATATAGACATCATATTGTTTAATCAATATAGACACAAGTTTAATTTCCCCAGATAAAGATATTCCCTGGATACATATAGTTACCTATCGGTTAACTTATTAATGTTCTTGACTTGGAACATTGTGAATGCTTTGATATGGCGACAGTGGTTAATGAAACAGACAGAGATTGGGTTGTTCTCTGACTGTGATATTTTTTAACCTTACTTATGAGTTTGTCGGCACTGCAGTTTAATTACATTTCCTACATTTGGTGCGTAGGAATGTAACCTGAAAGTAAGTTAAATAACTTAATAGTTTAGCTTACTGCACACTGTCAACACTGAGTGCATTGCCAGTGGTCAGATGGTGATTTACCTAAATATGTAGGTAATTGTATTAACAATGTTTGTCTAATGTAATACTTAAATTATAACGTTGTGAATGTGAAGATATGATAAGGGTGTGTAGTATGTTAAAATACACACTTATTAAGACAGACAGAGATTGAGTTGTTCTCTGACTGTGTCATTTATTAACTTAGCTTATGAGTTTGTAGGGACTGAGGTTTTACTAACATTTTCAACATGGATTGCGTATCGCAATCAAAACCAAGGCAAACATGAAGCTGCACGAGAGCGTGCCCCATGCGGTTGTTGCAATCTCACGGCACACGGGGACCTTCATTTACTACGCTGACGACGCCATCGGTCGGTTCGTGCGGCGAGCGTTGGCTGCATCACCGAAGACCATCCGAGAGTTCAACCTACAGATGGCCATCAGGGACAGAAATGCAGCCGTAGTGGAGGCTCTGGGCCGGAAGGAGGCGGCTTAGGCAAATGCCAAGGCAAAGACTCAATGTGGAGTCGATTACTAGTAGAGATGGGCCGAGTACTCGGTTAAAGTGTTACTCGGCGCATCTCTAATTACTAGCGGTAGGATCCCAACCGATAGTGATCGGCTCTACAGACGAGCTCTAGAATTAAGTTTGAAATGTGCCCCTTTTTTCCTTTTCTTCTCCTACTCCAAGAAATCTGTAAAAAAAAAAATTGTATTGACAAAGATCACGGACCCCGGAGTCTGTGGAGTAGATATTTAAATTAAAAAAAAAAAAATTTGGATTGCGTTGCAATGTTACAACCTGATAGTGAATTGACTAAATACAGAGGTGAAACCGATGCAGTTGAGAAGTCAGCCACGGAGTCACCCTAACCTGTGTTCATCTAGTTTAACTACTTTTTCAACTCTTATCGCGTTGAAACTAAACTTGTACTTGTCCGTTGATATGTTATCAGTGTGATATTCTTAACAATTTTATATAGTGATGTTATAGGTCCTATCTGGTGATATCTTGTTAACTTTGTTTTGAAAACCTTAGCGTTTCACGTTGAGCCAGTGAAATCAAATTTGTAAACCAATCTAGTTCTTTTCTAGAATTAATATAGTATAAATTCGGTGGTCTTTTACCACACTGTTGAAGGCATATTGGCCTTTAGTATTGTTAATTGTAGCTTTTCACTAGTAACCCTACAGGATCCGGGAGTTTTGGGATGCGGTGATTTCTCAAATTAGCTCTTAAACCTAACCGGGTGAGTTTTGCCTGGGCTTAACCTCTCACTACTCCCGGTTATATTTTTGATCAACCAATCCTTACTCAAGGACCCTGTATGGCGGAATCTTAACTTTTTTTGACTCAAAGAGGTTGAGGGAATTTTTAATTCCTCCTTTAGCTTTTTGGTAACAGCGACACAACGATCAACCCCTGACCCTTTTACCCTTTTGATTATTGTTTTCTAAATTTGTTGATATAAATAAACGCTTGAAAATGTCATCATTTTTTATTTTTTACTTTAACTTAACTTTTATCCGGGAAGGTTTGAGGGTTCAACTTTAACTAAAAGTAAAAGTGACAACCCTGGGGATCAACGCAAGAGTAGGTTAATAGCTCGGCAGGCAGCCTTAGATAACCTACTGTTATGTATTTACTGTGATATGACCCCAAACTAAGCAAAGCTTGTGTTGATGCCCATGAAGAGCCTGTTAGATATGCCATAGCAACTCCCGCAGCTACCTCCGCGCGTCACTGGTCTGCATCGCGCAAACAAGACAACAGGGCAGCTCTTGCCACCTAGCCGTCATCGAGAACGCGAGTGATATTCATTAATATTGTTAATCATACCAAATATATTCTAATTACGTAGAAACAACTAGTTTGATTCGCATCAATTCATTAGCCAAAGACAATTCATTTAGTAGTGGTAGGACTCTTAGCAGAGTCCGCCTGGGGAAGTACCACACCTTTGCCAAATATTCTACCGCCAAGCAGTAATGTGCAAACATTACTGTGTTCCGGTTTGAAGGGCAATGATTCCAAAGAAATTACAGGGCTTAGAGACATAATATCTTAGATCTCTGGGTGACGAGCGCAGTGCAATGCTATGTAATGATTTGGACTATCATGTTCCAATAGCTGCGTGTTACTGTGCTGTTATGTGGCAGGCATGTTGCTTACCATCAGGCACATGACCTGCTCGTCTCGTCACTCTATGCTATAAAAAAAAAAAGACGGAACAGCTTGTATGATGGCGGCCAGATAGCTGATATAATACGTATATAGTTTTAAATACATACTTATTATACATAGGAACCAAATCCCGTATACATACTCGTAGACTATCGCAGTTTTCACAGACAGGCATTCATACGAAAAGCTTTATTAAAATTTTGATCTTACCCTATGGTTGTAACGACGAATTCGTTGCGGCGTTTTATTCTTCTAGTGGCGCCACCTAGTTTGCTTGAGACAGACTTATCGAGCAAGAAACGGTAAAAACCAAGTTTGCTGTATGGGAGCCCACCTTAAATATTAATTTTATTTTATTATTAGTACATGTTGTTATAGCGGTAATAGAAATACATCCTCTGTGAAAATGTCAACTGTCTAGCTATCACCGTTCTTGAGATACAGCCTGCTGACAGACGGACGGACGGACAGCCAAGTCTCAGTACGGTTCCCTAAAAAGATCCTAAAAGAGCAGGAAATTTCCAATACAAAATCTTAGCTCCTAGAACTCCATCTTTATTGATAAAACCTTTTAAGGGTTCCGTACCCAAAGGGTAAAAATGGAACCCTATTACTGAGACACAGTTGAAATTTTCACAGTTGATGTATTTCTATTGACGCTATAACAACAAATATATATACTTAAAATAAAATAAAAATTATATTTTAAGGCAAACGGCAAATTTTACGGCCCCCCATACAACAAACTTGATTTTTTGCCGTTTCTTGCTCGCTTAGTCCGTCTCCAGTAAACTAGAGGAAGTCGAGTCGAGGAAGGCTATATTACATAGGCTAGCAATCATTACGCTACCATCAACAGGAGCATAACATGATTTTTGAAACAGTTGATTTTGGCAATCGAAACATACGACTGAGGCTTCTGTAACTATCTCTGGTACTTAAAAAAGAATGAGCAACTTCTATTTTTATTTTCGCAGGTACAGCATCTCTGAATAATGTATTGTTGCGTTTAAAATTAATTGAAATTAATGATAACAGTTCCTCAAAGTTTTCTGCTGACATTCTCAACGCCAGTCTATATTCAGTGGGATCTTCTAACTTCAGTTGTTGTAAAAGCATTACTGACCCTCCTTTTTGATCTCTTTCGCTGATCTAATTTCTCACACAAATCCGATCCTTTTTTCTTAGTTCCCTATCAACCTCATTAATAACTTCTTGTAGAAAGAGTCGCGCACGTTTGAAACATTTACGAAACTGATCTCTTCTTGAAATCATCATCACTGTAGTAGTGTTCACACTTCAACGGCTTCTAAATATATTGTATTTTGACATTTAACATGTTAGGTATTTACCTTGCACTTTATAAATGATTAGGTAATATTTTTGCATAATTAGATTTATTCTGCATTAAATTGTTTTTATTGTTTACATACACAGAGACAGACAAACAAAACAATTTATTATGCACAACAGAGAAGTAAAAAAAATACAAAAGTAAAAACTGAAGTAGAGTTACTAATACACTAGAATAGATGTAGTTATTTCTTGTAAAAATCTCTATTTATCTCATTTTGCAAAACCAATCGAGGCTCGGTGTCTTTAAGTCTAGAGCTAATACAGCTTTTTTTCTAGGTTAATGCGCTCCGTCATTGACCACATCGACGCTTAACATCAGATGAGATGGCGGTCAAGTGCAAACCTAATATCTTAATTAATATCCATTAAAAAATCGATCGCCTTGAATTAGGTATTATGGTTACAATATAGAACGTATTTAAGTAACATAGAAAAACACAATTTCAGTCTGAAATAAATGCTAAATACATTTTAAAACGTAGTAAGTAGATAGGTAGGCACTTCAAAGTTATAATTAAATCCTATTAAATCTACAATATATGTACCTCTACCATAGAATAGATAATCCTCTACATAAAAGCATAATGCCGCTCGCACTTTGGACACGTTTTCGTACGGATTTTGCTCGTGCCTCGTGCGGATACGTACGAGCCTTCTCTAAGGTTCGTACGGTTCGTTATATATAAGTACTTTAGTTATTCATTCTCTAAGGTACGAACACATACGAACGATCCCGGTATTCCAAGTAGGTACTAAAGGAGCGCGCAGACAGGGTGCGAGTTTGTCGTGCGTATACATACGTGTAGTTCAGACGTCCGAAAACAATCCGACCGACCTTGTTGGGATTTTAAAACACATTCGTACGTTTTAAAAAATTACACATAATCAAAAAATACACACAATACGAATTCGTGTGCGCGCGGCCTTACACTTAAACAGGTAACAGTTGAAATTATAAAAATAATTGGAAAACAAACATACTTAGTGTGGAAAAACGTCTAAAGGCCGATTTACATCAGACGAGCGAATGCTCATTCTATCCCTACTGTTTCAAATTAATTTGGTGTAAACAAACGTAGAGCATTCTTTCGTTGTTTTGTTTGCGTTCGCAAAGATTCTATGGAATATCTAATATGGAAAACGCTAAGAACGATCTTTCGTTTACACTAAAAGATCGAGAAAGAATGCTCTTGTTCCAGCTCTAGCTCTATGCTCGTTCAGTTTAAATAAATATAAATAAATAAATAAATATTGGTGGACAATTCACACACAGCACCATCTGACCCCAAACTAAGCAAAGCTTGTGTGATGGCGGTCAGATAGCTGATATAATACTTATATAGTTTTTAAATACATACTTATTATACATAGAAACACCCAGACACAGTGCAAACATTTGAATTCATCACACAAATATTTGCACTGGGTGGGAATCGAACCCACGACCCTCGGCTTCGCAGGCAGAGCTACTACCCACTAAGCCACGAGGCCAGACGAAATCGGCCTTAAGAATATGACACATTTTATACAAATCGTATAACATTTTGGATACATTCCTAATATTACAATATACAGTTGACATTTATAGCTATACAAAATTATTATTATAATTTGGCGAGTAGGTACCACCAACCTATTTGCTAAAATAATTCCAATATTCGACCTTTTGTGCACACTGTTAATACCTATTTTCAATATTTTTTACACTAACAACTACTTATAACATACTGGTTATACAAAAAAGAGCCGTAAGATAGGCGTTCTATGTACTAGTCGTTGTGAAATAATATGAATAACTGCTAATTTATCAATACACATATTCAAATGTACATGTGACGTATTTTTGTTAATCTTGATTGCTTCTACTGCATTTTTGTGTTGGAAATAAACTATTCATACTTTTTACTCTAACGTTTAGTTTTGGGTTAAGGTACTCTGAAAACGAAACAAAAATCCAGCCTTTTTTCAGTTTGCTAAGTCTAAAGTACCTATTGTTTGTAACACTGGTACCTATTATTAATTAATTTTAAGAAATGTTTACAGTGGCTATATAGTGAAGTAAATATATATTTCAATGCTGTTTCGTGCACCTTAAATATTCACGTTAAATATCCTATAATTATAATTAATTAGTAGTACTAAATACGAATAGTGTAGTGAACTACTGTGATAGTATAAAACAATGTTTGTATGATACAGCTGTAGAAAAATCTAGAAAATCAATAAAGTTTGTTTGTTAAAATCTATGAACTGTTATTTTATTAATTGTAATTTATAAACTGTTATTAATCTGTGAACCTTCCTGAGATTCCACCAGTGACACCTGAGGAAGATAAGTGTACATTTCAGCCAGACCAAGAATATGTTAACACTTATCAACCCATTACACGGCAAAGACTATAAAGTTACGATGACGATGATGTTACGATAGACTCAGGGAAGTCGCGATCAACGGAAAATCATCAACGAAAGTAAAGTATCAAGATGTCACCCACCAAGGATCTGTTAATACGGTGATACAGATAGGTAGAAGTGTCCTACCGCCTCTTTTAAAAAAAACAGTTATGTAGAATACCAAATGAAATCGAAAGGGAAGCAAGTATTGAATAATTCAATTAGCTACTTCATAACTATCCTATAACACGTGCAGTTCTTAAATATGTTTTTACAAAAGATCCTAGTTGTCAACAGCCACAGGTTTATTCTGGTCTCCACATTATGATTTTATGATTCAGTTACAAGGCCGGGAATCTGAAATAAAGAATACAATGTGCTTAGTGTAAATAGTTAGTTAGGTATGTATCGTAGAGTAGTTCTCATTGTATTTTAGTTTTGTTATAAAAGGCTCAGTCCATGTAAAAAAAAAATTGGCAGTCATAGGAACTGCCGATAGAAGTGAAAACTTGCTGTTGCCCTGGTACTGGTACCTAGAGGCAAACGCAACTCTTTAATATTTCTGTTGTCCTGGTATAAAGAGATAAACGCTGGGCTGTTGGAGGTAGGTAATCGAAACTCTTTACTGTTTCTGTTGCCCTGGTACCTACCTGGCCGTTTTTACCGAGTTTACCCGAAGATTTCATATCCGATCCGATCCATTATCATATCCAAGCGTGACGATTGATGAATCCATTTCACAGCCCACGAAAATTCTGTCTTTAGCGCGCCTAAAGAAGTTTTCACTTTAAAAAACTTTATCAAAATAAACGAATTGAAACATTTCGATTTTTATCTTATCAGCCCTGATTCTAATAATAAAACTCCTTAGGATATAGACATAAATGCTACGAGTATTTACGACTAGAATGCTATGTAGCATCCGAAACTAATACACATTGTTTGTTAATCATTCTAGAATGACCCACTTCTCGTCTTTCATTTACGCTGAAATTGAACATCGATACTTAATTAATTAATTTGAATATTTATTTAAATTGTATTATGTATAAAGGTCGTTTTACTAACCTCAGAGCTATTGTACTCTTTGTTGAGTTCATTATTTTTCTTCTTAACGATGCAGTTATTCACTGAAATGGCAGATTTTTTGCCGTGTTGAAGAGAGCTCGCTTTTTTTGGTCTTATTGTATGTGTGGTTATTTTATTTAACTCGCTGGTCATGTTGAGAATGTCTTTTTCTAGACGTTTCAGTTCAACAGCATTCGATGATTGCTGTTGTTTTGTTCCTTTATTTTGCTGTTTCATCATATTTTCAATTTGTTTTGTGATGAAGTCTATTGAGCTAGTGAGTTCTTCGTACCTTTCTGTGACAATATTAATATCAGCAATCTTGTTCGTCAGTGACATGTTTTTTTCGTTTTGTTGTTTTTGCATGGCAGTCGCATTATTCTCGATTTCCTGGATTTTTCTTTCAAGAGCTTTGATGTAACTATGTAAAGTAGATCGTTGCTTTACTTCCTTTAATTCTGAGTTCATTTCTTCAAATTTCCTGTTGAGTATATCAACAGTATTGGACGTAGAATCACATTGTTCTGTTCGGTTTATGTCACGCAACTTGTTAGTAAGATCTGCTATTTTTGCATCCTGTCGTTTCTGTAACTCAGTAGACTTCTCTAATTTACCTTCTAAGAGCTTAACGTAATCTTTTGTTTCAGTTTTTTCTCGCTCCAAAGCGCTTATCTGAGTGGCCATAGTATCTTGTTTCTTTTTAAATTCTGCCATCATTTCCATAATTTCTGACTTACTTATTGTATTAGAGCTGCAACTTCCGCTGCTGCTCGCAGGTGACTGAAGCACGGGTGAGTATGAAAGTCTCTGAGGAGACTGGTACAAAGATTTTTGTGGAGACTCGTATCCGTTGAAACTATTTGAAAACGAGTAACGTGATTGTGTTTCCTTTCGTCTCTCTTGATCGTAATTTAGTTTCAAGGTAGAATAACACGATGCTGCGTGGTTGGCATAGGCACCACAAGTTGTTTTTAGCCAATTTTGGCAGCGACCAGGATCGAAATTGAAACTGTCAAATACTTCGTAGACTTGTTGCGCCTGTAACAAAGTGATATCAATGTTGCTGTTCTGTTTCTATGTAAATAGTTATAAAAGGTAATTATTATGCACAAGAGCGTACCCCATGCGGTCGCTGGAATCTTACGGCACACAGGGACCTACGCTGACGACACCGACGACGTCATCTGTCTTCGGTCGGTTCGTACAGCAAGCGTAAATTGCAATATGCTAAGACCATCCGAAATTTCAACTTACAGATGGACAAGGATGGATCAGGGACAGAAATGTAATCGTGGTGGAGCCAAATACGACTTAGAAAATAGCGAAAAAGGACTAAAGAGCATCAGAATTAAATTGAAAATGTTCCGTACTCCTCCCTATTTCCTATTCTTCTCCTAATCCAAGATATATGTTTAAATCAAAAAAAAAATTGGCAGTCATAGGACCTGCCGATAGAAGTGAAAACTTATGACTCAAATGTTTTCACTTTTAATTGAATTGTCTAATTTAATTATCACTTTGCACTTTGACAGAAGACTAAATATTTGTTAAACCATCGTAGGTCTATGTACATTCGCATAATTTCAACACCGCCAGCTAAATCGATGGTTGCGCCATCTAGTTTTATATCAACGTAATTATACAGAATATTTCAACTCTTTACTGTTTCTGTTGCCCTGGTACTGGTACCTAGGGGCAAACGCAACTCTTTTATATTTCTGTTGTCCTGGTATCTGGAGATAAACGCTGGGCTGTTGGAGGTAGGTAATCGAAACTCTTTACTGTTTCTGTTACCCTGGTACCTACCTGGCCGTTTTTACCGAGTTAACCCGAAGATTTCATATCCGATCCGATCCATTATCATATCCAAGCGTGACGATTGATGAATCCATTTCACAGCCCACGAAAATTCTGTCTATAGCGCGCCTAAAGAAGTTTTCACTTCAAAAACCAAATGACAAAGGTCACGGACCCCGGAGTCACCAGTAACTTGACTTCAGTGTTGTGTGAAAATCTACATACCTTACCTATGTGTGTTTATTTCCAAAACGCTTAATAATAATTAGAACACTCCAGTACCTAAGTAGATTTTTGTTTTAAATGTGGAATAAGTTACCTTGTGATATCCGGCGTTATTAAGTCTTCTACCATTAGCTTCACCAATGCCAGGCAGATCGTAAACTCTACCGTTGACCATGATCAGTGAAGTTTATTGCAAAATCTAATCTAGCAATATTTGTAGATAATCTGCAAAAAAGAAAGTTGAGAATTATTATTTCATCAAATCCTTTTTTTTTTTGTTTTACAATAAATTGATCTATCGCTTGTGTCTTTGATCTGCCGAACGAGTAGCGTAACAAGCGAATTATTTTTAAATGAATAAAATTATGTTTGTTATCGAAAACAAAATTACAAAGTATTAAAGTTAATAATACACCCATAACCAGGGGTACACTGTTGTAGTTTGTTTGTTTAATATCTTCTACACAGTGCAAACAAATAAATTCTTATTGTTATTGCTATGCCAGATGTATAAATAGGGGTACAAAAAAAGGAGAGTTTTTATGAGTTTATCTTTATCAATGAGAAACTAGGTTGCATCGTTAGGTTTATTTTTATTTGTAATGACAGACACTATAAACTGGTTAAGGGTGAATCCAGCGCTCTGTATGAATTTCTAAGTAAACAAAGTGAATTTTTAGCAATTTTAGATTAAAATGAAAATGAAAATTCGTTTAGATATTTTAATTTTACCTAAGAGCTATAATATTAAATGTATTTTCATAATAATTATGCTTTCTACTACTAGTATGCGTGATTGGTATCCATGTTACATGTAAAATGGATAATTTCCATGTAACATTCGTCGTAGCCTTGACCGCACCAGGGCACGGACTAATGAATCACATCGTGATATCGGTCTCATGTATGTGAAACAACTCACAGTTAATGCTCCGTATTTCTATTAAAAAAAATGGTAATGCTGATTGTGATGCTCCCCTGTTTGAAATTATTTATAGGCTCGATATAGGATATAGGTATGTACAGCCACATACCTACTTCAAAGACAAACTGGGGAAGATTTAATTATCATAGACACAAATCCAATTATTTATGTGTAATACAAAATATTTATTGCTAGTGTTGGTGATAACACAATAGGTACAGAATATTCTGTCTTAAAGTTGTCTTATACAAAGTTGTTCAATACAAACAGACCTCTTCGAGATGCATGCAACATGTTTGGCAATACAATTTGTTTGTAGTCAACGTTTATATATATAATATTATTTACCCTTAATGTAAAAAAATAGACATAGGCGATTGAAGTTAAATAACGACAACTGAATTAAATATCGATGAACATTCTTCAGCAAAAGTAGCTAGCCCCAAACTATCTGGCTCCTATATTAAGAGTACCAGATATTTGATAAATACAATAATTTTAAATGGATACCTATTAAATATGTATGTATATGTGGAAACACAATACCAGACAGAACAAATACTTATTTTTACTCACCACATAAATATTTACACTGGGTAGGAACCGACTTCATTACTTAACAAAACGAACCTTTAAGTTAGTTAATCAAACGGCGACCTTATCGCAAAAAGTAATCTCTTTCAAGCAACCGAATATTATAATTGCGTCGCTTCACACTGATTGACACAGACCCACAATAAATCCTTTTGGTATTTCAAATTAATACAATATCTAGCAACAATTTTATAGCGGCAACACAAATATTCCGACTCGCGACGTCATGAAACAAAATGGTGGCAGTGGCCTCCGCAGAACAGAGAGAGATACGTGATATGTGGCCTCTACAATGTGATAAGCGAATGTTGACCGCGAAATTATTTAGGCATTTTTAGGAATGTTTTTCTCATAATTTTAGAAATCTGATATATAATGTAATGTAAGTATACTATTGTACATTAAACTTATAATTACAGTTAGTATAAATACGTACCTATTTACAATAAGTAAACTTATATTATTCGATTATTCCTATAAAGCTTCTGATGTTAATGAGTGGCATTATGTGAAAATAATAATTAAAATAAAATCTAAGAGGACATACCTCAGATCCTAGAGTTATTTTTTTATTGTTTTGTCAACAAGCGACCGCCACGGGGCGTGCCGCTCCCTCTGTCTTTCTTTGTTGACTGTTGAATCTTGAGTCTCTTGTTGAAGGACGCTATTCGCCTATTGTAATCTAGGTGACGTCATGAGCGCGTCACAAAAAGCGTTCCTGTTACCCTGTTAGTTAGTAATTGTGTGATCTTGTCGATTTATACAGTACAATAACATTATACATCTTCTTATATATAAAATTATCGTGTCACAATGTTAGTTTCCTTACTCCTCCGAAACGGCTTTACTGATTTTTACCAAATTTTATAAGCATATTCAGTAGGTCTGAGAATCGGCTACTAGCTATTTTCATACCCCGAAGTGATTTTGTTCACCCCAAAAAATTTGTTATCAATTTTCGAACAAAATATTTTGTTTTTATATTTTTATAATGTGGCGTTAAAAAATACATACGACCCTAAATTTTTACCCTTTTATCACCAACCCCTATTTTTTAATAGTAATTTTAGTAATTTAATCATTTTTCATCCCACTCTTTAGCTGTCTAATTATCGTCGTTTTTGTCATCACGTAATAATTTATATGGCAAAACAACGTTTGCGGAGTCAGCTAGTAAATATATATTTTATTTCATACAAAACGGGACTCTATTGCTAGGCTTACGATGTATGTCTGTCCATTCATTTGTCTTTCGACCCGTTTGTCTGAATGTTGAATACATAACTATTTGAAAATTTCAAGATTTTTTTATGAAACAAGTAGTAATCAACTAATATTAATAATAAATTATAACTATTTCTATTGTATGCGGAAAAGATGGGTGTATAAACAAGAAACGCATAAAACTCGCATCCAACAGACGCAAAACTATAAACTTGATTGCATTCATAGGTTGTACAACAAATATTTACTATCATGATTTTATTATTTTCCACTGAATATTTGGTTCACTAATGTTTCACAAACATTTTTTGACAATAAAAAATTACAATCAAGTTTTTATGCAATTTATTAAATGTTTGTTTTATAAATTGAGTTGTTTGCCAAACAGCACATTATAAAATGAAAATTTGTCAAGCGTTGGTTTTGTTTTTAAGCATTTGGTAGTTAACAAAAATATTAAAAGAATCATTTGTCAAATAATACGTTATAGAATGAATGTTTGTCAAATAATTAGTTTGATATATAACCAATTTGTTAAATATTTTTTTGTATAATAATCATTTCTCTACCCGTGAGTTTGTCTAACGTTGGTTATCACATGTCGGTTTGTGAAAAAAAGTTTATTAAAAGAACGGATACCTGAATATTTAAATAGTAAATTCTCCTCAAGTAATTTTAATAAAACTTGTGAGTCCAAATAATACATTACGGCCAACTCTACGGGTATGTAATACCACTGCTCCAGTGAGACAGCAAGGTTTGGGAACGTTTACGAAAATATTTCATCATTATAGTCGTGAAGTACCACACCTTTGCCACATATTCTACCGCCAAGCAGTAATGTGCAAACATTACAGTGTTCCGGTTTGAAGGGCAATGTTTCCAGATAAATTACAGGGCTTAGAGATATAATATCTTAGATCTCTGGGTGGCGAGCGCAGTGCAGTGTTAGGTAAGGATTTAGACTCTTCATGTTCCAATAGCTGCGTGTCACTGTGCTGTTATGTGGCAGCCATGTTGCTTACCATCAGGCACACATGTCATGCTCGTCTCGCTACTCTTTATTAAAAAAAAATGTGTTGATTTTTCGAAAACTGTTCAATTGTTTTTCTGATATTCATTTATTTTTTCTGATGTTACGATTTAAGTTTAGTTTAGGTCGGTAGTATCGGGATCGGGAGTAGATTAACCTACTCCGGATACAATACACTTTGATATAATAACTACGAAACGAAATAATAACGAAAAAATATTCAAGATCAGATCGTAATCGGTAAATTCAACATCATCATCTTCATCATTTGTAGCATTCCAGATTACCACAGTAGGATATATGCCTCCCTCCTAGCGTGCTCTCTTCCTCGATCCTATGCCAATACCATTTTTTTAAACTTTCATATGTTATCACTATCACTAGCACCGCGCTCGCCATTCGGAACCGGCTAGTTAGCCTTTCTTATTCGTATTTACGCCCTTTCCACTTCGGAATTACGTACCTACTGTCTAGTGTTTGGTGCCAGCCTGCCAGCGACTTCCTATCATTATCATAAAATGATTGTATTGTAATCCTATTATTTTTTTATACGAAACTTTGTTAGTATGAATTGATGTTTATTACTGCTTCAAGCAAAAACGACTGAAACCTGGATGACATTTGGTACACACATTGACAATATTATAATCACATATCATCACATTATCACACAGGAAAACTTATATCCCGGAAAATAAACAGGATCAGGAGTTACACATGTGAAACCGAGGAGGTTCTTAATAATAGGAGTATTATTGCAGATTTTATTTTAAATTAAATTATACAATTTAAAATAAAATAATTTAAAAATTAATTTTAAATAAATATATTTAAATTAAATTGCTTAAATTTACTTGCGCAGTGTTTGAGTGACGCACTGCACGAGCCTTGATGGTCCGTGATGAGAGCCTTGCTAGCCACACCACACTATCACAAGCTTGCTTGACTTGAAGATTGGACCAACATTGCATCGGTTTCTGTCCGCACTATAAATGCCTCGACCCTCGACTTCGGCCCTAGTTTTAATTTAAATTCCGATGTTTAGTTACACGACCTCAATGATTACCCACGTCCGATGTTTACTTTTCAGTATTTCTGTCCTGTGCATTAAAAGTGTTTGCTAGGTTTTTCGCGTCCTTGTCGGGAAAATGCAATATACAGAAAGTGGATGTCCCTACCGACTGAAACTTCTGCAGGTTTCTCCAGCTGTGGCATGGCCGCTACGTTAGACCTTCGCATTCGACCGCGACCCTGAACTGTCACCGCCCTCGTGGGCGGCCCACCTCGCGAGGGGACGGACCTCCGCATTTGACTCCAGTGGCGAGCCGGAATCCAGCGGCGCATCACTTTCTCGGGAAGGCCTATCCCTAAGTGTGATGCCGGATGGCCCTAAGCACACGACGCAATTTCCTGCCTGGTTGGGATTAGCCATCACAGACAACAAGAACCCTCTAGGGATTGGATAGTTCATTGCTGATGTTCAGGTGGAGTAACGTGATTTTTGCGCCTTTTTTGCTATGCTTTTGCGCCTTTGCGCCAAGCTTTTCGGGTTTGCACCAGCTGCACTAACCCAAAGTCCAGTAGGTAGTAGAGGCCATTAGAGACAGACTGCCATAGGCATGCCATACCCTGTCACTGGCTTTAATGTAGATTCATAAATAAGGGCCGCTACACCCAGTCCTGCGGCCTGAGGGTTTCGCTCCGAGCTTGTTAACGAGATGGGGATGCTCAGTAGCGGTGGCGTGGTAAAGCTAAGAGAAACCCGTAGTGGTGCCGCTTATCTATTTTTTTTTGGACAAAATTACAATCTTGGTTCATAATATGACGTTGGTTCTTTCTATGACTACCTGTTGGGGTGCCGATGTTCTTTTCATTAGCTGGAATGCTGAAGAAAATATCATGGAAAACTTACAAGTATTCTATATTTCTTTTAACAATTCATAGTATTCAAACGCCAGTTAAATGTATAAGAGGTTAGAAAGAGGGAGGTCAGAGTTCTATAATATGTACTACACGTCCTACTAGCTATTTTGATGGCTTTCTTATTTCGGTGCTCAGTTTCAGAATATCTGCTTGGAGTTTTTTCAGTTGTTCGTGAGTTGATAATTGTTCTTGTTTTCTTAGTTCAATTTGTTCATTGATTACATAATTAAAAGTTTTAGCTCGTTTGTCGTTTTTTTCCGTCACATTACAAATTTTTTCATCTTGTTGGTATTGAAGTACCCTGACTTTATGTAATTCACCTTCTAGCTTTCTAATGTGTTCCTTAAATAATTTTTTTTCTCTCTCCAGATCACAAATCTGAGCGGCCATAACATCTAGTTTATCTTTTAATTTAGACATATTCTGCACTATTTCTATATAACTAAGTGACTCTTTTGTAGACGATTTTAAATGAGACTGCAGCAATGAGACCGTTTCATGTGTTTGGGATTTCTTATTTTTTTGACACGTTTCTACTTGTAGTGATTTATTTTTTCCATCTTCATGTAGATTGTAATTAAAATCCACAGTTTCCATGCTATTTTCAACAGATTTTTTGTCGTTGCTCATGCCTAACTGTTTTACAGATGAGTTTGAATCTGAACATTGTAATGGAAAGAGAAATTGCGGTAGTTCAGATCGATTATTTTGTTGATTCTTTAAAGGTGATTTGTATTGTCCGCTCTCATCTAGAGTATAATGTATTTTCACGGTTTCTTTTCTATTTTCATCAGACTCTTTGTTGGTGCTTGTGTCTAACACTGCCACAGATGAGTTTGAATTTGGATCCTGCAGCAGAGATGCAGTTTGCTGTAGTGCAGTTTGACTATCATGTTGATTTTTTGATACTGATTTATTTTGTTCATTTTCATCTAATATAATTTCAGGAGTATAATATATTTCCACGGTGTCTGTTCTATTTTCATCAGACTTCTTGTCAGTGCTCATGTCTATTGATGCTGCAGAAGAATTTGATTTTGGATTCAGCAGTGGAGATACGGTTTGAACTTGTTCAGAATTATTATTCAAGTGATCCGTTGAAGGTGATACATTTTGTATATTCTCATCTGGAGTGTAATATATTTTCACAGTTTCTGTTCTATTTTCATCAATTTCTTTGTCGGTACTCATGTCTAGCAGTGCTTCAGAAGTGTTTGATTTTGGATTCGGCAGTGGAGCTACGGTTTGCTTAAGTTCAGAATCATTATTCGGTTGATTCATTGAAGGTAATATATTTTGTATATCTTCATCTGGAGTATAATATATTTTAACGGTTTCTATTCTATTTTCATTACATTTTTTGTCGATGCTCGTGTCTAGCACTGTCGCAGATGAGTTTGAATTTGAATTCTGGAGAGATAGAGGTGGTGCCAGTTGATTCTTTGAAGATGAATTATGTAGTCCTGCCTCATGTTCATCATAGTATTTTTTCAAAGCTTTGTAACACTTTAAGGCATTATTTGAATATGAGCCACAATTTTGTTTTAGCCAGTCTTGACACTTTTTAGCATCAAAATGAAAGCATTTAAAAATCTCGTAGATTTTTTCCACCTGTAAAAAAAAAGTTTAATTTCACGATGTCGTTTTATTCCAAATTAAGAAAAATAGATCGTAAATTGGCATTTGTTGAGATGATTTACTGAATAACTATAACAAACTATTAAAAAAATGGACGATCAAGGCATTTTTAGGGTTCCGTAAAACGTATAAACGGAACCCTTATAGATTTGTCATGTCTGTCTGTCTGTCCGTCCGTATGTCACAGCCACTTTTTACCGAAACTATGAAAACTACACTATTGAAACTTGGTAAGTAGATGTACTCTGTGAACCGCATTAAGATTTTTACAAACAAAATTTAAAAAATGAAAAATTAGGGTTGCACCAATACTTAGAATGAATAACTTGAAGAAATGAATAACTGAAACTCAATTTTTTTTTTTATCAAACCTACACGTGTAGGATGTCTATCGATAGGTCTTCAAATATGATGTTGAGGTTTCTAATATAGTTTTTGTCTACACTGAATAATTACCAACGGAACTTGGTTTGAACTCGATCTAATTAGTAGTTTTTTTAGTACGTCATAAATACATTATAATTAAAACTTCGATCAAAGTTACAACGAACTAAAAAAACTATGTGTACTATGTATATTATGTTACTTGCTGCAACGGAACCCTTCATGGGCGAGTCCAACTCGCACTTGGCCACTTTATTTTGTCTAATTAGAGCAACACTTTTTGATCGAACACTTGTCTTGGTCTTTTAATGGATAGGTACAGTTTTTATTAACTAAACTTAATTGTTTCATCAAACTATACGTATCTAACTGACTAATACATTAAGCACATTTGAATTATTCTTGATGATAAACGTCCAGTGATCAAGAATAATACAGATGTTCAACTCACTTAGAACTTAATTGTGTTCGAAATCTATATCTATACTATCTATACTAATATTATAAAGCTGAAGAGTTTGTTTGTTTGTTTGTATGTTTGTTTGTTTGTTTGTTTGAACGCAAGGATCTCTGGAACTACTGGTCCGAATTGAAAGATTATTTCTTTGTAGGATAGTCCATTTATCGAAAAAGGCTATAGGTTATTTAACATTACGCTACTATCAACAGGAACGGAGCATGACTGGCAAATGTAACAAAAACGGGAAAAAATATTGCTTTTTGAGAGCTTTCGTTGCGTGACAGCATATGTCATTATGTCATATGTTAAAGGTTGCGTCATTAGAACCTAAAGTAACCGAATTTGTTCAAAATTTGAATTGGTACGACCAATTTTCGATCAATCGTTGCTGCGCCATCTGGCGTAGCAACGCACGCGCGTTCAGCTAGTCTATATATATATATAAATCAATGCCACTTTTCGTTGTTATTGAACTCCTCCTGAACGGCTGGACCGATTTGAATGATTTTTTTTGTATACGTTTGGGTAGGGCCCTGGAAGGTTTAGATTCACAAATCAGCGATAGCGCTGCAATTGATATCTAGGTTATTATTCGAGCAAAGCCGGAGCGGGCCGCTAGTTATTTATATAACGACATCCACGTTTCGGTAGCATAACATGTCAGGTCATGAAAACACTATTTAAAAAGTTTTTTAAAACAGTGTAGTGTGAGAGACGAGTGGAGCAGGACATGTGCGTAATGGTAAGCAATAGGTATGCCTGCCCATCTACGAATATTATAATATTGTTGAATTATTTTTTATCTCATTTAAAAAGGGCTTAATAGTAGGTAGGTATATTTTGTTACAGTTTAAGTTAATATTTTTTTGTTGATGTTGATGATGGTGGTGATTGCTGTAGCGACCATTACCATCAGTTGGTTAGCTACTGGCTCAGTGATAAGTTAATCACTGAGCCAGTAGCTAACCAACTGATACTCCAAGGATAACAACGATTTCCGTTGATCTGTCAATCCCATTGAAATGGCTGCAATTTCCAGTAAAAAATTCACGACAACGATTGGTCAAACAGTCAAGTTTATTAAAAAGTACCTTTCGATCTACAAAAATAATATTTTAGTCATGGCTAATTATCACTACATTGTATAAAACAAAATCGCTTTCTCTGTCCCTATTTACATATGCTTAAATCTTTAAAACTACGCAACGGATTTTGATGCCGCGTTTTTTAATAGATAGAGTGATTGAAGAGGAAGGTGTACATGCATAATAACATCAATTAGAATTTAGTAATTGTTGTAAAAATAAAATAAATAGGTAAAAATGTAAAAAGTAAATAAGTAAAAATGTAGTGTATGTATTTAGATATTCCAAAAATAGCAGGAAATCTTCATGGTATAGGTTAAGGGGAATTGTTTTACTCCAAATACATAATTATAATGCGTGCGGGCCACGGGCAGTAATGAATAAATCAAAACTAATGGATCAGTTTTAATAATGTTTTCAGTGAATGACATAGGCTATATATTTAATACCCGTACGAAGCTGGAGCATAATGTAATTATATTGTCCTATCGCTGGTCGAAACTTTTTAAAATCAATACATTTTCTACCACAAAAATACTATCGTAAGTAAGCTCTGACTAGTTAAAATTAATGGATTGTGTAGATTTTATCTTTTTAGAAAAACTGGAATTTATTGGCACATTGGCCATTAATTTCGTTGGCAAGTAAAATGTGATTAATACAGTTTATAAATAGGAATAAATCGTAATTTGTGTTACCTTATCATATCCGGCCTTCAGCAGAATGTCTCCAGATTTACGGCCAATGCCAGGCAAACAGTAAACTGTTTTGTAGTTCATTACTGCTCAGAAGAATCACTGTCCCTGTAATAGAATAGCAGAACAAATAAAATAACGGATGAACTTGGAAACAAAATCCTTCCAAATCACAACATTTTACGCACATCTGCAATGTGCTCGTACTAAAGCGAAGGAGTAGCATTCCACTCGACATTATTGAACAGCTTTTCAACCTGATCCGTGAAAGCGCAGGAAAAAAATGATTTTAATCCTCCACAAAAGTAAATTTTGTAGTTAAAATTTTCGCAACTACTAGTAAAACATTAAATTACATGCATTTTGATGAGCAACACTTTCGGCTTATTACATGTAGTTCAGGATATAATCATCGTGTATGTGGACTTCAAGTTACTATCAAAGCATCGTACCTCAGGTCTGGTTTAGTATTTACTGCATGATTCTTCTGTCAACGGTCGTTCAGTGGTCTGTGCGTTAGCGCTCTCTAGTCGCCAATACCCACAGAGACTCGCTAACACGCAAAGGTTATCAGTTTATGCCAAAATATATTCGTAGCTAATACCAGATACGCGTTTCCGTTACAACCTAAAAAAGTTATTCGTAATCACATTATTTACATTCCAGTCCCGTGAAGAGTCATTCAATCCTTATATAGTAGAGGGTCGTGGGTTCGATTCCCAACCAGCACAAATATTTTTTGTGTGATGAATTCATATTTATATTATATTTGTACTGTGTCTGGGTGTTTCTATGTATAATAAGTAGATATGTAGGTATTTACTACTATATAAGTATATACCCTACTAAAAAAATCTAATTTTTATAGTTTCAATACCTCTCCTAATCCATTATTTCGCAACGCCGTACAAAAATCATGCGACAAGGAGAAATGATCGAGGGTTGCAACTACCTCTCTTCAACTGTACCTACTAAGTTGGACAGCTTACAAGTGACGGCATAGTGCTGAATCGTATTACTTTAGACCCTTCTACATAGGTCTTCTGGTGGTTCATTTACCACGGACATTTTGATCACGGGCTGTAGTCTAGTAGTACCTATATCAAGCTTTGCTTAGTTTGGGGTCAGATGGTGTCGTGTATTGAAGCTAGTGCGTACTCTCGTGTTCTCCATATTTGCATATGGCGCGGAAACTTGGACTCTTAAAAAAGCTAACCGACAGCGTATTGACGCCTTCGAGATGTGGTGTTGGAGAAAAATGCTCAATATCCCGGCTCAATATGGACAGGGAACTTAAAATACAAACCAGGCTATCCACCACATGCCTGCAGAAGGTGCTCGAGTACTTCGGCCACATTGCTAGGAAAGACAACGACAACTTAGAAAAATTAGTGGTCACAGGCAAAATCGAAAGAAAGAGACCAAGAGGAAGAAGCCCGACGCGTTGGACGGACCAGATACGCACCACACTCGAATCCACTGTCCACAACGCAGTCCACACCGCCGCAGATCGTCACCAATGGCGGTCGATAATCAGAAAAAAGGTGCTCAAGAGAGATCACGACCCTCAGTAACTGAGGTATCGACGCAAGGAGGAGGAGGTGTCGTGAATGTATTGTCCACCAATATTTATTTATAGTTACTGGACTTGTAGCAATAGAATCCCTATGTTGTGGTAGGCACGTTGGACCAGTTTGTTACAAAATCTGTCAACCGAAAACTATCTTCGCAGGTGTAACTGAGGATTACCACAATTCACTTGGACAGTATTATACTGGACAGCAATTTGGCTGGAGATGGCGACGTGAACTTGTAATTTAACTTCTGTGCATCTAAATAATTGTCCCACTGTCCCATTGCCCGCTAATATTATAAATGCAAAAGTTTGTAAATACATAATATGGGTGTCTGGTATCTGTTACTCGTTCCAAGCCACGGCGGGTTCGTAGACGATTGCGAGAGCGATCCTGTATTCCCGCTGTAAGCGTCAATAGAATAGAATAACATTTATTGTTAAAAACTGTGTACATATAATAGGTGATTCAATTGAGGTAGCTCCAACAGTTCTGTCCCTTACGAACGTACAATATAATAATACTAAGCAACTATAGTACCTAAGTAAACACTTAGATATTAGTTACTTGTGATTTACTAAATGAAAACTAGACACTTTAAAATAGTTAACAATTAAATAACATTCTCAACTTACATTAAGGTACACAACGAACTATATTAAAAACAAAAGTTGAGATGAAATTTTAGTTATTATCATTCCAATATAACCACTGTTCTACTTACAACTCAAGAATAAGCACTCATCATCATCAGCCCGTTATCGTCCACTGCTGGACATAGGCCTCTCCTATATTTCGCCACTCAGCCCGATCCTCAGTCTTACGTTTCCAACCGCCACCAGCCGTCTTTCGTATATCGTCACTCCATCTAGTCTCAGGGCGTCCTACACTACGTTTACCGATTCGCGGTCTCCACTCCAGAACCCGTCTACCCCAACGGTTATCGGGTCTGCGACAGATGTGACCGGCCCACTGCCACTTCAGTCTGCTAATACGCTGAGCTATGTCGGTGACTTTAGTTCTCTGACGAATTACCTCATTGCGTATACAATCCCTCAGAGAAACCCCAAGCATAGCCCTTTCCATAGCTCGCTGAGCGACCTTGAGCTTTAAAAGCTTGCAGCTAAAAGATAAGGACACTACGGCCGAACGTGGCGTCAAGTCCAACATAACCCGACCGTCTCCCCAAAGCGGAAGGTTAGGCGTAAATGCGTTTATACACATTAGCGGATCCAGGGGGGGGGTCATGGGCTAGGTCCAGTACCTAGGTGGATCATTACTTAAAAAGGCATGCATGCACTTATCGCTTAGTTTCGTGACTTCACTACGACTGTATGACCCTTCCCCCCTTGGAGCTAAAGCTGGATCTGCCCTTGTTGATACGTTATACGTTTTGGAAAATTTTGACCGAAATCGGACAGAAACCAAAAATCCCCACTAGACTCTCGGAACCGGAAAACAAACCGGAATACAGTAATGTTTGCACATTACTGCTTGGCGGTAGAATAACTGGCAAAGGTGTGGTACTTCCCCAGGCGGACTCTGCTAAGAGTCCTACCACTACTGTTATGGACAGGCGTGTTTCTGCTCGCCAACACTCTATAGTTTATACTACGTAAAAATGTTTATGACTAGGTAAATCAGATTTAAACACTGAGTGCTTCCCGTTACATCCCGTTTCAATTGTAACCGCTTGAACCTGATTGCATCCCCAGCGCTACCGACGACCGACGACGAACTTAGAACGAACAACGTTGAAAGCGTTACATTTCATTACTTATCTATGTGCATTCCAATGGACCCACGTAATGCAGACTCAACAGACGCTCTTTGAAGAATGACAACGAAACAAATCATTTTTGGGTCGAGTGTAGCATCAAGTGCCTACTTGCTTATGGATAAATGTCCTATTGATTCTTCTTATGACTGCGTCTAACCTAACCAAAACGTCGGGAGATAATTTTAAACATAAATATAAACATACTCACTAAATCTTCCCACTGCTGGGACTGCGTGAGCAGGCCCCAGCCTTCTCACGGAATGAGAGAGTCAAGGCCATACACCACCACGCAGGCCCAGTGCGAGTTGGTGATGACACATGACCTCGAAAAGTTCTAGGTACTTACATGACGGTTTCCTCACGTTGTTTTTCTTCGCCGTTTTGAGCTCTAGCATTTACTCACATGACTTCGTAAACCAGTCGTGCGCGTGGGATATGAACCCGGGGCGCCGGTTCGGCAGTCGCCGTTCTTCCGACTAGACACCTTCCTACAGCCTTTGTCGTGTATATGACGTATGTATATGACGTGTGTTATGTTTCCTACATAAGTTCGAATTGCAAAAGTTTCAAAGACTCAAACAATGGCCTGAAAAAATCTATTTTAATTAAGCACCCACAGGTTTTGTTTGCTTGTGTGCGTGGCGTTATCCTTGGGAATAACTAGTCGTATATGAGATCAGCGGGTAAAACCACGGCTGTTAACGTACAAAGCTGTATTATGTTAGTAATGAGATAACGTTTGTCCTATATTTCAAACTGGATGCTGCTGGCTATGAGTACGATAATCTCTAAAATGTTTAATTTGTTTTGTTTTTGTCAGGTTTGAAAGTATAATTTGCATCAGTTTTTTTTAAATAACTAAGTGACGGAACGAGCATCTGATGGTAAGCAACACGTTTGTCCATGACAGTGCAAACTCACGCAGCTATTAGAACACGAAGAGTCTAAATCATTTCCTAGCACGGCACGGCGCTCTTCACCCAGAGATATAAAATGATGAAAATGCCCTGTAATTTATTGGAAAACATTGCCTTCAAACTGGAACACAGTGATGTTTGGGCATTACTATAGTGGTAGTATTCTTTGCTGAGTCCAATTGGGAAGTTCCATGCCTTCGCATGTTAATCTACCATCAAGAAAGATTTTTTTTTAATTTCGAGCTTTCTGAGCATCTTCTGTTAGTTGACCTATTGGCAAAACTGCGAAATGTTCAACTATTTTGGCACCATGTAAGTATAAGAATTTTGTAGACTGAAGATGGCATAATATAGTTTACCAGTTATATTTACTAACATATGTAGGTACAGCTGTGTAGCCCCCAGTGTATATTCACCACATTTTATTCCGTTTATAGAAAGACATGGCCCGATGACATGGCTTGCAGAATAACGTCTAATCTCTTGATTAACTCTTCATCAATACCCCTGATTTCTGCAGAGCATTAATAGTTTTGGAAAAAATCCTGGCCAGTAAGCCAAGCAATTCAATGAAGCGAATTTGAATGTGCTTTTTTTAACGACTTAAATTATTATTATTATTTTTTTTAAATAAAGAGTGACGAGACGAGCAAGACATGCGCCTGATGGTAAGCAACATGCCTGCCACATGACAGCACAGTGACACGCAGCTATTGGAACACGAAGAGCCAAAATTATTACCTAGCACCGCACTGCGCTCGTCACCCAGAGGTCTAAGTTGTTATATCTCTAAGCCCTGTAATTTCTCTGGAAACATTGCCCTTTAAACCGGAACACAGTAATATTTGCACATTACTGCTTGGCGGTTTTCTTCTCTGGAGTTGATGCAGTCTCCACGTTTCAAATTTTGGATTTTAAGAAATATGCAGAATCATTTCCATACATGTTATCCACGAATGTAAGTTGGAGAGTCCGTATTTAAATGCATCTTCATTCTCAACTCTAGCAGCTACTTTTGTTAGATCATTCATCTGGCTAGGAGTTGCTCCACAAACAGTGCATAATAGACCAAGAGCCCATGCACCCCAGACCTTCGTTATTTTATAAAAGCTGAACGTTTGTCAGAGTATGCTCCCAACACAGTTAAGAATGATGGCCCGATGATGAAGTTTGGATCATCCTGGCTTTGGCAGATAAACGGTACTACAGGTGTACCGATCTAAATTTGTCAAATTATAAAGCCTGATATTTTGGTAATACCTTCAGAATATTATTAAAAATTACATCAATAATTGCTAGACACTTAACATCGTGGTAAGCACTTGCCAGACACCCATGTTGTGTTAATGTTCATGCAATTGTAATTCTACTTGCGCCATAATATGCGCGCTTATTTTTAAACATAGGTAATATTTGGGTAACAATTAGCAGCCTAATTATCATAAGCAGCTGGGACTTGGGGCCTTAATACCATTTATTTGCCAAAGCCAGGATGACCCAAACTTCATAATGATCCATCGTGCTTACCTGTGTTAGGAGCATGCGCTGACAAGTTTTCAGCTTTTATAAAATAACGAACGTCTGGGGTTCACGGGCTCTTGTTCTATAAAGCACTCTAGGAAGTCTGCGTTTAAAACTTGAGCAACTTTCGCGTCAATCATTGTCATAAACAGCTGATGTCTTATTTCTATAATATCTTTACCATTAATTGTTGTAAACGTTGGAGTTTACTCATTAATTTTGGCTTCGAGTTCACTTACAACAGCTGTTGTTTTTTGTGGAATTTCTTTCGCTAATTCCAAAGAGATTGGTCTGCAATATCTAACAAAAAAATATGTCGGATTTTGCCAAATAATTGCTATAGTTTCTTCGTCCACTAGCATCAATGGTACAAGTTAGTGAAACTATAAACTTATTAGCGTCCGATATTTATTCATTTTCTTCAGGTAAAGCTTGTTTATACTCTCTTTGTCCCGAGGATCCATCGCAACCCCATTTGCAATACAGGTTAAGACGAGTGAAATTTTTCGATACCGAATCTATCTCTAACACTATGATCCAAGAGATCTTGAAGGTTCACTTTAGCAATTTATATTTGTAATGGTTATGCTTGACGCCAGAGGATAACAAGCCTTCTTTACCTTAGCCGAATTCTGATATGATGGAAATACAGAAAATAAGTTCTTTTCAAACGAGCATCCGCCGCAGTTAGGAATATTGAGCTTTAGATAGATCGGTCTCAATATATTTACTTAATACTTCATCTTTTGTACAGGATGGTACATCACCTGGATTCCGGAAGATGTTTTGAAGAATGTTTTTTTTTCTCCTCCTTTTCTGCTCTCCTTACCATGCTCACAATCGAAGCTTCATAATTTTCAACCATGGACCGTAAACCTTGTACTTATCCGTTGTGAACATGTTCTATTCCGTATTCCTGGACTAATTCCATATTTTTTTGTTTTTTGTAGTTTCCGAACACTCTTCATAGGACTTTCGTTGTCTACCGCGATTTCCAGGATTCAAGTCGGAATTTTCGGCTGATGATGTGAGTGACGGAGAGTCCCACATAACCACCGGCTCCCCCCCGGGGGCTGGTGGTATGCGTAAGGCATTTCCACTCAGGTCAAAAAAAAAAAAAAAGGTTAGGTTAGTTCGATGGTACTTTGAGCTTGCCAATTTACCAATTTGCGTTTTGGCTCTCAAATCTTTGTAACTTTCTTTGAACTTTCTCCCATTTTTGGTTACAGCTCGAAACCAAATTTTTTTATATACTTTGGATATCCGAATCCGCATTTGTTGTTGATAAATGGAATTTGTTGTCAACAAAAATTGTTTAATATCTGAAGTAAGTACTTTGTCCGCTTATTATTTGAGCTCAACTGTCGCGTTGAACCCAAAATAAATTCACTTATTTTGAACTTAGCGAAGGAATTCGATACTTTGACAAATACAATGAAATCTCGTGTATTTATACGATCCTAGTTTTTACTTGTGCATAACCAGTGAAAAAATTGATAAAAATAGTTCCCATAGAAATACACTGATTATTATAATTACCACAACTGATAGTAAGTATGGAAGATAATTTTTATCATACGTGTGGTTAAAATGTTCAATGCAAATAAGTAAATCTCACATGAGAATATTTTATATTGAAATGTGATATAATTCCGTATGCTATTTTATGCGTACTTGTTAAATAATCATAACGGAGTTCAATCGCGTACAAATTCGAAAAGCTCGCTAAAATTAGTGCTAAAAGGCTCTACAGACGAACCCTTTTATCAGAGGAACTGACGTAGAAATGACGTAGAAAGTGGGTGGAATTGATGCAATCTGTCGGGCCCAACCCACTTTTACGTCATTTCAACGTCACTTCCTCTGATAAAAGGGTTCGTCTGTAGAGCCTTTAACATGTTTTGATGATTTTTCAAAAACGAACAGACATTCACGTAGCATACATACAAAAAACATAGAGAGGAATGAAAAGGAGGTTATCACTTCCTTTTTTTAAGTTGGTTAAGAAGTATTTAATTGCAATTAAACAATTTTTTTTTTGTATCCACAAATGTCATAAATAAGCACAAATTACAAAAATCGACAATTTACTTTTTCCCTCTTTCGACATATTTGCATCTAGCTAAAATCGGAAATTTTCTTATGTCACTTAAAAATAGAAAATAAACACATTTTAACTATAAGCAAAACTATGAAACTATGAACAAAGTTTAAGTTAAAAGTATTCAGGATTTCATAACTTTTGTGAAAGCTACAACAATTACATCCAGACAAATTTTAGTTTGTTGTTCATGCATCAAAAACCTTTGATTTAATTTATATGGGACCATTCGGAAAGTATACCCATCCGAATAAAAAAAATAATTTTAAAAGCTGCCCGCACTGGATCGGCAGAAATATAATCAGGGAAAATAATCTGTGAAAATTGTTAAATACATCTTATATCTCTGGGTGACAAGCACAGCGCGGTGCTAGGTAAGGATTTGGACTCTTCATGTTCCTTTATCAGTGTGTCACTGTGCTGTTATGGGCACGTTAGTTGCTTACAATCAGGCATACATAATATATGTCCTGATCTGGGCACGCTATGTGATAAAAACGAAAAATAGCTCGCGTATTATCGGAATGATTAATTGGAAAGGTCGAAGAGCGATACAGGCCCGTTAGAGGTACGCCGAGGGCTGCGCAATTTATCGGTATCAGGAGAACAAAGTTAGCCACAAACATAGTTGCAGATGAATTCGTATGCCGGGGGCCAGCCGCGGCGCCGGGCGGCGGGACGAGGCACACGCTGACAGCTACTATTACAAATTTAATTTTATAAAGTAGGCATAGGAATTTATTATTAACAATCAATGATATTATGTTAACAATGATTAAACGAGCAATTCTTATATATTTATAAATATATATCAAGGACGTTTAAAAAAAGTCGGACAGAGCCCATCCAACGACAACACTGAGGCACGAAATTTGCGGCGGCTACTTATGTGTGCATGAATTCTGGGTTGCCATGATGACAAAATTTACACCACAAAAAAACACATAGGTACAAGTAATCAATAGTAATATATTATTTTTCTTACTGCTGAATCTTAGATAGAACATTTAGCTATTCGACGGAGGTAAATTGGAAGTAAGATATTTCGCTTCCTTAAAAACTTTATCACATTTTTGCGTGGCGCGGGAGAAACGTATAAATCACACAAGTTAAACTGGAACCCGCACAAAAGCAACAAATCTCTCTTTGATAATTATAGTAGGTACCTAATATTATTATTAATAGTAATATTATTACGCTTTATCACAAACCTATTTACAAATAAATCAATGTACAATTAATATACTCACGAATAATTAAGAACTAATTATCTTAGACAGTAAAGTAATAAGTAATACTCATCAATATAGTTATATAATACATACCTACTTTCTATACATAGAAACACCCAGACATAGAACAAATATTTGTTTTCATCACAAATGTTTGTACTGGGTGGGAATCGAATCCACGACTCTCGGCTTCGCAAGCAGACTTACTACCAATTATGCTACGAGTTATAAAATACCATACGAGTTTTAACTTAGATAGTTAATTTACCTTTTGAGATATTGCATATGTAGCAATACGGCGGAGCCCTCCTTTTGTTACATTTATATTTTCAGCTTCGAAATGTTTACTGCAAATGACACTGTATTTGTTTGGAATCCAATCGCTTTCACAGTTACAATTTCTAATTATATTGATCTTGCCAAACTACATTTTCTTTAGGAAATCTAGGAAACAAATTAATGAACTAAATACCTAGTGGCAACTAATATAAATTAATTAAATGTATTGATATAATGTCCGAGTCTTTATTCACACAGTTCACTAATTTTACTAGAATTAATAAATCAACTATTAATGAATAATGACAAATAATAATCAAAGTCCCATATATTTCGGGTACTTATCACAGACTAACTTTGGCAACACTGCATTTGGCCATTTGGAATTCCCCTTTTTTGTTTTAGCGAATGAAGATTTGTTTTAATATTGAAAACGTGGAAATAAGTAATTGAATTATGCACCTACCTGTGAAACGTGATTCCTGGATGTCGTTTGCGTTGGTCACT
This sequence comes from Ectropis crepuscularia, assembly GCA_963693475.1. Lineage (NCBI taxonomy): Eukaryota > Metazoa > Arthropoda > Insecta > Lepidoptera > Geometridae > Ectropis > Ectropis crepuscularia. The sequence continues at coordinate 986,194 of OY856342.1, read as the reverse complement.
ACGGCTTTTACAGCATTTCACTACGCAAGACATTATGTGTGATAAGATTTTCCTTTACCGCGAAACGTGTCGACTGGCTGATGTTTGCGCGCGTAATGGCCGACTGATGTATGTATGTAAGAGTGTCAACCTGTATGTGACAGGGCACTGGCCGACTCGATATACACAGCCTTTGTATTAGCGAGACTCTGTCCGCGTTTTTTTTTCGTCCATGATATATATATATAGAATCTGAATCTCAGAAACACCTGGTACCATTTTCATGAAATTGTGTATGCAAGGGGTTACTAGCAGCGGCCCGCAGTTGTACCCGCGTGGTTCCCGTTCCTGTTATGTTCCCTGGATAAAAAGTAGTTGTTCCTGAATTAAATCTAACAATGCTCCAAATTTCAGCCCAATCCGTTCATACGTTACGACGTGACTGAACAACAAACATCCAAACATTGACATATATAATATTGGTAGGATTGTAAAAACTTAAGCTTAAGAACAGAAATAAATAACTGATATTGGCGGATACTTCTCAAATGAAGTATTATGATATAGTATCCTTCCCGATAGATGCTATAAATTTGAGAGACAACACACTGGTGGTTGCCGTCAGAGAGTTTAAAAAGCGTACGATTCGTTATTGGTTGATTTAAAAAAACAATTTTAATATATATAGAGTATGTGTTTTGATTTGATCGGATACACTTCGGTGAGTGTGCGACTAATTTGCATGATCTAATACCACCTTGTCCTTTTGCTATCGGAATGCTCGTAGCTCGAAAAAGCGACATTGATGGTTGTTGTTCCAAAGACACGAACGAAGAGATTTGACTCTAATTTTGTGATAAGAACGTCTAGGCTGTGGAATACGTTGGCTGAGTGGGTTTTCCCCGATGGTTACAATCTTTGTATCTTCCTATCGAGAGTGAACCGGTTTTTTTTCTATGTAAACACGCTCCATCGTAGACCGCATAATATCACAGAGTCACACAGTTATTGGAATATGAAGAATCGTAATAATTTCCTAGCACATGACACTGCACAAGTCACTGAGAGATAGGTATACCTATGTGGGGGCACGTTTGTACGTGTCATATTTAGTATATAAGAAGATGACAGCGGTCGAGCGATTAGTCTCTCGCCCCGCGTCACTTGTGTATTAAGATCAATATAGTCAGCAGTTTATACAGTGACGTGGTTTCATTTCCTCTCCAGTACCAGTAACACCTACACCTAATATGATTTATCTATACCCTGTAATTTTTCCGCAAACATTTCACTTGAAATGAGATCATAGCGATATTTGTAGGTACATAATTTATTATTGTACGTAGGTAAATTTATTGAAAAAAAGTCAGAATAAAGCAATGATCGCACATTAATGCTTGGCGATGGAATCACAGATGCGGAAATAGTTGCTACGTAACAGACACGAGTACATCCGCCAGGAACACCCGCCCTTCTACCGCCTAACTACATCTGCTTTCGCTTTGCTATTGCGGTCTCTATCATTTCATGCAGAAAGAAAAGAGATAGCAATATCAAAGCTAAGACAGTTCTAGTTAGGCGGTAGACCCTCCGGCCGAGGTGCGATGTTGCCCTAGTAGTGGTAGGACTCTTAGCAGAGTCCGCCTGGGAAAGTACCACACCTTTGCCAGTTATTCTACCGCCAAGCAGTAAAGTGCAAACAAATGTGTTCCGGTTTGAAGGGTAATGTTTCCAGAAAAAATACAGGGCTTAGAGTTATAACATCTTAGACTTCTGGGTGACGAGCGTAATCCAGTGCTAGGTAACGATTTGTACTCTTCATATTCCATTAGCTGCGTGTCACTGTGCTATTATGTGGCAGGCATGTTGCTTACCATCCTGCTCGTCTCGACACTCTATACTATAAAAAAAGCACTGCGACCCGCTAGTCGCTCGCAGCTCTGGCCACGCCGACCCGAGACGTGCCCGGCCAATAAATGCGGGCACTCTGTTAAATGGCGCACCCCGGGGACTGACCCCGCAGATAAAACCGGCTAATCAAACTTTTTTCCCCCGTGTTAAACTTTAAAGAGACGCTCTACGTGGACGAACGTGCGCGACGCCGGCGCCGGACCCAGGGAGGGGCCGGTGACGAGTTTGAGCTTATGGGTGATAGTGCAGTAACTTTATACATTACCGTATGCGTTAAATCCGGTAGATCTGATTTTTTGCAAACTTGTTTATGATGTTGGCCTAATGATTGTCCCAAGTTTGTGACCTCGAGCGACGAACGCAACTTTGTCAAAAAGCGAAAAAACCGCGAAAAAATCGTTTATTTTTCAAATTTTGGCGATTATAACCCTAAACGACAAGTTTTTGTAAAAACTTTCCTATGGAGTTAATAAAGTAGACTAAATTTGCTACAATATGATACTAGAATTGTCTCTGTACACCCAATAGTTTCTGAGAATAAGTCTTTCAAAGTTTATAACTTTTTTCGTACTTCGCAATTTTTCGCAATATTTTAACTCCTACTTGACCACTTTGTGGCACAGTCACGGCGATTTTTAACCCCCGACCAAAAAAAGAGGTGTTATAAATTTGACGTCGAAGTCTGTCTGTCTATTATACATACACACATACAGGTCTGTCTCTATGTGTATCTGTCTGTGTGTGTATCTATCTATGGCACCGTAGAGCTGAAACGGATGGGCCGATGTCGATGCGGTTTTTTTATTTGAAGAAAAATTTTTGTGTTGATGTTTTGAGCTATTTTTGGTTAATATCGATTCAAGATGGCCCCCTCCACCAAATGGCAGACCAAATATTTCATCACACTCTACCTCAATATGGGTATCAAATGAAAGGGCTTAACTAGTAGAGTACTATACAGTATAACAAATTTCAAATCACAAAATGGCGAACTCCATAATTTTTTTTTTCACTACTGCCAATATGGGTGTCAAATGAAAGAGCTTGACTAGTAGACTAATATACACTGCAATTATTTCGGCGATATTGCTTCTAATTCCTCCAGATATGTCATATCGCTCAATGTCGCAGATCCGAATTGACGAATATCCAATGGGCTTGGAAATTCCTAGCAATTTTTGTATATATCTCATTCGCACTTGTTTCTTTTGCGGCTTGCCGTCTTGCTTCCGCGGGGAGAGCGAGAGGTCGGGTGGCGCCTAGTTGATGAAGTTGCGCCATATAGCTCAATATTGTATTGCGCAGTATTGATGCTTGTTGCCGTTGTCGTAAATTGCTTGATGTAGTTGTGAAGTCATAGTTGACGACTATTGACTGGAATTGAGCAATTTTAGTTGCCCGTATAAGCGCACCTTTAGTTTGCGAGTCTCTCTCCAAATCCACATAATATTGGGTCCTTACATAATATGAAGTTGATGTTTTGTCCTACTGGCCACTTTGATCTTAAATATCTCCTCTTTGGTTAGGAACTCTACTTTTAAATTTATACAGGTAATTACTTACATGCTTTTGTGTGTTAAACCCGTTTTTCATTTGTTTTTTACTTTATTGTTTTTTTGACGTGACAACGTCTTATAATTCGATGAAACCGGCTGCACGCACGAAAAAACATGACGTCATGCGCCGTTACCGCCGTTACCTCGCCGCGTGACGTCATGCGGCGTTACCTCGCTCTAAGGCGTAGTTGAAGTTGTCACGTTCAACTATCGTCAGTAAACCGACTTTACAGACAACCATTTTTTTTAGTTTAGTAATTTTTGACGTGATAACGTCTTATAATTCGATGAAGCCGGCTGCACGCCCACAAAACAAGACGTCATGTACCGTTACCGTCGGTCGTTACCTCGCCGCATGTTTCTTACAGTTGTATTAATTATTTCGACCAGTAGTTCAAGCGGGGATGTAGCTCAGTGGTAGAGCGTTCGCTTTGCATGTGAAATGCCCCGGGTTCGATCCCCGGCATCTAAAAGCTTTTTTGCATTGTTTTGATTGAAAATGACTAAATTCTACTGATTACTTTTTACATACAAATCTATTAAACAAATGAAATTAAAATTTTCTTTTGAAAAATGCTACCATTCCATCAGTATTTTCTTAAGACGTTGTCACGTTCTATCGTCAGTAAACCGACTTTACAGACAAACATTATTTTTTTTGGAGTCAATTTTCGCTTGGAATCGGATTTGGCTGGTTCGGCAGGTTTCAGCCAGTGCAATGAGCCGATTATTGTACAGGATCTACTTTTTCATCACAAGTGAGGATTCGATTTAAAATCCGTTAATAATTGTGCCGGCTGTTGTAAAGTTACACAGCAGTCGAAGCGCGTTGATCGGTTTACTGCGCTCGATTCATGAGGTACCCACCCACCCACTTTTCAAGTTTTTTTCACCTTCCCAATTTGCTTCAACAGTTGTATCACTAACACCGCAGCCTGCAGCTAACTCGGACGTGGCTTGCGATAGATCCGCTTCCGCAAACTTCTAACCAAACCTTCCTTTACAAATAACCTTCAATTCTTCATTTTCAAATTTGGTCTCCGGCCGTCCACCGGGCTTGTTGTGAAGGTCCAAATTTCTAAAACGAAAGCATTGGAAACAAAAACGCACTATGTTTTATTTTACGACACCGCCGCGATTCAAATCATTAATTCTTCGAACCGTTTCTGCAGCACTGGTGCCACGATGGAACTCGTACTCAAGATTCGAATTCAGTACAGTTTAGAAGACTCGATTTCAAGTTTTCCATTTTGTAAACTGAGTTTCCGAAAGAAAAAACCAATAGAGGAAAAAACAAATTATTTACGGTTTCCAAAACACAAAAGCATGAGTAGGTAAATAGCTGTGTAAATTATAAATTGGAATTCCTAACCAAAGAGGAGAGGATCAATAAAGTAACCAGTGGTAGTATAGATGCATGTTATTTGTTGTTGTTATGGTATATTAGTTTAATCCGTCAGCAAATACATGTATATTGTACACGTAATTATTATTTTGAATTTCTTCATAATAATAATAATTCAGGTTTCATGGCGTTGTAGACGCCTTACTGAAAATTTAGTGCAATACCGAAAAAGACATTGCTCGTTGCTTATTTACTAAGTTGACACAGGTTTAATTTATAACATATCTATCTTTTCTATTAAGTTGCGCTGAAATAATTGAGAAACGGATACCTAACCATTTAAACTCTCATATTCATATTATTAATACTGCTAGGACTAGGATGTAACTAGGCAACAATCTTATTATAAAAGTATCAGTCAATGGCTTCTTTGAAAAAAAGATTTACAGGCAACGACTTCAAAAGAAGGACGTGGCTTACTGAACATGTTAATGGCAAGCAAAAACTCGTTCACTCCCCCTCCTGCGCACTGACCGCTGTTTTTTTTTTTTTTAACTTCTATAGGTTTACACTTGACCGCCATCTCGCCTGATGTTAAGCGACGATGCGGTCTACGATGGAACGTGTTTACCTAGAAATAACCGATTCACTCTCGATTTGAAGACACAAAGATTGTAACCATCGGGGAAAACCCACTCAGGCAACGTATTCCACAGCCTAGACGTTCTATGACGTTCTAGACGCTGTGAACTGAATCGCATGTTGCATGGCCCTGAAAATGCAATTCTAGGCTCAACGCGGTTGTGCCCTTTTCGCACCTTTGGCCAGGTCCTTATATATAAGTCTATATATACAGCGTTTAAATTAGAAGTATGTATCTAATTCTAAATAAAAAAATAAGAGAACAAGCCCCCAGATCCGCCCTGCGTTCGTCTCTCGTCTCTCGTCTCGGCAAACTTCGATACAACTTGCACAAATAGAGTTGAAGCAAAGCCTCGGGTTGATACTTTTGTAGTATTCTGTGGATAATTTTAAGCGTATTTATCCTTTGTTAAACGACTACGGTGATCTTTGGGTCATCTATAGTTCAAAAAAGTTGGCTAGACACCAGAGACTGTTGAATTGGCATTGATAGGTTTGATAGCAATTTATTTTAAAGAAATAACTTGAAACAAGTGGTGTCAGTAACTAATAGATTTAAAGACAAGAAATACCTTTTAATTACAGCTAAACTATAGGACCGGCAAATTTGGCACAAAGTTTTAACAGATCGAATTTTAAATTATTTTAATTTTCCGAGCAGCCAAAGTACTTAAATGTATCATCATGCGGCTCAGTTCAGCCACTGAGGCCTGAAATTAAGGTTTAGAGCAGGGATGTTACGGAGCTCCGACTCCGACTCCGTTAAGTCGGAACTTCCGATTACTATTACACCTTCGGTGTCGACTTCGGCTCCGAAACTTTTCAAACGGAGGTTTAATCGGAGGTAAGGTGTATAAGTATTAGTCACAATCCCTTATTGCGGTAAAAGTAAATGGAGATACAAAATCCCAACCGTGTTCACCAGGCTCAATACCAAACAACTTTTTAGTGACGCTGGCCTAATCTACGATTAGTTAAGAAAAGATTAGGCGGAGACAAAGATTCAAAGATTTGATAATACACTACTTTTTGGAGTCAATTAATTTGGTTTAATTTGTTTCAGAGCTTTTGTTCATTTATACACATATGCTACTTTGGGATACAATTCATCTAATTTAATTTCTTATTAATTAGGTAACATGTCAATTATTTTTTCATTGTTTGTGTTTTTCTTCATTCATAATCAACATGAAAAAAGTTTCGACTATGTGATATTTTAGTTGTCCCCGATAAAATCTCTCTCCTGCCACCACTTCCGACCTTACCTACGTCTCCGACTTCGGTTCCGACTCCAGTTCCGACTCCGATAAGTCAAATTTAAAAATTCCGACTCCGACTTCGGTTCCGATATAACTACCTCCGTTACATCCCTGGTTTAGAGCTACCTCAGTCTTCAAGGCCTCAACTCTCATACCGCCGGCGCCGCTTTGCTTTCGTTTGACATTACAAGCGTCAGTAATTTATCGACAGATTTGACATTCTTAAAAATCTAATTGCTTTTTGGTTCGTAATAGCTAGAGGAGACTAGTTTTTCAATTTAGGATACTTCTAGCTTCGTGTAGACAACGCTATGCAACCCTAGTTTTGTCTACACGAAGCTAGAAGGACTAGCTTGGTAGCTTCCTAACACTATCTTGAAAAACTAACCTCGTGTAGCTCGGGCATAATACCCCGTTTACATGATTCCAGTCCAGCGACCGAATCCAGCGCTGGATTGCTTACTGGAATAATGGAGACCGGCACTGGAATGCATCAATCCAGTGCCAGTGCATTCCAGTGCCGGTCTCCATTATTCCAGTAAGCAATCCAGCGCTGGATTCGGTCGCTGGACTGGAATCATGTAAACGGGGTATAAGTCTTGACCAAGCGTTTTAAATACGGAGGCACCGTCAACTGTAAATTAAGTCAATCAAACCGCAGTTTTTTAAAGTTTTATATTTATGTTCAGTAACAAATTTGTGGCATTTGTCCTCTACTGCCTACCGAACTTTGATCTTGCGAAGAAAGCGCAGGGCTCTACTAACTTTAACGTATGTAGGTACTAACTATACGTAGAACATACCTAACACATTTTTTTTATCTTTTTTATAATATCTCAGTACACGGAAAAAATCTACATAGTTACCGCACTCGTCGAGTACCACAAAGTCTAAAAATATGTATCTCACTAACAATGAACGTCCTGGTGAAGAGATGAAGAGACTAAAGTGTTAGGTTTCCCTATTTATTAATTATTATCGTTCAAATATTAAGAGTGCGCCTAAAGCCAGGAAAAAATCAGATTTCACCCGCGCGACGCGTTTCTTAATGTGATGTACATAAAGTCGAGAATAGCATGACACAGTTTGGAGGAAAAATCAATATTTAATCAGGAGTCCATTTTTGACAAAGTTTTATTTAATTACTCAATAACTAAACATAAATTTAAAAAGTGGTCGGTTACTTTACTAGAACGTACAAATAGGAATTTTATTACCAAAAAATAATGTGGGGTCATCGCTGATAATTTCGAGTACTCGAATTAAAACGGGTTTTTTCGGTGTCATTTTTATTTTTTTATTGTAAAAAACTCTGATCTATTTTTAAAATTCTATTCGGTTATTGTGCTTCTTCTTGATTGTACCCATACGTCAATACTTTTTTTGTCATAGTTTTTAGTTTCTTAACTTCAGTGAGCGGCGTCGAAAATGTCCTTTTTTCGTTTTCTGGCTTTAGGCGCCCCCTTAACTTGGAATTAATTCTATAATTATGGGAAGAAAAACATCAAGGATATAGAAGGTAAACAGTTGTGTATGGTCAAAACTTCAAATCAACGGCATGTGATCAAAGCATAGGAATTTCACACCGAAGACCACGAACACGAATTTTGCACCGCTACTGTCGAAAAATTATGACATTACTTCAGATTACACAAAAGCTCCACAGTGATCAAAAAAATTGGCAGTCATAGGAACTGCCGATACAAGTGAAAACTTATAACTCAGAATTTGATAGCTTGCTTTGGAAACTACGCGGAAGAAACTGGACGTCTACTCTAATTCAACGAAAACGTAATTTCGAAATAAACTCGCGATTTTCCATCTCCGATCCGTCATTTTGTCCGTTTAAATGTTCTAAAGCCTACTACTCTAAAGGCTGATTTACATCGACACGAGCGAATGCTCATTCTATCCCTACTGTATCAAAGAAATCTTCGTACCCGAAGATTTCTTATCATTCCTGAGCTTGACCCTAGAATTCAATTCACAGCCCATGAAAAATCTGTCTGAGGCGCGCGCTAAAAGAACTTTTCACTTCAAAAATAATGTATTAATTGAATTGTCTAGAAGATGGACCTTGATTTTCACCGCCGAAAATCATAATCGCTAGTAGTTACAGTATTGCGTTACGTTTTTAGAAAAATATATCACAGGGAATAAAAAATTACTTCAAAAGTGTGTAATTCTTCCTTTTTTTGTTTCTTTCTAACATAAATAAAAATTTAGTCTACATAAGTTTTTAATATTTATAGGGTTGTGTAATTCAAAATGAATAAAACGGAACCCTTATAAATATGGTCACTTTTGTCCATCTGTCCGTCCGTCTATCTCTCAAGACTTATTACCATTTAATGAAATTTACAGTCCCTTGAATCTGTGAAAAAAAGATAAAATCTAAGTTACGTTAAAAAAAACGAGCTAAAAACTACCAGATTCGATTCTTTAATTTTATACCTAGGTATGCATAATTTAAAATCTACGCACACATTTGTACGGAACCTTCAGTATGCTTCAGTGGATAAGTCTAACCTGCAATTTAGTCCAGTAACTTTGTCGCCTGAATGTATGGAGTAGGATGCGTTAAAACCGGTAGATCTGATTTTTTGCAGACTTGTTTATGATGTTGGCCTAATGATTGTCCCAAGTTTGTGACCTCGAGCGACGAACGCAACTTTGTTAAAAATCGAAAAAACCGCAAAAAAATCGTTTATTTTTCTAATTTTGGCGATTATAACCCTAAACGACAAGTTTTTATGAAAACTTTCTTATGACGTTTATAAAGTAGACTAAATATGCTAAAATATGATACTAGAATTGTCTCTGTACACTCAATAGTTTCTGAGAATAAGTCTTTCAAAGTTTATAATTTTTTTCGTACTTCGCAATTTTTAGCAATATTTTAACTCCTACTTGACCACTTTGTGGCACAGTTACGGCGGTTTTTAACCCCCGACCAAAAAAAGAGGTGTTATAAATTTGACGTCGAAGTCTGTCTGTCTATCAGACAAACACACATACAGGTCTGTCTCTATGTGTATCTGCCTGTGTGTGTATCTGTCTATAGCACCGTAGAGCTCAAACGGATGGGCCGATTTCGATGCGGTTTTTTTTTATTTGAAGATACATTTTTGTGTTGATGTTTTGAGCTACTTTTGGTTCATATCGATTCAAGATGGCCGCCTCCACCAAATGGCAGACTAAATATTTCAGCACAATCTACCTCAATATGGGTATCAAATGAAAGGGCTTGTCTAGTAGAGTACTATACAGTATAACAAATTTAAAATCACAAAATGGCGAACTCCATAATTATTTTTTTCACTAATGCCTTAATATGGGTATCAAATGAAAGGTCTTGGCTAGTAGACTACTATGCACTATGACAAATTTCAAATCTATGATGGCCGCAACCACAAAATGACGAAATACGTTTCTTTTTTCACAACTACCTCGATATGGTATAAATATAAATTGTTCATAGTGTATAGTAGTCTACTAGTCAAGCTCTTTCATTTGACACCCATATTAAGGCGTTAGTGAAAAAAAAAATTATGGAGTTTGCCATTTTGTGATTTGAAATTTGTTATACTGTATAGTACTCTACTAGTCAAGCCCTTTCATTTGATACCCATATTGAGGTAGATTGTGATGAAATATTTAGTCTGCCATTTGGTGGAGGCGGCCATCTTGAATCGATATGAACCAAAAGTAGCTCAAAACATCAACACAAAAATGTATCTTCATATAAAAAAAAGCGCATCGAAATCGGCCCATCCGTTTGAGCTCTACGGTGCCATAGACAGATACACACACAGGCAGATACACATAGAGACAGACCTGTATCGCCAAAATTAGAAAAATAAACGATTTTTTCGCGGTTTTTTCGATTTTTGACAAAGTTGCGTTCGTCGCTCGAGGTCACAAACTTGGGACAATCAATGGGCCAACATCATAAACAAGTCTGCAAAAAATCAGATCTACCGGATTTAACGCCTACGGTAATGTATAAAGTTACTGTACTAATTGTCCAGTTTTGTGTTTACTTACAAAATATTTAAAAATTAAAGAAAAATCGATAGATTAACGTATTTTTAATTATTTTTGCAAGCACGTAGGTACATATTTGTCCTTGTAAACCTCATACAGACGCATGTGCATGTTTGTATTACCACCTACCACTTAGTTTTATGTTTACTTTCTATATAAAATTATTATATAGGAACGTATACATTAATTCTAAAACTAAATGCACCATTCATATCCATATGCAACGTGCGCAATATTAATTAAAGTCTATTAAAACGTATCTCGTAACGTACGTATCTTCCACGTGTGTGTTTGTTTGTCGGGATATCTACCACATCAACGTTCGGTTTTCCCCGCTCATTACTAACTGTAGCTATTTAACTGGCAATAGCGAACTATTGGAAAACCCCGGCATGCCAAGGTTTATTAGAACATTATCTAAGTCAAGGCGCGCCAATCTTTGGGTCGCAAACCAAGGATTGCCCATGGACTGTTTGCAAAACTTCTTTTTTCTTCTGTCAATCGTTTCTTGTCGAGAAATATTTAGTTTTAAGCTATTACGACTATCCAATAATTACACTAGTATTATAATTTACGGGATACTTACTGTGGAGAGAGCCCTCGATATTTCGATGCAGTTGTTCGATGAAGCGCAATTTTATACATCTAAATGTCGGGGACTCGGTCCACCGAGTAAACACGGCAAACTCATGGAACGATCTTGATACGCGAACGCCGCGATGGCGGGCTCGCAGTTTCTATAGAATGCAGATATACATAAATATATGTGTAAAAACATAGCACAACTCACGACGCGTTTTACGCGCGGCTGCGGAACCGCGAAAATAAGCGGTCTCGTGAGTTTTGAAATAAACCGAAGTTCCGCAACCGCAGCGGTCGCGAGTGAAAATCGCTCCATGAGTAGCTAGCCTAAATGCGACACGAGACCGCGACCGGAAACCGCGAGACCGCGGTAGGCACTTGACACTATGGAATTGTATGGGCGCCAGTTCGCGCCGAGACCTCTCTACCTAGTCTGTGGCCGAGACCACGATACGTGTGTGTCCTGGTCTCTTGTCGCGGTCGCGGCGCGAACTGGCACCCATACGTTTCCATAGTATCAAGTGCCTGTCCCGGTCTCCGGTCGCGGTCTCCTGTCGCGGACTCGCATCGCGGTCTCAGCGCGACCTAGTACCTTTACATGCTCAAGCAGGCCGTCAGCGAACCGCAGTTGGCGCCACTTACCTATCTGATAATATTCTGTCCCGGGCTAAAAGTACCTAGTTAACTGAACCTTGCTAACTGCTGCGTAACTATTAAATAAATATTGTTATTATTGACAAAACAACCGCAATACCTATGGAACAATTAATCATATTTAGGTGCCTAAGTTCTAGGTCAAACGGTTTACAACCCACACCACAACCTTTGTAGTTAGAGACTGGCTTTTATATTAGCTTTAATAGCCGAATCAATTGAATGAGTTATCTAGATCCATAATATCCGGACCTACAAAACTAAATAAACCTGCCGCATTGCTTGCTATTTGTACGTTCATACATTTCACTATGTAAGTACTAAGTACTAGCAGCAGTCGGTGGTTTCACCTGAACCCGTTATTTTTCCGGGTCAATAAGTAGAATATGTGTTATTCCAGACCGTTATCTATCTATCTACCATATTTCATCCAAATCCCTTTAGTAGTTTTTATGTGAAAGAGTACAAACATCCGTTCATGTAAGTGTAGATGGATATCCATCCTTACAAACTTTGGCGTGTTGAAATGTGTTTTGTGGTCTCTGCCACCACTCTGATTGAGAGAGAGAGGAGATTCCATCTGGGGAAATACACCCTTGATAAAATTCTACCACTAACCACCAATATGCATACATCACTGTGTTTCGGTTTGAAGAGCAACGTTACCAGATAAATTACAGGATGTAGAACTAAATCTATGGATGACGAGCGCAGTGCAGCGTGCTAAGTAATATTTGTAAGTATAACGTGATACGGTGCAGTTACAGTTAAGGCAGCCGTGTTGATTACTATCAGGCACATGTTCTACTCGTCATGTCACTCGAAACTTAGGCAAACGTAGAATCCAAAAACATAACTATTCTCCAAATAATAATTAGTTTTAAGAATAAATTAAGAGTAATTTCACAAAAGTCAATCGGTACAGTCATCAAACTTGAAGATAAGTACTTGGTGGGTACAGTCACACCGACAAAGCCTTAGACTATAATGAACAATATAGACAATGTAAGTGTTTTAGGCCTGTTTTGAACTGAAAACTTCTTTAGGCGCGCCTAGACAGATTTTTCGTGGGCTGTGAATTGAATTCATTCATCACGCTCGGGTATGATAAGAAAGCTTCGGGTAAACTCGGGACCATGGCTATTGGCCACCTAGAAACGCATCAGCCAATGGGAAATACTGACGCATTTCTAGATGGCCATGCCAAGATGGCGAGGCCACGCCCTCCGGTTACACCCGTGTAGTTTCCAAGGTAAGCTATCAAATTCTGAGTTATAAGTTTTCACTTCTATCGGCAGTTCCTATGACTGCCAATTTTTTTTCTTATACAATTGAACTATCATCACTTTTCTTTCATAAGTTTTTATTCAAACTTTGTAAGTAAGCAATATTGTATCGCGTGTTCGTGTATTTTATTGTTTTAAGTAGAACTTCTCATAGGAGAAGTTCTTCATAAGGTTGACTGGAAGAAATCGCTTTAAACGATTAGGCCGCCCTTTGGTCTGAATATTATAAATCATACATACCGTCTAAATGTATCTATTGAGAAATCGTAAAAGTAATAAAAAATACATTTTGTAGTCTGTGAGTGTGGGAAAATAAAATTGCATAACTACATTGACAACATTACTCACACAGATATAGCACTATTCGTATTCTGATAGGCGCCCACAGACAGAGCCATAGTTTCTACGAAACGGGGATTCCGAAGCAGGTGTGAACTGCTACATATGCCATGTTAAGTTACTGTTACGTATTCAATATCATACACCATTTAGGAATATTAGACTTTAGTGTGCTCTGTTGTAAGTTGCATTTCGATTTGGAATGTGACAATAACAAACGGCTATAATCTCAATGTTCCAAACTGTCATTCAGCAAAACACATCCACATAATATCCAAACATTGACTTTCATAATAGCAAATAGGTACTAATAGGACATTTATCTCTACAGGGTTACTGTAACGAACGTGCAGGAAGGACAAAGTGCAGGGTTAGATAGAAAAAGTGTTTTACATAAGTGTTTTTTTAGGTTAAGCCATTAATTTCATATGAAGTAAAAAAAATCGCCGAAAAATTACTAGCTTACCGGTTTTTTATCGGATACACTTCGGAGAGCCGAGAGTTGTGGGTTCGATTCCCACCCAGTGCAAATATTTGTACTGTGTCTAGGTATTCATATCTATAATGAGTATGTATTTCCTACTATATAAGTATTATATCAGCTATCTGGTTGCCATATTACAAGGTTGCTTAATTTTGGATCAGATGGTGTTGAGTGCGAATTGTCCACCAATATATAAGTATTATTTATAATATTACCGTGAAATAGTTTTCCAAGCTTTGAGCAACACATTTGCTAACATTCAAACATTTACATACATTTGTAAAGACCAGCAGCTCCTCTCGGTTTTACGGTTTTAGGGTCTATATGGGGTGGCATAACATTTTTTGTCCTATTTTAGGTAGGCATAACGTTTTTAGGACTAATGATAATTTACCATAACAACTAAACGCATAACTGACTTCGCATAAAGTTAACTAGCATAACCATATATGACATAACGATAACTTAGCATAATGTTTAACCGCATAGCCATATATAGCATACAGATAACTTAGTATAAAGTTTCGACGCATAACCATAAATAGCTTAATGTTTAAAGGCACACATTGAGAAAAGCATAACTATACTTAAACATAATGATCAACGGCATAAACTTTAAACGCCTAACTAAAAAACAAGTCAAATGCGGGTGGGTACTTTGACAACAATATTTATTACTCGTAATGTAGGTATCTACTAATTAAATGGAATATCATTGCCAATAGTATCTGTCATTATCGCATTCGTGTTATCATACTGTTGCTGTGAAATTATTTAGTATATTTTGAGGATTAAGAATCGTTGGTCTGAGAATAACACCATAATTTTTTTTATGGTAAACACCATTTTTATGGTAGGTACTATAAACGGTATTTATGCAGTAGTATAGCAATGTTTGTACTAATTTGTGTAGACAACATTTTTAGGACTTAAAAACCTACATACACCTAAGACAAATGGTGCACTTTTTGACTCCGGGTGGGTTCCCGCCAGAAGCTCTGCGGTCAGCCCTGAGTGTTGCTTCTCCATACTCGGCCTGCGCTCCACTACGGAGGTCACCGCCTCGCTTCGCTCGCCTTCGCTACGCTTGGCCTCGCATGGATCGCTCCACTCAGGACCTCCCTTGAGCTTCTGGCTCCCGCATTTTTTAAATACACTCTAGGGGTAGTAGCGACAAGACTAGGTGAAGTCGGGGTGCTCCGAATCGGATCTGGGTCCTATGTAACTTGGTTATTTATTATGTAGCACAACAAATAATTAAAAAATGTCTAAATGCGTCTGAGCAACGTAGTATCGTAGTAATAAAGTATAGTAGTAAATCAAATCAAATGTAGTACAATAGATTTTTATGATTAAAACACATTACGCCACAAAACGACTGTGCAAAAGTTACATTATGACACTATATATTATGCTATATTCATTATGACAAAGCAAATTAGGTGAAAAATAATATGCGATTTAAAAGGCACCTTAAAAAAATGAGATCAAATAAAAAAATGCCTAAAAACTATTATGCGTCTCATCAATAGTCGAATTAAATGTAGTACAATAGATTGTTATGCTTAAAACACATAACGCAAAAAAACTATTATGCGAAAGTTGCATTATGACACTATACATTATGCTACATTCATTATGACAAAGTAAATTAGGAACAAAAAATTATGCGTTCTAATAGGCTCCCACGGTTTTACCTGCGTAATTCCTGTTCCCGTATTTTTCTGGGATAACTATATCCTATGAGTTCTTCCAGGCTATAATCTAACTGTGTTCTAAATTTCAGCCCGATCCGTTCTCACTTTACCATGTAATTGACCAACAGATATCCAAACATTGACATTAGGAAATTTACCTCTACAGGGTTACTGTGACAAACGTACAGGAAGGACAAATGCAGTGTTAGAAAAAATGTTTTACACAAGTATTAGTTCATTAATTTCATATGAAGTAAACCTGTTTTTATTCATTTCTTGGCTAGATATTTTCAAATTCGCCTGAGTAGGTACCTAAAATCAATGTTCACAAAAATCGATCAATTGTTATTGCTTTAAAAAATTTAATCTGATGTTGTAAGATTATAACCCTATCATTGCTTTACGATTGTGAGTCATCTTCTTCTTCAAACTTTTTTAAAAATCATCATTCTGGTCATCTCATTTCAAATCATACATTGTCACTACATAGTATAAAACAAAGTTACTTCCCACTGTCTGTCTGTCCCTATGCTTGCTTAGATCTTTAAAACTACCAAACAGATTTTGATGCGGATTTTAATATATAGAGTTATTTAAGAGAATAATAAAAAACTCTTTATTAAAAGACCACACAAGGAAAAAAACTATCAATAACTTATAAAATAACGGATGACACTTTTAATGACCTAAATAAAAATAATTAAGCTTAGGAACCCGCTCCAAAGAGAAACAAGTAAAGCCGCAGTTGCTTTTTTGCTTCCTGTGATGATGATGAAGGCAAAATACCATTAAACTCTCCAACATTGGTGTTTTGTACAAAAAGACTCTGACGGAGCACTTCGTTTCGGACGTACTCCGTCAAAATATGTTAGACATCCTCTATCACATCTCACATCACATTCTGAACACTCCTTGGGCTAAACCAACTCCCGTAGTTCGGCATAATGTGACATTGTCATCTATCGGAACCAACAAGACTCTTTCATGAAGAAATTGCCATAGATATTTACAGAAATCTGATCCCACTTCCAAACCATCCAATACTTGCAAGAGACTTGTTATATTATTGACGTTGATGTAGGCGCTTTCTGTGTCTAGTGTCTACAAAACAACCTGTAGTTGGATAACTTTCTGTGTGACCAATCTGAATATATGACCTAGCTAAATTATCAAGGCATGATCTAGACCGCCTAAAACCGACAGTTTCCTCTGAAAATCAGGTCTTTTTCTCAAGAAACCAATCAAGTCTACGAGTAAGTATAGCTTGTAAAATTTTAGTATGGACAGCTGACGTTGGCCGGTTTTCATTTCATGTTTTTGGTATAGGAACTATCTTAACTTTCTGCCATTGTTTGGAAACAAAATTAGTACTCCAAAATCGAATGTATAAAGAAACTAGATTACCTATATCTGGAAGGTTTTTAACCATAAAGTACGAAATATTGTCCATGCCGGGAGCTGTATCTGATCGTTTAATGCAGTTTGATAGTTCCTCTATCGAAATTTGATTGGATAAATTCTGATTACATTACATAAATTGGGCCATTTCTGGGGATGCAAAATCTGGTGTCAAACTATATAGGGGCTGTTCATTAATCACGTGATGTTTTTTTTAAAATTTTTAACCCCTCCCTCCCCCTTGGTGATACTTGGTGAGGTTTACAACTAAAACCAAAATCACGTGTATATTTAATTTCTACAAAGAATCCAATTTTTTTAATCTTTTTTTTTAAATACCGGTATAAAGTAGAATCTAATCCTATTCTAGGCGCGCGAGGTCTTCGTTCGTTACCTTAACGGGGAGTCAAGGTTTACACTACACGTCGATTTTCGATTTAAAATCACGCGGTTGACGAAAAATAAATACACGTGATATCTTACTATCACGGAAATGTCTATTTTGTATATGTTTAACTCTTGCTGAATTACCGTCTTGTTAAATTGTGTTGTATTCAAAGTTTCGGAAATAAATTATTAATTTATTATTTATTTTAAGAATACACCACAGCCCCCGTATCCAAGTGACTTTGAAGCCATCTGTGCATCCTTACTTTTCTGCTGCCACAGCTATATTTTGATTTTGCATTAATTTGGATATTGTATATAAACATAGTGTTTATATACAATATCCAAAATTAGTTTTAGTGTCGTGTTTCTATGTTTGTTCTTAGTTTTAGGGTATATGCCTTTATGATTAAACTAGCTGTTGCCCGCGGCTTAGTCCGCGAGAAATACAAATTAAATATTAAGGCAACTCGAACAGAATTTTCTCAATATTCCCAAATCCGTACTAAACGGTTTGAGTCCACTTTTCTCGTACGTACAGATTTAGAGTGGAATAAGTTGTCGGCCTCCTTGTTCTCTGAAAGATACAATTTAGAACTTTTCAAGGTTAGAGTGAATACGTTCTTACTAGGTCAACGTGCGTCATCTTCGACCACACCGTCGCTTACCATCAGACGAGTTGGTGGTCAAAAGAGGACATATACGCGATAAAAAAAACTCACTGTGTTTATAGTAACCCTGTATACGTGTTTAAGAACAGTACCCACCTTTTGAAGAAGTCTAACCACCGATAGATGCAGCCGAACAAAACAACGTATAATTTTTATCACAAACGCGAAGCTTGTGATGAAAAAAAAAACATTATGAACGTTTGTTCATAACCACTTACTGTGCCCGCCCGTTTTGAGGGTTTCCTTTTTCTAATTATTTTCCTCAAGTAAGAGTAACCTGTCATGCCTTAGGAAATCTTTAGTATTGGTAGGACTCTTGGCAGAGTCCGCCTGGGGAAGTACCACACCTTTGCCAATAATTCTACCGCCAATCAGTAATATGCTAACATTACCGTGTTCCGCTTTGAAGGGCAATGTTTTCAGAGGAATTACAGGGCCGAGAGATATAATATCTTAGATTTCTGGGTGACGAGCGCAGTGCTAAGTGAGGATTTGGACTCTTCATGTTCCAATAGTTGCGTGTCACTGTGCTGTTATATGACAGGCATGTTGCTTACCATCAGGCATATGTCCTGCTCGTAAAAAAAGTGATCAGCTACCTATGTGATAGTGCAAGTCATGTCATAATCGGTCCAACCTTTTCGGAGATTAGCCGGCACAAACAAAGAGATAGACAAAAAATAGTTTTTAGGTATAGGTACCGTAGGTATTTAGTTTCATTGGAGCTAAGTGAAAAACTGTTAATTTGATATTACAAACAGACGACCCAATTTTATTTATTTGTATAGGTATGTATATATAATATTTTTATAATTTTATTACATTGCATTTAACAGATTATAGCAATCAATCAATACCTAGTGTTCCGTATAATCGGGCAACATTAAAATCATAGCGGATCTATGGTTTGACAGCGGGCGGGCAAGTGACGTGTCTCGTTTCGCCGGTTCGTACGAGTGGCTCGCTTTTGTTCTAACTGGTGTTTTTTGGGTTTAAAACGTTATTATTGTGCTGGAATACGTATTAACGGGATTATATCGCTACGGGATTAGTGCTGGACTATTTGTGTGTGAAGGGGCTACTGGATTGGCCGTTTCTAGAACGCAGGATCGTTCTAGGAATTTGCGAGATTGTCTGGAATTTTCTGGTTTGGTATTCCGATTCCCTCTGGTCCCGTTCCTTCTTCCTACCACCAAACTGGATTTTGGACGACGCCGGGAACCCCAGGTAAGTCATTTCTTTGCACTACTCGGTTTGCAATCAGGGAAGTAAATGTTAAAATCGGTATTCGACAAAATCAACGTATTTCAGACTTGCTATGGGCCCCAGGTCGGTATTTCGGGCATAAATATCACACATTTTTTGGTAGCAGAGTGTAGTTGGCCGTAATTACTCCCTTTTTGTTTTTATTTTCTGGCAAAAAATACCGGGTAAGCCGAATATTTGGGGGTTCCCAGTTCATAATTTCTCCCCAAATTGTCGGGAAATTTAGTATTAAGTGGTATCCGGTTTTTTTTTTAGGTTGCGGATATATTGTTGTATTTGATACTTGTTGTGACATTGTTCGAACTTAGGTTAATTTAAAGTTTAAATTTAAATTTAAAATGGCTTCGGATTTGGCCAACCAGCTCCGGTGGTTCGAATCCTTGCAAGGATTGGTCGGCCGGAGAGACCGGGAGGAGGCGCTGCTAAACAGGGCAGAACAGCTCGACAGGCGCCTGGAGGTCGCTGAGAGGAGCGCAGGATCGCTGCGGGATGCAAGGCCGTCTCCACCTGAGGAGCAGATGGAGAGGATCGAGGCGGACATGCGGCGCATCCTGGATGTCTACGACGAGGTCTCCGAAAGGGTTCGCCAGCTGGAGAGGTCTCGTCAGGGAAGGGCGAGCTCGGGACCCGTCATCAGGGATGCGGGCTCGGGTGTAGTGGGACGCCTTCCCACTCTGGACTTGCCCAGGTTTACAGGGAACCTGCGGGAGTGGAGCGGCTTCCGGAGCATGTTCGCCTCTCTCGTGGACTCACGCAAGGACTTGACGAGGGCGGAGAAGCTGGCCTATCTCCGCACGTCACTGGAGGGTGAGGCACTCTCCCTGGTCCAGCACCTGGAGCTGGACGACGACAACTTCGGCACGGCGATGGAGTTGCTGGAGACGAGGTTTCAAAATCCTCGGCTCCTCGCCGACGCTCACGTGTCACAAATACTGGGGCTGCCGAAGGTGACTGAGAGGTCTCAGTTGCGGCCGCTAATCCTCACGCCCGTGAAGGTGGCGTACAACGCCTTGCGCAGCTTGGGACTGCCAGTAGAACACTGGTCGTTCCTGCTGGTCCACATCCTGCTGGGCAAGGTGCCGCTGGAGTTGCGCGCCCGGTTCGAGCGGGAAAGGGGCCTTCACGGCGACCCGAAGGTCTTCCCCACGTTTGAGGAGCTACTTCGGGTCCTGGAGTGGGAGGCGAGGATGGCAGAGTCGGCGCCTCAGGAGGCACAGCCCGCCGCGTCAGCTCGTGGCCCTGCCGGAACAGGACCGCGACCTACCAATCCCCGCACTCAGGGTGCGGTGAAGGGGACGGCGACGGTGACGAGTGCGTCGGAGCAGGAGTGCCCGAACTGTGGCCAGCTTCACGCGCTGGTGCAGTGTCCGGCCCTGCTTGCGCGGACGACCTCCGAACGACGAGGGATCGTTCGGCGGTTGCGTCGGTGCTACGGGTGCCTGGGGGGTCATCTGTACAATGACTGCCCCACGGCACGGCCGTGTCCTGGGTGTGGGGGACCACACCATCAGCTCTTGTGCGTCAGGAGCAATGGTGCTGGTCGACAGCCCTCAGGGAGGGGGCCCTCCACGGGCGGGGGCGCTCCCACGCAGAGCCACGCATTGTACAACAATGAAGTGGCTACAGCGTGGAGCACACCCCCTCCACCCCAACCCACGGCAGCACCGGGCAGCCCAACAAGGGGCGTCTTACACGCGGCTCGGTCACCGACCTCACAGCCCGCGCGGACGCGGGCGAACTGGAGAGGTGGAAGGGTGATACAGGAGTCACCACGGGGGCCACCTCCCCAGCGTTATCCTTCTCCGCCGCTGGATCCGCGACCGATGGAATGGAGGGCGTACACGCCTCCCCTCCATGAACATCCGAGGCTGGAGTACCACCCGCCCTACTTTCGGTATGGCAGGGCGGCCGGATATGCCCCCCCTCCGATGGCCCTTTGCACTCGGCAGCCATATTGGGCTGGGCCCTGTAGTCCGACGGGTTCGGACGGGCCTCGGAGGGATTGACTAGCCTCCGTTCCCTTGGCACAGGATCCACCGGTGGTCCTGCTGCCCACCCTCTGGTTAAGGGTTTGGGGTCCAAGAGGCGACTACGTCCGGATACGAGCGCTCTTGGACACAGGGTCCCAGGGGTGCATTTTGACAACCCGGGTTGCTCATCGCCTGGGCCTGGCTAGGTTTCCGTCACCGACTCCGTTGCGGGGACTCCGTTCCTTCTCGTCCGTACATTCCTATTCGGAAAGGATTGCGGTCAGGGCCACCGTCATGGATTCGGTTGTCGGTTGGCTTCCTCAGGCGGACATAGATCCGGATCTTTTGTCCTGTACTAAGGGTCTCAGGTTGGCGGATCCCCGCTTCGGGATGGCGGGTCCGGTAGACCTTTTGTTGGGTTCTGATGTACTGGGTTACATCATGAACGGCAAGCCTAGACTGCTGGATCAGTCTTCGCTGATGGCGCTGCCCACCATCTACGGGAACGCCATTTTGGGAATGGTGGATGAGTGGCAGCAGTCGAATCAGGCTTCCTTTACGGGAACGGCCCTCGCTCAGATCATGCAGAGGTTCTGGGAGATCGAAGAGCCGCCTACCGTGTCTCGGCTGGATCCCGAGCACGTGGAGTGTGAGAACTTTTATCAGGCTCACACTCGGAGAATGGTTTCTGGGCGATTGGAGACTAGGCTGCCTTTCCGGGATAACCCCCCGCGTCTGGGCCAGTCTCGATCACTGGCCGAAAAAAGGCTCAGGTCCATGGAGCGACGCATGGCTCGAGATCCTGTACTTCGGGAAAAGTACATCGAGTTCATGAGGGAGTATGAGGCACTGGGCCACATGTCTCCGGCTCGCGACGACTGGTCGACCATGGACCACTACTTTTTGCCTCATCACGCCGTTTTGAAGGCGTCGACGGGCAAACTCAGGACGGTGTTCGATGGATCCGCTCCGACTTCGACAGGAGTGTCACTGAACCAGTGCCTCCACGCTGGACCGAAGCTACATCGGGATATTGTAAACATCATCCTGAATTTCCGTAGGCATCAGGTGGTGTTGGGAGCGGACATCCGTATGATGTTCCGACAAACGGTCATACACCCCGAGGACAGGAGGTTCCAGTTGATCCTCTGGCGGGAAAGTCCTCAGGACCCTATGATGGTGTATGAGTTGAACACCAACACCTATGGGTTGAGATCAAGCCCCTTCATTGCGATCCGCTCACTGCTGGAGTTGGCGGAGCAAGAACGGGCTCGGTACCCACGTGCAGCCGCAGTTCTGGAACGCGACCTGTACGTGGACGACGTTTGCACTGGTGCGCAGACGGTGGAGGAAGCTCTGTTGCTCCGGGATGAGCTTACAGAGCTTCTCGCATCTGGAGGCTATGAGCTTCGGAAATGGCTCTCTAACGACCCCAACGTCCTGGCTGGTATCCCGGACGATCACCAGCAGGATCCGGGGCTCTTCGAGGAAGGTGACGATCCGCACGGGATTGCGGTTCTGGGCATGCAGTATCAACCGGTTGCTGACATCTTCACCTTTCGGGTGGCACTGGAAGCCACACGCGCGTGGACAAAACGGACGGTTTTGTCCACCATCGCCAGGATGTTTGATCCAAACGGTTGGATCAGTCCGGTTCTGTTCGCAGCCAAGTGTCTGTTACAGCGACTTTGGACTCTGAAGGTCTCCTGGGACGACCCCCTGGTTGGAGACTCGCTTAACACTTGGCTTCGTTTAATATCTGACCTCGAAACGGTCAATCGAGTGGCGTTGCCCCGTCGCATTCTGCCACCAGGCTGTAGCCGGATCAGCCTGCACGGGTTCTGTGATGCGTCCGAGCTGGGCTATGCCGCATCTGTGTACTTGCGTACAGTTGACGCTGGAGGCCACGTCAATGTCACGCTCTTATTGGGGAAGAGCAAGGTAGCTCCTATCAGGACACGACTCACCATTCCGAAACTGGAATTGAGCGGAGCCACATTACTTGCTCGGCTGCTCAAGCATGTATATCAGGAACTGTCCACCTCGATAGACATCCGGAATGTCTATGCGTGGTCCGACAGTCAGGTCGTGCTTGCCTGGTTAAGAGCAGCCCCTCACACCTTGGAGACCTTTGTGGGAAATCGGGTTTCCCAAGTCCAAAACCTTGGACTGGACATGGTTTGGAGACATGTCCCGGGTGAGTTGAACCCCGCTGACTGTGCTTCGCGCGGCTGTTCCGCGCCGGAGCTAGTTGATCACCCCTTATGGTGGGGTCCGGACTGGCTGCGGGAGCCAGAAGCTTCCTGGCCAGCTCTCGGCGCGGACTCGGAGCGAGCGGAGCTGCCCGGAGTCCGCGTGCATGCGATTGTGGCGGAAGTGCCCCCAGACCCTGACTGGTTGACGGGTCGTTACAGCAAGCTGGATAAGTTGTTGGGGGTAACTAGCTGGATTAAACGCTTCATCCACAACTGTCGTCACCCTCGTCAGAGGAGGAGTGACCAGATCGCCACTGTGGAGGAGCGTCGGAGTTCCTTGCTGCACCTTATTCGGCTGGTGCAGGGTGAAAGGTTTCCGACGGAACTTGAGGCGCTGCGCTGCGGACGCGCTCGTTTGAAGGGTGCGGTCGCCAAGTTGAACCCTTTCACAGATCAGGATGGTCTTCTGCGCGTAGGAGGTCGGCTCCGGAAAGCCAACCTGCCGTACGGCAGCAGGCATCCCCTGTTGCTACCGAAAGGAGGTCCTCTGGTGGACCTGCTGATCACCGATCGGCATATCGGTAACGCGCACGCTGGATGTGGCGCGCTTCTCGCTGTGTTGCAGCGTGAATTCTGGATCTTGTCGGCTCGCAGGGCGGTCCGAAAGGTGCTGTTTAGATGTGTCCCTTGTTATAGGCTCAAGGCGTCTACCATGCAGCCCATGATGGGAGATCTTCCTCCGGATAGGATTTCTCCCTCGAGGCCGTTCGACGGGGTCGGAACGGACTTCGCTGGGCCCTTCTCGGTCAAGTCATCGACGTTGCGTAACGCCAAGGTCGTTAAAGCCTACCTGTGCGTCTTTGTGTGTTTGGCCACCAAAGCAGTCCACCTGGAGCTGGTCTCTGCGCTGTCTACGGAGGCCTTTGTCGCGGCGCTGGATCGCTTTGTAGCGCGAAGAGGAGTACCCTCTTTAATACGTTCGGACAATGGCACAAATTATCGAGGGGCGGCGAATTATTTACGCGAAGTTAATAATTTTTTAAATTCTGGTAATAATAGTTTAAGTCTGGCTCTCGCCCAGCGGGGAATCAGCTGGCAATTTAGTGTGCCGGCCTGTCCTCACTGGGGAGGAATTTTTGAGGCTGCGGTGAAGTCGGCTAAAACCCATCTCCGCCGTGTCATCGGGGAGACCGTGTTAACTTGGGAAGAGTTAGTCACGGTACTATGCCGCGTGGAGGCAGTGCTTAATTCCCGTCCTCTCTGTCCAATCTCGCCTGACCCTAACGATCTAGAAGTCTTGACGCCGGGTCACTTCTTGATCGGTCAGCCTTTAACCGCGTTGCCGGAGTATCCCTGGAAGGATGAGCGCCCCGGACGCCTGTCCCGTTTTCAGTTATTGCAGCAAATAAGTCAAGACTTCTGGAGGCGCTGGTCGGCCGAGTACTTGCATCTGTTGCAACAACGGGTAAAATGGACAGATAGGACGGAGGCCCCTCGGGAAGGGGACTTAGTATTATTAAAGGAGGCAAATTTGGCCCCCCTACTCTGGCGTAGGGGACGTATTTTAAAATTGATATCTGGTACTGATGGCACACCCCGCGTGGCGGAGATTCTGATTTCTGGTTCCAGACTTCAGCGCGCGGTGTCCTCTCTGGCACGCTTGCCCCTTTATTAGATATACGTGTTTTCAAGGTTAAAATTTAATTTTATTTTTTTTTACTATTTTTGGTAAAGTTTTTTTTTGTTTTTGGTTTGATTTCCACTTTCGGGTCAAAGTTGGGAATTTCGTTTTTATTTGAGGTCCGGATACTGCTAAATACTGGTTTTCTAAAATTGAACAGGAGTTCAATTGGTCGGGGGTTTTGTTCCGTATAATCGGGCAACATTAAAATCATAGCGGATCTATGGTTTGACAGCGGGCGGGCAAGTGACGTGTCTCGTTTCGCCGGTTCGTACGAGTGGCTCGCTTTTGTTCTAACTGGTGTTTTTTGGGTTTAAAACGTTATTATTGTGCTGGAATACGTATTAACGGGATTATATCGCTACGGGATTAGTGCTGGACTATTTGTGTGTGAAGGGGCTACTGGATTGGCCGTTTCTAGAACGCAGGATCGTTCTAGGAATTTGCGAGATCGTCTGGAATTTTCTGGTTTGGTATTCCGATTCCCTCTGGTCCCGTTCCTTCTTCCTACCACCAAACTGGATTTTGGACGACGCCGGGAACCCCAGGTAAGTCATTTCTTTGCACTACTCGGTTTGCAATCAGGGAAGTAAATGTTAAAATCGGTATTCGACAAAATCAACGTATTTCAGACTTGCTATGGGCCCCAGGTCGGTATTTCGGGCATAAATATCATACACCTAGTATGTGAGAATTCTATATCGCACATCGGCAATCAGTTTCTACCTAGGTGTACGCTAAAAAAATATTGAAATGCACCTCTACATGTAGGTATAAATACATACCTATATCAACTCTTTCGAAACATAGCAAACGTAAGTACAAAACGAGCGAGCAACCAAACAGTGGCTGTCATTATGTATTCTATGGCTGGCACAGATTATGATAATAGTTATTACTGTGAATAACGTGGCTGAGCAACTACAAAAACGCCTGTTGTTTGAGTGATAGCAAATACATCTGTGCAACATGTATTTGCTGTCACTCAAACAACAGGCGTATTCAGTAGGCTTTTTTTAAAAACTTTCAAAAACTATCCCTGGCTATCTGCTGATTAATAAGTAGATTGGCATACAAGATCTAACCCATATATGTATCTACATAAAAGTTAGAATCTTTAAAAACACGGTTTTCATATAATTTTTTCACATCAAAATTACGGGTGAAAACAAATTTGGCCAAACCAATTTCATAGTTTCAAGAGACAAGAAGCATATGCAACGATTTTTAAAAGTTCAGTTTGAAATTCAGGATATGTGTAATAGTATGTATTAATTTCACACTTCCACATAATGTATTATGGCCATGAATTGGCTACAAAAACACATCGATTTCGTTAAAATCGCAGACGCGCCCCTTAAATCGATTTTCGTTTCGTCTATAGGTAAACGTCTCATATGAAGTAAAAATACGTAGTAATCATGTTGAAAAATGTAAAACAGGGAAACCACGGTCAAATAATAATATTATAATCGTTGGAAGGTCGTTGACCTGTTCCCACACAGACCTCCTCCATATTCGTCTGTTACTTTACATAATATCTCGGGCGCCGAAAGGGTTTGTCCGAACTCTTTGAATATTATGCATGAAGATCTTTCTCGAAACCTCTACTTAGCTTAGGGTTCTTATCAATAGCGCCTTTAGGCAGCTTAGAACTCGCGTGACTACATTGGAGCTAGTCAGCAATATGTGAACCCTACATCCCTTGTTATCTTATAATAATAAAATCGGCCAAGTGCGAGTGGGACTCCCACACGAAGGGTTCCGTACCATTAGCAAATGAACGGCGAAAACCTCTTTGGCTTTATTCGAAATTTCTTAGGTATACGTCGCAATTTCCGCAGACAGGCAAAAATTTTATTAAAATATTGGTTTTTGGTTCATGATTCTGACGATGAATTCGATATCGCGTTCTATTTTTACTAGTGGGGCCATCTAGTTTATGTGGGACAAACTAATCGAGCAAAAATCAAGTAAGTGAAGGGGATGAATGTCTCTTACGCTTTCACACCTAAACAACTGAACCGATTTTGATGAAATTGTATGAAATTGTTTTATTATAAGCTGTTTTTAGTAACCGCAAATGTCTCTGGGTATATAGGTACTGACTGAGCTACCTTAGTATTTATTTCGCCCGGACGAAGTCGCGGGTAACAGCTAGTATAAAATATAAATAAATAAAAAACCGTGTAAAGTAAAAGTCAACTTCGTTTGATGAAATAAGTCTTAATTTTAAATAAGTCCTTTTTCTGTATTATTTTTGCCATTCACGCCTTACCCCCGGTATAACAAAATTTAATTTTCAACACATTTGCCCTAGTTGTTCTAATTGCACCACAAAGAGGCATATAATGACACCTATAATCAAACTGCGACTGTTTTGTTACTAATATAATCACAAGTGAGTTATAGAGTTTCAATACAAACGTTTCAATACAAAAAAGATCGTGTTCAATAGAACAAATGAATGAATGTAGCTATCGCTTGTTCATTTCATCCGTGCAACTACGTATTTAAATAGATAAATTCAACTTAGTACGTGTTATTTAAAACTCTCACTGAAATTTTAACTTTTATTTTCTTCGTAATAAACAAAACTTTAAATTCGACTTTTTGTACGTGGCTAAAACGCTATCGGCAGAAAGACAAAAAAAGAAACCTAATTTTTTTAGTCTGTCTCCATTGCTGGTCTGGACTGGTCCCCATTGTTACATTGTTAGTTGCGCGTGCATTTTTTTACAAAACTGATTATTTTTTCCCGCCACAACGAACCATTTTTCATTACTCTTTTTCACTGTTGAAATGATTTTTGAAGTGAAAACTTCTTCTGGCGCACCACAGACAGATTTTTCGTGGGTTGTGAATTGACGCAAGCATCACGCTCGGGAATGAAAGAAATCTTCGGGTAAACTCGGGACATTGACATGGCCTAACCCACGCCCACTGGTTTCACCCGAGAAGTTTCCAAAGTGAGCTTTCAAATTCTGAGTTATAAGATATAACTTCTCTCGGCAGTTCCTATAACTGGCATTTTTTAAAATAAATTATTCAAGAGTGTGTTGAAAAACGTCGTACTATACCTACACGTGTGTATTGATGACCCTCGCTAAGGCTCAATAGCGCCTCGGCGGTAATCACCAACATTACACACTTGTGCCATAATGTACCTCATCATCATCATCATCATCATATCAGCCGAAAGACGTCCACTGCTGAACGAAGGCCTCCCCCAAGGATCTCCACAAAGTCTGGTCTTGCGCCGCCCGCATCCAACGATTCCCGGCGACCTTCACCAGATCGTCGGTCCATCTTGTTGGCCTGCCAACGCTGCGTTTTCCGGTACGTGGTCGCCACTCCAGAACCTTTCCGCCCCAACGGCCGTCAGTTCTGCGTGCTATGTGCCCCGCCCATTGCCACTTAAGTTTGGCAACTCGGTGAGCTATGTCAGTTACTTTGGTTCTCCTGCGGATATCCTCATTTCTGATTCTATCACGCAGGGAAACTCCGAGCATGGCTCTATTGGCCTTTGGGTAACTTTGAGCTTTTTTATGAGACCCATAGTAAGCGACCACGTCTCTGTTCCATATGTCATCACTGGCAACACGCACTGGTCAAAGACTTTCGTCTTGAGACACTGCGGAAGTTTGGATGTTTAATGTACCTACTAATAAAGTTTTTCGTTTTAAAAAAAAATTACAACACGAAAACTGCATGTTGGTTGTCAATAAGGTACATAACCTACCTTTCCCTTTCCCATCAAACCATGCGCGCCTCACTTCTGATTAAATCCGTGACCATCATTTTACTCTGACTGGTTCATTACTCAACTTCGAGGAAAACAATTTGAGTCGTTATAGGACACAGTGTGCAGGTACAGAGTACAGAGTACAGACTGGACGAGTGTTTTTTTCTGTAATGTACCTACCTACCTACCTACCTACCTAAATGAAAAACCTAGTTGGACTTTGGTTTTGCCAAATCTAAAAAATCTAGGTACCTATTACCTAATTACAAATAAACTCAAACAAATAAAATATTTTAGCTTTTTTTTATTTAAGCTTTTAACTTCAATAATTACTAACAGTGCCCCGAGGTTTTACCCGCGCAGTTCCCGTTACTGTTATTTTCCCGTGATAAAAAGTAGCCGGTTTGTTATTCCAGGCTATAATCTGAGTTCCATTTATAATATTAGTCAGATCTATTTTTTATGAACAATATGGAAGTAATTAAATGTCTCAACTCCAATAAATTGTGTTGGATTTTACTCCTAGTGAGACGCATATACTTAGGTTGATGTGAAGGAGGTATTAGTACTACAACGCTAATTTGGCATGTCTTGTGTACTCAAATGGGTAACTAACGTGATGCTGCCGATGACACTCCGCAAAAGACCACTGCAACTGATACTCAATGGAAAGAGTTATATTCACCAGCTGGACTATGTTTATCGCATTTTTTTTTGTGTGTCTATAATAATGTACCTGAGTATCAGCTATCCTGGCTTCCACTATGTAAGCTGTGTCCAGTTAGGGGATGATCAGGGTAGCGATTCTAAATCCATTCGGTTGTATCCGACACGGAATCTCATCTCTCGGTCTTCATTTGTCTTATCTGTTTAGCTTTACAGAGACAGGGGTTGTCATTCCGATTCGGAACCATTCGGAATCGCATTTAGAATCGCTACCCACCCATGTGTGCTGCAATGTAAAACTCAGGCTAATGCGTCGACAAAGCTACTAAAAAAAGAACGATGTTTTATCCACAACACGTGGATACATACAGACATGTATTTATTTCTTCGGGTTTTACCGAAACATGCAGCTGAATGAATGTGTTTTCTTATTTGAACAACTTTAAATGAGCGCACAGAAAGCATGTGATGGTGATGACATGACACGCAGCGGGAAACCCAAATCATAATGAAGTTCGTAGACAGAGAATGAGGCCACATCTGGTCCACAGCTGATTAGAGTACACAACTAGTATTATCCCGCTGTTTCTCCCGCGCATTACACGATCCCGTTGTTTTACTTGAATAATAAGTAGCGTACTATGCACTGTATCATTCCAAACTGTTATCTATATTGGTACTAGATTTTATCCAGATCCCTTCAGCATCTGCTTGAAAGAGTAACAAACATACACTCAGACACTTTCTTATCTATATTATATATATAAAAGCGAAAGGTCACTCATCAAGGAATCTCAGAAACTACAAATGCTAGGAATCTGAAATTTTGCATAGAGGTCCCTTTTAGCACGTAGGCGCTCGCTAAGACGGGGTTTTGCGAAATTCAACCCCTAAAAGGGTGAAACAAGGGATGAACGGTTGTATGAAAATTCGTCATTTTCAAAGTTATCAAATTTTGTATTTAGACACTTGACACGAAGCGATTAAATGTTTGTTCCATAAATTTTCTAATTTCGAACTGTACAGGGATGAAATTGGGGTTGAAATGGGGGATGAATGTCAATAT
This sequence comes from Ectropis crepuscularia, assembly GCA_963693475.1. NCBI lineage: Eukaryota > Metazoa > Arthropoda > Insecta > Lepidoptera > Geometridae > Ectropis > Ectropis crepuscularia. The sequence continues at coordinate 955,368 of OY856342.1, read as the reverse complement.
GGAAGTTCCCAACCGTTGAAGGTAAAACCATGAAACTTTGTATATAGACACTTGACATGAAGCAAACGAATGTTTGTTCTGGCAATTTTGTAATTTTGAACGGTATAGGGATGAAATTGGGATTGAAAGTATAGGTATATGGAAGCTCCCAATCCTTTAAGATAAAACCATGAAATTTTCTATATAGGCACTTGACACAAAGCAAATATAATGTTAGTTTAGGGCATTTTGTAACTTCGAACTATACGGGGATGAAATTGGAGTTGAAATGGGGGAAGAATGTCTCTTAGGCAAACCTAAAACCTCTTCAAACCTAAACAACTGAACCGATTTTTATGAAATTGTATATAATTGTTGTATTATAAGCTGTTTTTAGTAACCGTAAATATTTCTGGGTACCTATACAAATAAGGCAATAATAACTCAGGCAGTAGAGTTACCTTAGTATTTATTTCGCGCGGACGAAGTCGCGGGTAACAGCTAGTTTTTAATATTAGTAAGATAATATAGATAGTGTTTATGCTAACGTAAAGGCCGATTTACATCAGACGAGCGAATGCTCATTCTATCCCCACTGTATCAAAATCATTTGGTGTAAACAAAAGTAGAACATTATTTCGTTGTTTTGTTTGCGTTCGCAAAGATTCTATGAAATTTTTAATATGGAAAACGCTAAGAACGATCTTTCGTTTACACTAAAAGATTGAGAAAGAATGCTCTTGTTCCAGCTCTAGCTCTATGTTCGTTTAACTTTAAATCGGCCTTAACACGGAGAAAACTTTTGAATAATAAAATAGGGTCACTGCTAGGGTTGCCAACCGTACTATAATATATAGTATTGTACTATATTTCGGGTCTGCGTACTATATACTGTTGAAAAAATATATAGTACGTAAAAATACTATATTTTCAACACCAACAAATCTAACAACCAAATCCTTAATTAAAAAAAAAAAACGCGCCTTTAAAGTACCCGATAGGCGATAACGTGTATCCGAACGCTTGCGTAACGAACTTGTCAATGTCAAATTGACAACGTCAATTTTGACGTCGTCAAAGCGTCAAACGAGATTTTGGTCTGCTTTATTTATTTATCGGCAGAATTGTTTTCAATTAGATGTTGTTATTTCATTTGAAAAGTGGAAATCCTAAATAAATTAGGTATGGAAAGTGGTAGTGATAATGAATGTGCGTCAAATTCTAGTACGCCGCTAACGCCGACTAAAAAACGAAAAATAATAAAAAGACTCCAAAAATTTAAACCGGAGTGGGAAAGACAGTATGACTGGATTACTGAAGATCCCCAAAATATTTATAATGCGAAATGTAAACCATGTAATATAACATTTTCTGTGGGGAAAAGTGGCATTGGCCAGGTGAGATCTTTTAGGTTATGTTAACTTCTTGCATCTTCTGTTGTTTTATTTTTATTCAATGAAATTGCCAACTGATTTGATTTGCATAATAAGTGGTACTTAAAATGTTTTACTTATAATCCATTGCAGATTAAACAACATGGTGAAACAAAGCACCACAAACTCAAAACTGAACTTTACAAGAAAACTTCTACATTAGACAGGTTTATTGGTTCGACGGGCTCTTCATCTACTTCTGCTTCTCTTACTTGTGATGACAAGATTTCAGCCAGTGAACTTGCTTTAACCTACCATACTGTAAAACACAATCTTTCTTATAACAGCATGGACTGTACTGTAAAATTAAACAAAATCATTTATGTTGATTCTAAAACCGCTTTGAACATAAAATTAGGACGCACTAAAATGGAAGCACTGGTTAATGAGGTTTTGGGACCTTATGCATTACAAACTTTACTGAATGACTTAAATGCTTCTAATTTATATTTTTGTTTGCAAACTGATGCAAGTAATAGAAAAAATATTAAACTATTTCCTTTAGTTGTACAATATTTTGATATTGAGAATGGGATACAAAACAAGTTATTAGACTTTTACGAAAATTGTGATGAATCTGCAAACGGTATGTTTGATGCTATAAACAGTTCACTATCCCACCACAACCTTTCCTTTGATAGAGTGTCTGGTCTGAGTGCAGATAACACCAATGCGAATTTTGGTATTCACCATTCTCTTTATAAAAATATTGAACAAGTAGTTCCTGATTTGGTTAAGGGTAATTGTCATGCACACATAGTTCACAACACAGTGAAGCATGCAATGAATTTTTTAAGCATTGATGTTGAAAATATTATTTTAAAAATCTACAGCCATTTCTCCGTTTCTGCAGTCCGTAGAGAAGAGCTTAAGAAATTTGTTGCTGCTGTTGAAGGTGAATGGCATGAGCTGAAACGACATGTTGGTACTAGGTGGCTTTCATTGCTTCCTTGCGTGGACAACATACTTTTGAATTGGAAGGCTTTGAGTAATTATTTTTTTAGCTTAGGTGAGGAATGTCCTACACATATTCAAAATATTTTGATGATGAACGAAAGTAATGGAAACAGTAAAGTTCTAATCTTTTTGCATTTCGCGAGTCATTTTTTACATAACTTTCATAAAGCTGTTAAACAACTTGAAGGCAATAACATCACAGTCATAGATGTGTATAATATTATGTCAATTTTAAAATCGGCGCTAGAACAACGTAAAAAAGATATTTTTTTTGGTTACGAAACCAAAAAAATGTTGCAATCATTAGAAGCAAAATCCCCCACAGAAAGTTATGCAATTCAAAAGAATTTTTTGTTATTTATTGATAAATGTTTAGAGTATCTTAATAAATGGTTTGATTTCGGTGAAAGCAATTGGTTATGTAAAATCCAAAAATTTAATTTAAAAAGGGAGGTTTCATTTAATGACTGTGAGACAATATTAGAAGTTCTAAATTTACAAGAAAAATTGAGTATCAAAATGGACGACCTATACTCTGAAATAACGATATTGAATGAAATCTTTGCTAAAGTAAAAGACTGTAGTGACTTTACTGACAAAACTACAGGCCAAAAATGGCAGCATATTTTTAAAAATACTGAAAATGACTTACCAAATTTATTTAAAGTAATATCATTCCTGCTCTCTATTCCCGCCACTTCGGCATTCACAGGATATTTTCGGTTATGAATTCGAAGTGGCGAGAAGAAAGAAACAGAAGTAGTATATCATTAATAAAAAATGAGCTTTTGATATATATTAATTTAAAAATTGAATGTGACAAAGCATATGACACTTTTATTGTAAACAAAAATCTGTTACACAGTGCAAGAAGTGCAAAAAAATATAGTTTTTATAAAAATAAATAATTAACAAATATAATTATATTTGTCTCTTTTTTTTGTTTTTCCCATAAAATACTATATTTCTTTTAAATGTACTATATTTTTTTACACCTTATTTTGAAAAATACTATATTTCGCTGATGAAATGTTGGCAACCCTAGTCACTGCCACACTGAAATGTGTCGGACATACATTCCTGACATTGATGGCCGCCGTAGAGCCTAAAAGAACGCTTTCAGCAAGCCTCACACACACAAGCGCACGCCACAGACTGTTATTCTACACGGTTTACCAGCGTTGTTCCCATTCTAAAATATTTGCGGGATAAAAACTAGCCCATGTGTTTTTTTTATACATAGTGATGAGACTAGCAAGACATGTGCCTGATGGTAAGCAACATGCCTGCCACATAACAGCAGAATGACACGCAGCTATTGGAACACAAAGAGTCCAAATAATTACCTAGCATTACACTGCGCTCGTCACCCAGAGATATAAGATGTTTTATCTCTATACCCTGTAATTTCACTGGATACATTGCCCTTCAAACCGGAACACAGTAATATTTGCACATTACTGCTTGGCGGTAGAATAACTGGCAAAGGTGTGGTACTACCCCAGGCGGACTCTGCAAAGAGTCCTACCACTACCAGTTCAGTTCAATTCCAGTCTATCATCTATCAAATTTCATCCAGAACCCTTCATTGGTTTTTGCTTACAAAAGTAACCACCATTCCATCGGTCCATCCATCCATCCTCACAAACTGTCGTATTTATATACCTATTAGTATTACCCGGAAGTACGAGATGTTCAAGGCTGTTGTTTATAACATAATTAATTTTCTCCGAAAAAGCATAACCCAACTTCGATATGAAGTTAAATTCGGGCATTCCACCAAATTCAAAACGGATTTAAAAAAAATTATGTCATCCAGATAACTAAAGTAAATTTGTATTGCATTTTGTTCATTTTCCAAAAATAACTACACCGATTTCGATAAAATGTATATGGGACCACGTCTGAACTATGATCTATCAAACAAGAACCATTGAAATTGATTCTCAATTGGCGGCGCTATCGTGTAACATACGTACCTACCTATGTAGGCATGTTCTTATGTAGGTAACATACAAAATAAAAAATTGGCAGTCATAGGAACTGCCGATAGAAGTGAAAACTGATAACTCAGAATTTGATAGCTTACTTTGGAAACTACACGGGTGTAACCGGAGGGCGTGGCCTGGCCATCTAGAAATGCGTCAGTATTTCCCATTGCCTCACGCATTTCTAGATGGCCATGCCATGATGGTCAGGCCACGCCGTTTCGGCATTTCCCATTGGCTGACGCATTTATAGATAGCCAATGGCCGTGCTCCCTAGTTTACCCGAAGATTTCTTATCATACCCGAGCGTGACTCTAGAATTCAATTCACACCCCAAGAAAAATCTGTCTAGGCGCGCCAAAAGAAGTTTTCACTTCAAAAACATATTTATATGCGATCGAATTGAGAAACCTCCTTTTTTGAAGTCGTTTAAAAAAAAGAACCTGTATGTTCTTTTTTTGAATGAAGAACCTCCTCATTTTTTGAATTCGGTTAAAAAGCTCGACTCTCCACGTCACGCAGACTTTTACAATCTGCCATGATGATGAAATGATTATCCTGGAGCGTATTTACGTCGCTAACTAACGCCACCGCCGATCATCCATCATCCAATCGATTACGGCGAAGCCTCGACTCGATCATTCGATACTCGCACTGAATCGAATGATCGAGAGCATCGCCACACCCCGGACACTCGGCCTAAAATCTATACAGACGGTGCAGTTGACATACCTACACTCACACAACTACGCATATGTCGTTCGAACACATTTACGCATGTGTGCGTGTCATCTAGGGTTACTAAATTATTTTATGGAATAGCTGTGACCCGTGAGTTCACCTGCCAGTATTAAGTGGCCTATAATCTTACCTAGTTAGTGTTCGATCTTTAATGTAGGTACATATAACTTTCATCAACAACCAGGAGAAGATTTAAAACAAAATAGGAGATAATAAAGGTACCATGGACGAATTGATTTTTAGTTAAGTAGGTACACTTACCCAAAGAGAAAACTTTATTCTGACAATATATTAATTAATCACTCCACATATCGCGTATTTCATTATAGGTAGGTAGGCTAGTCACAGAACATTAGATTAGGTACAACAACGTTCATAAGTTGAAAACACAGTAGAAAAACGATTCAATCCTAGTATATTATAGAAATTCTTATGAAATTAAAAATCTGTTATTCTTGTTTCGTTGAACAGATGAAAAAATTGGTACCTAAATTTAAATAACACAGCAACACAGCGTCATGGTCGTATTCTCATAGAAAATTGTCGTCCGATATAACCCTTCGTCGAGTGCTTCTCGCGTCCTTGCGGGGTAGGAAGCTTGAAACTGGCGGGGGGTGGGGAGTGTCCGTTCTATCTGTTCTGTATTATCTATTCTATGGCATCGCTCACACCCGCCATTCGGCTAGGCATTCCCAACCATCCATCAATTTAAAAGGCTGCTGCACTTTTGGAATGTCTCTCTCGTAGGCTACAGTATATGATTCACATTTTAGACCACAGAAAGAAGACACAGTTTCACAAGTTTAAGGATGAACCTAAGAGAGGGTTCACACGACGCGGCAGATTTCCATATAAAATTGAATTCAATACACACGACGCGGTTTACGGCCGCGGCGGCTGCGGCAGCCGCGCGGCGCCCGCGTGGCTGCGCGCAATTCTTGCGCAGTAGCTTTCCGGAGCAGAAACCGCGAAAACCTGCGGTCTCGTGAGTATTGAAACAAAACCGTCGCGCGGCGCGGCGCCGCGCCCGCGCGCGGGCGCGGTTGGCAGCCGCGCCGTGTGAATCGTCTCTAATAGTCTGCCATATTTTAAGTAGGTAAGTATACAGCCATGGGAGAGGCCTATGTCCAGCAGTGGACTAAGATAGACTTATGATGATGATGAAGTAAGTATAGCTTGATGTACTTATGTATCACAATTTAACAATATAGGTAACTCTTCTCCTTCCTATACTCAGTACAGCTAGACGGATCGCATATCGCATGCGTCCTTCATTATTCCGTCAAGCATGTTAGATCTCGAAAGGATTTCGAAGTCAAGAGTTAATAATGGTAGGACTCTGGGCAGAGTCCGCCTGGGGAAGTACCACACCTTTGACAGCTATTCTACCGCCAAGCAGTAATGCGCAAACACTACTGTGTTCCGGTTTGAAGGACAATGTTTCCAGAAAAATTACAGGGCTTAGAGATATAATAATATCTTAGATCTCTGGGGGACGAGCACAGTGCAGTGCTAGGTAATGATTTAGACTATTTGTGTTCCAATAGCTTCGTGTCACAGTGCTGTTATGTGGCAGGCATGTTGCTTACCATCAGGCACATGTCCTGCTCGTCTCGTCACTGAATACTACAAAAAAAGTTCAATTCACTGTCTAACGTTTCACTTTTCATTTAAAAAACTACATGAATTATTATTTGGAAATAAATATACAAAAGTGTATATTACCATGTACCTAGGTAGGTATTAAATTGATGAATAAACATAGGAAATAAATTAATGAATGAATAAATGTATATTTTATTAGAAACTTTAAAAAAATAAGGGTACGTAGGTAGGCAGGTAAGTACCTAAAAACTGAAATAACAGCCTACAAGCGTTCAAGGAAAAATAATATATTTAAAACATTTACAGAAAATTTCCCGCTTTCTCTCTACCGCTTCTGGGACAACCAAATCGGGGCCAGCGTTGGAAATAGCCGGTCATGATGCACTGCTGTGTATTTTCCCACATGGGAATCCCAGACAGTCACATTTGAATGACTTACTTGTACTGTGGAGCATACCTATCCAATTATACCTAGCACTAATATAACACATCCACTTGTTGCGGTTTTCATATAAACGCTTTTCAAACTATTACAATAGTGGTTTTAGCTCTTCGTGGTCAAATAGGTATTTTGGTAGTGATAGGACTCTAGGCAGAGTAAGCCTGGGGAAGGACCACACCTTTGCCAGTTATTCTACCGCCAAGCAGTAATGTGCAAACATTACTTTGTTCCGGTTTGAAGGGCAATGTTTTCAGAGAAATTACAGGGTTTAGAGATATAACAACTTAGATCTCTGGGTGACGAGCGCAGTGCAGTGCTAGGTAATGATTTGGACTCTTCATGTTCCAATAGCTGCGTGTCAATGTGGCAGGCATGTTGCTTACCATCAGGCACATGTCCTGCTCGTCTCGTCACTCTTTATTTAAAAAAATATATAAAAAAATAGGTAAATGTGTACCATTGTGCAGGGGTAGGCTTGTTGCTTACTGTCAGCTGCAAATCTTGCGCATTCCATCGCTCTATTAAAAAAAATATTGGCAGTTATCAATAAATGTATTAAAATTATTCAGTACCTATCTACAGAAAAATAAAGTGCACAAGTGGGCACAGTGCAGAAGTCAGGAGCAGAAGTCACCTGATAATAAAATAAGTAAAAAAAAAATTGGCAGTCATAGGAAGTGCCGATAGAAGTGAAAACTTATACTTAATTCAGAATTTGATAGCTTACCTTGGAAACTACACGGGTGTAACGTGTAACCGGAGGGCGTGGCCTCGCCATCCTGGCATGGCCATCTAGAAATGCGTCGGCATTTCCCATTTACAATTACATTACATTTGCAATTTATTTTAATAAAATAGATCTTAACTATACAATATTTTCTTACTTCTATAAACAAGGTGTATTATTTTGTTCGCCTGAACTAGGTAGAACCTGTTTCCGGCGAGAGAAATACCTAGGTATTTACCTAAGAGTTACATTTAGGACGAAAACATAACTAAACAATTTATTAATAATTACGAAATCGGTAAAAAGAAAAGGTATTAATGAACTACTTTGCTCATCAAAAACAACAGGTATGCAATTCCTTAATTATTTTATAACTAATATCAAATGTTCGTCAACTGATCATCAACTGATGAATTGTGATGACATCACCGGACCACACAACATAAGTTAAAACCACAGAAATCTAAATAATAAGGTAAGGTACCTTATTATTTAGATTTCTGTGGTTAAAACTAATTCGTTGATCGGATGACGTCACAAACGTTGTCAATATCTAAGCGAATTTCTTTGTAATTAATATAATTAGAGTGTGGAACGAACAAGGCACAAGTCTTATTAGGCGAGATAGCGGTCTAGTGCATAGCTTATCAGTATTAAAAAAAACGAATTGCCTAGTACCTACTACTGTTCCGCATTCGTCACTTATGTTTTTTTTTCGTTATCTAGTAATTTTTCTGAAAAGTATGAAATATGAAAGCCTGAAAGCTGAGGAGCCTGTAAGGTATGAAAGGCGTTGTTATGTACATTCTGTAATGTTTAGGTACTGCTCGGCGATATAATAATTACTAATAAAGGTAGGCTCGACTGAAACTATTACGATTAGACTTAACTCAAGAATTTGATTAGATACTTATATCTTATATTATATGGTTGCGTATGCTTATGTAAATATTTAGCAAAGATTCGAGGTCGTGTTTCCGGTGTAAGCGGCTAAGAGACCGCAGAGAATGTATTTCCATTATAGCGCAATCTACCGGCGCATTTCTCCACATACAAAAAAATCCAATGATCAAGTGACTGTAGTTGACGCCTCAGTAAAAAGCCCAAAGATTTCACAACAAACCCCAATGTTAATTGTAGTAAATTCCGCCGCATTAATCATTTTTCTCGGAACATGAAAGTTTTGGCGCGTTGCCCATGCGTCACACGCGGACGCGTCACGGCCGCGCGGCGCCTGCGCCTGCGCCCGCGCCGGCCGCAGATGAGCCGCGTACCGTTTGTTCCCACTTGCGTTTTTTCCACTTCTAAAGAAATTAATAATCAAGTCAAACCCATCATCACTCAACTCTTGAGAATTTCCCAGCACTTCATTATAATGTTACTTTTAGGGTTCCATACTAAAATGAGATTACGAAGTTTATCTATCTGTTTGTCCGACCTCTTCCACCATAATAATATACTTATTTAATACTCAATACTCAATCATTTATTGCGTCATTATGTTACAGGTAAAAGTAATTACAAGGAAACAAGTAGGTAATCAGATTTAGAACAAAATTAAGTCGTAACACAACGTACCCCAACCGGGCATTGCAATTTAAGTGACATTATGGAGCAAACCGTTTTATTTCACAGTCAAATAAGTATTTTTATTAAATAAGTACTTCCTTAGCGTTAAAATATTCTGACAGATACGTTGGGAACACCAACAGCAATTAAACAACAAAAAAAATATTAGTTAAGGAGATAGGTCCCTATTACCTAACTAAACAGATATTTTAATGACTATGTACTTACTAATATTAGCGTAATTTAGGCATGATTTTGAATTTTCTGTAATTATGTGTGTCTATGACGTGCCCTATTTACAATTTTAATTAAGTAGTAAAGGAGACGGCCCATTTTCCATGGGCATTTGCCCCACAGAAAAAGTGCAAGAGACTTGACCAAAATAGGATCATTGTATAGGATTTTTAATATATATTGAGGAACCGTTTATGTTTTTATCCTGCATAGCGGGGTTTAAAAGATATCAACTAAAACATTGAAAAAAAATAACGCCGCAAGTAGGTAATCAAGAACGTGATTATGTACTTACTACTAAAAGAAGGTAGTAAATTCATTACTTTGCGACGTACTGTGCTCAGAATAATGTCGACTCAACACAGAGAAGGACCGGAGATTCGGCCAAACCACAAAACCTTTGGAAAAATAAAGAAATTCCATGTGTTATGTGAGTTTCGAACGAATCGATTTTCGAACGAATTTTTACTGTATTTAAACATTAACTGAACTTAAATGAGAAAAACATGGCTGACTTTGACTATAGTCTGTACACATAGGTACAAATGAAAGGAGTGTTCACCGTAGTACTTATTAATTGGGTACTGACCCGATATTATTTAACACGAACTAAACCTTAACAGGCTTATTAAATTCACATAAACTTCGCTAGCGTGTTTTAACGCCGTACAGCGCCATCTAGTTTGGTTTTATGGAACTACAGTACCTTAATACAAAATTACTTATACATAGTCATTAGGGTACTTTTTAATCACCAATTTGCAATCCCCGCTTGGCAGGCTAGTATTGAATGTACAGTTTGAATTATTTAATTATATGTTATTTTAATTAAATAACTTGTTTAGGTCTCCGGGGCTAATTAAGTACCTAAACTTGAAACGACTTGGGGCAGAAATGAGCCGTCTCCTTTGCTGCATTAATTTATATCAATGAGATTGTACGTTCAAAAGTGTACTCATGTATATAGGTAGGTACCTATAGGTAACAAATATGATGGATAAATTATAATAAATGGAATAAGTACGCATAAATTGGAAACAATGTGAAGTCGTCACTCTGAATATCCCTTGCAGGATAATTTGTAAACCTATTTACTACAAATAAATTATTTATTTGAATTTGAAATCGCAAAAGAAAATTAATTCAACTTTTCGCAGTACCTATGTTCCTACCTATATTTATATATTATGTATAATGTTCCCATGTTTTTACAACAGATTAACAAATACAGAACACGAAATCTGTGTTTTGGCGAGTTTACTATTAAGAATAACGACATTACACAATAGCTTGAAGCTTAGTACCGTAAATAAATGATCTCAAAATAATAACACGAGTAAACAATAAGCGGCGAAGAACGACACGGTATGAATATCGAACACAAGTGAAAAAAGTCGTTGCCGTTGCTATAAAATCTTCAATAAATGAAACATTTGAAAACTTCTCTCAATAAGTGTATTGTATTTTTTTAATGATAATGTATGTATTTTTATTACAAGTTTTTAATCAGTTTACGCTGTTAGTATCAATTCAATTAATTTATTCGAACCATACATTCATATGAACACTAAGGCAAAGAATCCGTGTACATTATAAGATAAAATAACAATGTCAAAATGAATAAAGCGGCTGTAAAGGACTTAAAGGAGCCTTATCAAGCAAATGCAGCTGTAAAAAGGCTTTGTCAAAGACAAAATAACAAATAATTAATGCATGCAGTATACAGATACTACACAAGTACCTACATGTTACATCAAAAGTTTTATAAATCTATTATTTTACCTTATTACAAGATTCTAGTTTCGACACAATACTATCTTTAACAAAGTCATCTATATTATAATATGCCTTACTCAATAGGTAGCTTTTTATTTCATTTTTAAACCTGGTTTCATTGAGACCTTCGACTTGTGCAGGGATTCCATTATAGAAGCGAATACCATTACATTTGAAAGAGTTATTTGTTTTCTGAAGTCTGCACTTAGGAAATACAATTTTGTAAGTATGTTCGTAGATATGGCACAAATCTTGCCAGTTAAATTAGTCCCGTCGTTATATATTTATGAATGTATAATTTATGTAAGAAAAAAACGAAGTCAACTTAAGAAATTGTCTGATTTGAATCCAAAAGCACATCATAAACATAAAATTGTGTTTCGTAACTGCAGACTTCAGAAAACAAATAGAGTTTTATTTGTCAAAGCTGGAGTCACAGTAATCTAATTATATTTGTTATCTACCTTTTCTATCAAATTTACAAGTTTCTACTGCAATGTAATTTTTAAGAATATACATATGTTTCGTTTTGCATATATTATTATCTTTGTATATTCTATGTAGGTTTACTAATTTATTTTTCGTATTCATATTATATATTAGTATATTTTACAAGTATCTTAAGTATTAGTATGTAATCTTTATTCGTATATAGGTAATTATGTTTCTTTTTAGTGTATGTAACTAAAATATTTTTGATACACACCCCGCTTTTAAAACTATTCTTAGTAACCATTTCCATCCCAAGGTTGCCTGGAAGAGATCGCTTTTAGCGATAAGGCCAGGGCCGTCTTTACCAGGGGGTGCAAGGGGTGCGGTGCACCCGGGCGCGGAGCGCCCGGGGGCGCCTGTCGAGCTCTGAATTTTTGGATATTTCATTGAATTTAACGCAATTGTTTTATGTAATTGTTTACTTACGACAGATATGTATGCGCAAGCAAAAAAAATAGTCATCATCAATAATATATTTTTTTAACTTTTATTACGCTCGGCGCGTGTCATACCGCATTACTACATTACACAAATAACAATTTTATTTAATACAACACGCGCGCAGCATAATCTCTAATCCAAAGAGAGTGTATATGTACGTTTGACACGTCGTCACATATACTGTATGAATGTACGTTTGACACGTCGCCGCCCGGTCGCCCGCACTTTAAGAAAAATTATATCTAAGTCAATAGAGTGTACATTCATTTGAAATGTGGCGCGGCGCGGCACCTGTGCGTCTGTTGCGTCCCTTGACATAACCGTCCGGGCGCTCGCACTTAAAGGGAAATGATCTCTAAATCACTACAATTAGGTGTACAATATTTTTTCCCCATTTCCCAAATATATTCAAATAATTGAATTTTCTATCCATCTCAACAGCTCTGCGTATATGTATATTTAACACTGCCTGTTACCGTAGCAGAAGTTGAAAGATCCGTTTCAAAATTAAATCTAAAAAAAAATTATCTTCGTTCAACCATGACCCAAGACAGACTGACAAACTTAGCCATTGTAAGTATAGAATACAAAATTGAAATTATACCCGTTTTACATTATTCCAGTCCAGCTATCGAAACTAGCGCTGAATCGCTTGAATTGCTTGGGCAAACGGGGCATCCGAAAAAAATAAAAATTTCAACAGTAAACATTTTTTACGTTAACTTTTAAGTCCCGCACCCCGGCGCAGGATAGACTTAAGACGGCCCTGGATAAGGCCGCCGCTTGTAACACTAGTCTTATTGTTATTCTCTCCTGTATAAGTGTTTTTTTTTTTGTTTGTTTATGGTGTGTACAATAAAGAGTATCTATCTATCTATCTCTTTTAAATGTAATGGTATTCGCTTCTATAATTTAATCTCTGTACAAGTGGAAGGTCTCCATGAAACAAGGTTGAAAACTGAAATTAAAAGCTACCTAATGGGGAAAGCATATTACACTGTAGATGATTTTGTAAAGGACAGTAATGTTTGGAACAGGAATATGTCGAAACTGGATTTGTTGAATAAGGTCAAATAATACTGGACATTCATGTAAAATTTTTGTAAGTACTACCTACTTTGATACTACCTTTGATAATTTGTATTTTGTCAGAATAAAGCCTTTTTACAGCGGCATCTAATTGACAAACTGATTAGTTTTTATTTGACATTTTTTTATTGTGTACACAGAATAATTATCTATAATTTATAAATTGTAGGTGACGTTACCAAGTGTTTTTTTGAAATAATGGTTCGAATAAATAAATTGAATTAAATTGAATTGAGTATCACTTCCTGTCTTTAGATTAGGTTGAAAGGAGACGGCCCATTTTCCATGGACATTTGCCCCACAGCAAAAGTGCAGGTGACTCGACCAAAATTAGATCATTAAATAGGATTTTTAATGTATATTGAGGAACCGTTAATGTTTTTATTCTGCATAGCGGGCTTTAAGAGATATCAACTAAAACGTTGAAGAAAAAAAAACGAAATTCCTTGTGTTGTGTGAGTTTTGAACGAATCGAGCATATTTTACATTATCCGAGATTGTCCGATCATTATCCGAATCCGAGAATGTGTCCATTTTATTATTTTTTATTTTATTTTGGGAGCCGCACGTATTTTTTGTTTTCCCATATTACGTATTTAAATATTTTCAAGTTTTACTAAAAATCGTCAAAGAAGCACGTTCACGAACATCAAATAATTTATAATAATCCACCAATTATAATTCATATTGCCACTCGAAAATATACAAGGTAAAGAAAATATACAATGAGGCGACATGTTTGTCAAAATGACATAAGCACGTGAAAAACATGGCTGACTTTAAGTACAGTCATTAAAGTACTTTTTATTCACACCAATTTGCAATCCCCGCTTGGCACGTTAGTATTGAATGTACAGTTTTCATTATTTAATTATATGTTATTTTAAATAAATAACTTTTGTAGGTCTCCGGGGCTAATTAAGTACATAAAATTGAAACGACTTGGGGCAGAAATGAGCCGTCTCCTTTCTTATAGGTACTATGAGAAATGCAAAGCCAGATATTTTTGTTGCGATACAGTTTGGAAAAATGTGTCCACAATAATGATTGCTCATTATATGCTGTTCTTTCAAAATATCCAAGTTGCATTACGTACCGCGCGAATTCAAAAACGACACCATCTATACCGAAACCGTTTTCAGCTCGATCCGTTCAGATGTTACGACGTAACTGAGCAACAAACATCCAAACTTTGACATTTATAATATTAATAGGATTAATGTTGTATTGTTTATTTCAGTTTCGTTCCAAGGTACATACATTGTAAGCAATCTCTAAAATATTTCAACGAGTCTTAGGTAGGTACCTACCCACATACTTATATTATTTGAGAACTAGTTATAAATGTCACGTATACGCACTCACGATAGAACGCGTAGGTACCTATTGTTTCGACAAAACTTGCATTTGGATTAATCAATTAATTATTGTGAATTGATTGTAATATTTAGTACGGAACCCTGGAACCTCCGTCCGACTCTCCTTTGAATGGTTTATTACTGTAAGAGGGGATTTCCACAAATGTAATACCTGGTAAGAAGACAAGCACAGTTAAGAAAATCAGTATTATAAAATTATTTCTGTGAATTGTATTTTAAGCTTTTAAGGTACTTAGGTGTTTGACTGGCAACATGCCTGGTGGCTTTGAATATAGCATATAATAGGTTTTCCGGTTTATTGCTATGATATGACTTTCGATTGCGCAAAATAGGAACGAGCCGTACCTTTCTAACATTTTTGTGTGATTTTTATTACCTACAAATTGTACCTATGTTTTTTTATTTTTTGTTGTTGGGTAATCTTTTTTTAAATTGGTTTACGTAACATTAACATGGGTTCAAACAAGAATCAAAAAAGGTTTAGAAGTAAAGTTTCACGTTCGCTGCATTCACCGACCTTTTTTTAACCCCCGCCCCGGCGTAAAATAGTCGGCCATCCAATCCTTTCGGATCATATGGCTCATTAGATTAGTACCTACTAACAATATCTATTCAATGATTTTATCGCATTGGTATTATTTGACAGTAGGTACCATGAAGCGGCGTTTTCTGGATGCAAAAAAATGGCAGTCATAGGAATTGCCGATAGAAGTGAAAAGTTATAACTCAGAATTTGATAGCTTATTTTGGAAACTACACGGGTGTAACCGGAGGGCGTGGCCTGGGCATCATGGCATGGCCATCTCGAAATGCGTCAGCATTTCCTATTGCCTGATGCATTTCTAGATGGCCATGACATGATGCCGAGACCACGCCCTTTCAGCATTTGCCATTGGCTGACGCATTTCTAAATGGCCAATAGCCATGGTTCCGAGTTTACCCGAAGATTTCTTATCATATCCGAGCGTGACGCTAGAATCCAATTCACTGCCCACGAAATATCTGTCTAGGCGCGCGTAAAGAAGTTTTCACGTCAATAAATATACTAGTGTGTTCTCAATTTCGCCAAAAATGTAACGCCAAGGTTTCGTTATACATTTTTTTTCTAACTAAACACTGGCACCACATCATCACATTGTAGTGGTAGAGGACTCTGCAGGTTCCGTCTGGGGAAGTACCACACCTTTGCCGGTTATTCTACCGCCAAGCAGTACTGTGAAAACATCACTGTATTCCGGTTTGAAGGGCAACGTTTCCAGTGAAATTACAGGGCATAGAGCTAAAACATCTTATATCTCTGGGTGACGAGTGCAGTGCAGTGCTGGGTATTGATTTGGACCCCACGTTCCATTAATTGCGCGTCATTGTATTGTTATGGGGAACCATGTTGCTTACCATCAGGCACATGCCCTGCTCGTCTCATCACTCTATACCTACTATGAAAAAAAACCTTGGGCGAAATTGAGGACTATCTTCGGTAGGTAGGTAGGTAGGTAGGTAGGTAGGTAGGTATATTTGCATCCCGAGAACATCTCATTGCTTAAATTACTTAGTGGTATGAACGCAACTCCTGCAATGACAACATAATAAGTAAGCACAACAGCGGGTTGCTTAGCGAACTCTGTCCGAGCCGAGCTATAAACATGTGCCGGCTTATATCGACAAATTCTGCTATAGCCAGCGCAGTGAGCTTTAGCGGTTGTATCGGTACATCGAACATAAAATGCGGTGCAGTTCCTTATATATTTAACAATGATGCTTTGTCAAGACGAGATAAGCATAAACAGCCCGCTATATATTCCCACAGTCGGGACTCGGGGTCTTCTCTCGCAAGGAGAGAGTCGAGGACATCTGAACCAGTGCGTGTTGGTGGATGACGCATGACCTCGATGATGATGATGTTTTTTTTTTAAAGAAAAGAGTGACTAGACGATCAGGACATGTGCCTGATGGTAAGCAACATGCCTGCCACATAACAGCACACTGACACGCAGCTATTGGAACATGAATAGTCCAAATCATTACCTAGCACTGCGCTGCGCTCGTCACCCAGAGATCTAAGTTGTTATATCTCTAAGCCCTGTAATTTATCTGGAAACATTGCCCTTCAAACCGGCACACAGTAATATCTGCACATTACTGCATGGCGGTAGAATAACTGGCAAAGGTGTGGTCCTAACCCAGGCGGACTTTGCCAAGAGTCCTACCACTACCAAAAAATCTTGGAACATGCCAGTTTCCCTACAATGTTTTTCTTCACCTTTTTAAGTTAGCGGCGTAACGCACGTGACTTCGAAAAGACAGACGCGTGGGATTCGAACCGCGGGCTCCGGATCGCCAGTTGCCGTTCTGAAGACTAAACCAGCCGTAACTTCACTAGACTAGTAACTTCGTTATATTACATCGAACATCAAAAGTAAAGAAAATCAGTGTCAATATTAAATTTCTGGAATAAAATCTAAAATAGGTTTTATATTGCTATTATACAATTCACACAACACAACTATCGGTCGGTCAATCTACAACGTCTATTATTAGGCTGGCTAACAGACGAAACAAGATGGGACTCAATTACCGCACGACGCACGACCGAAGCAGACAGCTAAAAAAATAAAAGCGACCAAGTGCGAGTCGGACTCGCCCATGAAGGGTTCTGTAGCAGCAAGTAACATAATAAACAAGTTCTTGTAGTTCGTTGTAACTTTGATCGATGTTTTAAAAATATCGTATTTATGACGTACTAAAACAAACTGCTCATCAGATCGAGTTCAAACCAATTTTCGTTGGAAGTTTGCATGGTAATGTACATCATACATTTTTTTTAGTTTTATCATTCTCTTATTTTAGAAGTTAGAGGGGGGGACACATTTTACCACTTTGGAAGTGTCTCTCACGCAAATTATTCAGTGTAGACAAAAATTATATTAGAAACCTCAACATCATTTTTAAAGACCTTACAATGTAAGAATGTCATGAGTTCCGTTTTTAACCGACTTCTAAAAAATTGGTTGCCTGTAAAGTCGGTATACGGGCGAAAGTTTTACGTGACAACGACTTTGAGTGGTAAAAGCGAATCGGCGACTCGGGCATGGTTAGCCCGCCTAAGAGCGAGAGAGACAGATATAAAAAGTGAAAGGCACGCGTCCCTCTCACTCGCTCTCATTGTGAGCGCATAACGTGAGCGGAGCGTAACGCAGTTTCTTGAAGTGTCACCCGGCAAACCAATTTATAAGACGTTGTCACGTCAAAAGGAGGAGGTTAACAAAACGACCACCATTTTTCTAAGTCAGAAAATGTCTAACGCGTCTCAAGAAGTTTTCACTTCAGTAAGAGAGGAGAGTGTGCACCTGATCTGCATGATCTAATACTTACCACCTGGCCTTTTATCTATCCAACAGCTTGTAGCTCGTAGCTCGAAAAGGCGACATCGTTTCATAGTCGATGTTCCAAAGACTCGAACGAAACGGTTTCACTCTACTTTTGTAATAAGAACGTCTAGGCTATAGAATGTGTTGCCTAAGTAGGTTTTTCCCGATTGTTACAATCTTGGTGTCTTCAAATCGAGAGTGAATCGGTTTCTTCTAGGAAAGCACGCTCCATCATAGACCGCAGAAGGCGAAATGGCGGTCAAGTGTAAACCTATAGATGTTAAAAAAGGAAAAGATACATGGACTGTGGGATTGAGGAAGTTGACGACGCCGAACAAATAAAATGTGAGTTTGCCGGTATTACTTTCTCCGTTCAGTAATAGAAATCAGTTATAGAAATGTGGACGCGATATTTTCAGCCAGGACCACGCCCGACAGTCTGCCGCCGCGAAAAGCGGCGGCGGCCGTCGCGACAGCCGAGTACTGTCGGCTTTATACCAACAGGGATATACCAACAGACCAGGGATTTGTTATATTTACCACAGGACTATGAGAGCCATTAAACTAGCTTACTGTAGAGCAGATAGCGTTCTACCAACGAAATTCGAACCTAAACCATACAATCGTACTAATAGGTACCTATTATAAATGCGAAAGATAATAAATGTGGATGCTTTTTATTAATTCAAGCAAAAACTACTGAAGGGATATGTACCTATGGATAAAATTGTGTTCGTATATAGATAACAGTATGGAATAACATATAGGCTATTTTTTATCTCGGGGAAATAACAGGACCGGAAACTACCACAGATAGTAGGTAAAACCGCGGGATGCAACTAGTAAACTATAATACTATCCTAAAGTTTTGAATAAACGAAAAAATGCAAAGTTAATAAGAAAGATTTCCTAATGCGGTCCTTTCGTCTTGGTACGGTGTTTTGCATCAACCTGGGATATGGTTCTCAGAACGAGGCCCACCCCTCAGAGGTGGCACGAGGCACGAGCTATCTGTGGAGGCGCGGGTCAGAGGAATTATCCTCGCACACGTCACGCGAATGGATTTTTGATTCCTGACGACATTACGGGACCGACAATTGTGATTTAACACGTCGGCGTCGTTACTTTACTTGTTTTCTGGTGAATACAATATGTAGTATTAGACGTAGATGTATAGTTTTGAAGTGAACAATTCTTTTGGCGCATCGCACGTAGATTTTTCGCAGACTATCAGTGAGGCTGATCCATCAAGATATCAAAAACTATACATGTTACTTTTATAATTTTTGTGAGATTACAGATAGAAATAATGTACCGAACGAATTTGGGGGACGACTAGACGTAGTGCTCGTCAGTGCGGGTGTGGATGATGTGAACGTATCGGTCGCGGATGAAGGACTTGTAGAAAAACCTGATAAGTACAATCCACCACTAGATGTATCACTGCAACTTAGATGCACTGCGAAACAAATCCGCCTCGAAGCCAGCAACATTGATACCTGCACTGCTTGGAACTTTGGTAAGGCAAATTTTCCATATCTGTATCAACAAATGGAAAGCACTGATTGGACTGAAGTAACGCAAGAATGTGATCCAAATAATAATAATAAATAAATAATAATAATAAATATTGGTGGATTCACACACAACACCATCTGACCCCAAACTAAGCAAAGCTTGTATGATGACGGCCAGATAGCTGATACCGCAATCCTGTACAAACTGTTGTATAAATCTTTTGATATATGTATACCAAAAAAGGTGCGACACTCCAGAGCTAGGAGATATCCTACCTGGTTTTCTAGGGAAATAATATCAGATCTGAAGTTAAAGTCCCTATTACACAAAATCTTTAAACCTTGTAAAGACCCATATATTTACACATTTTTTAAATCCATAAGATCTGATATAAAACACAAAGTTTCAACAGCACATGAGTTGTACGTAAAAGGTTTACAAAAAAAGGTAAAAGTAAATCCACAAGGTTTCTGGCGTCACATTTCGACCTTTAAAACTAAAGAAGGATTTGAACCGCGTATAAAATACAAAGAAGTGGAACACACAGGACAAGCTGCAGCAGCC
The DNA here is from genome assembly GCA_963693475.1 of Ectropis crepuscularia. Taxonomy (NCBI): domain Eukaryota; kingdom Metazoa; phylum Arthropoda; class Insecta; order Lepidoptera; family Geometridae; genus Ectropis; species Ectropis crepuscularia. The sequence continues at coordinate 935,066 of OY856342.1, read as the reverse complement.
GCGTTTGCACACTATTTTAGTAGTATATTCTTGCCAGAAGCGCCAAATCTTAACCCTGCTGAAATCATATCAAAAGCAAGTACCCATAGAACTATTCATTTACCTAACTTCACATGTAACCAAATTGAATTCTATATAAATTAACTAAAACCAAAAACTTAATCAGACCCAGATAATGTTCCTCCGTTTATTGTTAAAGATAAGTATTGGTGCACAACTAGCTACACCCCTGGCGCACATCTTTAATATCTCAATTCACATCGAGTAACACCGATCCCGAAAGCAGGAGATAAAACAAGAGTAGAAAACTATAGACCAATTGTTATCCTGCCTAGCCTAGCCAAGGTATTTGAGATAGCCTTGTATAGTAGAATTTACCCACAAATGTAACCTTATTTATGTGATGCACAACATGCTTTTAGGAAGAGTCGTTCTGCAAATACCAATTTGCTAACCGTGGTAGATTTTATTTCACAAAAACTTGACAAGGGTACTCAAGTAGATGTCATTTACCTAGATTTTAAAAAGGCCCTCGATCAGGTCAATAACGTTGTCCTTCTTGAAAAACTCGACGTCATTGGGTGTGTGCCTAAATGATTGCGACTTCTTGCTGACTACCTTCGCAACCGCTCACAGTTTGTACGCGTGGGTTGCTGCGACTCACGAAACACGCTCAGGACGTCTACTCTCTTTCTACGAAAACGTAATTTCGAAAAAACTTGCGATTTTCTTACTCCGATTCTACTTCGATCCGTTGTTTTATCCGTTTATATGTTCTAAGCCTGCTCTAGTTAGAGTATGCTTAGAACATTTAAACGACAAACAATGTTCTATCGGACAAAATTAAGTAGAACCGGAGTAGGAATGTCGCGAGCTTTTGTTCGAAATAACGTTTTCGTAGAAAGAGGGTAGACGTCCAGGAGTAGGTAAGTCAAGGCTCGTCGATGGGTCCTTTTATGTTCTCGATTATGATCAATGACTTAACCGAACATCTTAACAAAGCTAAATGTTTACTGTATGCCGATGATTTAAAATTGTACCTAAAGATTAAAACAGTTGAGGACTGCGAAATTCTTCAAGACAAAATAAATAAAGTATTAAGGTGGTGCAACATCAATAACATAACCCGGCGCCGGCGCAGAGTACCCATGCCCGACCGAGAAACATACAGTCAGGCTTTCTTCACCGCTGTGCTTATTATTCCACATTGTATATGAAATAATTGCTATTATTAATTATTATCAATTAACCAATAGTTTAACAGTCGTTTTTTTGCGTGCGTGAGGCATGTGCGTGAGTAGGTATAGGTATAGAGTATAGGAGGTATCCCGAGAGCTGGAACCAAATTTTGCATCCGTATTTGAAGCAAGCTGAAAATTTATTTTATGCATATATTTTAACCATTATAGGTAAACCTATAACAGCCATCTCGCCTGATGTTAAGCGAAGAAACGGTCTACGATACAGCGTATTTGGAACGAATTATTAGCGTATTGAAGCGTATTTGGAACAAAGGAGTGATCACTCCTTTGTTCATCCCCCAGAGTAAAACGACCGCGTTTGAACTCGCTATACCAGCGGTAGATGGTTGTTTTTGCAGGTCCTTCATCGGGCTGTAATTTGGAATACGGATAGATAATAGGCTGAAATAACACATAGGCTACTTTTTATCCCTAAAAAATAACGGGGACTACGCGGGTAACGCCGCGGGGCTCTGCTAGTATCTAATAAAATAAACAAGCGTCAGTAAAATTAAAGGTGGCTGTTGGAAGCGTAAGACCGAGGATCGGTCTGAGTGGCGTATTATGGAAGAGGCCTATGTCCAGCAGTAGGTACACGACTAGACGAACACAGGCTGATGATGATGATGAGTAAAATCAAACTGACGTAATCCATCTCCCTAGGTTATCCTGAAAAACTTCGTCCCAACTTGTGACTAACAACAGTTTATAGATATCCTTTCTATGAATAACTCTAGGTTTCAATTAGAGATGGGCCGAGTACTCGGTTGATACTCGGTACTCGGCATACTCGGCGGGTTTTTTGATACTCGTACTCGGCCTCGGTACTCGGTTTGAATGCCGAGTATACTCGGTTTAAGAAAAGCAATATATTTAGGTAGGGTTCTCTGCCTTTTCGCCGAAATTTATTTACAGGGATGCCATTTTCATTCGGAACAAATATTATACAGGTTGATGGTATTATTGGAGTATTTCTTCATAATTATTTGTCTCATGTTTGTGCTCTGTGTACTGAAACAAAAGCGATTTGGTTCTGGCACTTCGCCGGCCGCTGCCGCGGAATGCTCGCTTCGCTCGCTTGGCTTGTGCCTTGTTGGTCACAGTTCTACTTCTAACCTAACCAAACCAAACCGATTCCTTTTTATTTCACCTTAACTTCATTCCGAACTTTGAAATTTTGCTAATGTGTACATATGTTGGAGATTTCTGTGGTTATAATATTACATGTAAAAATAATTTATTTTCTAATATAATATAAATGTACAAAAGAGAACTGATACACAGACGAAACGTTATTTGTCTAAAAGTTGTTTGGCGTAGTGAAAGATTTGACAAATGATAAGTGCCTTGAACGTATTGAGTCATTATAAAAATCTGTTTAACAAAAATTCTGCCAAATGAAACCTTGCCATACAAAAAGTTGACAATCGTTAGTTGTCAAAGTAAAACATAGACGCACCGTTGGTTGGCCAGTGATAATCGGCCAATCACTTTTCGGCGAAAAGACAGTATCTCATTTAGGTAGATATAATTAAGCCAACTGTTAATCAAAAAGTATTTTTTACTAATTTAGGAAAGCTTTCATAATCTCAATCAATAAAATCAAAATTATGCTAATGAATGAGTAGTAATAGTAACCTGTTTGTACTTGTTCACGAGCGCGAAATGGGAATTTGATTGAACCGAGTTACTCGGCCGAGTACTCGGTTGAAAAAAAATGAAACCGAGTAATACTCGGTACTCGTTACTCGGCAAAAGTGTTACTCGGCGCATCTCTAGTTTCAATGAATGTTTGTCGGGGATGCGGTGGCGTGCGGAATTGTGCGCGTAGCCCCGTGCAACAATGCGCGGTGGTGCAACACCCAATGGTTTTCAGTGAGTAGGCCTTAGGCCTAGGCCGTCACTTTGGTGTCAGAGCGTCCTACATAAATACAAGCTCGGTTCGGGGGCTGCTGCTATACTTAACGTTAGTACTTCTACCTGAGACTAAAAAGGTTGCTATGAATGCTGCGAACCTAGTAACACAGTTTGTGTTGTGGGAAATTTATCAAATCACTATTTTACAATGATTAGTGGTCTTTCCAAGAATCACAAATCCACAATAGTGGTAAAACCAAGTGTGCGACAGACTAGGTACCTAAGTAGACGGGACGTACCTACTAAAAATAGGTTTATCTAATAATAAATAAATATTGGTGGACAATTCACACACAACACTATCTGCTAAGCAAATATTGTACTATGGCGACCAGATAGCTGATATAATACTTACCTATATAGTTTTAAATACATTCTTATTAGGTATACTTCTTTACTGTGATAATAGTCTGCCGCCCATAAACCATATACTATTATAGACAGCACAAACACAAAATGTAGGGTAGACTGGGTACGGTTGTGCCAATTTTCAGTTGATCGCCTATAATTTCGTAAGTATTCTTGTTAGCTGGAAGCAAAGTATGTTTTATAGTGATATGGGCATTTATCTACATATAAATACTACAACTATGTCTTTATGTGCAAGGGTTAGATAATAGGAGCCATTTGAAAAAAAAGAAAAAAATGTCACAATCGTCCCCACCCCAAGGACGGTAGTGACAGTGCCTGGGGTCGAAAGTGACAAGTCCAAAAATACACATAAAACACTTTAATTGCAAAAAATATTTATTTATTTTTATATAATAATCAACTAAATTATACTTTCCTAACAAAAGAAATAAAATCTTTGAACATTTTAATTTCTTACAACATATAAGGCACTATAGGACCTTTGGTTACAATCAGTAGTCTTCATTAGTACAGTCAGTCTTCATCTATACCCACTATTTAAGTACCTTAAAGTATTTATAACAGTCTGCACTTAAAATTAGTTAAAGCGGACTTAACAAATATAAATATATTAATCATGTTCATAATCACATTAGAACTTAAACTCTATTCTATTTTGAAACTAAACTCAAAACATAACAACGTGCTCAAAATCTTTTAAACAGGAACTCAAATATTTTTTTAGAAATGTAGCATGTGAAAATTTATAAAAGTAAGTTTGACAACTAATCTAATCCGACTCATCACAGTTGTGACAAATATAATACCGACTACCATCTGTACAGTCTACATGGGCCCAAAGGTTACACTTTCCTTGGCATTTAATCCATTTTTCGCCAGGCCTACTTTCAGAATATGGACCAAGGCATACCAAACAAAAATATTCTTCTTCATCTGATATTGACGGTGATTGTTTCCTTTTCGTTGCTTTACCTTTTCCTTTTCCTTTCGGCTCATTGAGATTTTTTTTGATGCCCTTTGCCTTCAGTCGTTTTTCTTTTGCTTCATATTCTTGCCTGACTGCCTCTTTTTCAGGCGTGTCCGTGTAAATCGTAGACTTCTTGGTTCTAGGTCCTCGCGTTTTTCTTTGGGAAGCTTTTGGAAAAGGCCGAACAATTTCAGGAGAAAAAACTGATGGTATGGCAGAAGTAGATGGTTGAACATTGCTAAAATTTTGGCTTGGTGTATTGTCTAATAAAGAAGGTGAAAGTGGTGGACTTTTATTATTAGGTCCAAAATTCTCAGTAACAAAATTTTCTTCTTGAATACAGTCAAGGTTGGCAATATTTTCTAAAAATGGTGCTATGGGAGCATCCTCTTGATTGTCAGGGATTGGTCTGCTTATTACAGGTGATGGTGCTGCAGGAGAAATATCTTCAGTGTCTGTTCTGCTTGTTGTGTGAGATGGTATTACAGAAGCATTATTTTCAGTGTCAGGATTTGGTCTAGTTCTTCCAGGTGACGGTACTGCAGGAATATTGTCTTCAGGGTTTGGTCTGTCGGTTACGAAAGAGGGTGCAAAGTCAATATCTCCGAACAGATTACGGTTGTATGGATATATCCCAGTTTTCATAAAACCAGCCTGTATGTTCGCCTGTGTAAGAGCCAGAGGCATAGCAATTTTGATGATACCTGGTATATCATATATTGTCATCGTTTTACCAGGGTGGCTTCGCATCCATCCATCGCAAGCGGTGTTAATAGCTTTTTTTAAAGGTCCGAAGACAGACCGGTCGAGAGGCTGAAGCTTGTGAGAGCAATGTGGGGGAAATGAAAGTAAAGTGATCCCGTTTTCTTTACAATAATCTAAAGTATTAATATGAATGTGCGATGAATGATTATCAAGCACGAGTAACACTTTGTGAGTTAGTGAAGCATTACAAAATTTCTTAAAATGTTTAAGAAATTCTAAGAAGGATAGATCTTGCATCCAGCCGGAAGGGTTTGCAGCTCCAACAGATCCAACTGGTCCGTCCCTCACAAAGTGGTCGTGGTAACGAACACGAGGGAAAATAAAAAACGGAGGCATGGTATTTCCCAAGGCGTTCACTGCAAAAGCTACCGTAACTAACGTGCCCCGTTCAGCAGAAGTAACGGCTCCCACTTGCCGCGTACCACGTCTTGCAATGACTTTATCAGGTTTTTGGACCGTAGTGACGCCTGTTTCGTCGACATTGTAGATATCCTGTGGCTCGTAAGGATGTCTATCCATAACAACTTGCAAGTTGTCGTAAAAAGCTTCCACATTTGTTTTATTAAAACTAGTTGCCCTTGAAAGGCTTGTAGCTTGAGCTACTCGAACAGATAGAGAAGGATTTCTATTCAGGAATGAACGGAACCATTCTTCGCCTGCCATCTCATTCTCAGCCCAAGTAGCAGGTCGCTTTAGGTTATATTGAGTTGCAAGCTCAAAAGCCAACTTCCGCACCTCTTTTTGAGTAAGTCCGAAATAAATGTCCGCGCAACGCTGTAAATATTTTGACAACTGCTGCTCTTGTTGTTCGGAAAACACTTTATTGTGAGCAACATACCCCATGCTAATGCTATTGTTTTCATTATCGCCCGTGCTGGCATTATCGCGTTTTCGAACATACCTTAATAGTGACATGCGATTAACATCATGCATTTCCGCAGCTTGTCGCAAAGAAGTCCCGCGTTTAGTTTCTTTGTAAGCATCTTCATACTGATTCAAGCTGCACTGTGCTCTTGTAGTCTTTCGTTTGCGTATTCGAGGCATCTAAAACAATAAACAACCGCTTTTACTTATGTCACAACCGTACCCAGTAAAAATGTCACAACTGTACCCACAGATCGTTTTAATAAAAGAAATACCACCACGTCAAAACAAAATAACCTACAATAAATGTAACCACTGATATTACACTGCTACTATTTGATTTATATCAATGAACAACACTCAATACCCTATCAGTATACATGTAATGGCAATTACGAAATAATAATGAATCAAAATACTTACTTTTTGCGTTCAAAAATCAAAATGTGCTCCTGGTCACGTACACTCTGCGCGTCGGATGACGCAACACTGTGACACAGGTTGAGACGTGCAAGGTGCCCGTCTTTCCCCTTGCACGCCCCCCGCTAATCCCTATATTTTCGACAATACAGCGACTGTCACTACCGTACCCTGGCACAACCGTACCCAGTCTACCCTACAGCCTGAAAATACAAACCTAGGTACCTACACTGTATAACTAACAGCTAGCAGTCTCTCCCGGCTTCGCCCGTGGCCCGTGGGATCAAGTGCATATCCAACGGTGAAACAATTTTTGAAATCGGTCCAGTAGTTCCTGAGATTAGCGCGTTCAGCCAACAATTTCTTCAGCTTTAGGTATATATAATCTATACTAATATTATAAAGCCGCAGAGTTTGTTTGTTTGAACGCTAGGATCTCGGGAACTACTGGTCAGAATTGAAGGATTCTTTCTCTGTTGGATAATCCATTTATCGAGGAAGGCTATAGGCTATTTAACATTACGCTACTATCAACAGGAGCGGATCATGAATACAAAATGTAACAAAAACGGGGGAAAATATTTCTTTTTGAGAGTTTTCGTTGCGTGACAGAACTTATTATATTCTATGGTCTAACTTAAAGTTTGCGTCATTAGAACCTAAGGTAACCGAATTTGTTCAAAATTTGAATTGGTAGGTACGACCAATTTTCGATAGATGGCGTAGCAACGCGCGCACGGATCGGCTAGTATTAGTAATATTTACCTATATTGATTAGGTAAACGGGTAACTCATGTGTAATGAGGTCGGTCAATCCGACTCGAGTTTCGGCCGCGTCCGGCGGCCTTTTTCAAGGAGAGTGTACGCGCCCGATGGCGTCCCGTTTGGCACGTGTGCCAAATATGTGTAACAACCACGTTAATTTTAATACTAAAATAGTTACCTACTTACCTAGTAGGTAAATATTCACAGAAATCTAAATTAAATTTCTGTGTAAATATTGCTAGTACAAGTCGCGGCTGACCTAAGGTGTCCACTGTCCAATGTTCATCAACCGTCTAGATCAGGCGGTAGTTTAATTTGAACCTTACAATCATCAACGAGTTGTGAGAGAATTGGTTGAAATCACTGAATATAACTTAAAATTGCCTGCCTTTTAAAGCTAAGTACCTGATTTACATTCAGTCTACTTCCATTTTCCAAAGAGGAAATAGAAAAGCATGTTTGTGTAGATTACAACACACATAGATAGAGCACAACATAATACTTATGGGCATGCTACAGGAATCATGGCATTAAAGTCCACATAGAGCATAGACTTCCTCACGTCGGTACCATGTAGGTAGTAGGTACCTACCAACTACATTTTATTTAAAGCGCTTACAAACGATAACAATAGCTGAAAGGGAATCCTATATCTACTACTACTAACGCACACAGGGCTAAAAGCACAGTAGAAATACTACCAGTAGTTCATCGCCTTTGATCTTGAGATAAACGCCGATAATGTCTAGAGGCAGTCTGTATTATCTATTCTATGCTAGAGGTAGAGGTAGTAGACACTGGTAGGGTTGTCGAAATTTTAAAAACGTGGCACCAAAATACAATTCAAACATACGGAAGACGTCAGCCCTGGACTCCTGCAATACTAACATTGCAACGTAGGCAATGCAGGAGCGCGCTTCCCGCGTCTCGCCCCGCACGATTTCCCCGTCTAGACGGCTTCGTCGAACGACTGTATGATTTAATAGAAAACTGTGCTAAAAGACCGCGCCACGAGTGTCCAGCGGGCACGGTCCACTGCGCGGCTAGCCCGTGGCTATCCGCCATGAAACACACAAACCAGTTTGTAAGTACACAGTAACGCAGTTAGCGGCGCAGGTCGGCTAGGTCTGCCTCCATTATCGTGAGCTTTTTGTTTGTTCGCGGTTCGCGGTGAGGGCATCAAGAGGCAGACGCGGTCTTCATTGCTTCGCGATCAAAAAGACTGCCCCGCACAAACACAGCAAAGCGCCTTAAGGTCGCTTTCGCCAGGAGACCGAGACACAATATGTCGCGAGACACGTGTCGCGCTCTCAGCGCGAACTGGCGCCCATAATTATAATTTCATAATTTCAAGTGGCTGTCGCGGTCTCGGCGCGAACCAGCACCTTAAGCGCATGGCAGGCCGCGCGCTGACAGCCATCTGCTAATTTTATATCTTAACTGATTCGTTGCGGATGGCACGTATCAGTGTCATCATTTTCTTTCGCGTGTGGCGTTAGGCACGGATATGTGTCATTTTAAAATCGACAATAACTCCTTCAATTCAGTTTAAGAAAAAAATTAGCCAGAACCAAACTATTTCAATTTTTCACGTATTTTAAGCTCGTAGACTTCGTTTCTGGATTTAGTAAGATTTTTATAAAAAAGGAGTCACCAACCTTTTATTAAATTTGCAGAATTTGATAATATAAATAATATATTTATTACAGCGTAAACGACCAACTCCCTAAAGCGGGAAAATCACACTGCTTCTGTTGGTTTTCTTTGTCTCCTATGAAATGCTACATTTTTAAAAACGCACGATAACATTTTCTTTTCCCATTGTAACGACAACTTTATCTATAACGTTGAAATAACACAGTCCCTGAAGTGTTGATAAAAATGTAAAAATGTCTCGAAATATTGCAGGTCACTGTCATACAATTTTGGCGGTATACAAAAATATAGTCCTCATATTTATAATCGTCTATGTTAAGAATAATAAGAAAATACAAATACTAAATCAAAAAAATATGTAGTAAGACATCATACCTAAATATTTCTGGCGTCTAGAATCTATTTACATTCTTCGTTATTTTAAAACACAAAAAGGATTTAGAATTAAACTTTATATAAAGCTAAATTATAGATATACAAATAAATCAGACATTTATGCATCATATGTATGTACCTACTTGATATAGAAAAATACCACGCTGCTTCAAACTGCGCGGGTCAACATGGTTAATATGAGTCATAACGCTAGGACAGAGAGTTGCATTTGCTAAAAGTGCTGTCACTCCTTAGAAAAGAGCTGTTTTGTTGATATTGTTTACCGTTGGCCCGCAAGGACTGTAATCACTCTGCGATAAGGTTCATTTTGCATGAAATTTTAAGTTCTTGCAAAAAAAAGGGTTTGAAAAATACCACGAGTTGTTGTAAACAATGGACGGCCCCGGCCGGAGGGATGCAAGTTGCGTGACCCTACGAAGTACAATTTACAATATTCGGTCTTATGCCTTGCGTGTATGTTTTATTTTTGCACGGAAGGATACAACCTATTTATCTTGTAAGCGCATCTTGTTTTTTGAATTACTTTTACTTCTGGTTTGCTATCCTTAGTAACCAGACGTGCGTGCTCTACTTGTTCCTATTTACCTTACCGACTTTCGCTAAGTGTTTTTGTGACGACCGTGGCTTGTGTTACTGGACTCTACTGATTTTGCCTTGCGACGATTTCGGCTTTGAACAGGACTCCGTAATTTGCAATTGTGACGATTTTGGCTTGTGTTACTGGATCGTGATTTTGCCTTGCGACGATTTTGGCTTTGAACTGGACTCCGTGATCTACCATCGTGACGACTTCAGCCTGTGCACGCGAATCTCTGTTTGCCGTGAAATTCAAGTAAGTAAGATTATTTTCATACTTGGGGAAATTTTCCCTGTTCGCGTCCATTTAGTGCAGGCAAAGAGCAGTCAACTTCACTTGTCGCTATAAATAAAAAAAATAGAATCGGGAAAGATGCGCTCTCGTTTCATACTCACTGGCTTGCTCTTTAATCCGCGCTCTCGTGGGAGAACCTTACTCACTCAAGAGTGTATCCGCTGCTAAATATTATGTAAAAAAAATACATTATCTTCAAAATAGAGTAGCTAAATCCCAAATATGATATCTACTTACTTACTAGCTCTTTTTTTAATACACCTAATTTACATCACTACCTACATAGTACATATTTTTAGACCAATTAGGATTTATAGACTAATAAAAATGCCCCTTTAAAGCGTCTCGCCTTTTTACTGTCGAAATAAAACTATATACGGGAGTTTCATTCGAATATTTCTTTTTGTAGGTATGGAATACCCTTCTTCGAGTTCTTCGGAACCTGGACCATCGTGTGACATAGATCCTTTGGATTGGCCAATTCCTGGACCATCATCTGGCATAGATCCATATATGGCTCTTCTCCCAAGTTCACCCATACCTAGACCATCATCCACCATAGATCCCATAAGCGTGGAATTGGAACAAATTATGTCTCCACAAGAAAGTGATCCGTTATACGACATACCAGGCTTAGATTTATATGGAGACGAAGAATTGTATGGGATTTTAAGCGGCAATAACGAAGAAGTATTAAATGAATTAAGCAGTGCAAGTCCTAACGTGGAAGCAAATGCTGAAGATTATCACGCCGATAACAATGATGAAGAGGAAGATTCTGTAGAAGAAACGACTGGTTGGGTTCCAGGTAACCCCAGTGATATGCCAAAAATATCATTTACGGGAACAAGTGGTATATTGGAGCCACATAACGCAGACATCAATAGTTATTTAGACTATTTTTTTTTATTTTTAAATTCCCATTTTTTAACATTAATAATGGAATGTACAAATAAGTACGGAAACAAATTAAAAGCTGAAGCGACTACTGCACGTGCTCGCTTTAGTAACTGGACCGATTTAAGTGTCCCCGAATCAAAAACTTTTCTCGGCATACTATTGCTAATGGGTACTATAAAACTTAATAGAATGGTAGATTATTGGTCAACGCATTATTTTTTCCGCTTAAGTCCACGCCTATTTATGACCAGGGATAGGTTTTTTTTAATTTTAAGAGCTTTGAATGTGCAAACCATCGAAAGGGCAGAGAGTATTTATAAAATAAAATCTTTAATTGATTTATTCAACGACACCGTTAATGCAGTGTATTACCCAGTGAAAGAGTTGACAATTGACGAATCTCTTATACTGTGGAAAGGGAGACTATTTTTTCGCCAATACATCAAAAGTAAAGCTCATAGATACGGCATTAAATTGTACATTTTAGCCGACGCCAACGGCATAATTTTAAAAATCCATGTATACGCAGGGTCACAAGACGTACTAGTAGGAGGTAGAAATCACACAAAAAAAGTAGTACATTTGCTAATGCAAAAATATTTAGAAAAAGGGCATGCTTTATATTTGGATAATTTTTATACCAGCGTGGGATTAGCTGAGGAGCTAATAGGAAAAAAGACGTACGTGACTGGTACCTTAAGAGCAAACCGCATCGGAAATCCATCGGAATTAAAAACTACCAAATTAAAAACTGGCGAATCGTATATAGTACATAATAATAAAAAAAGTATAATCACCAAATGGCAAGATAAAAGGGAGGTGATATTTATAAGTACTGAACATAAAAGTCTCTATCGAGGGACTACTAGTCGCCGTGTACGCACAATAAAATATAAACCGGCAGTACAAATAAAATATAATCAATATATGCGGGCAATAGACCGTCACGATCAGATGCTAAGTTATTATTGCTGTGAGCACAAGACCCTGCGCTGGTATAAAAAAGTCATCGTACATATTATACAAATATGTTTGGTGAATGGGTATTTACTTTATAATGCTAACAATGCAACTAATAAAACCACATTATATCAATTTAGAAGAAGTGTCATGGAGGAATTGTTACCAATGCCCAACACCTTTGAACTTTCTCGGCCTCTATCAGAGGGGAAAATACATTTACCGACCAACTTGCCAAAGAGAGGTAATAATACCTTAAGAAAAAGATGCAAGGTCTGTTACGCCAAAACTAAAAAAAGGGTTGCTGTAATAACTGGCTGTCCCGATTGCCCTGGATTCCCAGGCCTATGCCTTAAAGATTGTTTCAGAGAATTTCATAAATATTGAAATTCTCTGTAACCTTGTGATCATGCATGCGTCTGTTGTAAATTAGCACCGTTTGTGTCTTCGACCGTACGAATATTTACATATAAATCACTAAATCATCTACACAGTTATATCCCTTCATTTTTGTATCGTCTGATTGTACTATGTATAGGTACAACGTGTTAATGAAAAAGCGCTAAACCTGAAATTTGTTTGTTCAGTTTCATATTTAAATTAAGCAGTGTCCGTTCATTTCATATTATCAGAGCCTTTAACCTATCAGCGGCGGCCATTTTAGATAACAATAGAATTTAATTGTGTCTAGGGGGCTTCCGCTTGGGGTCGAACTGTTAATATTAATGAACCTACTCAAACACAAGAAAAAAAAGGCAAACTTTTGGAAATAGTCCGCGAAATTATTTTTAATAATTAAGTATAATATGCATGTACTTCTTTTATATTAAAAATAAGTTGAGATGTCTGAGGTTCAGCATTTTTTGATTAACTCGTTTGGTTTTTTTGCATAATCGAGCTAATTTGTATGTTGTCAATAATGAGAAATGTAGGTACTACGTAAGGGATAAAAATGTTCACTGTTAAAAAGGAAGTACTACTTTTATTATACAGGATAACCCTACCTACTAATAAAATACTTCCTTTTATTATGTTTATTTATGTAAGTTACGAGCTAATGGTCTACAAATAAATTGTTTGTAAATTTAAATATTTTTATTAGAATCAGGTACATATTTATTGTTTGATCAAAGCGTCATTCACCAAAGACTATTATTGCCAATTTCAACAAGATTAATTAACCTCTTAACATAATCATAAAAATCTAGCTTATACATTATTTAAAAAATCAGTCCTAACTTACATAAATATAAAACAAGTCATACAAAATTATAAAACGCATCCTTATTTACCTACATACTGATATCAATGTCATTAGAATAGACCTTAGCTTCGCAGTGAGCGAGATTAACAAATTATTAAAACCCTCGGAAGAGTCATTGTCTTATGTTTTATGTTACTGCTGCGAAAATGTAAATGCTGTAAAAATGTATATTTAGGTTGATTGGATCCACTTATGTCATGTTTTTCAATAAATATTAATATCTAAATTCAAACTCTGGTTTCATTTAACTCTTGGTATTCATTTGATTATTTTAATAAATCTAATATTTGCTGCATCTTCATAATTCGCTCGTATGGTTTGAATCGCAATAATTCGTTGGAAACCAACTGGCCAAAATATTTACAGCTATGTATGTCCAGTACGGTAGGGACATCACATTCCTTAGTTTCTACGCTATTTACACTGTCCATTACTAAAGTTTCTGTGCATGGTTCACTTTCAACCATTTTTTTTTCTGTGGTAGTCGCACTGTCCATCATATTTTCTTCTTTATTTGTTGCAGTATCCCTAGTTGTTTTTTTGTCCGGTATTAAATCCCGTTCCCAGCTTGGTGGTAGGTCCCAGTCTTGTGAATTTGGTATTGTCTCTTCGTCACTGTCACATTGTGTCTCGATTTCTGTTTCGGGAATGTACTTCCTTTTTCGCCTTAGTTCTTAAACAATAAATCCACTATTAATAACAAATATATGGCAGTATGTACTTTTCAAAATGCTTTTTTTACTGACAGTTACAAAAAATTCGGAAAAAAGTAATGTGATTGTTGATCGATCACCAACAGTTTTCATAGCATAGTTTCTTAGAGTAGTAATTCTAATTTCTGTTAACGCCATAAATTCAAATTTAATTTATAATTAAATAAAAACTACCTATTAAATGTTGTGCTCACTTGTAAGTGACATACATATCAGAATTAATATGTTTTTGTAATTTATCTAGCGTATTCATATGTATTGCTGTTAGTGAGACTTTATAAGTAAAACAATATTTTAGGCCTAATTTAATATTGTATATTCAATAATATCATTAGGAAATGCGAAATAAGCTGAAAAGGTTTAGCACAACTGTATTAAAAAGTCACTTACCTTCCATTTCCAAAATTACACTTATTTTGCCACTTCTAATCACTTAAAACAACGCGCCTGTCCGTTCACGTCAAATTTCGAATGTAAACTAACAGTATTCAAGCTTTGAACGTGTAAAAAATGGTCAAAATACTGTTTTCTTTTCCGCATGGCGGAAAACACAGATGCGTGTCATCTAATCGTATGGCGCTAGGCACTGATCAGTGTCACGTTATTTTTGCTCGACGCCACAGTTAAAAGTTAGCGAAATTAGCCATCGCAACGAATCAGTAACGGGCATGACATAACGGTATTTGTCGGGTGGGAGCGAACTCGTTTAAGTGGGCGCAGACCTTAATCCTTCACTCTGATGGTGACGGGGTGAGCAGACTGTTTGTGTCCGATGCCTTGCTGGCTTGCTCGGCATTTAGTTCGATTGCAGGTGCGACTATGGTTCCGGTTGTTTAGCGCGCTTGAGACATTACGGATAAACAATCCCAAGAAAGGCTGTTGAAGGATTCGTCGGGATTAATCACCAAACTTCTAGGCTCAGGGCTAGAGTAGGCTTAGGGAGAGAGACGGAGATGATTTCCGCTCCGGCTCCTACTTAGTGCTCTGCACTAGCTGTAGGCTATAGCCTATAGCTATCCAGCGTGGTAACGCAGCCAGTGTTATAGGCACAGAAATCTAAATAATAAGGTTTTCTGTGGCTATAGGCAACTTTGCGCCGAGCGCTTTACGGGGCGGGGGGTCTACCGCCGAACGAAAAATGTCATCGCTTTGATGTTTCTCTCTCTTTTCTTTTCGCTTGAAATGATAGAGACAGCTGCTAATGCTGTATCTATAAGCGATAGCCGATTTAGTTAGGCGGTAGAAGCGCCGGTTGTTTGATTACTGAAAAAACATTTTCTGTGAATTTAACTCCATTAAAATAAACTTATACATCAAAATTTTATCTGCCATTTGAATTGAACTTAAATAACTGTATGGTAAGTAATTCGTTATTTTATTTTAGCTGACAGGTACATACTGGAGTAATACTTTAGCTTTTAGCAAATGTCAATCACAAAAAAACCGTAACAATCTTAAAAATAATCTTAATATTCTTACTCCTATAACAAAGCAACATTGTAAAATGATCTTTAATAACAATACACATGTTACATATTTACTTGTTATTCACAATTTTTTCGTTATTCAATATTAGACACATCCAAGACAGACTTAACAAAGAAATCAATACATCATTTTACATACTCTGAAATATAATTTAACCTGTTACATATAAATCAGTACATAATGAACACTACTACAGTTTACAATAGTCTAAGAGTAGGTGGCAACTAGTATTCCAAGAGCTGGGACCAATTAGGTATTTGAGCCAGGCTGAAAATGTAACAAATTCTGCCTCAAATTCTTACCCAAAAGTTGTTGCCAGCTCGAATAAACTGTTGTTAATTTTTATAAACTTAATGCACATTTAAATCTTTGAAGTGAAAACTTCTTTCATCATGCTACAGACAGATTTTTCGTGGGCTGTGAATTGAATTCTAGCGTCACGCTCGGGAATGATAAGAAATCTTCAAGCAAACTCGGGACCATGGCCGTTGGACATATAGAAATGCGTCAGCATTTTCCATTGGCCGTCTAGAAATGTGTCAGCATTTGCAGATGACAATGACCAAACCCTAGTTTTTCCCACATAGTTTCCTAAGTAAGCTATCAAATTCTAAGTTATAAGTTTTCACTTCTATCGGCAGTTCCTATGACTGCCATTTTTTTTTTATGATTGCATGTCTTACTACTGTGTCTTGAATTTAGTTTGCAGAGTCTATACTGGCTCCGTACTGTTTCAATCTAGAAAACAATCCATATTGACACTCTTTACTGAACAAATACTAGTCATGGTGGCTAAGCCGAAGCAGGCATTACTTAATTAAATGAAGTCATTTACAAAAGTTTGACAAAGTACTTCTGCTTTGTGGTAAAGGTTGAATGTGAATCCTACTTAGGTTTAGTTAAACATGTAATTAAAAATGTTAAAAATTTGGCAGGCTCGATCCAGTCCTATACAACAAAGCAACAATCCACAACCTTTGTAAATACATTTCTAAACTATTTGTTTCAAAATACCCTGTCTAATAAGCGTCTGACACTCTGAAGTTGGCAAAAAATGTCTACTATTTTTCTTCAACATGATCACATCACCATCTTCAAGTTCTAGTTTACCAAAATCTGCCATGCACAGGACCTCGATATAGAGAGATTTGGGTGGTTTTAAGTTTTCTGTTAAGTCAATTCCACTGTACCCAATATCCCGGCCGAGGGATCTCATGTAAGACGCTAGATTAGTGGAGTATTTGGAGAACCAATCATATTCTTCGTCAGATAGAAGCTCCCGGACATCCGGAGGCAGGACGGAACCAAACTCCCAACGCAGAGTCTTGATCTTGGACATGCGGCTGTAGAGATACGCCAGCAGGCAGCGCTTGTTCCTCTCCAGGGCCGAGTGCCGGACCTGCACCGTCGTCCACAGAGACTTGTTTTCTGTTGTCGCATTCCTGAAATCATTGAAGCAATTGTTTTAGTTTCATTTTGCATCTCAGGTACCTACCCCAGATTGTTTGTAAGCTACTGTAATCCAGATTATGGAATAGTACTTACGCATCATTCATATTCATCTTGAACAAGAGGTGCATTTCCTCAAGTATTTGCCGAATTTTTTCATCCTGAGAAAGAGATAATAAAGTTTTAATAAGGTCCAAACAATAGGTTAATTACCTACAACTTGTTACTGATACCAACATTGAATTGATCTATTGTTTCTTGATTTCTCTCAGCCTCTTTCAATAACTCTATTACTTTTTCTGCAAACATCTTACAAACCGATAGAGAGATATTTTATGCAAGTAATTATGATATATTTCTAGAATTCTGTAAGTGCAAATCTGCAACCCATACGAAGTTACGAACGAATTATAGAATTATACTCCTAAAAACCTATACAAAGTTACATAGCACTAATCCGTGTATGGATGCAGCATCACGTTCTACTCAAGATTAAAAACTAAAAAGTATTTTAACTTGTAAACATGACTGTAATAGGTTTACAAACTAAAAGTTAAACACTTAAAACAGGTATACAGCATTTGTATTTGGGCATTGAGGTGATGAGTTGGGCAGTCGGGTACTTTTTACGCGCTTTTTACTTTGAATTTGAAACTAGGAAACCTGAAAATAAAATAAACTGTACAGTACTACGGTATACGGGTATACAGATTACAGAATGTATAATACAATCACAGACCAATAAGAATACACAATACAATACATTATACTTGACAACTTGACTATACATAAAAAATTGTGTTGCCAGTCACTAGCCACTCAATTAAACCAAAGTTACCCAAGCCAAAGGTACTCACTAAGGTGCTGGCCAAGCTAAAGGTAAGCCAACTCGTATTGCCAACACTTGTCGAGGTTCGAGGTTGTTGTTAGTTGTTACAGTGACGATAATATTTTTATTATTATTGGTCTTAAAATTATCAAAGGAATGAGGCGTTTTCCAGATGAAGATAGACTTGTCAAAAATAGTTCTAAATTTTGCCAAGTGTGGCACCACTGTGTCTTTTTGTGAAATTTCTCTAACAAAATGGAACATTGGCGCCACTTATGGTGAAATTGAGAACTGTATTTGACAAGTCTATCTTCATCTGGAAAACGCCCCATTAATTGCACTATGGACAACGCTATCAATCAATTTATTTATTTGTTTTCAATTAAAATTTAAAACTAAACATCTACTTAAGTCAAAGTCAGCTTATTAACATATTATTAATTTGTCCACCCATGAAATGATTCGGCTCCATTCATAATTAGGAACATTGTATTTCTTCAGGTTTGTAAGGCTAAGGCCTAAGCTTATATTTATGCTATTTCACACTATAATCTGTGTTCCAAATTTCAACTCGTGTGAAATCGTTTCCAAAGTGAGCTATCAAATTCTGAGTCAGTTTTAGTTGCTACTTCTATCAGCAGTCCCTATAACTGCCAATCTTCGAAGTGAAAACTTATATGGCCACATGAAGATTTTCCGTGGGCTGTGAATTGAGTTCAAGCGTCACGTTCGTAAATTAAA
The DNA here is from genome assembly GCA_963693475.1 of Ectropis crepuscularia. Taxonomy (NCBI): domain Eukaryota; kingdom Metazoa; phylum Arthropoda; class Insecta; order Lepidoptera; family Geometridae; genus Ectropis; species Ectropis crepuscularia. The sequence continues at coordinate 916,488 of OY856342.1, read as the reverse complement.
TAAATCTTCAGGTATTAAACCATAATGATCTAGATAGCCACAGTCATAGCCACGCCCTCCGGTTTCACCAGCATACAATTCAGTGAGCTATCAAATTCTGAGTCAGTTAATGACTCCCAATTTTATTTTTTTATTTGAAGTTACAACTTTTGGCGCACTAAACTTAGAATTTTCGTGGGCTGAGAATTGACCTAATGCTTCACGTTTGTAAATGAAAGAAATCTTCGGGTGAACTCGGGATCATGGCCATCTAGAAATGCATAGCATTTCAACATGGTCATAGCGTGCTACCACGGTTTCCATTACATATTTACACATCCAACCATGACCATGCTTAGAATTTAATTTGTTTAAATAAATATAAATATACACGATTTTGCTTTGAAGATTTATTCTAAACCAGCAGCGCTCCCCATCAGTTTCAGTCGCGTAGTTTCCAAAGTGAGCTATAAAATTCTGAGTTATAAGTTTTCACTTCCAGCGGTAATCTCTATGCCGCCTGCCAATTTTTTTTTATTCACCTCAAAAAAAATGTGTTTAGTATTCCATTCAATTAATGTCGCTTCTCGCAGCTAACAAAGTTTCCTTACATTACTTTATTTCCTATTATTTTTTAAATTAAAAGTTGTAAATATGCTGGCAGCACTGGATATTCCAGCGGAATGTCAAAAACAAAGTCAAAAACATCTAATTGACAGCTTAGATAATTCTTATTGCCAGATTATTATGAAATATCTTAAAATAAAACTATTTTCTATTGGTATTAACATTTCTCAGTCTTATTTAAAAAAACAGGATTTTTGCAAAAAAGCTGACCACGTTAATAAGATTGCTTATGGAGTAACTGGCTTTTATGGATAAAGCACGCTAATTGTCAATAATCATAATAATTAAAGCGCTCTAAACTAAATGTTCTCTGATTGGTTGACACTCAATATTTTTTGATGCTATCTCTGTATCTATCGGGATAAAATTATCGTAAATACTAGTAAATGGATGTTACATTATACACTAAACTGACCTAACCTACGTAGGATTACAATCTCGCGTTTCTAAACCCTTTATAACGCTATGAAAAATTCCTCAAACCATCAAGGTAATCAGTCACAGTAAAGGTCGTGTTGGAACTAGTGATGCGCCGGATCGTTCAAAATATATTTTTGCGGACACGGATCTGGACATGGATATTAAATTTTGGTCTCAAGATCCGCGGATACGTTAACTAATCTTAACTTTCTGAGAGCACGCGATGGTGAACATTGCACAACGACCTTTGGAAAGAGACAGAAATATTTTTTTAAAGTGTTCTTTTAAGTTAAATATATTATTTACTACTAAATTTAAATCAATTTATCCCATAATAAATAAATAAAGATATTGTAAAACAACATTCCCATAAGACATTGTTTAAATATATCTATCATCACTTTAATAAACATAGCACAAATATTCCTAACTGATCGCATTATACATATTTGTAGTTGATTAAGTACCTTTGAGTTATGTACCTACTGTTATTGGTATGTTACTTCCTACGATAGGTAAACGTTTGCAACACAAAGGTTTCACCCACTGACTTATATGGCTCCGCTACCATTCAAAAATTATATATACTCAAATATGGGCTTTATACAATGCCAGTTAAGATATAGATTACAATTTGACAACATAAATTAGCAGACGGCTGTCAGCGAGCGGTCTGCTAATTTTTGTTGCCAATGTATTAATCTACATCTTGAAGGGCATGGTATAAAGCCCATATTTAAGAGTATTTTATTTGTCGTGTGGTAGCAGAGTCATATTATATTAAGTGAGCGCAGACCTTACAGGTGCCAAATCCTTAAAAAAATATTATTATAAGTGGTTAACCATAGGTGAGTTTTGTATCCCATTAGCTCTGAAGTGGCGCACCTTGCTCTAAGACTGGTATCCTGCCTTATTAAAATTTTATCGAAATGCTTTCCAAATGACCCTCCCTGACCAGAGTAACTTAGTAAGGTGGGGGAAAATGTTGCTATACTTGTGGTAAGGCGATATGTACAGCAAGGTACATATTGACATATTGACATTATTTAGACAGACCTCGTGGCTTAGTGGGTAGTAGCTCTGCCTGCGAAGCCGAGGGTCGTGGGTTCGATTCCCACCCAGTGCAAATATTTGTGTGATGAATTTAAATGTTTGCACTGTGTCTGGGTGTTTCTATGTATAATAAGTATGTATTTAAAATTATATAAGTATTATATATCAGCTATCTGGCCACCATCGTACAAGCTTTGCTTAGTTTGGGGTCAGATGGTGTTGTGTGTGAATTGTCCACCAATATATTGTCCACCAATATTGGTAGGATGCAAGGTGCTCCTTAATAGGGGTCATTACTCACAGCGCCATGACAGAGTACTTGAAACCATACGTGTAGCCATAAGCCTTTCGGTAGCTAGAGCCCAAATGGGATTGACGACAAACAAAAGACAAATTAACTTTGTAAAAGAGGGTGCAACTTCAAACTCCAAGAACAAGCCTTACTCAATCTTGGGTTCAGCACCTGATTGGACTATTTTAATGGACACGTATGAAACGCATTATAAAATCCCAGAGGATATGGGTGTTTCGTCATCCAGACCGGACATTTTCCTTTTTTTAGAGCTACAAAACGTGTAGTCCTTGTGTGTCCTTACCGTAACGTGGGAAACTAATATACCAAAAGACCACGTGATGAAACAAAATAAGTATTACGACCTTCAAAACGAATTAACAAAAATGCCTATGTAGTTAATTTATACGCTGTAGAAGTTGGAACGAGAGGTATACCAGCAAAATCTCTCTATAACCTGCTTCAAGACCTTGGCTCGTCCAGAAGTGTAGTAAGTTCTATACTAGAACGAGTATCTAAAGCTGCACTAGTAGGATCATATCGGATTTGGCTGGGCAGGGAGAGAAATACGAGTAGTGAAGGTGAGTGTTGACGTACGTCACTAAGGGGCCCCTTTTAAGCCTACATCCGAGTCACAGTTTTGGGGTCTACTCGAGATTTCTCTCTCTGTCACACGATGGACCCGGCACCCGCAAGGTGAATCCATGGAATGCTAAGAAGTTCGTTTCTTTTAACAGAATTTCTAATTTTGTTCCATCAATGACTTGAAAATGAGTGAGTGAGTTAGAAGAGAGAGAAAACGCCATTCTCCTAACTCCTAACGCATTCATCTTATACTAATTTCAAAAACTTGAAATAAATTGACTCTCTTTCCATCAATTATTTTTATGATTGGGACGTTTGATGATTTAAAATCGCAAATACTACATTATATGCATGTGGTAAAAAACGATTATTTTAACAGACACAAAAATGCTTATTAAATCGTCGTTACAGTCATTTTGGTTTCGATATAACTGGCAAGACCGCTAAAAATACTCCCGAGTAGGTACCTACCTATTTTTAATCTTTACTTTCATTCCATTGGTCTTGGTCTGAGTTTATTACTGTGTAAACATTTGCGAATTGTGCTTTTGTTATTCATATTGGATTGGATTTATCTTATTGATCGATTAACCTTCACCGTTGTGCATCGTTCCTTACTTCGAGCTAACTAAAATCTCAAAACTGCCAACAGAGCGCAGCGTATTTTACGTGTGATGATAACACAACACAGTAAAACGTAGTCCGCCTCATTTTGGGAGATCATTGTGCACGCGATTCCGTCGAGCGTCGGTTGTGTGTTAGCGACGGAATATATTTTACAAAACATGTTATCGTGACCTTAGTGTTAACTGGATTACTTTCAGTGTACTATCGTTAAGTTTTATCACAGTGTAAACCAACTATTATTCTATAACAATGAGTGCCAAGAAAGTAACCGATACCAAAATCCCTGAGGATAGTGAATACGATTCTGGCGTTATTTCGGGCCCCATTGACGAATGGCCCGATTCCGGTGTGATCAGTAGTGAAATACCAAGTGAGGACCAGACGGAAGAAAAGAATGTGCCAAGTGAGGAGAAGACGGTGCCAACTGTTACTGTTCAGAGTGACATGGACAGTGGAGTACTGGATGTTTATGAAGACTTCTCAAATCTGAATTTGGAACCTCAAACAGTGGTCCCTCCCCGTCCTGCAGACAACAAGGCAGCCCCGCAGCTGCCGCCTCTACGCATACTGTTCAAGCAGGACGATGATGGAGACACGTAAGTACTTTATAGTATTTGTGTGACACAATGCAAGTATGGAATTAAAATCCAGTGAATTCAAGGTGTTGTAAATTGCTAATGAATGTAATCAGTAAATGTTAAAACACATAAAATATATGTAGGAATCAAAACAGGAAGAGTCCAAAGTTCATGGTAACCTGTAGCGATTCTGTGCCTTATTTTGCAATAGGTACTTATTTTTTGTATTCAAATATTATGTTAGGCAATGTTATCACAGTTTACAATTTATCCTGTATTTGAGTGGTGTAATGGTGGTTGGCTAGAGTTTATGACCAACGTCCAAGAAGAAGGACGTCTTCTATTGGTCAATTGTTTGTTGTTATTGTAAAACAAATTTTTACTTTATAGATACTTTGCCCAGATATTTAATATTAAGAATTTGGTTCCATGGTTCAACAGTTCATTACTCTAATTTTTATCAATTCTAATCACAGTCTATAAAGTAAATTTTTGAAAAAAATTATATTGTTTGAGAATAACTGTTTTTTAAGACAAGTTAACCTTCTCCAAATATTTCAAGTTTAATTTATATTTTAATTATTTGTTAGCATTGGGGCCTTGTAGCATAACACACAAACAGTAGAGACAACCAACCTACATTCCAACCACTTTTTATATTATCATTAATTTGATAGGTTCAAGATTTTTCAGTGATTTGTCTGTAAATTATACTTAATTAATTTATTGATGTAAATAAAACTTCCATATTTGTGTTGATAATTAAGTAATTTAATTTTTTTAAATCAACAAAGATTCAAAGAGAATCTTAATAATTAGAGTAATTTCGTTAGTTAGTAGTTACCAAGTAGGGTAGCTAGTAATTACTACCTAGGGTTTTAAACTACTAGTATCTTCTAACTCAACTAAGAATGAGATGATGTTCCCTCCTAGATGTCTTTCTAAAACACAACAAAACTATAAATATTGCGTTAATCACTACAAATGCCTAAACCACAAAATAATCTTAAGAAACCACATTACTAAATTAAGATGTATAAAACTAATCAGAGCACTCTCTGTTTTCCTTATCATTAAAAAATACCTACATTTGTATTATCTTACAACTATTAATTTTTTGTTTAGTACATAATTGGTCAATTTTACTTTAACCATAGTGTGACTCTTTGAGATTTAAACAAATCAAAAAACAAATAATTCTTCACCTAGAAGTGTTTTTCAAAATTATAATCAAAAAAATGTATTTTAAACATTATACAGGACGTAATTAAGATCCAAATTATTGTTTCATTATCACAACATTTTGACAGCTTTACAACCTCATCACAACTGCAAAACGTTGTGGTAATTAAATATTATTCGTGGTTAAGTAATAATGTTTAAAATAATGTGTTAAAATTGCGAAAATTTAAAAACAATATGATAAAATACTTTCATAGTAAGCGTAAAAAATGTTGTAAATTGATAGATATTGGTGCAATGGTGCAACAGGCTAACTTGGCATCCTCTCTATAATATCAGTGATGTCACTACGTGTTTGCTATTGCCCATGAATAGTGGGTAAGGCAAGGTCAACAATAAGCCCAGTCAGTGTTCTAAAAGTAAGGGACAAGATTAGTAAACAAACTCGATATTGTGGAGTGTCTCTTATACAAATTTGCTCAAGTTTTTACACACCTACTTTGACAATATTGCAGGTTTGAGTAAATTCAGCAAATAAGATATTTATATTTAAGTATTCGTATTTTCCAAATTTACTCAATTGAGTTCTTAATGACCTTGATAGAACAAGTAGCAGGTGTACATTTTCAAAGGTGCCATATTCAATGTTTCTATGTATAATAAGTATGTATTTACAACTATATAAGTATTATATCAGCTATTTAGCCCCCATGCTACAAGCTTTGCTTAGTTTGGGGTGAGATGGTGTTGTCTGTGTGAACTGTCCACCGATATTTATTTATTTATTATTCAGTATGGTGTGTTATTTACAGCAATTCTTACATTTTCAAAATGTAGCCAACAATAGGTTTTATTTTGTTGCAGACAATTACACATTGCAGCTTACCACGGTAGTTTAAAGGCCATCAGCACGCTCATCAAAATCTGTCCATGCAAAGAGTTGTTGGACGTACAGAACGATGCGGGGCACACAGCACTGCACCTCGCGGTGCTGAGCCAGAGCCCCGTGGCCACGCGCATGCTAGTCATCGCCGGCGCCTCGCTCGCCGTCCGCGACCGCAAGGGGGACACGCCCTTACACAAAGCCACTGTACTCAAAAATGTTGAATGCATCAAAGCTCTTCTCAACCGAGTTCCGGAGCAAAGAGAACGAAGGATATCAACAGTGCTCAATCAGAAAAATTACAATGGTGAGTCATTAATCATAATAATGTAATGATTACTAATTAGTAATTATATCATTATCCTAAAAGAGCATGGTTGGAGTAATTACCACTGCTATTAATTTGACCATTTCACAAATGCATAACAAAGGTTTATTTCATACTTAATTTGCTTAGAATGCCTATTACAGAACTGATCGAAATGTGATATCATATTTAGAACTTTAAATAACTAATGACGTATGTCACAATAACAAGTCTAGAGTCTCTCTAGAATTGTTGACCTGAAACTTGTTTTACATCTAAATTAAATGTACCTATCTATATGATTTGTACACTGATAAGTGTATCATACTGCGGTAAATATATTTTGACAATGAACACTGCTCGTTTACATATCAAATGTATGGCCAGGTTGTTGAAATGTATGAAACCAATTCAATCAGCAGCATTACATGCAAGTTTTATACCTAGAAAATTGATGATGTGTCTCTCTGAAATCATTAATTAAATTACCTCATGGTTTCATAATTTTTATGAGTTTAATTTTAATAAGGAAATAGTTTTTAAAGTGGTTTGACATTCAGTAGACTTGAAGCTTGACGAGTTTATTTACTTGCATTTTTATAAATAACTGGAATAAGTTGCGGTGGAAATGCATTTATGCGTACCCTTCAGCCTGGGAAAGACGAGCGGGCTATGTGGACCTCGACAGTCGACACCACGAGTGGTGGCCCTGCCGACTACAACATCTTAACGACGGGTACATGGGGACGCTTTCGTCTTCTGGCACGAATCCCGCCGCGGCTTTCCTGTTGCCAGGGAGTGTATTTCCTTTCCCCTGGACAGTAGGAGGCAGTATTGCCAGGCTTCTCTCGTGCGCTATTCCCGTCACCGGCTAGGACCATGTGACCACGGGATCGTGAATGAGACTGGATGTCCGCACATCCAGGCATCCTTGGTCTATCAATTCCCGAGCGTGCTTCGGGAAAGTTTTAGGATTATTACTTGGTCAGAGAAAAATATCAGACAAATATCCTTCCCAAGTCTTTCCAGTGAACTTCTAAACGCGCTGCTCGAAGAGCGAGTAGCGCAAATATAAATTCAGGTCTCGGCCAGGATTAGTGATCTGTCAACATGATCCTACCAGGATCAGTCAACACCTGACTGATCCTTAGGGCGGAGGTTCCCGAGCAACGCACCTCACCCTGAGATATCTCTAGGGTTGCAAAACACGGACGATTACTTGTTATCTGTCCAGATCCACCACACACACACACACACACACACACACACACACTCGATGAGTTCATATTATTATACCTTAGTCATTCGAATATTGATTCGCATTATACAACGTATGTACGTAACCATTTATGTATAATGAAAACCCTAAGGTTTTTCCAGTATGAACAATATAATTTTATTTTACGAACGTGTGTGTTGACCTGTTGACAGTGAACCTACGCTCTCATACTAACACCAACAAATATAAATCAGACCGAATATAGAAACAAACTTGATATATATTTTTGCTAAATTGTAGGCATTTAATGCCCACAAATGTGTTTTGTGAGCAGATAAGCTTTGGTAACGTTTTAATGTCATTGAATGATAATAAAGAGGTATTATAAACTGAGCCGGGCTGTCGGTACGATACGAAATAATTTAAATGTAGGGAAAGAAAAGGTTAGGTAATATGAAAATCATTATTTTTAGGGAAAGGGATAGTCGTAGAAATAGAATCACCTTTACAAACAACGCTTCTCGGTTATGCCTTTGTAGTGCCTGTTATTTTCCAGCGGTAAAGAATTAGTAGCTTATGTGCTATGGCAGACTGTAATCTGTGTGCCAAGTTAACCCAATCCGTTCAAACGTGATTGGGCAACAAAGATCCATCCAACTTTCGCATATATGAAGTTAGTAGGATTATCCCAAGTTGAGTTGTGTTCGTATGACAGCCACGTGTGCGTGCCGAGTACCTCTCACGAACGACATCCTCTGGACGTGAACAGTTGACCGGAGGCCAGGTCCGGCGAAGGGCGGCGTGCGTGCGCCACACGGAGACTCTCTAGGATCTGTCGGCGACGGAACCAGTTTACTGCGAACACACTTATTAGACATTGTTTACGTGTGAACGCGCCGCGGCGGCCGCTGACGTCGCGCCCTCAAGGTCTCGCGACTCCTCCATGCGACCGGATAACAGTACGACTGTAAACTCACAAGAACGCAACGACTCGACAAGATCATGTAAAATTTGGGAAACCCTACACCTGACGGCTGCATCGAAAAGACATTAGCTATTCGCTTTTATCGTTTCTGGTTTTCCCCACACTCGCTCGTCGGTCTCGGTGTCAAATATTTCGAGTCGAAATGATTTCTGTATTTACATATGGTTTTACCGAACGGGTTGACCTTCTCTTGACCCTCGGCGTACGGCGTACGGCTCGCTCTAACGACGTTGTGTGACGTGCGGTCCTTGTTTCAATTTGTGAGGCCACCGGCGGCGGTGGCGGCGGCCGAGGCTGTTGTCCCCGGGCTGGGAAACCCCAGGCGCGCCGCGCGCAGTGAAAGCTCCAGCTAAGGCTCATTATGGCTGTTCCGAGATCGTGCTGTTCACTCGCTCTCACCACTTATATCATAAAGCTGACAGACAGTAATCCGCCCTAATTATAAGAACAATGTTGACTGTACTTAGTACAAATCTATGGCGATATGGATTGAAATGGAAGTTTTAAAAGATGATGTAATATGTCTAATGGGTACAACATGTGAAATATCGTAGAACGGTTCATTCATTAATTCTCGCTTATCTCTATAACAACGTCCTATGAATGAATATTATGAATAGGGTTCTTTCTTAATCCACAGCAATCAGTCACGGTCGCGCGTGGGACACTTATTTATCTTATATCTTCTCTGCGTGCTAATAATAATAACAAGAATTCTCTACTGCTTGCGCCAAACGGAAACCACCTTATGGTTTTTCCAGAACTGAATAGTTGTAAATCAAGAAACTACCAAGTTTATTGCGGTTTATTTGCGCAGCTTTACTTTTTATATCTCGAACTATTTCAACAGAGTTAAATCACCTAGTGGCCTCAAATATACTATGTACATAATATAAACATAGTTGACTCCTTTCAGTATTCAATAGACATGTAAAAAACCCGATAACTATTACCCGAATGATTGTTGTGAGGAGGTAATGTTAATTTGAGCGCGGGTCGTGGGCAATTAGCATAGGTGAGGAAAACCGCAGCTTGCTCGTGAGTGTATTCGGGAGGTACGTTGATGTGCCGTGAGTGTGGGTTATACCCGCGTGAAAGTACGGCCGGGCCACTCGCCAGCCGCCGCCGCCGCCGTCGGCGGTTACATGCGCCGGAATTCCCAAACATTCGAGTATGTTACGTGCTCTTTACACTTTCTAATTCTAGCCCGTGTACCAGATCGAGCCTCGGCCTCGGCCGACCGCCGACCGCGGCGCCTCGGCCCTCCATCGCACCACCTCTAATTCTAACATTCAACACATCACGGCGGCGAAAACGAGTCTGATTTTTTGGAAATTCTCTCGAATCCGGTTTCAGTTGTTTACCTGTTTTCTCATTCGAGCGCCGTCGATACCGATATTATTCCGATCGTGTCGCGACTGCTAATGTTTATCAAATTATCGAGAACTTCACACCGGTGTCGAACCAAGGATTTCTTGTTTATGGAATTTCCACGTCTCTATGTAGCTTGATTTAAATGTAAATTTATTTTTTTGGCGAAACGTCTTTGAGTTATCTCATTTTGTTAATTGCCGATTAAATCCTTTGTATTTGTCTAAACTTGCGCTGTGATCCTGAGATGGACCGGGCATAACTTAGGAAGCTCACGACGAGTCCGGAATATTAGATCCGAAAGAAGATTATACCTAATCTGTGTTTGGATTTCGTGAGAGGTAAAAGTAAACTGAGTTGTCTGTATGTGCAGTCGTGTGGAGGTACTTGCCGTACACGTGAAGTATTTTATGGGGCACGGGGTTTTCCAGCGCCGACCCTCGCTCTGTCATGCGCCGCCGTTTCAACATGCGACCTACTCGGCTCGGAATGTACGCTCTTGCTGGTTATGTAAATCACAATAATGTTGCTGTATTAGCACTATCTGCATAAGCGTACTTTCAATATGTTAGTGAAGAATAGACGGAAACGATGATATTTAACGTCTTGTATTCGCTAAGGAAGACCCCCCACGTTCTGTATGGTTGCGCAAGGAGGTTTATTGGGAATCTCCGATCTTGCGGTCGGCCCGCTCGGTTCTGAGTACGAATCAATTTAGTGGCATTGTTTTGGATCGTGTTATTTCCCAAGGCGATGCTTATTCATTGAATTTTCCCTAATGGACGATCGAAGGTATTTCAGGCATAAAACAACTAATGCCTATTAACTGAACTACACGGAAGGAAATTGTGACATTAAGGTTTAACCGGTTAGTCGATTGGCATTCAAATTTCGTCTCAAAAAGTAATATTCTAATAGACAGTTATTAAAATTGTTGAAGTTAATCCTATTTTCCAATAACGACACTCGACATTCAAACGCTGGAAGTTGGCGAAATTGTATACCTATTACCGAATGGAAGTAATAAGAAAAACAAGAGTAGTATTTTCTAAACGACTTCTTACATAATATTTAAATTGCAAATTGTATCTGATGTAATGTAGGTAATATTAAGATGCACTCATAATTTTAATTGTTCTTTATGTACCTATTGGAAATAATTCAACTCCTACGCAATCCGAATGTAGTCCAGCGAGCTCTGTGCTCATGGAATTTTCCCACCACCGTGTTAATCATCAGTATTGCACGTCGTCGTCGGTGCATACGGAAATGGTGAAAATCCCTCGGCAGCGGAGCCGCCGCCATGTTTGGCGCGGTCGGCGTGCGCCCGCGCAGCCGACACATTGTTGGGAAAACCCCACCGTCCCCCGCGGCCCGCGCGCCCCCGCTGCGCTGCCGTTACTACGGTCACGTGACTACTACGACATGCAAGCGATCGTTCAACTCGCTTCGGTATACATTGCCCGCTGACAATGCGTTAGAAGATGCGTGTGCGGCTCGGACGGGGCGGTGTACTCCGAACGCCAAGGACGGACGAAATGTTTACATGCCATTCTTTGGGCCTAGCCGCGACCTATTGGAGGTCCGTCAGTAGAGCCATGGCCAGATGGACAAAGCTCAGCTGATGTTGCTTCTAATCGTCGCGCACTTTAAATAAAGGGGTCCACTAATTGCCTAATATAGCAATCTCTTTTCCATTTGCCAAGTTTCCATTCGATTTATCGTCCCACTACTGACTCGATTACGTAATTATTCTCGCAGTCTTGTACCCTAAATGTGGCCTCACTAAATTCTTTGGGTATTTCCAATATATTGTAGATTTTTTTTAGTAACAGATACGCGGACATCTTCACACATGTTTAAAACTACACGTTTGGTCTCACCCGTTCACCCGTAGCTCGCGAGCCCGAGGCTAGCCTGAGCTCGAGTTCTAACATCAACGTGCGAATTTTAATGCAAATATTTCGTAAATTGTAAAAAGCTACGGCAAACGACCGCTGACGTCTGCTGTTTACTCGGTGGAGCTAGAGACGGGCTTTCTATCGCTATTTGATCACATTAGAGGCCCCTCTGTTAGTTCAGCAAACACATCCCATGCAAAGCTATACACACCGATATTATCCGCGGATGCTACCACCGCATACGAATCTAATATTATAAAAATAGTCATTTATGAATAGACAAATATATTTATGATCCCAACATAATTAGGTCACGTGGGGTCCGAAACTAAATGAAAAAATTAAAGGTTTTACCCACATAGTGTTAGTAAATAGCGCAAACGATTGAAAAGGTAAAGTCATTTGCTGAAAGTAGGTCGCATAGCTGCGATGTCTACTGTAGAGATACATAGCAACGCGCTCCTTGCGCGTGACCTTTGCCTCGGCGCAGACGATTGCAGGGTGGGGGATCCACAGCCGGCGCTGCGCTGGTGCTACGGTGCGGTGGGAACGGTACCACACACCACACACCACACACCGTGGCAGCGCGGCCGCTTCAAAACTAATAAAACGTTTATTTTGCGCTCCACTCAGTCTTCAGGCAACAAAACAAAAGCTAGTGGTGGCAAGGATTCTAAATACTTTGTTGATGGAGGACCATCATATAAATCTTGGACTGACATTTACTGACTAGTCGACACGACACGAGTCAGCACGGGTGAGAGCAGATACACGAAACTTGGCAAAGAGTTTCATCATCCCACCTAAATTAATAGAATAATTATGAAATTCCTTTTAAACCTATCCCTCTACGGAATTGAGTAAAGAAGGAGGAGAGGTCATACTAATATTATAATTACGAACAATTGGATTGATGAGTGTTTGGTACTCTTTTAAAGCTAAAACACGTAGGGGACTTTTTTAGTGCGGAAACGAAAACTATACAGTTAAAACAGCTACGTTATACAGGTTATAGGGGTTTTAAAGGCTAAACAAAACACGAAAGGTTATGTAGTCTGATGATATGGGGTTTTTGAAGCTAAATACAACACGAACAGTTGTGTGGAATCCAGAACTTGTAACAGATAGTTTTGTCGGAGAAGCGAGCTCTGCTATCGCCGCATTTCTATTAATAGGTACGCAGTCGGTAACGATCCCTGCGGAGGCGCGCCAGATAACCCGGCTCGCTCCGCCGCGGGCGCTGGCCGCTGACTGCTGCCGTGTACCGAGTGTGGTTCCACGCTTCTCTTGACGATCTAAAACAACATTACTTTCATCACCATTATTAAGCTTAAAACTTCATAAAACCCGTCGTTTTCCTCCTAATTCCTGCTTATCTCCAGTATTACTCAATACCCGTAAATGTATAATAAATATAACGTTTTGTGTTATGACTATGTAGTTAAATGTTTTAACCCATTCGGGATTATATAACTGTCGTAGTTATAATTATATCGCATACATATATTAGTCCAATGATTCGCCAAATCTTTGACGTCATTAGGAACCGGTTAATTTTGAACTGGTTGAATTGTTTCAAGATTTTAATATAGTACATAATCGTATGTTTGTCGACGATATACAACTAACGTGTAACATCTATTAAAGTTATATGTTTTATTGTAGATCTGTGTAGTTTTAAATCGAACATCTAGACAAGCAGCCGGGCTCGCATGTACTGGGTACAATTTAAATGACGCAGACTTATCGATTCTTACTTAATTTGCAAGGGTCAGTCGATAATCTCATCTTTTTTTGAACTTTGACTTCTGTTATCGTCATTGTGTTACTTTTGGGAAATAAAACTACGACGAAGGCTATACATACGTTTCCAAATTTCGAAAAGTATTTGTTTGTTTCTTTAGCATAGTAACTAGTTGGAACACGCTACGTGTGACTCACGACTAAATACACCACTTGATTGTTATTGTCTAACTCCAATTTAATGTGTATTTATAATTATAATTAACTAACTAGAGGCGAAGACCGTGTCATGTGCGCTATGAGTGCATGTTCAGTACAGTGTTATTGATAGCCTTCAGACCACTCTTGAATCTTGATAGATCTCATAATTTTAACTTATTCAATAACTGAAACATTTAAACAGGCATCATAGACAATAAGCAGCCCACGACTGGGACTAGGAGCCTGCGTCCTCTCGCTAGGACATACTTAGTCATAACATACCATGCTAGCCAAGTGCGGGTTGGTGGTGGTGGGATTCGAACTTACGGCGTTACGCTTGTGAAATAGGAGGTTCTCGCCACTAGGCTACCGAACGGCATCGTCATTTTCATTTTCAGAAGACCTTGACTTGCGCGGATATTTGTTATTGCATCCTGTGTCATACCAATTGTCTGCTAAGTAATATTATGTAGCTGTGGACAGTACCTTGAATACGTAATATTTTGCGGTAGAGCTAAACCCAAGCTATCCTCCCCCGCAAATAACACGCCTTCAATACAAATTTACTACGGTCTACAAACGTCATACAATGGCATTCCCTCTTTGTCTATTCTTGGATGATCTCATACTTTATTATATTATAAATATGTAAAAACAACGGGAATATAGTTCAGTCATCAAATCGGAATACCGATGATTTCATAAAAGAAATTTTGTCAATTCTTTTGAGTCATGCTGAGTCGCCGTTTCGGGGATCCTCGTATTTATTCAGTATATAGTCATACGTCCGATTAAAAAAACAAATGCTAATTCAGCCACGTCAATCACAGATCCTTATATTACGTCGGCTGCCGACACACTCGTCGACGGAGTCTAGAGCTTTAATTTGATTTGCGTGGTATTGCGCACCGACATGACGCACGTTCGTCTTACCTGTACTGGCCAATTTGCCAAATGGTCGATTATCTCACAAAAAACCCCATTTGTATCAATATATTAATCATACACCGATCTACGATATGTATCGATAGTCGTCACCCAGCACAAACACCACCTAGGAGAGTGTCAGCCAGGGAAACACGCCGATCGGAGCGCGATAACGGACTTCTAATATCTTTGTTGCTAATTACGTATTTCTACTTGTAATTTACATTTGTAGCGTTGGCTGTCTCATCATTGTCATCATCGTCATTACTGGCATTGCTTAATGCACTGTTAGCTACATACTTATGTAACCTGAATGAGCAGAGATTTCAGGCCAATGATGTAGCCATTTTGAATTTCTTTAAGCCCGAAACTGAAGCTGACGATGTCTTGAATTATAGTGCACAT
Source organism: Ectropis crepuscularia (assembly GCA_963693475.1). Taxonomy (NCBI): domain Eukaryota; kingdom Metazoa; phylum Arthropoda; class Insecta; order Lepidoptera; family Geometridae; genus Ectropis; species Ectropis crepuscularia. The sequence goes on along the minus strand of OY856342.1, from coordinate 901,203 downwards.
AGTCTCATTTTGATCATAGTTTTATCTCTCGCCCTTCTAACAATTTTGTGTTCCCGAGTCCGCTGACCGTGTTTGTTGTGTTGTTCCAGGCCAGGCCTGCGTGCACTTGGCCGCGGCGTCAGGGCACCTGCCCACGATGCAGGCGCTTCTCTACTACGGGGCGGACGTCAACTGCAAGGTGAGGACGTACTCTGACTACAGCACTCTCACACACACTCACACAGCAGACACACACCAACTTGATCGTCATAACGTAGGAGAGGTTAAGACGATCAAGTTGGTGTCACGCTTTTGCAGGATGTGCTTAGCTTGAGGGTGTACAAAACGGTTTTAGGACCACTCGCGAGTAAGCTCGCCATATCATAAGCAACGAGAACTAGTCACCCTTGGAACTTACGCTTCCATCTTAACTTTCCTTGTGATACAAAAGTCATACTTATCTGTAACAGTCATAAAAATAAGTGGCTGTTCTAGAATCACAACCCGCCGACCTTACAAAGTTAATTTACAGATTGACTTGCGATCTCATGGGGACGTATTACATATAATTACTGATTGTAATCAGCTCATGGTTCTCAAGGAAGTAGCGACATCCTACATACAAACTATAGATTACATATAAAACAATAGGAAATAACTGTTTACGTCCATTATTCTTACGGAAGAACATAAAAAGTATAAAAATGCTTCATTTACAAGTCTCCGTCTATCTTAAATGCTATAAATGGATTGCACGTCCATTAATTTAATCCGTGTCAATAAATTGAGCAATGTTGTTTTTATTCTGATCGGCAAGATAAACCCTGTTTGATAAACATATCGCTGTACCTTGCATATTCGAAGCAACGTTATTTGGAGCGTAAATTCTGAAGTGTCGTTTTATCACAGCTATCGCTCCATTAAGTATCGGAATTCCCGCCACGTTCGTTGTTAACTAAAAGCAAACTCATTGTTTTTAACATGACAGGCTTACCTTTATCTCGGTAGTAGTGTGCGGCGCGTGTCGAGCGCTGACTCTAGCAGAACCACTCCCGACCTTCCCAGAATAGCCCGCGCCGCCGATGTCGGCAGGCAAACCCTGAATCATTGATTTGAACACCGGGATAAATTTAAAATTTAAAGCGATCGCACACAAACATTATTTTTCCTGTTATATCATCATATGCTTATTGCTATTCTGCTACATTTGGTGATGACCATCGTCTTCTTCTCCGCATATATTCGTTGCTGGTGTCGACCGATAAACGGTGACGAATGGCGAGAAACGAACTGAATACAACACGATAGCTCCGCGAAATGTTGATGAGGTTTACAATATTCTACAAATTCTAAATGGTACTACAGCGTCAGATAAACTATGTCAAGTTTTTGTGATGTCTTTGAGATTTTGAATATCAAATCTCACATAGATCCGATAAATGAACATGCTTAAATTCCTGATTTCGCTTATCCGAATTAATTCGAGTAAAGTTCCTTACAAAAAAAAAACTTTAGGCTCAAAATATGAACTGTATTTGATCGAGATTGAAATCTCCGAGAGCATCGTCTCGGCGGCGCCGGCGCCGCGTCTGGGGAAACCCGCGATTACACGATCACATTTATGTAAACTTGAAAAAAACCCCTCGCAAACTTGGAAATATTTACACAAAAATTCCATATTTCAATTACCTGCGGGTTTCTGTTGTTACCCGAGCCGATGACCTTCCTGTGTGATTAAAATAACATAGATGGTAACATAAAATAAATATTGGTCCTAGAGCGATGCCTACAATAATTTCAGGTGGATTTCATGTGATTCAGTGGTTTTACAATAGGGATAAATGTGACAGGACAGGGAAGCCCGTGGCTATATAAGTGTATATGCTTCTTACTGACGGAACGGCGGCGGCGGCGGGTCTTTTCCTTTTGGGTTTTTGCTTACGATTGACAGTTTCACTGTTTCACGTTGTTTGTTTAGAACCTTCACTATCTAGGTCAGATAGTGCATCGTCGTCAACGACGTGAATTTCCAAGTACGTCAACGTAATCTCGGAGAGTCTCTGTGTTTCCCCGCGTGATGTTCGGAAACTCTTGTCACTTCGCTCCATCTCGGTCAAAGTAGTCGATGGCTGATATCGCACGTCCTCAGATCGAGTCACGGCCGTCGCGATAAACAGGGCTGTCTCTGTGACCGCAGATCGCACATTATTGACGCCTATTGCCGGTCCTGGTCCTGGCTTCTGTTGTCGTCCGTTCTTGAACACAGTCTATTGAACTCGTGTCTTGCCGAAAGTGCACATGTAGGTACTCTCGCTGAATTCAGTCACAGAGTCGGTTTCTTGCACCGTTTGAGAGCCAGCAGCCCTATCGCTGTTTCGAGTCGACAAGGCGAGGGGTTTTCCACAGGGCCGCGCTTCTGTAATCCGTAGATAGCTGCTATCTCGTGCGTCGCGGGTTTTTTGCTATTTGCCGCGAGAATTCGCCTCGTCTATTGTTTTGGTCGAGTCGTAGAAACGATTCAAACGAATGAGGAAAATTCAAGGAAAATCTTTCTAATCAGAATCAGATACAGTGCAATAGGTCAATCGTTAGGAAAGGATTGTCGCATTTATTGCATTACGCACTAGACATGTCAAAATGGTTTAAAACCACAATCTTAAAAGAAAGGCTTTAACGATGACGGAACTTGTAACTTTGGTCGTGACCTTAATCATCTTCATTCCACTGAGTATCAGTATTAGGAGCGGTGTCCGCTGCAACTGTAACCGCTGAGTGTTTTTTTTTTTAATGGCTCTATGTGGATTATTCTCACAATTCCGCCAAACCGCTGAGTGTTAATTATGGTTACCGGATAGTTTGACGACTTTACCTGTCAGTTGTTATTTTGGAATTCGCCCACGTCATTACCAACGTCAAACTTCTTGTTGGGCTAACGGGTAACAGTCATTTATTTGCCAGAAACACATGGAATACAGAGACGCTCAATGATAACTAGGTTTAGGCGGTACAAATAATGGAATTCAAAGTCACTCTGCACAGTAAAGCTGTTTGTAACTTGGTCTAAAAACGACAGAGGTCATAAATGTGTACACGGCCGTTTTAGATTTGGTGTTGTTTGTGGGTTTCGGGAGGATCTCTCGCCCATCTCCTCACTCTCCCTAAACCTTACGGAATATCCCAGTGACCAATGTTTACCTAAAAGGCACTACACAAACCACATTGTGTAGGCCACAATCCATCACGCTGGCCCAGTGCGGGTTGGCGGAGGACACATGACCTCGAAAGGGGATTTGAAGTTGGGGCTCCGGATCGGTTGTCGCCGTTCTCCCGACTAGACCTTAGTTAGTAATAGTGGAACGCTTGGTGACGTGTTGCGTGTGGTCCGCAGGAGAACCTGGCGGGCTGGTCGGCGCTGCACGTGGCGGCGGCGCGCGGGCACGCGGCGCTCGCCGAGCTGCTGCTGCGCGCGCCCGGGCTGTGCGCGCGCGCGCGGGACCACGCCGGCCGCGCGCCGCGCCTGCGCAACCTGCTGCCGCACGCGCCCTCTGACTCCGAGTCCGACAGCGAGGACGTGAGTACCAGTCAACACCCCCACCACCTCCGCCACCACCATCACCATCACAACCACCACTCTCTCACGGGAACAAATCATAAAGAAGCCTTTCAAGTATATGAGAAGAAAGAAGCGATGATGGTGTCCCCCTGCTTGACCGGAACACAGGATTTTTTTTTACAGTATAGAGTAACAAGACGAGCAGAACATGTGCCTGATGGCATCATGCCTACCCATAACAGCACAGTGACACGCAGCTATTGAAACATGAAGAGTCGAAATCATTACCTAGAACCGCACTGCTCTCGATACCCAGAGATATAAGGTGGTTGATCTCTTAGCCCAGTAAAATCTCTGGAAAAATTCTTCTTCAAACCGGAACACAGTAATGTTTGCACATTACTGCTAGGCGACAGTATAACGGCCAAAGCTGTGGTAGCTTCCCCATGTGAACTCTGCAAAGAAGTGACCTGCGTGACCAAAGACGAAGACGGCTCGTAGTCGGTTATAGTTTCCATTAGATACATCGCTTCTGCGCCAAATGTTGATACCTGTCGCGCATGCCCTTTTCACATTTTCCGACAGAGTAAAAAAGGGCCTCTTTGGCATTATGATGAAATGTTAATTGTGAACTGGTTAATTATTTATGCGTAAAAACGTATTTAGCACGCCGGCCGGCCGACAGTTTTCCTGTTGACCTCGGGCTCGCTCGGTAACGTGCATAAACAGCTCACTAAATGTTCCCACTGCTGGGAAACTCTCGCCTTCTTTCTCAAGGAGAGAGTCAACGTCATAATCCACCATGCTGGCCCAGTGCGGGTCGGTGGATGACACATGACTTCGAAAGATTCTAACGTTTTAAGTTGACTTCGACAAGACAAGTGGTGCGTGTGGTTTTGAACCCTGGCTCCCCGGATCGGCAGTCGCCGTTCTCCAGATTAGACCAGCCGTGACTTACTAGACCAGCCGTAACATTAGACTAGCCGTGACTTCAAGCGAGGTAGTAACAGAGCGTTCGTTTCCAGGAGTACGAGTACGACAGCGAGACGGAGAGCCTGTTCGAGAGGATCCGGGACGGGCGCGCGCCACCGCTCGTGGCCTGAGACCCCCCGCCCGCCCCGCAGCTGCCCCCGCGCCCCTCGCCCCCACCCCCCGCCTCCCCGCACCCTCCTGTTGACTCGTCTGAAGCGATTCGCGGATAGCTCTGTGCTCCACACCACGTGACCTGACAGGACGTCCCGCCAGAACTACGAACGACATCAGAAACCTGATACCACATGTGAAAGGCTTTCTTAAGGTTGGGTCCCGAAGGCACACTGATGATGGTGAAGCTATGCAGCGAATGGATTCAAGATCTGAACAGTCAGTCCTGCCTTAATATATGTTTAGTTATGTAGATATAGTATGTTATGTGAGAACTCCGAGTGTAACGGTCGCCGCGCCCGGTGCGATTGTCACTCGGCTTAGACGACAACCCTGTCATCGTTTTATGTTAATCCTTTCGTAATATTCGTGTAATTTTAAGATCAGTAGAATTTTTAGAACCCTGTACAAAACAAAGAATTATTTAGTCTTATTGTTAAGAAAGTGAAACTGTTAATATAAATTTATCATAAATGATTCTGCTGGTTTTTGTTCGTACGATTGACACTAGAAACTTTTTTACAAGTTTAATTCCACAAAAAGTAAATGTACTAAAGACTTCTGAATAGTCGATTATTGCGTTCAATTGGTTGAACCTAATAATCGCGCTAGGAGGTAGCGGAGGAGAAAAGCCTTGCTCTTACTTTCCAAGGAAAGCGGCAGCTAAGGCGGACACGTTCATCCGGCAGACGGGCCCTTCTATCGCCTCAGTAAACCGGCTTCGATATTGCTCTCTCTGTCATTATTTATCATTGCAAGGGAAAAGAAAAGAGATAGCAATACCAAAGCTATGACAGTTTTATTTAGGTGGTAGACCCTTAGGGCTTCAAGTATACCCTGCGCACTGCTGGCTGATCAGGGCTGAACAGATGAGGGATACTCTCAACCGTGAACTAGTTTCATACGAAACCCACTTCTACTTAAAAAAACAACTGTTCTATTTTGTAGTTTGAAAGTCATATTTATCTGACTAATGACTGATGATGAAATTATTTTTTTACGATACGGGGTTTCAGGGAGATATGCGTAATGTTAACTATGACGCGTCCTTTTTGATTAATGTAATTCTGTATAATTTGATAAGTTCGGATTAGTCAGGCAGCAGGGCGCTGTGTTCCGCCGCTCGTGGTTTGAGCTAACACCGAGCCAAAGAACACTGGACCCGACAGCGAGTCACCGGGGATACTTAGAACACTTGTACGAAAAGGGCGTGTTCTTGTTACGCACTTTTATATAGGTTTCACAAAATCTAGCGTAGAAACTGCAGTAATAATCAGCTGTTTCATAGATTTAGCAGAGATTAAAGTGGGTTTGTCTGTAGGACAGCTGATTTTGGTTCGTGATGTGTTGTAAACCACCTGAACTTTGTTTATGAAGCTGAGTAGGTACCTACGCGCCTCCAGACTCAGGGTCCCGGGCAGGTGTTCTGTCCCCGTGTGGAATCATTTCAGTTGAGAACAACAACCTGGACGTCGTCTACTCTCTTGCTAGGAAAAACGGAATTTCGAAATAAACTCGCGACTTTCCCACTCCGGTTTTACTTAAAATTTACATTTCGACATTCCAACGCATTCAAAAGTTTAGCTACATAAAGAATCGTGGCGCGTGGGTAGTGGTTTATTATGGATTCGGGAAGAAGACCCAGTTGAGTAAAATGTAGACTTAATCAACAGGAATTTAGATTTAAATTAACAGGATCGTGGAGTTCCATCGGTGGGCCCATGCCGCGTAAGACGTTAAATATTCTGAGCCTGATCTAATTAGAGTAGGCTTGGAACATTTAAACGGACGAAACGACGGATCGAAGTAGAACTGGAGTAAAAAAGTAGCGAGTTTATTTCGAAATTACGTTTTCGTAGAAAGAGAGTAGACGTCCTGTTCTCGAAAATGGAAGTATTTACTGTAATTTGGTTTTTAACATTTCGACATTCCAACGCATTCAAAAGTTTAACTCCATGAAGAATCGTTGCGCGTGGGAAGTGGTTTATGTGTATGATATAAATATGTACTTGAAATTTAGAAACCAAATTACATTGATTGACATTTATAGTTTAGTTTATACACATTTAGATATTTTTCATTGTAATGGGAGTATATAACATATATATAGCGGACGAACCGAGCTGCGTACTTTCCTACTCGCTATCTGTGTACGGAAATACACACAAGTCTGGGTGAATAACTTATTGTTAAATAGGAAATACATAATACAAAGTTATGTAATTTGTATCTTTAATGTAATTAAGATTTATTTGACATATTGTAAAACAATAGTTAAAACTGTAAGCTACTTAGTGAAATATACTGTTTTGTTGTATAATATGTATGTATGTTATTGATAAAAATATAATGGAGTACAATTAAACTAATGTGTTTCAAATTAAACATTAAAACCTCTGATATCGATAATAATCAATTAGCTGACTAGGTTTTTCCTATTATTAAGTCGTCATCAGAAATAAATTAATATCATTAACTGACACAGATAAATCTTTTGCAACGCAGTCCCCAAGCAATAAATGGGCCGACATCAGATGACAATAGGTTATAAAATGGTACCTATATCTGAACATCTACCGGGTACGTCCGGAGGTGCTACATCATTCCCGCTAGTGCCGAGGGGTCCAGCGAACACCGCTGGAAGCGCGGTGGACAACGATTGAATACAAGCCTCAACTACCTTGGCATAAGGTTAATAATCGTATACCAAACAAGAATAATTTCGCACGCGGTGCTCGCCTTCAACCGGTCGCCGCCGCGCCGCCGTTATAGTTCTAACTGGTCTTCTATTTCTTCTGCAATTGCAGCAATAATAATCATGTCCACTCCACATCCATTACGAACAAGAGCGAGTTGTCTCTACATAGTATCGAGCAGCACCAGCCCTAAATGACGGCGGCGAGGTACGAGTAGCTGCGCGTCGCTCCGCTCAAAGGCTCTTCGGGGCGCCTGAATCCGTCCGCGCGTTTAAAGGTAAGCGTCCACAGGCCCGCATCGCACGTAACGGATTTTCGTTTGCCTTGTATAAAAACTCATACAACAGCGTCCACTGATCCGCACCGTACGGACCGCTCATCGACAAGGCAAACTAAAATCCGTTACTTGCAATGCGGGCTTGTGGACGCTTACCTTAAATCCACGCTTCTAGTGGTGTGCGCCGGGCCTGTGGCACCCCCTTCGGGGATGTCAAGTCATTCCCTGTTCTTCCCTACCGGCGAGGCTAAGCCGAGGTCGTACCGTGTGAGGTGTGAGGCGCCCTGGCGCTAGTCTTACAAGTTCCGTTACCATACTTAACGATGGCAGAATACAGTACTTCTCTGTGGAAACACTGCTCCCAACGGCAATATCCATAAAAATGCTTCCAATGTGAATGAGCGGAGCAAAAAGAAGTAGGCAGGCTCTTTGACCATTTTTGTAGGTAGGTACCTACAAGGAACAATAAAACTGGTCAGAGTTGAGCGGATTTCCAACGTAGGTAAGTACTTCGTTCGACTCGCAATTCAAATTTTAATAGAAATACTCCCACTGAGAAATACAAATGGGTCCACTGCGTCATGGTGTCGCGGGTTTATTCCCGTTCGTACCCGCGTAGTTCCCGTTCTTGTTATTTTCCCGGGATAAAAAGTATGTACTATCCCAGACTAATCTAACTGTATTACAAATTTCAGCCTGGTCCTTTCATACGTTACGGCGTGATTGAGCAACAAACATCCAATTATCCAAACATTACATCCATACGTTGATATTTATAATATTAGTGGGATTACGATTATTACTTACTTTTTTTTCCCCATTCGTCCCCACTGGGGACGAACGAAACTTTTTTTTCCCACTCGTCCCCAGTGGGGACGAACGGGAATAAACCGTGTCGCGTGCTAGTCTAGCGGACTGCTGACACCGCCGCCCCTGACCCTTTCTTCACCCGCTTTTGTCCCTTGTCAGTTACTAATCTCAATAAAACTATGTAAATCAATCAAAAGTAGAAACATGACTAGGTACTTACAATCTTAAGAAATAAATAAATCGCCAAATGTTTTTGTTAAAAAAATAAAAACCAACAGAGGAGTTGAACGAGCTGAACTTTGTGAACTGTTTCGGGTCAACGTCGGGTTTATCCCGATGCGATGGTTACAGCCTTGTTGTCTTCAAATCGAGACTGAATCGGTTTCTTCTAGGTTATTACGTTCCATTGTAGTTCATACCTACTGGTCCAGTGTAAACCTATAAAAGTTACAAAATACATTTCTTCAGTTTTGTGACCGTAACTGGACACAGGATGGTTATTAAGTTGGTTGTCGGTAAATTATAGTAACTAAAAGAGTCAGCGTTTACACAGCTCCTAAATGCTAATTTTGATATTGTTTTATTGTTACTGACGGACTACCAAAAATGTTTTTTGATTGTTACTTCATCTTAACAGATGTGTGTGAGTAGGTAAGTATATCTACATGCATGTGGGTGCGAGTGAGATAGAGCGTTTGGGATACTGCACTCTTCAACGGCGCATCATCATTAATTTAACTGCATTGTTTATTTAAACCTCTCTCTACTTAGTCTGTGTTTAAACCCCAGATAGATAACCATATTTTTTTGCAGCAACATACATATCTACCTACACTTCAGTTAGCCATAGTGATTTCGACGTGCGAAGGTTTTATTAGATACCTACCTACATTTCTTATCGTGGAATCTGGGTAGCGATTCTGAAACCATTCGGTTGCATCCGACACGGAATCTCATCTCTCTGTCTTTGTCATGCTAAACAGATAAGACAAAGACCGAGAGATGAGATTCCGTGTCGGATGCAACCGAATGGTTTCAGAATCGCTACCCAAGACAAATATTAAATAAAATTGGAGTGTCTACGTAGGTAGGTACCTACATATTATGTAAAATACAGTTTTTTAGTAAATTCAAATGAAAGTAGGTACCTATATATGGTAGAGCTAATTTTATAACGATTCTCCTTAATTATCAAAATCTATCCAGTCGTTTGGAAGATAGGTACATGGGAATAAAGAAATTTACAAACATACAAGATAGAAAACATAACCCTTCTTTCAGTCGGGTAAAAAGTACCTAGGTATACTTACACTTACATGCTTAGCCTACAACTTATTTAAGAACTTAGGTACCTACTTACTTAGCGTATCTACAAGACCACATCTTCAACTTCGTTTTGTGTAGTGGCATGTAGTGGTAGGACTCTAGGCAGAGTCCACCTGGGGAAGTACCATACCTTTGCCAGTTATTCTACCGCCAAACAGTAATGTGCAAACATTACTGTGTTCCGGTTTGATGGGCAATCTTGCCAAATAAATTACAGGGCTTAGAGATATAACATCTTAGAATCTCTGGGTGACGAGCGTAGTGCAGTGCTAGGTAATGATTTGGACTCTTCTTTAAATACCTAGCTGCTTGGCAATGTGCTGTTATGTGGCAGGCATGTTGCTTACCATCAGGCTCATGTCCGGCTCGTCTCGTTACTCTATATAAAAAAAACGGTTTTGTAGTGGTAAGCCTCTTTGCGGAGTTCGGTTGGAGAAATACCACAACTTTGCCAGCTATTCTACCGCCAAGCAGTAATGCGGAAAGATTATTGTATTCTAGGTTTATGGGGAATACTTTCTAATTCTAATACTTCCTAATTCATAAAATATGTGCTGTAACGCATAGCCCACCTTAGAATGGGCGTTTCTATGTACCTACCTACAATGAGTAGATAAAATGTAAGTATTTAAAAAATATCTAAGTATTACATCTACCCTATATACACCTATCTGGCTTCAATAGATTGCATACCTAACATAAACTTTGTTTAGTTTGGGGTCAGATGGTGTTGTGTGTGAAATATCATCCAATATGTATTTATTTATTGAATGGAAAATAATGTAGGTAAGGTCATTCAGCCATACCACAGAATAAAGAATATGATTTAATAGACTGTGGCACTACTCTGATTTCAAATACCTACATCTCTTTTAATCTTTTTGTATCAATAGTATTTATTTTATTAATGCTCTACAGTCCACATCAAGATTTTCTTGGAAGAAATCGTTTTCAACGATAAGGCCACCTATTGTCTTACTCGCCTTACTAATACCTATTTAATAACTAGCGGCCCATTCCGGCTGCGCTCGGATATTGTCATTTAAAGACTGTTAATCGAAATAAAAACTACCCTATCTCTCAAGTTGGACCAGACTGCTCGCGGCGTGCCAATTTAATTTAAAATCGGTTAAGTAGTTTAGGAATCCATCGCGGACAAACATCGTGACAGGAGATTTATATATATATTAAGTTATATATTATATCTATATTATATTATTCTTATATAAGATAAGATATTAAGATAAGCTGCTAGCGTGCTAGCGGCCCGCCCCGGCTTCGCCTGAGGTACACAATATACAGCCAATAGCACTCAGGGATCACGTTCGTCCTATTCCAACTGTGAAATATTTTTTGGAATTGGACCAGTCGTTCCAGCGATTAGCGCGTTCAAACAAGAAATCTCTTCAGCTTTATAATATTTGTATAGAGTAGGTACAGATCAATATATTTTTGTCTGTGGCTTCCCCACGGTATAATTAGAAATCACTCGGATAAACGAATTCAAACCTTTCCTGTTTATTTTTACATTCGTCGTTTTTCGTTATCATTACGTTGGCTGCCGTTTTACTCTCGTAACAGATGACTCGAGAACTCTCTACGTCCAACGCCTTGCCTCCATCTTTCAACGTCTCCTACGAGTAGGTATCTAGTCTATATAAGTTCTTTGCTATTACCATCAAATATTTTAGTCTAATGCGACTAGGACCCGACCTGACTGACTGAACACCTTCAACTGGATGGGCTGGCAGTGTACAAGCGAAGCAAAATGGTCTCCAGACCTTGACCGAATCCGAATACCTACAGGATGACATTGTAAGTTACAATTAGGGGTTGCAAGTTGTAACCCCTGACGACGTTTCTCTTTCAATCGATGAGTGCTAGTGAGAGCACTAGCCATATCCTCGCCGTTATTGGTGAGACCTCTAGGCAGGCGCAGTGTAACCAGCGTTGCGAAAGTAGAAGGAACAGAAGACAAAAAGAGAAATCTCTGGGTGACTAGCGTAGTGCAGTAACAGACAGCATTTTGGAACTATTTCTGCTCAAATAACGTTAGGTTCAAAACAGGGATCTTGAAAATATGTAAAAACCGAAAATGATTCCAGCGACGAAAAAGTTTAGTTGATTCTAACAGAATTGACTGAAACTGAAACGCGCATAACATTTAGTATTTTCTTTGCTGGGGTGGATGAAAAGTTACGTGTTACGCTCGAGTGCAAAGATTTTTCACTTTGTGCTCCATTCATTTTATTCCCTCGCGAACGCTCAGGATTCTAATTTCTGAAACACTCGCTATGCTCGTGATTAATTTTTAGAGTCCTTCGCTTGCTCGGTCATTAAAATTGAGCACACGGTTAAAAGCAACTTTGCACTCTTGTTTAACAAATAACTATTGAAATCGGTTCAGTACTTCCTGAGATAAGCGCGTTCAAACAAAAAATCTTTTTAATATTGTCTTTTATTAGAGCATTTATAATTTTAATTTGTCGGAGATATTAATGAGTACCTATTCATGACTTCATGAGTCTAATTTATTTACATTGACAAAACTTTGGATTGGTTAAAAAAAACTTTCAAATCATTCTCGGACCCATCTAATAATCTATATGTAGTATGACAAGGTATAAGGTATAATACATAGAACATACTGCTCTGATACTAGACCGGCGTATGCGCAGCGGCCTGTGTACACGTGTCTCACCAAACACATAAATTTAGCCTAGGGTGGGCGTCCTCATAATTTTAGCCTAGGGTGGTCAGAACTCTTAATCAGGCGATGCGTGTATGGATTAGTTGTTGACTTCAACAACATAAGAAATGAGATATCTTAACTGGTGCCAAGTTCAATTATCAATCCTGAAATGTATGAAAATAACTTTAAATGTTTTGTAGGAACTTAAAATATCTTATTTTCTTATATTTTAGGATAATAACTATCATATTTATTGGGTAAACGGGTAACTGACGTGTAATATGGTCGGACAATACGACTCGAGTTGCGGCCGCGTCCGGCGGCCTTTTTCAAGGAGAGTGTACACGGGCGGCCTAAACTCGAGTCGGATTGACCGACCATATTACCCGTGCGACCGGGAGTTACCCGTTGACCCAATAAATATGTGCAACAAACACGTTAATTTGAATACTAAAATAATAACTATCTCTATATTGATGAGTAAGGTCGGACTTGGCTAAAGTTAGCAATAAATATTATCCTACTAATATTATAAATGTCAAAATGTTGATACTTATTGCTCAGTCACGTCGCAACAGATCGGGTTGAAACTTGGAATACAGTTAGATTATAGTTTGGAATAACACTGGTTTTACATCGTGGGAACATTACGGGACCGGGAACTACACGGGTGAGACGTAAAGTAGGTATCGCGACTGACCTCGTATTTCCCAGGCCGCTGACGAAGAGGCGGGAATTCATAAATGATACAATGGAATCAGTGCTAATATTTTAATATGGCAGTAAAACAACTTGCTCTGATAGTTCCTTAGATAGAGAATAAATAGTAACAATAACTTGTACAACACAAAACTTTACCTGTCTGGGCCTTCATTCCGGATTACCAATGACTAAAACGAGAATATTTCACGATATAACTTGATCCACATAAACACACTGATACTGCAGAATCGTAAGTCAATTTATACTGGCGTGTGTTTACGTTTTGACTGTTAATCATTGGGAATCACGGTCATGCTCTACCTAACCACTACCGTCGGCAGAGCACCTTGCCAATAACATTTTTATTTTACATTCGGGGAAAACCTGCTGCCGCATACACTTTTTATAGATCGGGGGAGTGTTTCACGTGGCCATTATTAGATAATAATATATGTGTTTGTTACACATTTTGTTTCAGTTTAGAAAACCGCACGTTGGAGCGTTGTGTTAAAAAATTGGCAGACATGTTTATGAGTTTTTTATTTATGCTCGCTAACAAACATGCACAAAATAGACATTCCTTTTGGTATACCGCGTACCTACTATTATTAGTAGGTAAGACAGGCCGATTACGGTACTGCGTAAATGGTTCCCGACTTCGAGTTAGATGGTCGCCGTTAATATCTCGATCCATACAAAGAAACATAAGGCAGAGGCGACATAATATAATATTACACTTACCTATTTGCCCAGAGGTAATATTTCGTGTTTAACATTGGAATGTATTAAATTTTATACTACGACGAACACAGTGTGATGATTATTATTCATACCTAGTAGTTAACTAAAACATGAACATAATAAATTAACAATTATTTATTAAAAATCAATGGAATCATACAACGACGACTATTAATCATACAAATAATTTAACAGCTACCAAGAACTGCCAAATAATTCGAATCATAATAATATGATCCGATGACATATTTATGTCAATAATAATTAATAATACAATAAAATTATAATTTACTTTTACATTTTAAGTATTTCAATTGTTTGTAGTAATATATCGATTAATTAGAACCAGAGTACAATTCGAATCATACATTAATCACTAAATAATAATTATTAATTTGTGACCTCCATTCGTTGTTTTATTAATGTAGATACGCAACGTTTGTATCGAATATTCTATAATTTACAAGGCTGAAGCTAGTTTGGTGCACAGTTTTCAGCAATAAGGCACTTGGACTACTTACTTATAATTAAATTATTCTAATAATTAATTATACCGATGCAACAATGCTGTGATGTAAAAACTAATAAGATAGATAGAAGTCGTTTGGTAAAGGATTCCAAACATTGAAATAACAAAATCGCCTACGATATGTATTTCTATAACCTCACCATTAAAACGCAAAGCACAGTTTTTTTAAACGGCAATATCCTTGAAGAAGGGCACATAAAGTGATAACGGAATAAACGAGTAATTGTAATAGTGAAATTTCACGATTTAAGCCAATCAATGTGAATAAATTGATTTATTATACTTATACTCCATCCATTATACTCCATCCGTCACTCAGATCTGTAATTCTGAAAGCACCTCTTGAAAATATAAACAAATATGTTATCAAACCAAAATCAGTTTTTTACAGATATTCATTAACATGCCCATAGAAAAGCCTATCACTTTTCTAATATTCCTGATGACTTCTGATAAACTTTTTGTGAGACAGTATCACAGGTTTTTGTTAAATAGAACTAAATTTTCTTATATTTCTTAATATTAAACATCACATTTGAAAAAATATCTTCGTTAAGGCGGCGGTAGGCGCGGTGCACCCCTGGCTCCATACATAACACTTGCAGCTCAGGGGCATGTTTTGGCCTCTGTCTTGTCTATTATGTAAAAAATCCTGCCAAATTAGGTGATTTATTGGAATAAGGAAAATATGTGGGTACCAAATTTGTACTCCTTGATTCTATAGCTGACGCACTTCATATGAAAGTGACAAAGTATTTACAAACTAGGAATTCGCGAGATGAAAATTGGAATTGTAAAAGCTATAACAACAAATTAATATAAAAGCGACACCTTCGCGCTTTGCCTTTGTTTCATAACGTATGACATACGAACGTAGTCCGCGCCATCACTCGCAAGCATCTGAGTGGCGTTGCTATCTGGTAAATTAGATAGCCCCAAAAATGCGTAGTTCTAAACTTTCACCTGATAATTTAAGTGGAACAGGAGTACATACCTACTACTGTTTTAGCGACAGTTCTTGAATGCCACGAGCTTAACATGATTTATTGATAGGTTGCCATACCTCTACGCCGATTAAAATAAATTCATACAAAATATAAAATACCTAACTAAAATAATCACATAACTTTTCTAGTAAGCTTAACAAAACCGGCCCGTAAACAAAACCCGAACGAACAAATTAAGGACATATTATAAGTATTACATATCAACACAATATCATCAATTTTATCTTAATTATTATTTAACACACGAGTAAAGTTTCATTTATCTTAACATAATAATATCAAATTATATTTTCCTTCAACAGACAACAACGGAATCTGGAAAACCCCAATTAGATTTGGTAGTTTTACCAAATAAAGGTCCCAGCAGGCTGCGTCCGTCCGACTACGATACGACTGTATTCAATTCAACAGCAGGATGGGACACCATTCATTAGACATTAGACGAAACCACGCCAAAAGGGAATATTTACTTAGAACCCTGTAAATGTACATAAATATGTCGTAGGATAATTTGATAAAAAGTAAAAAGATAAAGTGTTTTTGCAAAAATCCTAGTAATTTTGTAATAACACGGATAATTTGGCAATGGATTTCACATTTTTCAATCTTATCGCAAAAACCACTTTATTATGGCCGCTTTAGTAATTTTGCGTAAAGAATCGTTGGGTATTATGATTAAAGCACGCTGATTGGTCAATAAACTAAATGTTATTCGGTTGTCAATCAACCGGAGAACATCAACTCAACATCCTCCTCTCTTAGACATGTGATCTTTAATTTTCTGAGATTATCTGTGTTCTGTGTATCTGTCACTGTAAAATGTGTGAATAATTGTGAACGACGCGACGTTAAATTAAAAACTAACCCACCGTTAGGCTGTAATCTCGCGTTTCTTACCCTTTATAACTCTTATGAATTATCTAAAAATACCTCAAACCAACAAGGTAACCACAATAAAGGTCGTCTTGTAACCCAAAATCTAGCCAATCAGAGTTATGGTATATGCGTAAAAGTACGTTTATGCGTGCTTCCAGCACCAAATATATCACTTTTAGAAATAATCGGATGCCGATAAGATTCGAAATTGGGCGAAGAACTTGTGTGAAAAACTGTTCATCAATATTCATTTTTTTACAAGTTTAGGTTGAGCTTAGTCGCGCGCAACACAAGTAGGTGACTAACAGATGATTATAAACTACGGAGAAACGATTGAGATAGGATTGGCCAGGTGGCAATAGAAGCTGATTGTTAGGTCTAGCAGAGCTCGAGTCGCTGCAGTGTGATGCGCCACTATCGAGCCGTTAGGAAAGTTGCAGCTGGTCGGTCTGTAATCGCGGTTGGGATCGCCGGCTACGATCGGAACGCAATAAAACTAGCGGTTCCCGGTCCCGCCGCCCGGCGCCCCCGCCCTCGGGACAGGGAATCCCAGCTCGCAATATGGAAGGAAAGAGGCGGCCACGACCTCGCTCCTCGCACCGACACTGAAGATACCTACTGCATTACACCAGGACAAATATGAACTCTAAACTCGTAGCAAAACGTTTAGTTCGGTACACTATACTGTTTACGCATTACACATAATATGGGCGTTAGCGATGTTTTGTGGGCGAGTATTATGACCTGGGTTAGGCCAATAGGGATTTGTATAATGGGTAATATTTGTATGACTATTTAATAACAATGTTATCGCGTTTGCATGTGTGTATGGGGGAGGAGGAGTACTGGGCAATTTAAAGGGGAAACCCGGTTCAAACCTTTTTATGTATTCTATCTAAAATTGCAGGATAAAATTGTTCCCACGGCAAGCGCGCTACAATTTGTAGCGATGTTTTCAAAAGTTAATTTTAAAATGTTTCATAATGAAGTAATGATTCAAATGAATGTATCAGTTTATATTCTGATATACCGTTTTTCATCCTTACCGTATTTGTAACTGAAACAAATCAAATTTATATTATGTCATGATTAGATACTTACATTACTTTTTTCCCCGCAAGCTTTATCACACAACCATCTAAGTAAAATTTAATTTTCTTCATATTCATGAATCATATTCCGATGATACTCGTACGATAAATAAAATTAATGGAATCATGTTCTGCAATAATTTATTTGGTAGACGTCGCTTACCGAAAGGATTTGATCTAAGAGCCCATGAACCATGCCAAATCCACGATGCCAAACTTTCAGTCTACAAAGCCTGGAGTTCGCGGGCTCTTGCTCTAATTAGAAAACTCAGATTTAGAACAAGTTTGGTGGACATTTTATAGTGGTATCGGCAACGCGGCGGCGGAGGCGGCGGCGCGGCGGATGACAACTCAACGAAATTACCCCACAGCCCACAGCCCAGACTAAACGGGCCGTGAGGTGCCTTGGTTGAGTTACAGGTTACAGAGATATTTCAATGGCCATCATAAATAATGGTTGTACCCAAACCGGGAAACTCATTAGGTACGATGGATTGGAAACGAGAAAGCAAGCTTTTTGAAGTAAAAACTTTTTTGGCGTACCACAACAGAATGTGAAAAAGGGATGTGAATTGAGCTCAAGTGTCACGCTCGTAAATAAATACATTTTCGGATGAACTCGGGACCATGGTTATTATAGCTAATGTCTACTAGCCGCCCGTTCCCAGCTGCTACCGGCGCGCGGCGGTCGTGGCGATACAAGTCAACAGATTGGGATGAGATGCGCTCCTTGCATCTTACCCTTGGGGGTTCACTGTGCTTCTCTATGACAGATATGATATGAATGGTTAAGGAGTATTTTATTCTATATTTTTAATGTCCAGCCACAAGCTTGCCTTTGTTTTGGTTCTCAGTGTTAAAGTGCTGACGCATTTAAACATAGGATAGCTTGGGTTGATGCTGGACAGCATAAGCCAAGGAACACAAATCAGAAGAAAGCGTTGAACAAAGCTATTAAGTTCTGCAAAAAAGTTGTTCAGAGGGCTCACTTTGAGCATATTAATTGAATAGGAAATACATAATTATACTAGCTGCATACTCCGAGGGTAGCAAAACATTTTCATCCCCAATTAGCCCAATCCCCATCCCAATCCCCAATCCCCAATTTTAATAATAATTAAAAGCGATACTGTAGCCTGTTTCATGTTTTTTTTATCTTTATCGTAAAAATATAATCTCAAATAAGTTTCAGTATACCTGTATACTTGGCAGTTACTTTACCATAGGTACATATAACACAACCGGTGGGTTTACTATATTTTTTTAACTTTTATGGTTTACACTTAACCGCCATCTCGCCTGATGTTAAGCGATGATGCGGTCTACGATGGAGCGTGTTTCCGAGAAGAAACCGGTTCACTCTCGATTTGATAACATAAAGTGTGTAACCATCGGGAAAAACCCAGTCAGTCAACGCATCCCACAGCCTAGACGTTCTTTTCACAAAAGTAGAGTCAAATCTCTTCGATCGTGTCTTTGGAACATCAACCATGAAAACCATTTGATGTCCCTTGTTCAAGCTACGAGCATTCCGATAGAAAAAGATGGTATTAGATAATGCAGATCTGTTGCACACTCTCCGAAGTGTATCCGATAAAAACTCGATAAAACCTATCCTATGCAGGTCGTGTAGGTACTGATCTGACAATGACATACGAGTAAGTTTGAATTGACTTAAGTATTTATATATTATTTATTTCATAGGTATGGGATTTTTATATTACCTATTGTAAATGTGTAAAAAACACATAAATTATGATTAAAATAAAAGCATTAGGAATAATGTCGGAGAATGAATTCCACTTGGCGTATCTATACGGGTTTCCCGAGTACTTGTTGAGTTGCTATATATATTCATTTATTCACTGTTCAATGCAAGTTTCTTTAGAAATGATTGTAGCTTTGATGTAGGTATCGTATTGTAGAGGGTGGCTTGACGGTCACGACGCTAATAATACAATTTGGACACGTCGCCTTTATAATATAGAGACGGGACGAGCAAGACATTCATCTGATGTATATTAACACGCTTACACAGATATTTGAACACGAAGAGTTCAATTAACTGTCTAACACTGCACTCACTTAGAGACTATCTATCTCTTTGACTAGCAATTTCAGTACAAACATTGCCCTTTAAACTGGAACAGGTAATATAAGTATATTACTGTTTGGCGGTGGAATATCTGGCAAAGGTGTGGAATAACGTCCCCAGGCAGACTCTAGAAAAAGTCCACTAGCACTACGAGAAACGGACTTAGACTGGAACCATCATCACGCGTTCCTTTTTAAAACAATTCTATAATATAAGTTTTCCGAATTGCTTAAGCGTGTTTGTTGTATAATTTTATTTCGTCGTGTGAACATTACCTACATTCGTTCTGAAGGAAGACATTTCAGTGTCGATGGTCATACGTTTTTTGCTTGGAACTTCACGAACTTCACATATATCTAGATTTTGTTTTCCCGCGAACTAAATCGATCGAATGAATAACTATTTTCTGATCTGTGACGTTGTCATCAACTTTTCAATTCTTCAAACTTTTGTTCTAAGTTTTTTTTTTACAGGAATAATTATTTCGGGATTAATATCAAATAGTTGGACGGATTAATAGCAAAAGCTTCCATTTCGAGGTTTAATTTGTTTACACATTTATTTGTTTCTATGACGAAAATGCCCTCTGTGTGTACGAGCTCTCTTTCTACGAAAAACTCAATTTCGAAATAAAATCGCGACACTCTCCTACTTTGGTTCTACTTCGTTTCGTCCGATCGAACATTGTTTGACGTTTAAATGTTCTAAGCCTACTCTAATTAAAGTAGGCTAAGAACATTTAAACGGACGAAACGACGCGACGGATCGAAGTAGAACCGGAGTAGGAAAGTCGCGAGTTTATTTCGAAATTACGTTTTTCGTCGAAAGAGAGTAGACGTCTTGTTCTCGTCTAAGGTATTTTAGCTATGTCGTACATATACACATATAGAACTAAATAAACGAAGGAATATCAAAATTATAATTATTTTTCAAAAGTGTTATCAAGTAATAAAACAAAAATAACAAAGAACATCTTCACTCAAAAACAAAGAAAATTATATATATTTACGTTTAGAACGTAAAACAAACGTTGTAAATATATTTTTACAAGATAATAGTCTGGAGTTTCCCTACTCGGTATCATTGTTTTTGAAAAATGTTATCAAAAAAAATGTGTGCGCTTAAAACCGCACGGCAGAAGTGAAAACTAAAATAAGAAATACTTAACTATATAAAGACTACTAAATAATTTTAATTTAAAACTTTTACGGCTGAATGATTAGTATCCATGGCCAAGAATAAATTAAAAAAAAAATAATTACGCGGGTCGAAAATGCCGTTTGACTCACAAGTTTTTAGTGTTCAAATTTTTTAGTCATATTTATGTATTTCGCTAAAAATGCATAAATATGTTGTGTTATAGTGTATTTGTTTAAGCACTTTCTTATGAAAATGGGTATCATTTTGTGTATTTACGTAGTGTAAGTGCTGTGATAAAATATTACAACCATAACTTTTTTGCAATGGACGTGTAATGCAAATTTAACATTTCGTGACAGGTTCAATTGATGTGGTAAGTACCTAGAAGTTAATGTCGTGATAAAAAAGTTTAAAAATTCGCCAGTTTCAGCGAGAAAGTCGCTAAGGTGTCAGTCAACACTGGTACTGGTAGTGAGCAGCGAGAGAGAGTAAGAGTATGTATTGTCCCATGTCCTCCTCTAACAATTATCTTTCTCGGTCTGGCACGTTTGTTGACCACATTATCTTTCTCGCTCTAGCATCCCGAATTTACCCGAAATTTCTTATCATATCCGAGCGTGATGATCACGTGATCATTAATCCATTTCACAGCCCACGAAAATTCTGTCTATAACGCGCCTAAAGAAGTTTTCACTTCAATAACAATACAACTACTCTACGTAGAACTCCTTCACTCAAAAACAACAAAACATATTTTCCAAGGTTTATGTTTAAACAGATAATCATTTGGGGTTTCCCTACTCGCTATCGTTGTAAATGCGCAATAGATAATAAAACTATGGGACAGGGAGTTTATCTCATGACTCACCATCCTAACATTCCTGACTTGCCCCAAAACGAGAGCGTAAACTGACTAAAACCAATTAAATAGAGAAATTCACAACCGACTTCATTTATACGGTGGTGAATATAAACCACTTTAAGCTCGTTTTAGCTAAAACTTAAATCATAAAGAGTTGAAAAGAAATCAAGTTTTCCGTAGTCGAGTATTACATTGTTTTATTGCCCCCGTATCATCATAAAATACAGTTTGTTTTACCTACCTTCTATAGAACGTAGACAAGGCGGTGTGTTCGTACTCATAATTGTAATGGGGCGTTTTCAAGATTCAAAAAGACTTGTCAAAGACTGTCCCCAATTTCACCATGGGAGGCACCCATGTTTTATTTTTTTAGAGAAATGTCACAAAAACAAACAGTGATGCGTACACTTGCCAAAATTTAGAACTTTCTTTGACATGTCAATTTGCATCAGAAAAAGGCCTCATTTTGTATTTCTTTAAAGTCATAGTGGCCTCGCAGCAATGACGTCCGATACGACTGCGAGGTCGTAGATTCGAATCCTGCATGCACCTCTAAGTATAATTCCAAGTACAGATGTACCTACAAGTTTGCCATCATCACTGCCTTTAACGTAGAAGGATCACATCGTGAGGAAATCGACAAGTTAGTCAAACGTCTTTCGTCAACCCGCACTTCGTCAGTGCGATGGATTACGGTCTTGCACGGGCACGGGCTTTAGAGGTCAGGGGCTTTCTGGTTTATATTAGGGAACATTTATAAATTACGTCACACAAATTTCATGATTTTTGATCCTTCCTTGTCACAGCTAGTCACATTTGTGAGACTTCCCTTCTACCGAGTGTGACGTCACACATTTTGCAAATTTTAGTTTAAATTTAGATAAAATATTATGTTTTGAAAAAATGTGATGTCAAAAATCGGGACCTATCCCCTTGTCACACAATGTCTAATTTCGAAGACCCCTCCCTCCTACTTAACGTGTGACGCAATTTATGGATGGCCCCTTGTGGTGTGACAATTTGTGCATTTGTATTGTAATAGAGACGACCTTACGAGCGTAGAGAGAGTCTCAGATCTCGGTGTAGTAGGTGGGGCGGTCGATGCTCAGCAGACGGAACACATTCGGGAACACATAGGTGGTGTTGAACCCGATCATGCCGTAGGTGAAGTACTTGTAGCAGAGCTCGACGGCGACCTTGTCCCGGTCGTGCAGGCTGTCGGCGGAGTGCAGCAGCTGGTTCTTGTCGCGGCCGAGCAGCGCCGACACGACGCCGTAGGAGAGGGACTTGCCGAGCGCGCGCGTGGCCAGCACGCCGCAGAAGCCCAGCGTGGTGCGCAGCAGCGTGCAGCCGCCCATCTCCACGGACGGCCAGATGACGGGGTAGGGCGGCGCGCGCGCGCTCCCGCGCAGGTTCCCGACCTGGTAGTTGGCCCACGAGCCCGACAGGATGCCGGCGCACACGCTCACGATCATCGTCGTGTCACCCCTGCAACAACACATACTTTATTATTATTTTACATATTATGTTTACTAGCAGCGCCCGGCTGTGTTACCCGCGTAGTTCCCATTCCCGTTGTTTTTCCAGGATAAATAACCTATGTATTCTTCCAGACTATAATCTATCTGTGTTCCTAATTTCAGCCCGATCCGTTCATACGTTAGGACGTGATTGAGCAACAAACATGCAAATATCTAAACATCCATACATTGACATTTATAATATTAGTAGGATTGTTTATGCTCAATTCATTCATGGACCCATCTCATATTGTTAACATAATACAGGACTTAATCACGATCTAAATTATTATCACAATATGAGTTTCAATCGCGAAAGTATAAAAACTTTAAATGGATCTCTATCCATTCTTATTACTCGCACTATGTTTTTCATATTTCCTAATTTAATTACCCGCGACGGACGGAACGGAGACGGTATATGCGTTTGGTGTCAGAGGATGTTTGTGCAAACACATAAAGCCATTTTTCTCCATAACTACTTGTCCGATTTTGATGCCGTTTCCGATGATAGGTTAAGGTTTGATTGGTGCATCTTTTAAAATAGATATTACGGTGACAACTCGAGCTCAACTAGGAAGCGCTGCAATAAGCACTTTTTGCGTTTTATGGAAACTGTAAATGCGGACTGTAAGTGCGTAAACGGAATAGCCATTTGCGTAAACGGAATAGCCATTTTTGAAGTTTGAGTCAGATACAGATTCTTTATTGGTAATGGATATTAAATTACACGTCATAAAATAATTTACATTACAAACAGTAATTACTATTAAATACATTGAAGCATGATATTTAAAACATTACAAAGGAATTCATCGCAATCTCAATTTTCTTATGACTTCCCAACTTTTCGCCCTTGTTGCAAAGGTTCTTGGCGGTCCTGAGTTCACTCGAACGTGTCTATATGGGGTGGCATAACATTTTTGTCCTATTTTAGGTAGGCATAACGTTTTTAGGACTAATAATAATTTACTATTCTATATTATATAAGGAAATTAGGGGAAAAATAATATGCGATTTAAAAGGCACCTTAAAAATCCTTAGAACAAATAAAAATATGCCTAAAAACTACTATGCGTCTCATCAATAGTCGAATTAAATGTAATACAATAGATTGTTATGCTTAAAACACATAACGCCAAAAAAATATTATGCGAAAGTAGTGTCATAATGACACTAAACATTATGCTACATTCATTATGACAAAGTAAATTAGGAACAAAAAAAAAATTGGCAGTCATAGGAACTGCCGATAGAAGTGAAAACTTGTGACGTTGTGACTCTAATGTTTTCACTTTTAATTGAATTGTCTAATTTATTTATCACCTTCTCAGAACACAAATTATTTGTTAAACCATCGTAGGTCTATGTACATTCGCATAATTTCAACACCGCCAGCTAAATCGATGGTTGCGCCATCTAGTGAGTCGCCCTCCGTCGGATACACGTTAATTTTGATAAACTCCGCGATAGTTTATTGTTATAAAATAAAAATGACGCAGGAAACTTCAGAAATTGCCGTACGGGAGTTAACGACCGTTATACGGAACCTACAAACTGAAGTGTTATCTTTAAAAAAACTCGTAGCAGAACAGAACACTTGGATTAAAACAATGCTGGGATTTCCCGTAACGGACACAACACTTGCTGACGAGGAGGTAAAGAAATCAAGCTCTGCCATCTCTAAAGTGACTCCAGATCTTTTTTCGAAGCCACCTATTCGTCAAGCTCGCCTCAGGAAGCTCGCAGACACAACGGTAACGAAAACCACCACTTTATCTAAGAAAAAAACTAAACATGCCACTGCCACCCCGACTTTGAGCGAAATGTCCGATTCAGGTACCACCGCTCCAAATACTGTCGACTCCGCGCCGCCGTCGACATCTACCCCCGGTGACGCGCCGTCGGCGACCACTACCCCCGTCCGGGCACTTACACAAGCTACACCACCGGTCGACTCACCCGTCACTGTCGTCGCCGATGAGCGAGAGCAGGACAAACTAAGCGGACAATGGCAAGTGGCCGAGGGTAGGCGCCGCGGCCGCAAGCAGCAGCGGACTGTTATTGTAGGTTTGAGCAATGACGACCTCGGCTTGCAAGCCGTTGAAAGGATGCGCTATATACAAGCGTGGCAATTTCAAACGGATACGACGATCGAGCACGTGAAATCGTTCCTGAATAAAATAGCCAAAGCCGAATATTTCGTTGAAAAGAGGCAAATACTTTCTGGAAGACACGCTTCCTTTATTATAGGGATGCCGGAAAACATTTACACTAAAGTTACCGAGCCGACAGCGTGGCCACACGGTATACGGTTTGCTAATTGGTTTTTTCGCGCTCGCTCGCACGCGCAGGCGACGGGGAAGTAGGAGTGAGAGCGCTGCGGACGACGCCGACGACAAACAAGCCAGGGACAATGCATGAACCATGCGCTACAAGTGGGACTGACGGTGCGA
Organism: Ectropis crepuscularia; assembly: GCA_963693475.1. NCBI lineage: Eukaryota > Metazoa > Arthropoda > Insecta > Lepidoptera > Geometridae > Ectropis > Ectropis crepuscularia. Next base: position 875,708 of record OY856342.1, on the reverse strand, counting down.
CGAGAGACACAGCTAAACCCGGATGGATAAATATATGTCACCAAAACATACGGTCGTTAAAAAATAAAACGCGTAATTTAGAAATTCAACTACTGAATGCATTAAAATGTGAAGTATTATGTTTAACAGAACATTTTCTAACGGCACATGAAATTAAATGTATTTATATAAATAATTTCACCCTTGGGTCGCACTATTGCAGGCCGAATGTATTGCATGGTGGGTCATGTATCTACGTACGTACTGATGTCAAATATAAAAGTTTAGAATGCTACACGCGATTGTCAGTTGAACAAGTTTGCGAAATTTCAGCAATCGAGTTAATCGATAGTGAGCTCACCGTAGTATGTATTTACAGGTCTAACTTAACGAGCCCGTTATTATTTTTTCCCATATTAGACTGCCTGTTCGACAAGTTGGTTAGTGACGATAGGGAGTTCATTGTTCTGGGTGACCTAAATATCGATACTAGCTCGGGGATTAATGGAAACCTAAGAAAATTGAATGACATCTTGTCGTCGCATAACTTATGCAATATTGTAGATTTCCCCACCAGAATAGACGGACCCACGAGTACCAGCATCGATCACGTTTACGTGAGTCGTGAGATCTCGGGGTCTCCCGTGCTCACCGGGCTGTCGGACCACTGCGCCGTGCGCGCCGCCGTGCCGTGCGCCGGCGCCGGCCCGGGCGGCGCGCCGGCGACGCGACTAGCGCGGTCGTATTGCGCCGCTAATATGACCAATTTTATTGCCGCTTTAATTGGTATTGACTGGGATGAAGTTGAGCGAAGACATGCAGGATCATCTGCATGCTTAGCGCAGGCCTTGGTGCACATATTAAAAAACCAACATGACTCGTGTTTCCCGAACAAACGCATACACGTCAAAAAAACTAAAATAATCTGGGCTACTGATGAAATAATCAATCTTAATTATTTATTAATTGACATAAAAAAATTAATGACAAAATTTCATAATAATGATGAATTGACATTGAAAATGGGAGAATTTCAAACTAAATATGACGAGTTGTTGAAGATAGAAAGAAGTAATTATTACAAAAAAATTATTGATAGTTCCGAAAAAGTTACTAAATCAATGTGGGGGGTGATTAGTACCGAAACTGGTAGGGCTGGCACGCGTAGTGATTACACTGAGGTGTTGAAGCGTCCATGCGGTTCCAAATTCTCTTCTGTAGTAGATGTCGTAAATTTCGTGAATACACACTTTGTAAACGCCGCGGCGAGCGCGGGTGCGCCCGCGGCTGACGTGTCCGCCGCGACGCGTGCGCTCGCCTCGGCGCGCGCGCCGGCCGACCGCTCGCTGCGCTTCAAACCGTTCACCGCGCAGGAGGTGTTGCGTATATTGACACACGGTGTCGCACGGAAGCGAGCAAAAGATGCGTATGAGATATCTGTATTTTTAATACATAGTGCAGCTCAGCCTTTAACTCCTATTCTAACAAGTCTTTATAACAGCTGCGTTAGGGAGGGCGCTTATCCTTCTTCTTTAAAATATGTTAAGGTATCACCTATTTACAAAGGAAAAGGTAATCAAGAAGACGTCAACAGTTATCGACCTGTGTCAATAATACCAGCCGTTGCAAAAATTTTCGAGTATGGCCTCAGTACTAGACTTACAGAGTACCTGGCAGAGTGTGCGGCACTGAGCGACAGGCAGTACGCGTATCGTAGCGGTAGGTCCACCACGGCGTTAGCTACAGAACTGGTGCGACGGATCGTCGAAGCCCGCGAAGACCAGAAGCAGGTCGCAGTTATCTTCTGCGATCTGTCGAAGGCCTTTGATGTGGTCGACCACGATCTGCTAGCAGCGAAGCTGCAATACTATGGAATCGACGGTCCCGCAAGTAACCTTCTGAAAGAGTTCATGACAGGTCGCGAACAGATCGTGGTGGGGGATGCTGGGAGAACTAAATCTACACCGTTGGGGACTGTTATTGGAGTAGCGCAAGGTTCTTCGCTCTCCAATATCATGTTCTCCCTTCTTCTCAATGACTTGCCAGAAAATATTCCGGGTGCGCAAATCCTTATGTATGCCGACGATGTCGCTGCTGTCGTTGCGGCGTCCTCTATAGATGAACTAGAGTGGACTCTTGCTAAAGTAGCCAGAGAATTAAACACTTGGTTTGTTTTGAATGGTCTTATGTTAAATATAACCAAAACGCATTTCATCCATTTCAACTTTGCAGGCCGTGCCTACCGACCGTTAAGGGTAATGGTTGGCGACGTTGAAATGGAACAAGTTAAGAAAACCAAGTTCCTAGGTTTCCAAATTGATTGTGGTCTGACGTGGGAAGTGCAAATCGATGGGATATGCAATAAGCTGGGTCGATCCTGTTTTGCGCTGCGACGGGTGTCCGCGATTCTGCCGTACCATATGGTACGGCAGTGTTACTTTGCCTCCATACATTCAGTTCTTCAATACGGTGTTGAACTTTGGGGACGCGCTGCCGATTGGGAGCGCGTTTTCAAAATGCAAAAGCGAGCCGTACGAGCTGTGTATCGGGAGTCCTGGGACACCCCCGCTCTACCATATTTTCGGGACATGAGAGTACTCACCCTTCCGAGTCTCGTGTGCCTGCAAGCGGCTATTTATGCCTGGGACCATCTTGACGAATACACATGTCTCGGGGACGCGAATCCTCGATCCCGCCACCCGAGCCGACTCTGCCCCGTACCACACCGACTTACTAAGACGTCCAAGTTGGTGCACGTGACTGCGCCGGTAGTATATAATCGTCTTCCCCACGAGTTCAGAGAAGCACCATCGAGAGGGTCGTATAAGCGTAGGGTAAAAAACTGGCTTGTCGACCAGGCTTTCTACAAGTTTGACGAATTTTTAAAAATTAAAGTACAATTATAGACCTCAAATGTGAACTTACCGATTGGCTGAGTTGTTGCGACTGAATCCTATTTTATGTATGACATTTATAAACTCTGTAATGCTTTTTAGATTATTTTTATTTTTTTATTTTTTATATTGTTGTTTGCTTGTTTGACTTTCAAGAATGTATTTCCTTCATTTCGTATTTAGTATTATTTTCTTATTTGAAATGAAATGATTTGATAGATTAGATTTGATTATTAATGTTGACATGAAATGTATGTAAGCAACTATTTGATTTTTATGACAGACAATTTGTAACTGTTTTTGATAATTCTTATTTTTTATTTTTTATTATTCTTATTTGACATGTAACTATTATCTTGTTATGAATAAAAATCTGAATCTGAATCTGAATCTAGTTTTATATCAACGTAATTATACAGAATATTGCAACTCTTTACTGTTTCTGTTGCCCTGGTACTGGTATCTAGGGGCAAACGCAACTCTTTTATATTTCTGTTGTCCTGGTATTTGGAGATAAACGCTGGGCTGTTGGAGGTAGGTAATCGAAACTCTTTACTGTTTCTGTTACCCTGGTACCTACCTACCTGGCCGTTTTTACCGAGTTTACCCGAAGATTTCATATCCGATCCGATCCGATCCAATCCATTATCATATCCAAGCGTGACGATTGATGAATCCATTTCACAGCCCACGAAAATTCTGTCTATAGCGCGCCTAAAGAAGTTTTCACTTCAAAAATTATGCGTTCTAATATGCTCCCCACTCGAACAGTTCTATCATTTACGGGCGTGACGATGAGCTTCATTCATAGCCCACGAAAGATCTATGTGTGGTGTGAGCCAAAAGATGTGTTCACTTCAAAAATAAAACTCCCGAACTTCCAACCAAAAAAATCAAACCAGGACGTCTACTCTCTTTCTACGAAAAACGTAATTTCAAAATAAACTTGCGACTTTCCTACTAAATTGACAGAGTAATGATGTAATTTCTGAAAATATGATATACCATCTCTCTTTTTCATTTTTTTATTGTAATTTTGCAGAATATTACGACGCAAAACACCATCATAGGGGAGTGCGCAATGCGGCCGGTAAGGTGTTAAGTCAGACAACGACTGACATAAAGTTAACTGACTTCTGGCGTTTTGTCTGTTGTTGAGTGGGCCGTTTTTGAACGGTGACCTAAAATCCATAGTTTCTAATATCGTCGATCACTGTATACTAACTTTCAGTTTCACTTAAAGGAAAACGTCGTGAGGAAACCGGCAATTTCCAAGAAAAACGTATTTCGACGACATCTGTCATCCTTTAACCCGCACTTGGCCACAATGATGGATTCTGGCCTTGACTTTCTTCTTGGGACCTCAGATCCCAGGAGAACGTACAGTGGGCTGCTGTTACCTACTACGCTTGTTTTATTTATTACCATTAGTGTATACCTTGTTCAACGTAAAATTTAAGTTTGGCCCGAGCGATTTAAAATTTCAATTTTATCGTGTTGTTTATTCGAATTTTAAAGATACAACATAAAAAAAACTGGTATAAAACCTAAATACTTGGGTACTCTTATATCTAAAGGGAAAATACGATAGGTAAGTACTTACAATTATTCATAAATCGCAATGAAATTAAAATATGTAAACCATTGTTTATTTTCCAATTAGATATGTTTTTAGGTTTTTACATAAGTTATAAGAAAAACTCTTAGTCGATGATACATGTTATGATTGCCCTGACCTACTGGGCTGGTTTCGCGGTAATCGTATGCTGTGTGCCAGTTTATCGAGAACTGGACTAAAAATTAAATGATTATATGACGGTAGCTCAACTAACGATTTGCCTCATCAGCCGAAGAAAATCATTGAGTGAACATTCAATAACATACATTTATCATTTATATCCAACATTTATATCAATCATGAGCGACCATATCGCTCTGTAAACCAACATACAACATAGGATTACGCTTAAATTAATTAAAAAGATTTTTTGGCGAAATGTATGACTTTATAGGTACCTACAGCATAATTGCATCACTAGATTTAGTACTGGCCAGTATTACATTACATAAGTGGGTCAGTGGTACATAATATATAGCCTATATATACTTAGAAATCAGGTACATATCCAACGGTGAAAGAATTTTTGAAATCGGTCCAGTAGTTCCTGAGATTAGCGCTATCAAAGAAAAAACCTTTACAGCTTTAGGTAGAGCTTAGCTGCAGGCCACTACTGGGTACAGGTCCATGGGTGGCGGATCATGGAACGGCTGTGAGATATCACGGCTAGCTGCGTAGACAGTCTCCGACGAAGCAGCGGCAGAGACTTGAATGTGTAGTGGTTATCCCTTGGGGAAGGGGTAGGTTATAAAATACTACATCAGACCTCAGACCCGATGATAACTCTGTGACATGGCGAGTCAGTGCCTCCAGTACATAGGCACTCCCTCTGTGCGCGGGCAGCTGCGCGTACAGAAGACTCTAGAGCGCAGGCCGCGTTGGTCGTGACGACCTAGGGTCATCACTGCGACTCTGGAGCAAACAGCGATGCGGAAGGGAACGGAAAACCACCGCATTATCTATTCCCAGGAATATCATTATGGCTGTACAACATTTTACAACGGCCCTCAGTCCCCGGCAGACCTTGGATGGTCAGAGGGTGCTAAGAATCCCCGGGTCAGCCATACGGATTACGACCTGGAATGTGAGTCCTAAATCCTGAAATCTCAGTAGCACTATTGAAGGAATTGGACGAGGGCAGCTTGGATTATCTGACGCATCTTTTTAATCTAATTTATACCGCAGGCGCTATACCGATGCCGATGGCCTGGCTGAAGTCAGGCTCTCACCAAAACGAACAACCCGAAAAGCTGCAGCGAAAATAGTACAATATCATTCATGAGTCACGTGCTAAAGATCTTCCTTAAAATAATACAGTATGGGTGAATATACGCAAAATGCGAAGCTGCACTCTCAAATTCGCAATTTGGGTTTAGATCCGGACTCGGAACACGTGACGCTCTATTTGGGTATCAAATACTGGTACAGAGTTGTTGGGACGTCCATCGTGAACTACTTAATGATCTGTTTCGTCGATTACGAGAAAGCGTTCGACAGCGTAAGGCATAACAAACTTATAGGCGTCCTGCAGAACATTGGCATTGACTCGAGCTCGAGATTGGAGATTTGATGATAATTAAAAACTTGTATTGGCAACAAGTGGCCAAGATATTCTTCTTCTACCAGGCTTTCTCCTGCCTTGGATCTTTCCTTGTCTAGTTAGAGAAGGTCATAATAGTCATTTCTCATTATGTGTCCGAGATATTGGAGTACAACAAAAGTTGTACCAATTACGTAGATTGCTCTTCCGTGGGGCGGTGTCCAGAGTGGAAATAGCCGTAATGATTGCCAACCTTCGGAAGGAAACGGCACCATAAGAAGAGCTTTTTAATACAGACTAGCGGCCCGTTCCGGCCTCGCTCGGTTATCTTAATATTTATAAATTACGCGACGCGATGTTTATCCGCGATTTGTATAGCATAAAAGGTTATAATGATGCAACCTCTCCCAAAAAAGCTCTCAAAAAAGAATAATTTCTCCCGTTTTTATTAGTAGTATTCTTTATTTATACTCCGCTCCTATTGATAGTCGCGTTATGCTACATAAAAATATATAGATACACTAGCTGACCCGGTGAACTTCGTACCACCATGTATTTTTTCGTCTACATTTTCTAGACTTTCTGCTGTACAAATCTTGTCCCGACAATAACAAACAAAGAATTATCCTATTTGGTGCAGTCATTCAAAAGTTATGAGCGTACATACATTTCGAAGATCCATTTTTACGGTTCTGTAAAACGTACTAACTGGACCTTTATGGGTTTGTCATGTCTGTCTGTCTGTCCATCCGTATGTCACAACCATTTTTTTCGAAACTATAAGAACTATACTGTTGAAACTTAATACAGTTAATAACATTTTACTTCAACGTATATAAGCAATTAAAAGCAAGTAATCCCTTTATGCAGAATACAGAAGACCGCACCTTGTGGCGTTCATTAGGAGAGGCCTACGTCCAACAGTGGACGAATATTAAATAGGCTGATAATGATGATGAACCCCTTTATTGTTAATCAAGTTATTACCAAAACTCAGTTTTATTTTCATTGTAGTGCTTTGTGATATACGATGTTTTTTGTTTGATTACCTGGCACATGGACACTCAAATCGGATGGTTTTCGAACACGGGAGGGAATATGCAACAAACAATTGACCATGTGAGAATCATGGGTTTTCTAGATTACTACCACAAACACTATAACACGCTCAGCGCCTTGTGTATCGTTTAGGATACACAATGTCATAAGAAGTGTGTATAGTTTATGATACACACTCCCCATTTCAGTTAAAGCAGTATGTATCCGAAATGCGCACGCTTTCTACACATTTTCCCAGTGGTTTTGGGTTGGGAATCGGAAAATCAATTAAGGAGATATTGAGAGAAAAATAAAAATCACCTTGAAATAATTTTATTTAAAAAAAGAAAGTTACTTAGAAACTAAATAATCAATTTAATAAGTTCAAAATAAATCAGTGAATATTATTGAAACATTTTTGACACAGAAAACTTTCACATACAGAGCATTTTGTAGTTGTTTGAGCTGCTCTGAAAGTCTTGCCACCAATAACTTTCCTGTGATACTTTTTATAGCACCTCTGCACATCTTCAGCGTACAATTTTCTCTCCAACTTTGTTACTTATGAGATAATGTTTTCTATTAGACGGTCTTCTTGTCATAATAGGGGCTAATGGCACTTTATCTCCGGCTAACTGAACAGATCGTTTTAGTAAAACTACAATTATTTGTTCCCTGAATTGAGTGATAGTAAGTTTCTTGAGATAATATTTGGTTGAATAATAAATGTGCATTCAAGAGAGAAACACAAAGAAATAATATTACGAAATGTGTTTCTTTATTGATACACAGGGCCTGGGGAATAGTTTATCTATATACCTTAAAGTATTTCCCAGGCCACGTGTATCAAAAAATTTACACACCGGTAAAAAATGGGATAACGGGGAGGGGGTGTGATTATTTTGTATACTATTTTAACACCTCACAACTCACAACACTAAAAAAACAAAAATTAAAAGTTGTCAAAATTTGGTAGTATTTCCATATAGGGCTTGGCGCTGAGCGTGTTAAGGTTGCCCCTGGGACTTGTTTATGATCATAGCAAAAGCAAGCCGCACTGGAAACTGTAGTTGTTTAAACTCAAATGCTGCATCAGTCGGAATCATTGGGATGCGTGGTATCAAAACGTCTTCTCCTTTATACTTTCCTTTCAGTATAGTTGCTTCTATCACGTTGTTCAGTATTTTTTATAGCTAACCGTGTGCCGTTGCAAAGACGCGGTTCGTTCATATTTCACAACATTTTAACTACCGATCCAACTTAAAGATTAGGTATGAGGTGGCAATCCTGGAAAATCCAGCGAGTTCAAAAATTCCGGTGGATATGTAGTTGTTGACGACATCATCTTGAATCGAATCAACTGATTTATAAATCCTCAGTTCGCCTGTAATGTGTTCTTGAATTTTGAAATTTAATTAATTTGCATCTATTTCATTTACATAATTAATAGGTATTTATATTTATATTTATCATGTGGCTGTCTTGTCCCAATATTGGGCAACGGCTTCCATACCCTGCTTCCACTTTTCCCTTTCTATGGCTAATACAGTCCAGTCTTTCCGATATTTGTGAAGGTTGTCTTGCCATCGTTTCTTTGGTCTGCCGCGTCGTCGTTTGCAATCTGGCTTCCTCCGCGTGGTAATTTTGGCCCAATAATCATCCGACATGCAGCCAACGTGTCCAGCCCGATCCCACTTTCAAATTGGCTGCTTTTTGAGTTACATCGGCTATTCCGGTTTTGGAACGCAGTATGGTGTTTCGTATTCTGTCCGTTAGTTTTACTCCAAAAATATTGCACTCCACAGCACAAACATGTGTATTCAAATCATTTTGCACAGATTAAATCAATAATTCAAAATAATAAAACACTTTTTGTTTAATTAATGGCTCTATGTGGATTAGTCAATAAACACTTTTGGTAACGCGGTTTGTGTTTGACTGACACTTGATTGATATAATGATGTGAAAACTGACGCATTTTATATCGCGTGCCGAAACTAAATCAAAGTAAATAATATCGTGAAACCGACCAAATTGAAAATCAGTACTAATGAGTCTTACGTTTTGTGATTATTCAATTTAATTTGGTTCGCGATATTATCGCTTTTATTGAGTTTCTTCTGAGTGGGTTTCGAAACGTGACATTAGATCCTCTTATCCTCCAACTGTTTAGATAGACATGATGGAATTTGAACTTTATGCAGCGGGAATAAAATGCAAATTGACTCCTTGAAATTAGGAACACACATTTATTGCTTAGACATAAGCGAGTGCTTGTTTTTTAATATGAACTTTACTTCGTAGCAATAAAGCTCAAATTGTCTTAACATTTTAGTTAGAAAACGTTTGTATGGGAAAGCACTTCATTTAATATGAACTTTATTTATTAGCAATAAAGCTCAAATTGTCTTAACATTTTAGTTAGAAAACGTTTGTACGGGAAAAAGAAAAGGGCTGTTTTTAGAGTTTTCCCGGCAATTATTCGATTTTTATCTCGCCGCAAAAACCATCCTTGGACTTCAATGAACATTTAAATCAAAGAATTGTTCAAATTGGTCCAGGCGTTGTTGAGTGATGCACTTACCAACACATTTTGCGATTCATTCGAATATTATACATTTTAGATTTGCCATAAGCTCCGGGAAATTTTAATCGAAATAGATTGAAAAACATTTACAAATAAAAGCAGCCAAGTATTTATGACGTACTAAAAAAAACTACTCATCAGATCGAGTTCAAACCAGTTTTCGTTGGTAGTTTGCATGTACGTTATATATTTTGTTTAGTTTTATCATTCTCTTATTTTAGAAGTTAGAGGGGGGGGACACACATTTTACCACTTTGGAAGTGTTTGTCGCGTAAATTATTCAGTGTAGACAAAAATGATTCTAGAAACCTCAACATCATTTTTGAAGACCTATTGATAGACACATATGTAGGTTTGATGAAAAAAAAAATTTTTGAAGGTCAGTTCTAAGTATAGGGGGCACCCTTTTTTTTTAATTTTTGTACAAATCTTAATGCGGTTCACAGAATACATCTACTTACCAAGTTTTAACAGTGTGGTTCTCATAGTTTCGGCAAAAAGTGTCTGTGACATACGGACGGACAGACAGACAAACAGACAGACACGACGAATCTATAAGGGTTCCGTTTTTACGTTTTACTGAACCCTAAAAAGACTATAACTGATCAGTGATCGAGCGGGATGAAAAATGATTAAATTACTAAAATGGCTATTAAAAAATAGGGGTTGGTGATAAAAGGGTAAAAATTTAGGGTTGTATGTATTTTTAACGACACATTATAAAAAAATACAAACAAAAATTTTTAACCAAAAATTAAAAAAAAAAATGTTGAGGTGAACAACCATTGTCACTTAGGGGTATGAAAAATAGCTAGTAGCCGATTCTCATACCTACTGAATATGCATATAAAATTTGGTTAAAATCAGTAAAGCCGTTTCGGAGGAGTAAGGAAACAAACACTGTGACACGAGAATTTTATATATAAGATAGTATATAATACCCTTCCTCGATAAATGGACTATCCAATAGAAAAATAATCTGTCATTTCGAACCAGTAGATCCTATCGTTCAAACAAACTCTTCAGCTTTATAATACTAGTATAGATATATGTAGATGATATAAGTATTGCTGACATACTAACTATACCTCCACCGGCAAATTCGCGTCGGCCCAAAATAACCTACAATTCTTAATAACAACAAATAAATTTACTAAAATTTAAAACCAAAAACAACTCGTTTGCATTTCTGTACAAAATAAAACATGATTAACCTTAGAGTTCACAATCTCCGGTACCTACGGTCGGGCGACGGCGACGCGGCAATCACCCTACTAATATTATTAGGTCCTTACATAATATGAAATTGGTGTTTTGTCGTACAGGCTGGCTACTTTGGTCTCAAATATTTTCTATTTCAACTCCAATTTCATCCCCATACAGTTCGAAATTACAAAGTTGCTAGAACAAACATTTATTGGCTTCGTGCCAAGTGCCTATATAAAGAGTTTTATAGTTTTATCTTCAACGATTGGGAACTTCCATATTGACATTCATCCCCCATTTCAACCCCAATTTCATCCCCATACAGTTCGAAATTACAAAATTGCTAGAACAAACATTTATTGGCTTCGTGCCAAATGCGTATATAAAGAGTTTTATCTTCAACGGTTGGGAACTTCCATTTTGACATTCATCCCCCATTTCAACCCCAATTTCAGCCGCGTACAGTTCGAAATTACAAAATTGCTAGAACAAATATTTATTGGCTCCGTGTCAAGTGCCTATATACAGAGTTTCATGGTTTTATCTTCAACGACTGGAAGCTTCCATGTATACTTTCATCCCCCATTTCAATCCCAATTTCATCCCTATACAGTTCGAAATTACAAAATTGCTAGAACACGTATTCGTTTGCTTCGTGTCAAGTGTAACATTCAAATTTCATGGTTTTATCTTCAACGGTTGGGATCTTTTAGCACGTAGGCGCTCGCTAAGACGGGGTTTCGCGAAATTCAACCCCTAAGAGGATGAAACAAGGGATGAACGGTTGTATAAAAATTCGTCATTTTTTAAGTTATCAAATTTTATATCTAGACACTTGACACGAAGCAATTAAATGTTTGCTCAATCTATTTTGTAGTTTCAAACTGTACGGGGTGTAATTAGGGTTGAAATGGGGGATGAATGTTAATTTGGAAGTTCCCAATCGTTGAAGATAAAACTATGAAACTCTTTATATAGGCACTTGGCACGAAGCCAATGAATATTATTTGTTCTAGCAATTTTGTAATTTCGAATTGCATGGGGATGAAATTGGAGTTGAAATGGGGGACTAATGTCTCTTACGCATTCACACCTAAACAACTGAACCGATTTAGATGAAATTGTATGAAATTGTTTTATTATAAGATGTTTTTCATCATCATCATCAGTCACAAGACGTCCACTGTTGAACATAGGCCTCCCCCCTAGATTTCCACAACGAACGGCCCTGCGCAACCTGCAACCAGCGGTTTCCAGCGACCTTTGTGAGATCACCGGTCCATTTGCAGTTTTTAGTAACCGTAAATGTGTCTGGGTTTAAAAATAGATACTGCCGGAGTTACCTTAGTATTTATTTCGCGCGGACGAAGTCGCGGGTAACAGCTAGTATAATATATATATGTCAATGCATGGATGTTTGTTGTTCAATCACGTAGTAAGGTATGAATGGATCGTGCTGAAATTTGGAATACAGATAGATTAATTATAGTAGGTACGGAAGAACACATAGGCTACTTTTATCCTGGCAAAATAACGGGAACGGGAACTGCGCGGGTATCACCGCGGGGCGCTGCTAGTAATATTATAATTGTTAAGCCTGAACGTAAGAAAGGTTAAGAAAATAAGCCTAATGAATTCGAGAATCTTTATATTTGTGGGGCGACTAATGCAATATTAGGTATATTAGCATAATAGCAGTACCCTTTGGTTTTACCTGCGTAATACTCGTTCGCGTTATTTTCCTGCAATGAAAAGTCTATGTTCTATTCCAGATTATAATTTAACTGTATTTCCAAATTCTAACCCCATTCGTTCCTACGTGATGAGCAGACATCCAAACATTGGTGACATTGTTTTTCATTTTATTTATTAATCTATGTACTTCCTTTTGTTGTGCATGGATAAATGTCTAATAACAGCCATGATAACTAAAAATGCTCAAAAAAATCATAGCTAAATTAATGGTTTTTCAGAGGATTTAACCCTAAAATATACACGAGTATGAATATGAATATGTATAATCACGAAAAACATTAGTGCTCTTGTGCAGTCAGGTAGAAAAAAACTTATAATTAAACCTCATTTTCAGGGTAGGTATATCAGAAGTTTTTAACATGATCTCAATTTAAATATGTAACAATACTAAGGAATTTCCCGTTGGTACATAATGTGGTAGCTAATTAGATTAATAATTAGAATAATGTATATTGTGTATTGTGTACACATGAAAACCCAACGTGAGCCGGTAGGTACCCTTACTTCAGAACCATATTAACAATTTTAACTAAAGTACCTTATCCATAAAATATCGGTATTTTACCGATTACCGGTATTCTACCGTTAGGCAGCTCCGACCATGTTCTGGTGAAATCTACATCTGTTTTTTTTTAACTTATATATGTTTACACTTGACCGCCATCTCGCCTGATGAAAAGCGACGATGCGGTCTACGATGGAGCGTGTTTACCTAGAAGAAACCGATTCACTCTCGATTTGAAGACACCAAGATTATAACTATCAGGAAAACCCCACTCAGGCAACTCATTCAACAGCCTAGACGTTATTTTCACAAAAGTAGAGTCAAATCTCTTCGTTCGTGTCTTTGGAACATCAACCATGAACCGGTGCCGCCTCTTCGAGCTACGAGAAGTCCGATATAAAAAAGGGCAAGGTGGAATTAGATCATGCAGATCAGCTGCACACTCTCCGAAGTGTATCGGATAAAAAACTGATAAGCTAGCAATTTTGCGGCGATGTTAAAGATTTTGAAGTCTTTTCCGCACTAGAGTGTCTTCTGTCTACTATCCGCCTGTTTCCAATTAAAGACGACGACGCTCTTCTTCGAAAAAGACTTGATTTAAAGTGTTGAACATCGTCGCAAACTTTCGAGCTGATCGGTTTAATAAAGAATATATTTCGGAGAGAGTACAGGCAGTGCAGCTGTTCTGCGTGATCTAATACCATCTTGCCTTTTTTAAAAGTGAAAACTGCTTTTCGCGTGCCACAGACAGAATTTTCGTGGGCTGTGAATTGAATTTCTAGCGTCACGCTCGGGAATGATAAGAAATTTTTGGGTGAATTAGGGACCATGGTCATGGCCAATGCCCACGCCCTCCGGTTTAACCCACGTAGTTTCCAAAGTGAGCTATCAAATTCAGAGTTAAGTATAAGTTTTCACTTCTATTCTATCGGCAGTTCCTATGACTGTAATGTTTTTTCTATCGGAATGCTCGTAGCGAAAAGCGACATCGTTTTATGGTTGACGTTCCAAAGGCTTAAACGATGAGACCTGACTCCACATCCGTAATAAGAACTTCTAGGCTGTGGAATATGTTGCCTGAGTGGGTTTTCATCCGATAGATGCAATCTTGGGTATCTTCAAGTAGAGAGTAAATCGTTTTCTTCTAGTTAAGCACGCTCCACCGTAGACCGCATCGTCGCTTAACATCAGGCGAGATACTTCTCAAGTACAAAAACCTATTATTGTTAAAAAAGTTGAGGTTAATAGTTTAAGCCTGAAGTAATGGGAATATTTTGCTGCCGTATCTTAAATAGACTGATACTTGTTACTCCACTAAAATTGAGCAAGTTTGTATAAAATGAGCAAAAAATTTGCCAATTAGTTTTCTTAGAACGAGTCGACCAGCTTAAGGTACAAGCAGGCCTACTACGAAGTCCGATAAACGATATTATCGGCCGAACTTATGGACTTTTCCTACCTCGAAAGACAATCTGTCGGTTGATAGGATCGGCCGTTTCGTTCGATTCGACTCTCATCCGACCTAAGTCTATAACTTCCGACCGAGATGTATCGATCCGACTGTTTTGTGCTAGGCTACAATCCGATTCAGCTGTCGGTCGGATCCGATCACATCTGAGTTTGTTGTCGTAGTAGACCTGAAGTTCACGCCGCGACCGCGACGCGAGACCGCGACCGGAGACCGCGACAGGCACTTGACACTATGGAATTGTATGGGCGCCAGTTCGCGCCGCGACCGCGACCGCGACCTGTAGACCTGACTTTTAGGCTGTAATAATTGGCGTCCGTTTTTTTTTTCATTTCGATGCTATGCTTATTAAATTGAAGTGGGATAATCTATTTTGTCAAACAAAAACCAACCTCAGTTTAAAATTAAATTCGGAAACTCGACCAAATTTCATAAGAATCTACTATCGCTACGTCGTCAACATTTTTAAGCTAATTTTAGTTTTTTTGTTGATATTTCGAAAATCGCCACACTGATGTCGACAGAACTTATGTATATGAGATCACATCTAAACTAATATGATCTACCAAAAAAAAAACACCAAAATCGATTCACGATTCGCGGCGTAACACACATACAAAGAAACACAACCGAATTGAGAACCTCCTCCTCCTCCGTTTTTAAGGTCGGTTAAAATACTTTTTTTTTTAATATTGGTGGACAATTCACACACAACACATTCTGATTCCAAACTAAGCAAAGCTTGTGTAGGCCAGATAGCTGAAATAATACTTATATAGTTTTAAATACTTACTTACTATACAATTTATACATACTTGTTCGAAGTAATCTTTTAGCCTCTCGTAGGATTGTGAAAGACGTTTGTAATTTAAGATTTATTAACCGTTTGTGATCTCTATATCATTGCTTAGTCCTATACTCATGAAAGATGAAATATTATATAGAAATCCTATTGTCCTTATGATACTTATTTTAAATACGTAAGTTTGGATGTTTGCTGCTCCATCACGTCGAATCAGATAAACGGATCGGGTTAAAATTTAAAGCACAGATAGAATAGTCTGGAATACCACATATAAATATATGTCTCGCTATCTTAGCATTTTATCGCGCAAAACCATTCAGTTGTTTCCTACAAAATTACAAAATACTTAGCTTATTGTGGGACTAGATAGCGTCGTGTGAGGAATGACCTCTATTTATTTACTTATTATTATTATCTTAATATTTATAAGTTGTAATACAAGTAATTTATTTATTCCAGTAAAAACGTGTTATTAGTATTGGAAGCCCACCCACATTATATATGATGATTAATGGTAAAAAACAATGATTCCAGGAATATGATGATAAATAACTGGCAGCTATCTTCCGTGACTCCGTGAGCAGCGGTACAGAACCTGACCCTCGCTGTTTTCCTCATCTCATTCATTCATTTAATTAAGGTAGGTTCATTAATTTTAGGTAATCATCAATCATCCAAATTCTCCTAACTGATGAGTGATGACCCATTTCTCAATTGTTTTTTTTTTTAAATAAAGAGCGAGGAGACGAGCAGGACATGTGCCTGATGGTAAGCAACATGCCTGCCACATAACAGCACAGTCACACGCAGCTATTGGAACATGAAGAGTCCAAATCATTAGCCACCACCACCTAGCACTGCACTGCGCTCGTCACCCAGAGATCTAAGTTGTTATGTCTCTAAGCCCTGTAATTTCACTGGAAACATTGCCCTTAGAACCGGAACACAGTAATGTTTGCACATTACTGCTTGGCGGTAGAATAATTGGCAAAGGTGTGGTCCTTCCCCAGGCGGACTCTGAGAGTCCTACCACTACTAACTACACTACACTAGTCGTTTTACCGTTATAGTTTCCGAAAACATTTACATTTTATTATGTACCTAGTTAGGTACTTACTACAATTTATTTTTCTTCGTGTATCTTATTTAATTTCCGTATTGCGTAGTTACGCATCAGTAGAGTTTGTGTATTTAATGCGCGGTCCGAAGGGGGGGTTCACGGGGACATGACGCACCCCCCCCCCCAATCGTATACGCTACATTAAAATGAGGTGCTACTAGTAGTCTTTTTTACTCGATTTATTGCATTTCTACTCGTGACCAAAAACCCAAAATCTGAGGCTGTGTAATGTGTGGTATATGTAATGTGGTTACAACCTACGTAAACTAGCTAAAAAGTTGGAAGAATTGTATTACTTTATCTATGAATAAATTTAATTATTTGATAACATTTAATACATCGCTCTGTAATAGATATCCATATCTTCCGATCAACTTATCTATGGTCGAATATTCGAACTAATTATAATAAGGCGAAGAGTACACGACAAACCTTTCGTTAATGTTGAATATTCGATTGAGTTTCCATTGCGTTCTAAGTTAGTAAGTTAAACATTCACCAGGATGCGTTATAGACTACAGGCCCGTGAACAAAATGTACGGGTCAAATGAACCACCAGGAGACTTATGTAGGACTAGCTGTTACCCGCAACTTCGTCCGCGCGAAATAAATACTAAGGTAACTCAGACAGTACCTATTTATTTACGGTTACTAAAAACAACTTATAATAAAACAATTTCATCAAAATCGGTTCAGTTGTTTAGGTGAGAAAGCGTAAGAGACATTTATAAATAAAATAAATAAATATTGGTGGACAATTCACACACAACACATTCGTCCCCATTTCAACTCCAATTTCACCCCCATACAGTTCGAAATTACAGAATTGCTTAAAAAAACATTTATTGGGTTCGTGCAAAGTGCCTTTAAAAATAGTTTTATAGTTTTATCTTCAACGTTTGGGATATTCCATGTTGAAATTCATCCCCCACTTCAACCCCAATTTCACCCCCGTACAGTTCGAAATTACGAAATTCATAGAACAAACATTCGTTTGCTTCGTCTCAAGTGTCTATATACAGAGTTCCACGGGTTTATCTTCAACGGTTGGAAACTTCCATATTGACATTCATCCCCCATTTCACCCCCGTACAGTTCGAAATCACAAAATTGATAGAACAAACATTCAATTGCTTCGTGTCAAGTGTCAAGATACAAAATTTGATAACTTTGAAAATCACGAATTTTCATACAACCGTTCATCCCTTGTTTCACCCTCTTAGGGGTTGAATTTCGCAAAACCCCGTCTTAGCGAGCGCCTACGTGCTAAAAGACACCTCCATGCAAAATTTCTTTAATTTTTAAAAGTTACGGTGGTCTAGTCGGGAGAACGGCAGCTGCCGATCCGGAGACCCTTGGTTCAAACCCCACACGCACCACTGTCTTTTCGAAGTCAAGTGCGTAATGCCGCTAACTTAAAAACGGTGAAGGAAAACATCGTGAGGAAACCGACATGTACCAAGAATCTTTCGAAGTCATGTGTCATACACCAACCCGCACTGGGCCAGCGTGGTGGATTATGGCCTTAACTCTCTCCTTGCGAGAGAAGGCCCCGAGTCCCAG
Source organism: Ectropis crepuscularia (assembly GCA_963693475.1). NCBI lineage: Eukaryota > Metazoa > Arthropoda > Insecta > Lepidoptera > Geometridae > Ectropis > Ectropis crepuscularia. Next base: position 857,630 of record OY856342.1, on the reverse strand, counting down.
CAGTGGGAACGTTTAGTGGGTTGTTGATGTTGTTGATGATGCAAAATTTCAGATTCCTAGCATTTGTAGTTTCTGAGATTCCTTGATGAGTGACCTTTCGCTTTTATATAATTATATGTATAGATAGATGATAGAAGGGTATAAAATAATAAGATTCAGCACTATGCCGTCACTTGTAAGCTGTCCGATTGTGTGGCAGTTGAAGAGGGCCCGGTTGCAATCTTCGATCGTTTCTCCTTGTCGCATGATTTTTGTGCGGCGCGGAATTTCGGGATAATAGATTAGAAGAGGTATTGAAACTGTATGAACCAGCGAGCAACACGGAAGGGAGTAGCCTTAGCTAAAAAATATTGTTCAAATCTTTCTGTCATTTCTTGCGGGAGGGGAAGTTGCACACTAGCGCAAAGCCGCACTATTACATACAAAACATACCTGTACCGATCCATTGCCGATCATACTCACACAACCAAATCACTAACACATAAAAAATAAAGCACCATTCACAAATCTAGCCCCGCCCTCACGCCACAGTATATTATCATACTCCATGGTCCACGCGGACTTGTACTTTGACAGAGGGGAAACGCTGTGTATGCCTACTCCCTTCCGTGTTGCTCGCTGGTATGAACCAATGCCGTACATAATCAAATGACCAAAGGAGACGGCCCATTTTCCATGGGCATTTGCCCCACAGAAAAAGTGCAAGAGACTTGACCAAAATTGGATAATTGTATAGGATTTTAACATTGATTGAGGAACCGTTTATGTTTTTATCCTGCATAGCGGGGTTTAAAAGATATCAACTAAAACATTGAAAAAATATAACGCCGCAAGTAGGTATTCAAGAACGTGATTATCTGATTATGTACTTACTACTAAAAGAAGGTAGTCAATTCATTACTTTGCGACGTATTGTGCTCAGAATAATGTCGACTCAACACAGAGAAGGACCGGAGATTCGGCCAAACCACAAAAATATTACAAAACCTTTGTAAAAATAAAGAAATTCCATGTGTTGTGTGAGTGTCGAACGAATTTTTACTGTATGTAACTTCAACTGAACTAAAATGAGAAAAACATGGCTGACTTTGACTATAGTCTGTACACATAAGTACAAATGAACGGAGTGTTCTCCGTAGTACTTATTAATTGGATTCTGACCCAAAGACAATACACGAACTAAACCTTAACAGGCTTATTTAAATTCACATAAACTTCGCTAGCGTGTTTTAACGCCGTACAACGCCATCTAGTTTGGTTTTATGGAACTACAGTACCTTAATACAAAATTACTTATACATAGTCATTAAGGTACTTTTTAATCACCAATTTGCAATCCCCGCTTGGCAGGTTAGTATTGAATGTACAGTTTGAATTATTTAATTATATGTTATTTTAATTAAAAATAACTTGCTTAGGTCTCCGGGGCTAATTAAGTACCTAAACTTGAAACGACTTGGGGCAGAAATGAGCCGTCTCCTTTACTCTGTAAATGGATGTGTTCTAAGATGTCGGGGACGCGTTACGGACACGTTACATAACTAACTACGAGTACATCGCTTCTCGCACAATCCTCGCTTGCGGTCTTTTAAACCCCAGAAGTAAAAACAAGGGTGTTGTAAGTTTGATGTATCAGTTAGTTTAACCTTGTATTTTTTTACTTCGTTCAATTCATCGTTTCGTTATTCCATTCATCAGAGCTGGGTCAAGCGACGCTAAGATTATATCATAAACAGCCCATTAAATCCCACAGCTGGGACTTGGAGCCTTCACTCACAAGTAGAGTCAAGGCCATAATCCACAACGCTAGCCCACATTGGCCAAAGACAATAACCCAGTCTGATCTGTGATTATGCCAACGGATCAACGGGCACAATTCCTCCAATCTCCGTCGTCTATTCCGGATGCCTATCCCAACCTTAATCGGATGCTTGGCTTCTGGGGCGGCCTATGTTGGATGGAGTAGAAAAGGGAAGTATGAATCACGCACAATGGCCCAATAAAGAGGCTAGGTGGGGAAACGGCCCCGGCAAAATAACTAACGCACATGGCTTCGAAAAGACAGTGGTGTGCGTGGGGCTCGGGAGCAGCAGGCGCCGTTTTTTCGATTAGACCAGCCGTTACTTCGAAGCTGAGAGCCGGTTTTCACGGAGCGGTTGCCAACCGCACCCACGCGCGGGCACGGCAGATTTGTATGTAAAATTGAATACAAAACTCACGACGCGGTTTACGACCGCGGCGGCTGCGGCAGCTGCGCGGCGCCCGCGTGGCTGCGCGCGGTTCTTGCGCAGTAGCTTTCCGCAGTAGAAACCGCGAAAACCTGCGGTCTCGTGAGTATTGAAACAAACCCGTCGCGCGGCGCGGTGAAGCCCGCGCGCGGCCGCGGTTTAAATCCGCGCCGTGAAAATTGGGCCTAAGACTACAAAGCGGTTTAATTGGTAAAAAATATTCTCTTCGTATACCTTTTGGTAGCTTTGCAAAGCTCGAGTGAACACTCGGCCTATCGTTGTACTTGCCATGTGGTGCGTACAACACAAAAACTGTATTTCAAGGAATGCGATACAAACGTCAGATAACGTGATTATTAACATTATCGCAAAATGTGTTTGAATGATAAGTAGCTCGCTGGCAGCGATGATTGATTGCGGGCGCGACCAGAACGTGCAGCTATTGTGAGGCTAATAGCCCAGTTTCATATTAACATCAAATTGTAATCGAAACACAATAGGTATCACGACTGAACCTACAACTATATTAGATTAATTGATATTAGTTTGACTTATCATTGGAGGTTATTGCTCATAGTCGCCACGCTGGGCATGCGGGTTGGCGACCGCAGAACCGTGCTGTCTTACGCATTTGGGGCTGCTGCCCTTCACAGCTATGTTTACAGCACGGCTATATGGAAATGTAAGACTGGCTGAGTGGCGTATTATAGGAGTGGCCTATGTCCAGCAGTGGACGAACACAGGCTGATGATGATGATGAAGAATTGATTTATGACCGTGACCGAAAAAAATATAAACTATCTTTAATTGATATATTTTCGTTCGTTCGTGATATCTCACTTTATGATCATTCAAAGCTGGGCATGATCATTTTAAAAGTATGACATTTTTGGAAAATGTTATTACCATTGCATAGCTCATAAATTTTAAAGCTACTTTTGTTATGAAACCAGTTTCAAGTAATATTTAACTAACATACAAAGTTTATACGCGACGCATAGAAAATACCAAACAGTAACGTCACGCTTTTGTAGTGTTTTTGTACGAAGCGTGTTTAGGGAAGTCCACAATTATGATTTTAAAATTGTGATATTTATCTCGGGATTTTTTTGAGATAACAAAGTAATTATTTCAGCTATGTTTCAGTTATTGAAGAGTCTTTCGGTGACACATTAAATCAGAAATGAGTAGTAATACCTATTACGATACATCCAGTTCTTTGGAAATTATCAATTACTTAGACGACAGATTACTGTCGTCCTTCATCTACTAAACTGAAATAATTAGTATAGGTGTCCGCAAACAAGTTGACCCAATGAAGTTTATGGTCTCTTTGAAGGAAGCGCGAACTTTCCCCTTCGACGTAAATTTTGGGTCAACTTGTTTGCCGGCCACTTTTTTTTAAATATTATAGATTGACGAGACGATCAGGACACGTGCCTGGTGGTAAGCAACATTCCTGCCAGATAACAGCACAGTGACACGCAGCTATTGGAACATGAGGAGTCGAAATCATTACCTAGCATTGCACTGCGCTCGTCACCAAGAGATCTAAGATGTTATATCTCTAAGCCCTGTAATTTCTCCGGAAACATTGCCTTTCAAACCGGAACACAGTAATATTTGCACATTACTGCTTGGCGGTAGAATAACTGGCAAAGGTGTGGTCCTTCCCCAGGCGGACTCTGCCTAGAGTCCTACCACTACTAAATACAATGGTCAACTTTGGCAAGTACTAGCGGTGGTATCGTTATTTTGGACTATACCCCCGGCCAAAAATGGGGTGTTATAAATTTGACGTCGATGTCTGGCTGTGGCACCGTAGAGCTTAAACGGATGGACCGATATCGATGGGTTTTTGAAGTGATAACTTCTTTAGGCGCGCCTAGACAGATTTTTCGTGGGCTGTGAATTGAATGCATTCGTCACGCTCGGGTATGATAAGAAAGCTTCGGGTAAACTCGGGACCATGGCTATTGGCCATCTAGAAATCCGTCAGCCAATGGGAAATGCTGAAAGGGCGTAGACAGGCCATCATGGCATGGCCATCTAGAAACGCATCAGCCAATGGGAAATGCTGACGAATTTCTAGATGGCCATGCCAAGATGGCCTGGCCATCATCAACATTAAAATAAACTACGCTACTGTTAATTGTGATAAAATGTAGTCAACTTTACTAGAAACGAACCCCATAGGGTAAGTGTTCCAATTTACATTATATATCGCTGTTGCATCGCTATTAATATTTCGTGTATAATTGTGTAAAACATATGGTGTATGAATTGTGTTAGTTTTAAGCTCATCGAATTTGTCGGCCGATGATTTACGGGAGTCTCCGCGACAGAACGATATTCGTTTGGATTCAGCAATTATCTTGTGACAATCGAAAACCGAGGTCAACGGCCGGCGAATTCGAGAAGTCAGAATTGAAGGTCAATGACCTACCTGTAACTAAAAAAGTAAAATGACGGTTAATTTTCCTTCGACCGTTATAAACTTTCCTGCTATTTCTCATATTTATGCTTTCTTTATGCAATTGTAATTTGCTCAGGTACAACAAAATGTAAAGATGACTGCCTCATCATAATCCATCATGAGCGGTCCATCATTTTGGGTTCTGTTCTGCTTCGACGAAGCAAGCCGTGGATGTCGCAGTCATCTTCATATTGGGGGCAACATTCTAATGGTCACCTTCGACCAATTCCAGGGTTCCATCACCGGGCTGAGACCCTAACGGCCAACTCTTATGGCCGGCTGATATACCAAGGGATCTACAACTCTTGAGGTAGCAGTCCACCACTCACTGCTTGAAAGACAGAGGAGCTACCCCCGCGTAGGACACAGGAGCACCATCGCCATGTCCAGCTGACACCACTGAACCCCCCAGAAGGACTGCGACCCGACTCTCCGCGGCTTACACAGGCCAGTGTGTCCCACCAGAATAGCAATATAATTCTCTCGATTCGCAAACGACCCCGACCCTCTCTTTAAATTTAACTTATACTCCCCCAGAACTACTACTACATTTAGGCCACCCCTCTGGTGGTTACTGTAAACTTATATACGATAATAAAATCTAATTAGTTAAACTTGTGGTTTCTATTCAAACTCTTAATTTTACTTCTACTCATGTTAACCGGAGCTAGCTTGGATAATCTCTCTCTCTCTTTAAACACAACCAACTAGAAAGGTGACATTGGCGCCCAACTACTAAAGTTTGCAATCGAGTCGGTTTTATATTGTTTTTTAAGGTGTGCTCTTGATAGTTTATGGTGTTGGCTATAATTTTCTAGATCTAAGGCAATTTCTTGTGTGTAAAATTACCTGCGTGTGGATAGTTCCTACTACTTACCTGTATTCTTTACTATACCCACAACTATTTTTAAAAAATTTTTTTTCTCATAGATTTTTCTGGAAGTTAGTAGTTAATGACCACACATCGGGTACTTCTTATTATAGGGTACTTATATTTTTCTAGGGTGACCTACCTCACCACTGCCAGTGCTGTTAAACCAATAGTACTTCTGCATTGTGATATTGCATATTAATAGCCTAATACTTTCAAGGTACTAGTGAATGTGTGATATATCCTTTTAATTTTTTTAAATTTTTTACAGTTTTTTTAAGTTGTAAGAACACTTTGGTTCTTTTACAAAATTTTTAACTACCTGAAGGATGACTTCCCTATCGGATATTCCCACATTAATTTTTAATTATATTAAATTACTTCTGCAATTAACCTTGTGTCATTACTATGACAACTTTACATTTCTATTGTTGTACTCAAATTGGAACACATACCTAAGCTACAAAATGTACTCACAAACTGAACTACTTTACGAAGTTGAGCTTCGTGGGAGTATAGGTGAACTTAGTAAACCTATAACTCGACTAAATAATACTACCTAAACTAAATAATGCTATTTAAAATTAATAATGCTACTTAAAATTAAATAATGTTATCTGAAACTAATAATGTTACCTAAAACTAAATAATGATGACTAAAACTAATAATACTACCTAAAAAAACTAAATAATACTGTCTATACTAAATAAAATAAAGTCTAAACAAATTAATGCTGTCTATTACTAATTAATACTATCTAAACTTGCTGATGCAGTCTAAACTAAATAATGCTGTTCTACTAATTAATACTATCTAAACTTATTGATGCAGTCTGACTAATTAATGCTGCTTCAATAATCATTAAATACTGTTTATACTAATTGATGCTGTTCCATCAACCTCTCTAATAATAATATCCAATACTAAATAATCTAAAAATAAATAACTTTTTATATGTTCCATCTAAGTTGGGGACAAAACATTATGCTGGAATATTAATCGTAGTCACAGGTTTTCTGACACTATTAGGTGTAAGTGAATACCGCTCACTAACGGCGGGATTCACATACTAACAACATTCAGTTACAGTCTACATCTGTAACGTGTTGAATGCCTGATGTTAGACCTAGATAGTGTCACCTTCTCTAAAAATTCTATGCTAGTGCTCGGAAAATCGACGAGTGTGGTGTCGGTCACAGCATAGATTTGCATTTGCCCTAGCAAATGAACTTGTTATGTGCCTGGGAAGTCGGTAAGGGGAGCACCGATCACATTAACAAACTCTTTAAGTGAATACGTACTCTAAAGGCGTGATTCACATACTTTTAACATTCAGGGTCAGTCGAACCTCTAAAAGTGTTCGGGTGCCCGATGTTAAGCCTAGATAGCATGGCTATCTCTAACTCTGACACTATTAGGTGTAAGTGAATACCGCTCACTAACGGCGGGATTCACATACTAACAACATTCAGTTACAGTCTACCCTGTAACGTGTTGAATGCCTGATGTTAGACCTAGATAGTGTCACCTTCTCTAACTTGTTATGTGCCCGGAAAGTCGGTAAGGGGAGCACCGATCACATTAACAAACTCTTAAAGTGAATACGCTCACTAACGGCGTAATTCACAAACTTTTAACATCCAAGGTCACTCAAACCTCTAAAAGTGTTTGATACCCGATGTTAAACCTAGATAGCATGACTATCTCTAAAATCCTGAGTCTACAACTACAGCTGACCCTAAAGGTCAAAGCCCAGCTAATGATTGTCCTTACAACACTCTACAGATACCAGGAACACAGAATGTTACACTCTCAAGACAGCCGAAAAGTTCAAGAAACTTTTCTCCGGATTTTCCTTAGGAAAAATCCTGACCTAAAAAGGGGGGTATGTAACGGTGGTCAATTCCACCGTTCCCTTTAAATCATTAAAAATAGACTTGCCGTCTTAGGAAACCTTTAAATCGTAAAACGGCCGTAGATGGTAAAACGGAACGCTGTCGCGGACCAATCGGGACGCGACAAATTCAAACCATCCAATAGCGTGAGACGACAATAGGTGACATAAAGTTATAAAAAAGGAACGCATTCCCGGCAGACGCCATTCGAAGTAATTCTGTTTTAAAAACATTAAAATAAACTACGCTACTGTTAATTGTGATAAAATGTAGTCAACTTTACTAGAAACGAACCCCATAGGGTAAGTGTTCCAATTTACATTATATATCGCTGTTGCATCGCTATTAATATTTCGTGTATAATTGTGTAAAACATATGGTGTATGAATTGTGTTAGTTTTAAGCTCATCGAATTTGTCGGCCGATGATTTACGGGAGTCTCCGCGACAGAACGATATTCGTTTGGATTCAGCAATTATCTTGTGACAATCGAAAACCGAGGTCAACGGCCGGCGAATTCGAGAAGTCAGAATTGAAGGTCAATGACCTACCTGTAACTAAAAAAGTAAAATGACGGTTAATTTTCCTTCGACCGTTATAAACTTTCCTGCTATTTCTCATATTTATGCTTTCTTTATGCAATTGTAATTTGCTCAGGTACAACAAAATGTAAAGATGACTGCCTCATCATAATCCATCATGAGCGGTCCATCATTTTGGGTTCTGTTCTGCTTCGACGAAGCAAGCCGTGGATGTCGCAGTCATCTTCATATTGGGGGCAACATTCTAATGGTCACCTTCGACCAATTCCAGGGTTCCATCACCGGGCTGAGACCCTAACGGCCAACTCTTATGGCCGGCTGATATACCAAGGGATCTACAACTCTTGAGGTAGCAGTCCACCACTCACTGCTTGAAAGACAGAGGAGCTACCCCCGCGTAGGACACAGGAGCACCATCGCCATGTCCAGCTGACACCACTGAACCCCCCAGAAGGACTGCGACCCGACTCTCCGCGGCTTACACAGGCCAGTGTGTCCCACCAGAATAGCAATATAATTCTCTCGATTCGCAAACGACCCCGACCCTCTCTTTAAATTTAACTTATACTCCCCCAGAACTACTACTACATTTAGGCCACCCCTCTGGTGGTTACTGTAAACTTATATACGATAATAAAATCTAATTAGTTAAACTTGTGGTTTCTATTCAAACTCTTAATTTTACTTCTACTCATGTTAACCGGAGCTAGCTTGGATAATCTCTCTCTCTCTTTAAACACAACCAACTAGAAAGGTGACAATAAGAACATCACAAGTTTGTGGTTACAAACTTGGTGTCTTCAGATCGAGATTGAATCGGTTTTACCTAGGTAAGCGCCATCCATCGTGGACCGCATCGTCGCTCAACATCAGGAGAGACTACTCTCACATAAAAGTTAAAAAAAAAACACTGTTTGCAACACCAAAACAAAAGGTTACACAGAAAGAATGACCGATAAACATTAAAACTAGTGGGGCATTTGGCGGTCAAGCGATTTTTTTCCATGCCTACTTAGGATAGAAAATAATGAGTGAAGGAAACGGGGTACGCAAACAAAATGCAGCAAAACAGGATAAGTATATAATAGATAATTAAAATATAGCTAATATTAACTACTAGAGTAAGTACTTAAATATTAAAACATAATATAACATAAATGATTAATCATGCCTATGATAAATATAGAAATAGAACTGTACAGTCCGCGAGGTATAAGCTGAGCTTTGCATTAGTGTGAGTGATCACCAAAAGTACAGTCAGACGCAGGACGCTGTGACCATGTTCTCTTAATAAGGTGTCAATTTTATATTCAATAAATCGTTGTTTATTATGCAGTATCAATTGTATATTGGTATAAACGATAGGCCTGCCCTGAATACGGTATTCGGAAATTTTAAGTAAATAAGTTATACGTAGGTGACGGATCTCATGCTTTTCCATTAAAAAATTTCTGTTATTCTCTGTCCTTGACCATTTGAATCCTAAAATAGATACTTCTTTTCGCAATGACCATATTGATCCTGGATAGTTAATGTCAGCTTGTTGTTTAAGAGTTTGTTGTCTGACTGTACTTTTGGTAATAGATGCGCATGCATGTGATCACTCACACTAATGCAAAGCTCAGCTTATACCTCGCGGACTGTACCTACTTGCAATAATAGAAAACGATTGATTAACAACGACGATTGACGGAATTACGACTGAGCTTCTGAGAGCGGGTGGAAAACCGGTACTTAAAGTCCTCCAGAAGCTGTTCGACTCCGTCATACTTGACGGTAATACGCCAGAAGCGTGGAGCAGAAGTGTGGTGGTGCTCTTCTTCAAAAAAGGTGACAACACCTTGTTGAAGAATTACAGACCCATCTCACTTCTGAGCCACGTTTATAAGTTGTTTTCGAGGGTAATCACGAATCGTCTCGCACGCAGGTTTGACGACTTTCAGCCACCCGAACAAGCCGGTTTCCGAAAAGGCTATAGTACCATAGACCACATACATACACTCCGGCAGATTATACAGAAAACTGAGGAGTATAATCGGCCACTATGTATAGCGTATGTGGACTATGAGAAAGCCTTCGATTCCATCGAGACCTGGGCAGTGCTTCAGTCTCTCCAGCGATGCCGCATCGACTATCGCTATATCGAAGTGTTGAAGTGTATCTACAGCAAAGCCACAATGTCTGTCCGATTACAGGACCAGTGCACAAAACATATCCAGCTACAGAAAGGCGTGAGACAGGGAGATGTTATATCTCCGAAACTGTTCACTGCTGCGCTGGAAGACGTTTTCAAGCTACTGGACTGGAACGGACATGGCATCAATATCAACGGCGAATGCATCACTCACCTTCGGTTTGCCGACGACATAGTCATTGTGGCGGAGTCGCTGGAGGACCTCGGTGCAATGCTCAGGGACCTCAGTAGAGTAACCCAACAGGTTGGTTTGAGGATGAACATGGACAAGACGAAGGTCATGTCAAATGTGCATGTCTCACCTGTACCGGTAATTGTTGGGAATACCACACTCGAAGTTGTTGACGAATACGTCTACCTGGGTCAAAAGATCCAATTAGGTAGATCCAACTTCGACAAAGAGGTCCAGCGAAGGATCCAACTCGGATGGGCAGCGTTCGGGAAACTTCGACACATCTTTGAGTCCAAAATACCCCAATGCCTAAAGACAAAAGTCTTTAACCAGTGCGTGTTGCCAGTGATGGCTTATGGAACTGAGACGTGGTCCTTAACTGTGGGCCTCATAACAAAGCTCAAAGTCACACAGCGAGCTATGGAGAGAGCTATGCTCGGAGTCTCTTTGCGCGACAGAATCCGTAATGAAGATATTCGCAAAAGAACTAAAGTGGCCGACATAGCTCAACGAGTAAGCAAGCTGAAGTGGCAATGGGCAGGCCACATCGCTCGAAGAACTGACAACCGATGGGGAAGAAAGGTTCTCGAGTGGCGACCACGAACCGGAAGACGCAGTGTTGGACGGCCTCCCACTAGATGGACAGATGACCTCACAAAGGTCGCTGGAAACCGCTGGTTGCAGGTTGCGCGGGACCGTTCGTTGTGGAAATCTAGGGGGGAGGCCTTTGTTCAGCAGTGGACGTCTTGCGGCTGATGATGATGATGATGATGATTAACAACGAACCAATTATACCTAGAATTGTATACTTAATTTTATTTTTGAAATATGTAGGGAAAGTGACTGAGAATATGTTCGATGACTTTTATATATATTGAAGGAATGAAGAGGCCTATTTGCAAAACTCGGCCAGCAAACTGAAACTGGCCGGATCGATGCTACTAGCGCCATCTATTGAATAAGCTTCGAACTATCAAATGATAGCAGAAAAAAGGAAATACGAAAGATAAGGGGCCATTCATAAATTACGTCACACGAATTTCATGATTTTTAGGGTTCCGTACCTAAAGGGTAATAACGGACCATATTACTGAGACTTGGCTGTCTGTGCGTCCGTCCGTCCATCCGTCTGTCATCAGGCTGTATCTTAAGAACGGTGAGCTGGACAGTTGAAATTTTCACAGATGATGTATTTCTATTGCCGCTATAACAACAAATACTAAATATAAAATAAAAATAATATTTAAAGGGGCTCCCATACAACAAACTTGATTTTTTACAGTTTCTTGCTCGATTAGTCCGTCCCAAGAAAACTAGATGGCGCCACTAGTAAAAATAAAACGCGATATCGAATTCGTCGTCAGAATCATGAGGTAAAATGAAAATTTGGATAAGTCTGCGGAAAATAACGATGTTAATAGAATTCCGAATAAAGCCAAAGAGGTTTTCGCCGTTTATTTGCTAATGGTACGGAACCCTTCGTGCGGGAATCCCACTCGCACTTGGCCGGTTTTATTATACCCCTCCCCTGTGCTTGTCACAGTTCGTCACTTTTTTGAGACCTCCTCCCTACCTAGTGTGAGGTCACATATTATGCAATTTTCGTTTAAATTTAGTGTTTTAATATTTAGACATGACATACGACTTTTTAAAACTATGTCGTCACAAAATTTGAGAACAAGGGGGCGGGGAGGGGCCCCCATACGCCATATATATAAAGCCCCCCCCATATAAAGCCCCAATACGCACTTCATCTAGGTTTTTTTTTGTAGTCTGTAGTGAAACCTTATTTAGGCGCAGTGGCAATTTTTTGAGATGGGAAAAATACCAATCAACTTGTGACACCGTAACCGACACGTCTATATGTTAGTAAAATCTTCTTTTGGCGTGTTGGTCACTTTTGGAGATGGGCAAAAATATATGGTCCTTACATTTGAAATTGGTGTTTTGTAAGAGAGTAACATAACGGAGATTTTTTTAAATCCTACTAATTTTATAAATGTCAATGTTTGGATATTTTAATGTTTGTTGCTCAATCAGGTCGTAACGTCTGAACGGATCGGGGCATAAAATTGGAATATAGATAGATTATAGTCTGGAAGAACACAGCTCAACACCTCCATCAGTAGTGGAACGTCCCTTTGTGAATCCTGAATGAAATTGGTTGCTATGTAATAGATTATTATCAACATTAAAGTAAGATAGAATTATTAAGTATTGATTGAACATAAGTTTCTCAAATACTAAAGTCACTAAAAAGCCATTCGGGCGGGAATCAATAAAATCTTTAAGGGCGCTTCGGGCTACCCCTTCGAAATTGATTATTTTCCCTTTCAAAAAGATATCCAAATTTTAAAAAAAAATGGTTGTCTGTAAAGTCGATTTACTGACGATAGTTGAACGTGACAACATCTTAAGAAATCAGTACGCTGATAGCGCGCGTAGTGATACCGCTCGACTCGGCGGGTGGCGCCCTCAGCGCTCAGCTTCGTCCGCATGGCAAAGACGACGAACTAACGGTAACGTTACATGACGTCATGTTTTGCGGGCGTGCAGCCGGCTTCATCGAATTATAAGACGTTGTCACGTCAAAAAACATATCGTGGGTCTAGGTCCGAAGAGTAAAGAGGATGTCTCAAACATTCCAATTGAAGCTCCTGTATTGTGGTAGCCATCTGTTGTACAGTGCGTCGTCTAGCGTTGTCCTGAAGTAACAGTGGCCTAGAGCGATTGACCAGCCTCTGTTGTTTAGCAGCTCACTTTTCCATCATTGTTTGCAATTGCTGACAACAGACATCTGCCGTAATCAGACGATGATGTCTACGGCAGATGTCTATTACCTAGATTTAAGAAAGCTGTAGTGCGCGACACCGGCACTAGTCCATCAAACGCTCACAAGTAATTTTTTTTGAGTCCATTTTCACATGGGGCAGGATTTGGCTGGTTCGCCAGACTTCAGCCATTGTGATGTGCTTTTCCGATTATTACACAGGACCCATTTTTCATCACAGGTAATGATTCGATTTAAAACCCCTTCATTATTGTGTTGGGTTGAATAAAGTCGACACGTGTTTGTCGGTTTGGTGCTTCCACCTTTCAAGATAATTTCGCCTTCTTAATTTGCTACAAGTGAATTAAAACTGTTTTATCACTATCTCCGCAGCCTGCAGCTAATTCGGACGTGGTTTGCGATGGATCGGCTTCTAGATCGTTATCGATACTTCTCTCGTATAAGTATGTAAATTTATTGTGTTTTTTTATGGGCAGAGCCTTTATTAAAAAAAATTGGTAGTCATAGGAACTGCCGATAGAAGTGAAAACTTGCTGTTGCCCTGGTACTGGTACCTAGGGGCAAACGCAACTCTTTCATATTTCTGCTGTCCTGGTATCTGGAGATAAACGCTGGGCTGTTGGAGGTAGGTAATCGAAACTCTTTACTGTTTCTGTTGCCCTGGTACCTACCTGGCCGTTTTTACCAAGTTTACCCGAAGATTTCATATCCGATCCGATCCATTATCATATCCAAGCGTGACGATTGATGAATCCATTTCACAGCCCACGAAAATTCTGTCTATAGCGCGCCTAAAGAAGTTTTCACTTCAAAAACTAATATACAATGAGAAATACACTATGCTACATACCTAACTAACTACTTACACTAGCCCACAGCCCACTAATTGTTCCCACTGCTGGGACTCGGGACCTTCTCTCGCAAGGAGAGAGTGAAGGCCATAATCCACCACGCTGGCCTAGTGCGGGTTGGTGGATGACCCATGACCTCGATAGATTCTAGGTACATATCGGTTTCCTCATGATGTTTTCCTTCGCCGATTTTAAGTTAGCGGCATTAAGCACATGATTTCGAAAAGACAGTGGTGCGCGTGGTTTTGACCACCGGATCACCGGATCGGCAGTCGCCGTTCTCCCGACTAGACCAGCCGTAACTTCTACTTCCACTAAGCACACCTGAATTATTCATAGACCAATGAAGGTCTACAGATAACCAAGATGTTCAAGCCCACTACCAGTCGGAAGCGTACCCAGCATGCTAGCGGCATTACAACGCTAAAAGGCAATGCTTATGCGATGTGCCAAATAAACGCCAGCATTTTGGTCACGCGTCGACCAAGCACTCGGAAAGGCGGTGAGCTCCCGGCCCCACAAGCCCAATGTCTCAACCCTAATGGGCTGAAATATGTAACCACTTCCGAGGAATTAGCCGCTGCACCGGCCCTACTATGTGTCTCTGGAAGAAGTGATGGTGCCAGAGTATCGATGCAAGTTGCGTCCCACACTAGGTGCCGACCTAACTTCCAAGGCACAACAGTCATGCCGTCAGGTCTTTTGCCATCGTCACGCGCTGATTCTGATCTTTTGCCATTGACCGGTTCGAGTATAGCTGGCACATTGGCGGTGGAAAAAGCCCGGCGTATGATGTTGTTCAGGCTGGCGTGGCGGCCAATACGACCCGCGCTTTTTGAGCAAGAGAGACTGTGGTGACCGAGTTGGTCGACGGCAGTACCACAATGGCAGCGATGGGCTTCATAGCACCTCGCACCCAAGCGCAAACTAACAGTAGTCCATTGAAATGTTACATTTTTTAGGCCTTACCTTGCGTTTTTAAGAGGACGCAATTTTATTTATTTTATGTGTAGGGGGGGTCAATGTAAAGATAAAAACAAGTTTGTGGGGTCGCAACCCTTGTCCCACGGCCGCCATCTTGAAAATAAGGGTTGAAATGGTTTCTACGGCATATCTCTTAAACTATTTATTTAATAAAAAAAATTGTTACCATTTTTTGTTGCAAATTAAATTCTCTACAACTTTGGTCCAGTAACTTTTTGTCGTAGAACTATAAATAAAAAAGTTATAAGCGAAAATCTTCAGAAATTAGAAAAAAAAAACAAATTCGATGTAACAGTTTTTTTTTTAATTTTGTTATTATAACTTTTTTAACTATAAATTTTGCAATATTATTAAAAATTAATTATTGACTCTTTTTCACTCCATAACAGAATTCAACAACTATTGATTTTTAAAATAATTTTAAATCTGATAGGAGTTACCGATAATACTGTTCAGGTAGAAAATACCCAAGTGAGCATGAGGGAATAAAAGAACAGCTGCCGTTCTTTTTATTAGCTATTTGCTTATAACTTTTTATTTATAGTTCTACGACAAAAAGTATACTGGACCAAAGTTGTAGAGAATTCAATTTGTAACAAAAAATGTTATTTCTTTTTTAAATCAAAAAAATAGTTTAAGAGATACACCATAGAAACCATTTCAACCCCTATTTTCAAGATGGCGGCCGTGGGACAAGGGTGGCGACCCCACAAACTTGGTTTTAGCTTTACACTGAAACCCCCTACACATCAAAAAAATAAAATTGCGTCCTCTAAAAAACGCAACCCCAAATGTAACTTTTCAATGGACAAATGCATTTGGATCTAATAGGCTACCGGTATTAAAAGATGGCAAAGCTTGTAACCAAAGACCCGATTCCCATACAGACATAGCAAGGATACGAGCACGATCCGCGATTTTTTGTGTTTTCAATTCAATTTTTTCTTAATAGTATTAGGTCTACGTTTGTCCACAAACTCGCCTGTACAAGAACACACACACAAGATGCTCCAGTCCCCGGCGGTTCGCAATAAAAAAGTTTAACCGAATTGAGTCTCTGCATGCGCAAGCGCGGCAAATGAAGTGACCGTTGAAAGTAGCCGTAGAGGTAACAGTACTACATATTACGATACCGTAAGCCCGCGCAGGTAAAGCTTTACGATAAACTTAGAGTATTAAGTTTACAGGCAAAACAGTTTTGTAAACCTCAAGTTTTGATTTAAATTTTCAGGCCCATTTGATTTGGCCCGCTATGATTTTCCGTGAGCCCGCTCGAGTTTCTGTGATCTTGTCTTTCAGTAATTGTGTGATCTAAAGGCCCAATTTGAAAACGATTTCTACATTTAATATCCCAATTCTCAAGATGATAGATAGCCTTTGGAAAATCTAGTAATGACAATATTGACAGAGCTAGTTAATTGTATTTATATTGACGTGTAAATTGTACATTTATCAATAAAGAACTTTGACTTTAAGCAGGTGACTTAAAACAACAAGTGGGTAAAACAAAGGAGTTTCCGGAAATGGTAAATTAAATAAAACTAGAAAATCACCTGGTAGGAGTCCACTTATCGGCGTTAGGGTAGAAGATGATGACCAGCACGGAAGCAGGCAGCACTAGCAGGGGAGCGTACCACTCCTTGAGGAGGATGGGGTCCAGCCGGTCCACGGCGGGGATGAGCACCACAAGCAGCGCTGACGACAGGAGCAGGCCCGCTGCTATGTCCTGGAAATGGCAGACAATGTGGCTATCAATATTGCATTCATTTTTAATTAGAATGGCTTAACCAAAACCAATTCACAACTGGTCTAATTAGGAGAACAGCCTGCCAATCTGTACCCCCTGGTCTGAATTCCAGGTCCACCAGTCTTTTCGAAGTCATATGCGTAATGAACTTAAAACGGCAAAGAAAAACATTCTGAGAAAACTGCATGTTCCAAGTGTATTTCAAGGTCATGCATCATATGTATGTCAACTAGCACTGGGCCATTGTGGTGGATTAAACCTCAAGTTTCTCCTTGTGAGAAAAGGAACCAGCAGCAGTGGGAACATTTAGTGGGCTGCTTATGAACCAAAAGCAATTTAAGAGCTTTAGAGACATTTATAAAATTAATACATAGTTCATTTGCAATTAACCTCAGATATTTGTTTTTTCAAATTACTCTACTCCCAACCTTTTGAATTCATTTTAAACGTCATCAACAATTCCCAACTAAATAAATAATAAATATTTTATGTTCTTGATCTATGATTGGTGATAAATTTTGCCATTAATAGCATAAAGCATTAGCATAGCATTAAAATTATGCTATTAATGGCAAAAAACATATTTTCATTTGTCCTATGAAATTCAAATTTTTCTTTTATATTATGATTTTGACAATCTAGTCTTAGCTGAGAGTTGCTAAGTTATTTAGGTAGAGTTTATTTGGGTGTAACATATTTTTTAATCTATGTTAATTCTGATAAATCAATGATGATTCATTAGTAGGCTGATATGAAGTGGTGTGAAGTTAGTTTGTCTAGTACTAATGTATTAATCATCACATGATCAATTAGTCAGCCAAAAGATTGTGTATAAATTTGTCAGTTTCTTTAACTCTAGATGTTCTACTAGCTCTAAATGACTAGGACAACAATGAAACTGTATGGTCAGCTAAATATATTTAGATAAGGAACTCACCAGCACGCTATGCATCCCTAAGTATACTCGACTGGTGCATATAAGTGTACACCACAGTACAGCTATGAGGATGCCCCAATGTGTGGGGTACATGTATCTGTCCATGGTATAGAGCAGCACAGAGAAAGGGATGCACACTCCCACCATGGCATGCGTGGACGGCATGCCATACTCTATGGCCCATTTCTGCTGCAGCTTCTGCACCGGGTACCCGGGCCGAGGCCAGCGTATAATATCTTTGAAGCCTTGCCCTGAAACATTCATTTTATAACATCAAATACAATCAAAATTTAGATATTACCTTGACGTAACAAATTGTCATAAAAATTAGATTCTCCATTCTAGCAAGGAATACAATGCTTCATTGTTTTTTTATGTGTCATAGTCATATTAAACTGCCAAGGTTAGGTGTGATTGGAGACATACGACATTACAAAGCAGAAACTTTGTATATATTAGATTTTTAATTGGATTACTTGATGTGTCTGAATGAAATAAATTTTGGTACATACCCTAGCTACCCTAGTTGCATTCCTGTAGGGTGTAGGGATGAAAAAATGCTAAATCAGTACTCTGAGTAATTATTAAAGCAAAGGAACAAATGTAGCTTATACTATTAAAATTGTACATGCAAAAATTTTGATGTTTGTTGCTCAATAACATCCAAACAACTTAATGATTCGTGTTTAAATTTGGAACACTGTTAGGTTATAGTCTGGAACGGCACAGCTACTGTTTATATATACAGCAGGTAGTAGGAGCCATCTGGAGCAAACTGTCATAGGTACTTTTTAGGACAAAAAATCAACTTTTTATAACTTACCTATGTACATACAAAAAGTCAACTTTTTATAACTTACCTATGTACATACAAATTGTCCAGACAAGAACCACCCTCCTGCCGACCGCGCCGTCGATATTCCAAAACCAAAAGGGAATGAATGTAGCATAGAATATCTCGTCGCCGAGTTCCGTACCGAGGACGAACAAATAGTACCAAAACTTATTATTTATGTGGCACTTAATTTCCTCTTTGCCACCTAAATCTGAAGAATTATCCGTCTCGTTTGAAGACCCAGAGCTACTTGATATATTACTCGGAACTCGCTTATGCTGTTTCACATCATATTCTTCATTCTCACGGTCGTTTCTATCAGAATGTATCAGCTCCGATGAATCATTTACTGTTTGGTTACTTTTGTAACTGACGCCGAAAAAATTTTGCACTTTTACTACTAAGAGGGGGTCTTTCAAATGTTCGATCATGTTATCCCACATTGTAAATTTTAGAATTAATAAGAAGCAGCAAAAGCAACGCGCACCAACTCGCACATTTATTTACCTGGAAATTATACAAATTACAAAAGTTTGTGGACTTTGACAAGTTAAAAAAACCAGCTAAAATTGTGTTTTGTTGCCAGCTCCTATCTGTATTTTCTATATTGCTCGAATTTACGAAACGTTTAACTACAATGCGTGGTGAATCAGCATCCTGCGTAGCGATTCTGGGTAGCGATTCTGAAACCATTCGGTTGCATCCGACACGGAATCTCATCTCTCGGTCTTTGTCATGCTAAACATATAAGACAAAGACGGAGAGATGAGATTCCGTGTCGGATGCAACCGAATGGTTTCAGAATCGCTACCCTGAACTCAGTCGGATTGATCTCGACACGGAATCAAACCTTTCGGTCTTTGTCATCACCGTTTAGATTTTAGAATGACAAAGACCTTTAGATGTTACCCCTTGATTAGAAGAAGATTTAAGTCATTCAGTTTAAGTCGTTCTGACTGATCATTCTTCGATCCAGTGGCGGCTTTAGGGGGTGGCAAACGGGGCAATCGACTAAGTAGTAGGCATACTAACTTTAGCATTTCTCATCAAATACGACAAATAGGTACCTAAACCAAACAACCACACCTATTTTCGCAACACATACTTTTCACGAAGGTCCTCGCAAATATCTGCCACTTAGGGCCTCGCAATGGATAAAGCCGCCACTGCTTCGATCGATTCATACGTTTAGTTCCAGGTTATTAAATTGTAAACCTTTAAATTCAGCTAGTTTTACTTGTGTCTTGGAACCAGGGGGTTGGAGTAAAATCGATGGGAAGCGCCCGGATGGTTAGACTATAGTAGCATGGAAAAACGGCAAGCACCTAGACTGTGCTGCCATTTGCGTTAGCACTGTCGCAGCCACGCATTTCAGCCGAACCATCCACTTCCCGGCGGCAACTGCAGAGGACGCAGCTTGTAAAAGTATCAACGCGACGACAAGCATCGATATAAACCAACAGATGTGCCTTGAGCACCTTAACATTTGTAATAATCTGCGTCTCTGTGTGTATCGTAAGTAGTTTACAAACAACCAATCTACTTGATTACACCTAGAATTGCTAGGGGCGAGATATGCTGTGGTTCTACTTAGTTTGGTTGTTGACAACAAATACTGATGGGCAAAAACGTCCGGCGTCCACCGCTTCTACCAACTGACGAGAACGGAAAGAGTGAACTCACTCTTCCCAACGATAGAGATTCCCAAGATTCTGTGCGCCCTGAAGTTAGGAGGGCACATCCATGTATTGAGATCGTTGACGACAAGTACGCGACAATGGATTCGCAGTACAATGTTTAATTTTTGTTTGCAATACTATTGAAATGTCTAGTTTATAGTAGCTCTTAATCTGAAATATCGTTTGTAACCTTAAAAATAGTTGTATCCACTCGACACACTGGCAGGTAGGTACTTGCATTTACAATTTTGGTGGGAAAACGGTTAGGTTGTTTACGCTTCAGCAAATAATATGAAGTGCCACCTTACTTGTACGTGTTTAAACCTAAGGCAAGCACGTTGCCTGTTGCCTCGGAGAGTAATGAAACGCCGGTTATGGTCACTATGTTTATTGGGTACACTCCACGGAACACAAATATAGATATAGAAACAATCAACTTCTCCGGAATCCGCAATGTCGTGGTGCAGTGAAACGAGTACGAAACTATTATATTGAGTTATTAGCGCGAGTACCGTGTGTCGGTCTTTCGACGCTATGACGCTACTAGTGTAATGGTGGCTGGCGATGTGGTGTTGGCGCTTGCTGCGAGGCGTCGCTGGTGGCGTGTGTACACATGTACACACATACCCACACACCCTGCTGTGCGTGTGTGGGTATGTGTGCGACAGCGTTGGCACTACAATCCCATTATTCCCACGAGCGTTTCAAGACGTTTCTAGCGATATCTTTTGTTTCTATTAAATATACACTTAAATATAAACTAACATTTTTGACACTTGAGTCGATTTTTTTTACGATATTTCAATTGGTCTGATGCAGGGATGTTGTGGAGCGTCGACTCTGACTTCGGCCCCGAAACTTTTAAAACGGAGGTTTTAATTGTCCTTTATTGTGGTAGAAAGTAAATGGAAATACAAAATCCCAAATCAATTGCTCGTTAATGTTTATCATGCCCACGTGTTTGGCAAAAGAAATGTATCCCTAGTAAAAATGTCTCTCCTACCACCACTTTTGGGTAGCGATTCTGAAAACATTCGGTTGCATCCCACACGGAATCTCATCTCTCGGTCTCTGTCATGCTAATCAGATAAGACAAAGACCGAGAGATGAGATTCCGTGTCGGATGCAACCGAATGGTTTCAGAATCGCTACCCTGATCCTGTCTATGCCTCCGACTTCGGTTCCAACTCTGATTCCGATTCCGATAAATCAAATTTAATAACTCTGACTCCGCCTTCGGTTCCGATAAAATGACCTCCGTTACATCCCTGGTCTGAAGCTATAAGATTATAAAAATATAAGGAAGACATAGTGATTTTACGTTTTCAATTTGTTGAATATGATATAATAAACATGAAAAAACAAACAACTGCATTATGCACATATTAGATTATTAAAAAAAACAACTTAGGGACCATTTTCCTGCCAAAAAATACATATTTTTTTTAAATTTATTTTACGCTGTTTCTATGTACTTATATAAACTTTAATTTTAATGTAATTACGTCAAAATAGAGACTGGTTTAAAAAGACAACATTTAACAAAATATTATAGGAATACCTTCCCAGATACAAAAAAATAATTTGTCGCGCCATAAACCCAACCGCAAAAGATAAGCTTTGTTTGGTTTGAATTAGTGGTACCCAAAATAGCCAGAGGTTTGAAGTGGGTATATGATACACATTACACAACCGAAATGAGAAAAAACAAAATTGGCAGTCATAGGGACGGCCGATAAAAGGGAAAATTTCTTCTCAGAATTTGATAGCACGCTTTAGCAACTACACGGGTCAACCCGGAGGGCACTGCTAGTTTAGAATAAATCTTCAAAACATTGTCGTCTAAATAAGTCTTCTAAGCATAGCCATCTCTAGTCTACTAGATGTCATGGCCATCTGGCCATGGTTAGATGTTTGTGTATATGTTTGTTTAGAATATAATGACGTAATAATATATTTTACCTAACTTGTAGAAGAGGGTAATGGTAATAATTAAACTGAGATGTGGCCACTTTGGAATCTACCCGCTTTCTGTTTAAACCTTTGCGAGGAACGCTCAGACGGGAGGTCATGTCATCAGTCAGTTTGCCGTCGTGCGTCCGTGAGGAACACGCGCGCGTCGATTCAAACCTCATAACTTGATTCCAACGCAGTGTTGAAGGAACATGTCCGCGGTCGGGTTATAATTTTGAGTTAATTAAAATAACAGACGCCGGGCGGCAATTCGCGTTATAATTTGGTTTAAAATCTGTCCCGGACGGGCATATGCGACGGTCGCATTTGGGTATTGTTTTTTGCTGAGAAAGTAATCTAAAAGACTTTAGACGCCGGGCGTCAACTTGTGTTTATGGACGGGAGCTTATGTTGTGAACGCGGTCTTCGGTCGAGCGAGGCGCTCCCAAAGGCATCCACGAGGACTTTGGTGACACGTTCTTGCTGTCCTCGGTGGTCGGAAGGAAACCGACTACACGGCGAGAACAGCTGACAAGTATCGTATTATTATCTATTTATCATAAACCTTATTACACTGGGAACAGGGTTAGATTCGTTGGGAATAAGTTTAAGCACACCTTTATACATTCGACCAGAGGAATCCGGCACATTGCACAAGATACTGTGCCATACTTCTGTAGATTTTAAGATAAGATAACGTCCCAATCGTTTTATATTGGGTGGTAGCAGAGCTTGAGTATAAATAAACGTTGAGGTAATCATTACAGACTAGATCGCGGCCGTGTCCCAGGCTGGTCTGCTTAATTTATCGAACAATATGTGCATTGGTAACCATGGTAACATGCTATAGCTATTAAGTAAGCCGGCCATCCCAAGTTCACCCGAAGATTTCAATCATTCACGAGCGTGACACTTGAGCTCAATTCACAGCCCACGAAAAATCTGTGTGTGGAGCGCCAAAAGAAGTTTTCACTACTTGATATAAGCAGCAAATTTTAAAACAAAGTAGTCTAGAATCTAGATCAAAGTAAATCTAAAACCTTGCAATATTTCTTTTCTGTCAAGTTTTACCTGTCAAACATCCGAAAAATTTCCGACACACATCCACAGCTGATGGTCCGAATCATGATTATCTATGATAGTTGATTACTCCAACTACCCGTTTTGCCCACATCTTTTGCAAAGATATCATGGGCTGTGAACTAAGACTCAAAGCTCACAGCTATATTATCTATTCTATGCTCAAAGGCTGTGAATGAAGATAGAATAGAATATGCTTTACTGTATAAACTGTGTACAGGTATAAGATGATACAATTTTAAATAGTTCCAACAGTTTTATCCATTACGAATATACAATGATTTTGTGCAGTAAAAAAACACGATGATTATTTTTACTAATTATAAGATTAAAATTACGTGACGCTCACAAAAAAAAATTGGCAGTCATAGGAACTGCCGATAGATTAGAGAAACTGGCGATTAGAGCCATATCTTTTTGGAATTTACATATTATCATGTTAAGTTTGTGTCAGGATATTCATAGAAACTATCATAAAGTAAATTACGGACCAAAGGGATGTTCGATATTGCGAAAATTTTGAGAAATCCGACAACTGAATCGAGTGGAACACCTTTTAAAGGAAAGATGAACAATGAACCAATAATAACTGTGGACGTCTACTCTGTTTCTGTTTGACGTTTAAATGTTCTAAGCATACTCTAATTAGAGTAGGCGTAGAGTGTAGAGTAAACGGACAAAACGACGGATCGAAGTAGAATCGGAGTTGGAAAATCGAGAGTTTATTTCGAAATTACGTTTTCGTTGAATTAGAGTAGACGTCCTGCATCAAAGGGTTTAATACTATTCATGGCAGTATTTTGATATACCTATTTTTGTTTTTTGATATTGACTTTTTTATTGATAATGATTCGTGATGATGATTTATAAATCTCATCTCTAATGTATTATAAAAAAAACTTTTAAAAAAACTGCCGTGTTGTCGTCAAATCAAAACAACCCGCGATAAGGTATTTTGCTTTTGATGGTTCGCTGTTTAATATTTACGAAACCGAATACCCATAGAAGTCTAGAAGTGGAAACAACTTTAATTAGACTGTTCGTCATAAATTTGATGTAAGTTATAATTCATACCTAGGATATTAATTTATTTAGGAAACTAAATCTACGAACATAGGTTACTAAAACTAAAGGACTACCTGCTGAACGTAGATACCATATCTTTGTGTACCAAGCAGCAAGCGAAACACAAATAAGACTATTTGCAAATTGAGGTTTAATATTCAAAACTTCTATTAAGTATTCTATTACTAATGCGGTGACAATGACAAAAAATCTGGTCAAAGCACTAGTTCTAATCAGAATTTGCCTATTAGTTGTTCCCAATACTTGATCTATGTGATTATTGAATTTCAAAAACAGAATACCATAGAGTCTTTCTTCCTGCATTGGTAAATTTTTTACTTAGTTATATTATACTTTGCAAATATAATCCATCTCATGACTACGCTAGAGTGACATTCTCCTATATGTTGACTAACATGGAAATACCAGAGAGAGGTTCAAATTTTACTTTAAATTTTATCTGTATTAGATCAAGAGTGTGGAGAGATAATCGAGTAAACTAATCTGATGTCTATGTTTTTATGCATGGTCCATATATGCAGATAGAATTATTAAATATTACAAACTTATCACCACAATCTGTATCTGGATTGTAATTTTATGTAACCAAAAATCATTCATTTAACGTCAATTTCACCTGTCTTCTCAGTGCATAAGAGTGTGTGTGTAAGTAGCAACATACAAAATTCATCATAAATGTTTTGAAAATTGTGTTGAATTAATTAATTATTGAGATAGCTTACAAAAATGAATACGATCAATGGTCTCAGTTATTTCAGATATGAACCAAGTGCAGACCCAGAAATGTATAAAGAGATTGATTGAATTTCTTTTTTCTAAACTACCCTCAAGAAATAATACTAAAAATTCATGCAGAAATACAGCAGAAACAAAGGTCTTTGTCCAGCTGTGGGATTAAATGGCTTTAAAATAATAATTGTTATTTTGTAAATACTCAACTTAATTCATATTCTACAAAAAGAAATTCTAATAAAAAAAAGGTATTCTAATAATATTGTTCAAGTTTAACTTTTGATGAAAACTTTGGAAAACCACTTCTTTAAACTACTAGTGAGATCCATTAAACAAAAGGATGCAAAGACATTCTAGGTTCTTGGGACAGTGTTCATTGCCATTGTTTGATTGAAGGTTTCATCTGTAGCATATCGAGGAGGTTGAGCCTATATCCGGAGGGTCAGACTCTTACGATAATTTTCCTAACCGCCTACTTTGTTGCAGTAGTTTTAATGTTAATTATCTTTTTCAAGTTAATCATCGATTCTTTTTGTGTATCTTTTTGTTTTGGTGTGTCAATAAAATGTATCTTCTATGTTAATTTATCTATCCATGATGGACAACATAATTTATCAAAATCAGAAATATCCTATAATTAAGTACTGTACATTTCCTGTAATAAATGATACCAACCCAAAAGTAAAATATAAATACTTGATATTTGACCCAGACAATGCCCTAGAAGGCACGATTGGCTGAAGATTTCCACCAAATACGCGACTCCCGCGTAACGACTATCTGTTGTGATGGCTGAATCCCGATTTAATAATATTGTCCTATAAATCAGCAATTATAATATGAATCTGTCAATTGTCAATAGTTAGAGAACAGAACTTGTTGATATGTGTTTACGCAATAAACACATGTATATAGATAACATTGTTACATAGCTACAGAATGTTTTGTCTTTTCACCCCGTCCGTGTACTGGGCGAGAGATAAGGCTCGATATTCAGTGTGTCTGTCCCGGTGCTCCGGAGAACATGTTCTGTGTGATGTGGCTCGGGCTGAGACGCTCAACTGTGGACAGCTTGTTCAAACTGTGCTTATTAAAGTGGCTGTTGTCTTCTGTGTTGTAATTTCCGAGATACTCCATGATACAAATTCCGCCAGAAAATTTCCTAGGTAAAGTTATCGTAACTGTGGAACAATCTCGCTTACAAACTATGTTTCAGTTATGGATCAAGTGAAATTACTAGACTTGATATTTTATTTTTTCAAGTATTAATCAAGTTAATTTATTACATTAAAATTAAAATTGAGTGTGTTCCATAATAACTGAAAGTTTTAGAACCAAAAGTGTAAATATTAATCCAGTATGAATGTATTTTTGTGTGAATTTAGTGACCTCTAAGAGTAAGAAGGACACACAAAAATTCCCATTTAGAATATCAGTATTGTGTGGTCAGAAAGATATCAAGCTGCTTCTATGAAGAAATATTTTAATCCTATTGTCCTAACAATTTAATAAAGGTGAAAGTTTGGGAGACGTACTTCTTAGCATTCCATGGATTCACCGTGCGGGTGCCGGGTCCATCGTGTGACAGAGAGAGAAATCTCGAGTAGACCCCAAGACTTGTGACTCGGGCGTAGGTTTAAAAGGGCCCCTTATATTGACGTACGTCAACACTCACCTTCACTACTCGTATTTCTCTCCCTGCCCAGCCAAATCCGATATGATCCTACTAGTGCAGCTTTAGATACTCGTTCTAGTATAGAACTTACTGCACTTCTGGACAATCCAAGGTCTTTAAGCAGGTTATAGAGAGATTTTTAGGTGACTTGCTCAAAGACGTAAGAACGAAATGGATCAATCTTAGATTTGGAACATTTTTTTTATTTATTTATTTAAGCCTTAAAAACCTATACATCTTATTTCATATCTTATAACTTATTTGTTAGTTTTTATTAGTATCTATCCTTATTAATAAGTTAGTTGTATTAGTTTCTTCTTTTTTGTATAGTCCCTTTTCGGGTAAAGGCCTCCTCCAACTCTTTCCACCTTTTCTTATCTTTTGCAATTTCAATCCACTTTTTTCCTGCTATTTCTTTGATATCATCTTCCCATCTCATTTTTGGTCTTCCAACTTTTCTCTTTCCTATGGGGCCTTTCCATTTTGTAGTTTCAATTGTCCATCTTCTGTCTGTATATCGGGCTAGGTGCCCTGCCCATCTCCATTTCTTCTGGAGTGCGTGCTCAAGAGCGTCCGTCAGCTTCGTTCTTTCTCTTATTTCTACATTTCTAACCTGTTGGATCTTTCTTAGTTTTAAAATACTTCTTTCCATCGCATGTTGACATGAGTTTATTTTATTTACTATCCTCTTAGTAAATGTCCATGTTTGGCATCCATATGTGAGACATGGTAGAATGCAGGTGTCTAGCACTATCTTTTTTAGTTTAAGGCTGTAGTTCCCTTTTACAATTTCTTTTTGCGACCAATATTTTTTCCATGCTATATTGGCTCTTCTATCTACTTCTTGCTCGTTGCTGTTTTTGTTGAATGATATTTGTTTGCCCAGGTAAATGTAGCTTTCTGCATAGTCAATAGTTTTTCCTTCGACTTCAATTGGTATGGTGTTACTGTTTGTCATAATTTTAGTTTTTGTAGCATTCATCTGAAGCCCTACCTTTTCGCTTTCGTCACTTAGCGATTGTAGCATTCGTTTCATTTCTGCAGCTGTTTCGGCAAAGAGTGCGATATCATCTGCAAATCTTAAGTGACTGAGGCGAGTGTTGTTTATCTTTACTCCTGTCCTTGACCAATTTAGTTTTCGGAATATATCTTCTAAGACGGCAATAAACAGTTTTGTTGATAGAGGGTCGCCCTGCCTGACTCCTCTTTCTATTTTTATTACTTCTCCTGTGTCTTCGAGTCTTACTCTGCTTTCGCTGTTTGTATATATATTTTTTATGATTCTTATGTACTTTGTCTCTATGTTGATTGCATGTAGTGCTCTCCAAATTGAATCGTGTGTAATACTGTCGAAAGCTTTGCTGTAGTCCACTAGTGCGATGTATAATGGTTGGTTGAATTCTTTATATTTTTCGATAATTTGCTCTATAGTATGTATATGATCAGTAGTTGAGAAGCCTGACCGGAAGCCTGCCTGTTCCTTCGGTTGGCTGTTGTCTATTTGGGGCGCTAGTCTATTTTGAAGTAATGAGGTAAACAGTTTGTACATTGTCGAAAGCAAGCTAATTGGTCTATAGTTTCCAATATCCAGATTTGGAACATATAGGTATGTAAATATTGTAGTCTCACGATAAATATAGGGTCTCTTAAGATTTTATTTTTAAACATTTTATGCGGACAAAGTTGCAGGAAGAAACTAATTTACCTACTTATAAGAATCATCCCAAATCTCTCCAGTATGATTTGTTACTTTCTTATTCCGAAATCTTCTTGAATATGAAGTTACCGACAATAATGACGTTCAGTTGACTCTCTTCAAAAGTTGATTAATGGACATCATCAGCATCATTCTTCACCATCTCTTCACCCCACTTGCTATCTCGCTAGATGCTACGTCTATCAAGTTACTCAATAATAGGGGTAGAAATTAAAGTAATAAAGTAGATCACGTGCCCTTGCACTTGTTAAACCTGCCTGGCCTTCATAATTGCAAAGCCCATCCATGCATTCAGTTATAAATTACAAAGTCTGAAGTGATATTTATTTGCTCATGAAATACTTATTAATTAGGAAACTTCTTAAATATTAGGTACTTCTGGTAGATTAATTAGGAAACTTCTCAAATATTACTTGTGGTAGAGTATTTCCATGTTTACATTTATATATGAGAGTTTCCATAGCGTCTAGCGTGGAGACATGGAACATCTTCCACGTAAGGGTTGATCAACTCACAATCTCACATTGGTAGGTTGCATTGGTGTTTGTCTGTGGGCTAGAAGCAATACGCTACCTATATGCAACGTTAGTGCATCTAGGGGTAGACCTAGACAGTTGTTAAGCAAGGCGGTGCCGCGCCGGCTGGCAGGCTGGCACCCAGTGTCCAGTAGCGGCGTGCCACCGGACGAGAAGGTCGCGCGGCGCCGCTGCCAGCTCAGTATGCTGAGTGCGAGTTTTGTCGACTACAAAACGCGTTCTTCCGCGCGTAAACATAACACTAGTCTGAAGAGCTCCATGCGCTGTTCATTTCTCCCATACAAATGTTATGTTTACGTGCTCACGGTAGAACACGTTTTTCTGTTGACAAAACTCGCACTCAGCATACTCTGCTCATGTGTTGTGCGCAGGTCCGCGTCAGGAGGACATGGCGACGCCGGCGGACGAGGGAGCAGATGCGCTCAAGCTTTACTGGGACCACTTCTTCAAAGCGGAAACTGGCACTTATGAGGTAACTTCACTTACATCTTTTTAACGCTATGCGATACCTTATACTGAACTTGTCAAAAATTTCAGCTGTTTTCGAAGGAACGTTCAGAGCTTGCGCGAGTGGTTGCGCAGGACATGCCTTGCATGCCACTATCTCGAGCTAACTTTTGAAAATTCTTTCGTAAACAGCCGAACGTTGCTTACCGAATTTCATATTGGGAGTCTAAAACGCCGCTTCAAAAAATATAATCATTCAGGAATCATATGACAATTGTTATAAAGGTGAAACTTCGTTGGTTCATTTCGATAAGTGATTTCTCTGATCACTTTTGAAGTGGTCTAAATAGATACCGCGACATTTCGTAAAAAACTACATTACTGGTGAATATTACTTAATTCATTGCTAAGTGGAACAACGAAGTATTCATTGTTGTTCCAGTCGAGTGCACAACTTTCCATAGCAGACGGCGCTGTATTTTGGCTAGGTAATATGTAATATTCAATATGTAACTGCTGTATCTATTACTGTGTTTTTTAAAGGGACTTACGAGAGATGTCCTCTATTTCTTGACTTGGGTTAGAGCAGAGGTGTAGCACCATATTTATAGTATGTATACATAATATGGTGCTACACCTCTGTCTCAACTACCTTAACATTAATATGGCATACATATTCCCCGGGTTCAAATCCCACACGCACCACTGTCTTTTCGAAGTAATTTGCCTAATGCCGCTAACTTAAAACAGTCAAGTAACACATCGAGAAGAAACCGTAGGTACATGTCGGTTTTAAATCTTTCGAAGTCACACGTAATCCACCAACCGCACTGGGCCAGCGTGGTGGATTATGGCCTAGACTCTCTCCTTGCGAGAGGCCCTGAGTCTCAGCAGTGGGAACATTTAGTGCCCTGCTTATGCTAGGTAGTCTTCCTCTGTACGGAAACCCTTCATTTGAACAGAGAAGTCCAATTCCGTTTAGTTACCTTAAAAAGTAGATTATTATCACACGTAGGCTGGAGGTTATTCTGTGAGGGATATGATGCAATGTTTAGGATATTTTCATTCTGATATATCTTGATCTAATTCAATTTCTTGAAGCGTCCATTCAAGCGACCGGTTTATTTGCTCGGCGCGATAAGATAACCAGACAGTTTGTAAATAAACGGTAGTTCTCGGGAGTCGGGAGCTCACATTGTTCGCAGCAGACGTAGTAACTTAACAAACTAGTCTTTCGCGCATCGAAAGAGTTAGAGATCCTGTCTGTATGTATATTACTTAAAAAGCTTTTTCTAACTATTATACGAGTAAGTTTACACTAGACTGCTATCTCGCCTCATGTTAAGCTGAACAGGTGAACTATTACATATTAACTATTATCGAATATAAAACATATGATTATACGTCATGAACGTATAAATACACCAAAATATTAGATACCTTTTTACACCTGGCTGTGAAGTAGTTGCGGCCGACTGTGTAACGGCACCCATCGATTTTCGAATTATTTACGTACATTGCTATGATGTAGATTATATTTTATTTAAATAAGAAGTGAACGAATTAATAACAAATTGAGTCCATAGGTGCAGTAGTTTTTTTATAAATTACATAAAACATTATGTAATTTATAAAAAAACTACTGCACTTATGGACTCAATTTGTCAAAAATGATTATTATACGGGATCAAGGAGCAAATTTAAGCAGTTGTCATATTTTTAAAACCTCGCATTTAAAAGTGAACTTTTGCGTAACATGACGCAGTTACGTTCTATTGGTGCTGTCAAAAAGAAAATAAACGGTTGGATCTACTATAGAATGTCGTTTCTGTGCTCTGTTTTGCTCATATTTGCGGCACTGAGTCTACGCTGCAAACATTCTGAGCGGTCGAAGGCAGGATGTATTAACGAGTCCTAATCGAACATACGATCTTGCGGACAATTGCTCCATTTGCACAAATACTGTTAGACAGGCTTCGAAGACTGTGGCGACAGTCGACACCGCACTCACTAATCTATTAATAGTCATTCAACTGATCAGCTGGTATAAAATATAACTGCTGGATTACTTAATTTATACCATTCATGTAATCTTGATTCAAAGCGGCTTGTTTAGACCTCCTGATCAGCATAGCATAAACAGCCCACTTAATGTTCCCACTGCTGGGTCTCGGGGCCTTATCTCGAAAATAGAATCAAGGACATTATCCACCATACTGGTCCAGTGGGGTTTGGTGGATGATACATGATATCTAAAGATTCTAGGTACATGCCGGTTTTAATACAAATACAAAAATCTTAATTGCTGTTTGTAGGTAATAGGCAAAATAAGGTGATACAAAACATTTGAAAAGTTGACCCATACAAACTGGCCTCTTTTCTAGAATCATGCAATATGTCTGGGAATACAGTTCCTATTGGTCTGAATTTATAATGTGAAAAAATAAAAATAATAGTCAGTTGATAAACGTATTCTTTTTCTTTTAATTTTTAGCTTTTCGGTCTCGGTATCTTCGGAATCGGTTGTATCGTATTATGTCATCTGATTCATCTTATTTTCTGGCTTCTATCCGGTTGTGCTATGTATCCTACTAATATTATAAATGTCAATGTATGGATGTTTGGATGTTTGTTGCTCAATCACGTCCTAACGTATGATCGGATCGGGCTGAAATTTAGAACACATATAGATTATAGTCTGGAAGAACACATAACACATAGGCTACTTTGTATCCCGGAAAAGCAACGGGAACAACGGGAACGGAAACTACGCGGGTAACACCGCGGGGCGCTGCTAGTACTAGTATATAGATACAAGCAGTCCTGTATGTATCTATATAATAGTTGCACCAAATACAAATACTTACAAATTATTTATCAATAATGGTAAATTACAAGTCAGAATGAAAAACATCAATAATATCGTTACTAATCACAATACAGTATTGGGTATGCAAGCACGTTGAAACATTCAACGTTGAAGCGTTAGATTTGAGTGTTGAGTGTTTCTCACACAGCTGGTTATATTCCAATAGCTGGCAGCAAATTTTGGGTAGGTTTGTCCCGCGCTACTCGCCAGCCAGGTCTGCAGCTCCGTGTTGGGGTATAAGGAGAGCTACGTGACAAGTTTTCAGCTTGCCTCAGATACCTACTCAAGATTTGCAGCCAACTCTCGGAATATTATGCTTTGCTTTCGGGATATTCTCTCTTTTAAAGAAAACATGTTTGTACTGTCTCATGAAATATCAGCTGAAGCATGGACGTATAAAAAAAGTAGGACGAAGTCTCTCTAAAACAAAAACTGTGTCCATCGAGTCGGCCACATAATATGCAAGTGTGCGCTGTCACATAAAGGCTGACACGCAAACATCAGTGGGTTATTACACGCGCAACTTGTGTATATGTGTGCGTGTCAGCCTATCAGTGACAACCTGACAAAGTACACGTGCAAATGTGGCCGACTCTAGTGACACAGTTTTTGTTTCCGTCCGACTTTTTTATACGTCCATGAGCTGAAGGTAAATAATCCTACAATCCTACTAATGTCATAAATGTTAAAGTTTGTATGTTTGGGGCTCAACCACGTCGAAACGACTGGAGAGGTCGGTCTGAAATTTGGAAAATAGATTACGATTTGGAAAACATACATATTTATGCAATTTTTTATCATGGGAAAATAACGGAAACTACGCAGTACGCAGGTAAAGCTGCGGGGCGCTACTAGTATTGTATGTAATGATATCCTGTATTATACACTAAACATAATATTTAATTATTCTACACTGTCCCATATTAGTGTCTACGTTGCACCCGAGCCAGTGCATCATCACTCGCTCAAGTTCGCGCGGTTTTAGCCTACAGCTAGACCGTTCCTCCCAGGGAACAAGTGCCAGTCGGTTGTCGGACGCACGGCTGAGCGCTCGCGCAACACGTTTCCCGCGCATATTGTTATTAGATATATCGACAACCCTCCGCGCTAGACAGGGACAGAGTTACGCGTTAGAAAGAGCGCAAATGTTTATTTGAAAATCGCGACAGGTATTGCGAGCTGAATTGAACTTTGTTGTGTCCCAGCAAGAGTCGCTATTTATATAATTGTTTTCGCTAAGTGAGTGTTCTGTACTCGTACTAATATTTATTCTGTGCCCGTGCGTAGCTGGGGCGTGTCGCTAGTGTGCTGGTAAATCATTCAAGTCAGTTAACTATGCTATCGCTAGCATACTTGTGAAACAGAAAGCGATTTAGTTCCGGTGACTGCCCGAGGTTTACCTCACAGCGTAAGTCGTTTTTGAAGTGAACACTTCTTTTGTCGCACCACAGACACATTTTTCGTGAGCTGTGAATTGAATTCTAGCGTCACGCTCGGGAATGATCTTCCTGCCCTCAGGTTTCACCTGCAACACACATGTTCGTAAAGTGGCTCTAACATAGATTTTGGGTGTGTGATATTTGCGTAGCGAAAAAAATCCTAAATCCATGGGCTCTAATTTCACCGCAATCAGGCATATAAAGACACCGGTAATCAAACAGACTTTTTCATTACTATTACTCACATAGAGTTTTTTTATTGATTTATTTGATTTCTTCTCAAAAAAGTTTTAATACAAAAAAGATCGTGTTCAATAGAACAAATGAATTAGTGTAGCTCACTTCAAGCAACTTCGTATTTAAATAGATAAATTCAACTTGTACGCGTTTAAAAATAAAACGTTCACAACGTCTTCGGCTGTATTAAGACCCTCGCCTCCGGCTCGGGCCTCAAAAGCGACTCAGAGGTTAACACTAACATTACACACATTCGCCATTATCTACTATTATACCTATTATTATTTTATTCGAAGTGTACTTAAAAACGACGTATTAAACACATATGTATCTGTGTATTAATGATCACTGCCCTCGGCTCGGCTCTCTTAACTCCCGACCCGTGGCGAGGATCTCAATTGCGCCTCAGCGGTAATCACCAATATTATACACCTATCGATATCTTGGACCATAAAGTACCTACTATTTATTACACATGTTTTTTTGAACAGAAATCGACTTGGCTGGATTTGTTTCTGGCCGAGTTCCTGATTCGCGTCAACGATGGCGCGAACCCCAAAGAGTTGATCAACTTTTGGTGAGTCCAAACAATTTGTATCTATTCATGCTCACTTAGGGTGCCGTCACATTAGGTCGCAAGCAGCGCGGTAGCAGCCCGGTAGTCGCAGCGAAACAGTCGCGCTGTTCACAGGCGGTAAACTTCTATACTAAAAAGAGCAGCGCGACACGTAGTCAGAGCATCATCAATCGCTCAAGGTCCCTCGGTTTTAGCCTACAGCTAGACCGTTCCTCCCACGAAACAAGTGCCAGTCGGTTGTCGCGACGCACGGCTGAGCGCTCGCGCAACACGTTTCCCGCACATATTGTTATTAGATATGACGACAACCCTTGCGCATCATTCCGCGCCAGACAGTGACAGAGTTACGCGTTAGAAGAGAGCGCAAATGTTTAGTTGAAAATCGCGACAGGTATTGAGCGCTAATGCGAGCTGAATTGAACTTTGTTGTGTCCCAGCAAGAGTCGCTATTTATATAATTGTTTTCGCTAAGTGAGTGTTCTGTACTTGTACTAATATTTATTCTGTGACGTAGTTGTTATAGCGGACGGCAGCGCGGCAGCCGCGCGCGCATGTCGGTATCGAGTTAGTGTTGCAAACGCTGTACGTTATACTTGTAATGAGAAGGCATCCGCTGCTGTCGCACGGCTGCCTCGCTGCTTGCGACCTAATGTGAAGGTGCCCCTAGGGTTGCCAGGCGTCCGGATAAAGTCGGCCATGGTGAGGCTTTTTGATGGCGTTTCCGCCCAAGAACGGAGTCCGGCTAGCATTTGTTAGGCTGTTTGCTTTTTGCAAACGAGCGAGCACAGACAAGTCGATTTTCGGTCGCTCTTACATTCCCCAGGCAGTAGTGTTGATTTTTTTTACGTACTTATTTAAACTAAGACACTGTAGAGTCCTCGATTCTGTAGACACTGTAGAGTGTTCGACCTTTTTACCCAAATGTCCGGCCGAACTGGTTCCTCTGTTCGGCTATTAGGTTTGACGACCTGGGAACCCTATGCAGTGTGCAGTGTGCACACTAAATTTTAAAATTAATAAACATACATTGCCAGATCGCGCTAAACGTCTAAATAATAAGGCCGCCAATTAAAATGCTTCTATTACAGTTATAGATGTTTTTTTTGGTATTATGGTATAGAGTGACGTGACGAGCAAGACATGTGCCTGATGGTAAGCAACGCGCCAGCTCATAACACCACAGTGCCAAGCAGCTATTTGAACATGAAAAGTCCAAATCACGGTCTAGATCTAATATGGTCTATAGATTTAATATGGTTTAAACATTTTCCCTGTAATATCTCTTGAAACAATGGCCTTAAAAGTGCAACACAGTATTTGTTTCTCATTATTGCTTGGCGGTAGAATAACTGGCAAGTGTGATACTTGGGTACTTCCCTAGGCGACCTCTGCATAGAGCCCTCTACGATATAAAGGTACGATATTGCTGCGGGCTCTGAATCCATCCTGAATATTTATAGTATTAATACATACATCCTTAGTACACACTTTATTATCGCAGCCCCGATCAAATGCATGCACCATCTGTGTATATGTCACTGTGAAATTGTAAATACCGTAGAATTATAATCTAGCAACGTTAGATTATAAACTGACGGTACCTATTTACCAATTGTACGATGACTTATTCATATGTAACGTATAGCGCAGGCTTCTCGTTCATCTCATGTGGAAGTTCAGCCTAAGGCCCGGACTCCACCAAAGAGAAGACGAGACGAGAGGAGAGAGAATAACGAATTTGTATTATACAACCAATACAAATTCGTTATTCACACATCTTGTTTCGACACGAGATGTGAGCGGCGCGGCCAGGTCGTCTTGGCCCGCGTATCTCGAGCTCTCGACTTGCGAGCACACATCTCTGCTACTGTCGAGTCGGTACGCATCTCCGCTCATCTTCACTGGATACACCTTTGTTGAAAAATATCTCTTTATTCTCTTCTCGTCTCCGCGTCGAACATCACCGCTTTGGTGGAGTCCGGAGAGTCTACCGCCTAACTAAAGCAGTCTTAGCTTTAATATTACTCTCTCTTTTCTCTTGAAATTAAAGAGAAAGCAATTCCAAAGCCAAAGCGGTAGACCCGTCGGCATAAGCTTAGTAATTAGTAATGTTTAAGCTACGTTTAAGTTTGATGGTTGTTTGTGTGGTGACAGCCCCGTGAGCGGCGTGGTGACGCTGGTGGGCTGCGAGCTGCTGTGCGGCGTGCACCGCGTCACCTCGTCCATCAAGACGCGGCACTCGGCGCCCGCGCCGCCCGACCACACAGGTACATACCGGCGGTAACGTAACCGACCAGACACGTGCCACGTCGTCTGAGATCGAGAACATCAACTGCTAAAAGACGTAAGAATTAATTCATCATAGGCAAGTGAAGTCTACTAGTCCACAATTTGGCCACCGTGATGGACTATGGCTTAAACCGTCCTTATTTGATTAGGAGGAGACCCGTGGCGAGTAGTGGGGATTCCTATGTGTTGATACGGTGTAAACGACGTTGTTGGGGTTGCAACGATTTCTGCAGTGCTTTTTTTAACAATTATATTTTTGCGATTCCCCGCCATCTCGCCTGATGTTACCACGATAAATACAATCTACGATGAAGTGTACCTAAAAGAAACCGATTCACTCTCCGACTTGAAGATACCATGATTACGCAAGACGGGAAGCACTCGAGTACCGCGTGTCGCTGCTGGTTTTACATTATATTTCACTAATTCACTTTTGATAACGAAAAATACCTCATTGTTTCACAAAGACATCTCAAGACCCTCATATTACTCTGACCACTGGGAGGCAAGCGTTACCACAATGGGGAGCGATACCAGCCACTGTGCCAGATCACTAAGGTATTGAGATATCGCCATACCCTCGTATTGCGATGTCGCAATACCTTCGTGATCTGGCACAGTGCCCCCATTGTGGTAATGCTTGCCTCCCGCTGGTCAGGGTCGTCTTCGTTGTAACGTTACCCCCCGGTGTCCAGAGTCGGGTGGCGCGGCCGGCAGCCTGTTCTCGCGCGCGTACTCCCCGCCCCCCGAGGAGGTGCTGCGCCGCTACCTGTTGGGCGGCGCCTGGCGCTGTCTGCTGCTGCTGCGCGCGCTCGGAGTAGAGGTATACCCCCACACACCTCCCACACACAATCAACCTAACGAACTCAAGATATGTACACCCAATGCGCGCGCTCGACCAACGCACATCACACAAACATATTTAGGAACGTATGAATACCAAGGCTGTGTACTCAATAAACAAACTGCTAACAGTTTGCCTACTGGGGGCACAGTGTAACTTGATCGTTGCATATAATTAGGAACTCATTTGTGTAATACGGCCGATCGAACCCGACCCAAGTTTCGGCCGCGTCTCCCCGCAGTGTCAAACGGACAGCGATCACGTGCGTGCACTCTCCTTGAAAAAGGCAGCCGCGGCCGAAATTTGAGTCGTATCGAGCTGGGCAAATCACACCGTGACTTAATTAAATATATCTAAAGTAACGGTTGGGAAAAGTGTGAGCACGAGCACCAACTACGCGTGGACATTCGTCTCGGATGGTTTTTGTGCAAATATAGAGCAATTTTGTGTGTTGCTGCAAAACAAACTATTAAAACCTATAATCCGATAGCTGGCACTAATTTTTGAGTAGGTTTTTGAGGCAAGCTGAATACTTGTCGCATACGTCTCTTGTAATACCCCAATATGGAGGTGCAGACCTAGCTGGTGAATAGCGGGGTGAAATGAACACAAAACTGCGCAGTTCCCACGCGTTTTAAGAGTTTTTTGTTTATTTTGCGGAATCCTGTTTATTTTCCTCAAGTGAGCTTAGCCAAAGTTATGCATTAGTGCATGAGTTATCTTGTAGTGAAAGCCTCGTCATGATAGGTCCAGCCGTGGTTATGTGTGGAATGAATGAAACCGTTGGTGACACCCGTTGTGTGTGTGCGCAGGGGCTGTCGTGCTGCCGGCAGCTGAGCTCGGTGCTGATCTGGCTGTTCGACGAGCTGGGCGCGGCCGCGGCGCCGCCCGCCGCGCGCGCGCCGCACCCGCTGCTGGCGCCCGCGCCCGCGCCCGCGCCCGACCCCATGCACCAGCTGTTCTCACACAGGTAACTATTATAAAGATAAAGTCACCCCAGTGATCCCCCTTTAGATCCGCCCTTGCGCCTCGAGTCGTGACGAAGTGCATAGAATGTGCAATGGACTATTAATGACGTGGGCAAAGTCGCATCTTCTTTCGTTCTCAAGGCCTACCAAAATATATATTACCGGACATTGACAAGCAGAACTAGGAAGTAAAACTAGGAGTTAAGTGTTGTTGCTATTTCAGGTTCAATAGTGTGACGAATAATTTTTTTGTTTTTATTTACATTAAAATGATTGAACGAGGATTTTTTAAAGTCTAGACTAGAGGCATCGAATTTCAAGAGGCCTCACGAGGTCTCTCTAAGTGCCACTAAGAAGGCGCCTACCCGACCGACAAATACGAGTGATAGCTATACCGATGCCCGGCACACCCTGGACGATACGATGTTCGCACCGGACGACTAATCCTTCTACCAGATCCAACTATAATCAAGGTGATGCTGACAGTTTTTTTTGACTACCGTGGTGTGGTTCACACCGAATTCCTTCCAGAAGGAGAAACAGTGAATAAAGAATATTATTTAGGCGTCATGAAGCGTTTGCGTGAGAGTATCCGCCGAAAACGTCCAGATTTGTGGCAACACAACTCATGGATGCTGCACCATGATAATGCACCATCACACACAGCCATTATAGTAAAAGAGTTTTTAGCGAAAAATTCATCAAAAGTATTTTTTTTTAACTTCTATAGGTTTACACTTGACCGCCATCTCGCCTGATGTTAAGCGACGATGCGGTCTACGATGGAACGTGTTTACCTAGAAATAACCGATTCACTCTCGATTTGAAGACACAAAGATTGTAACCATCGGGGAAAACCCACTCAGGCAACGTATTCCACAGCCTAGACGTTCTTATCACAAAAGTAGAGTCAAATCTCTTCGTTCGTGTCTTTGGAACATCAACCATGAAACGATGTCGCTTTTTCGAGCTACGAGCATACCATACCATATATACCATATATGCTTAAGGCCATACCACAAATAGCCTATGAAAAATGTATGGAAGACTGGGTGAAGCGTTGGAGATGTTGTATTGCAAGCGATGGGGCCTACTTTGAAGGCGATAAAATAAATTGAGATGAATAATTTGTATTTTTTTGTTTTATTGACAAATTCCCGATATTTAGTACACAGAATGTATATATATGGAAACACGTCCTATCCAACGTACAGAGATTTTTTGGAATCGGTCCTGTATAGAGTTCCTGAGATTAGGGCGTTCAAACGACTAAATTCTTCAGCTTTGAAATATTAGTATACATAGATATGATAGTCTTTTCAGCAGGACTGTCATTGCAAGTTCACATTGACTAGCCTCGCGAGAGGTCGGCTGCCCTCCGGGCGGTCGACGGATACCACGTTATCACTTATTATTCATAATGTACGCGTTTTGGCCAGTTTTTATCTTCGCTAATTGAGCAGTGGCGCGATAACAATACTATGATGTGATATAAATAGGATGTAGTATTGTTTCTACAAAAAACGTGATAACTCGCTCTTAACTCGCTCGCTTACAGATAACATAAAGCTTATTATAGTCTTCAAAATATAAGAGGCCTGTTTTTCTTTTCAGAAATACTCGCAATATGATGTATCGTATTGTTTATGCGCCAAAAAACGTGTATGTCCCCGTAACATTGTAAAAACCGTCAAATTAACTATAATCTCACCTTATTTTTCCATTAACCAATCACACCACAATATTTATGTTGAAAATGTAATTAATTATTATTTTATTGTTTCTTTCAGTAGTATCGTTCTTTTTTCATTCCCAAATGTAAAAAAAAAAATGGGCAGTCATAGAAACTGCCGATAGGAGTGAAAACTTATTACTTAGAATTTGATAACTCACTTTGGATACTACACGGGTGTAACCGGAGGCTGTGGCCTAGTCATCATGGCATGGCCATCTAGAAATGCGTCAGCCAATGGAAAATGCTGACGCATTTCTTTCACGACGAGGCCACGCCCTTTCAGCATTTCTCATTGGCTGACGCATTTCTAGATGGCCAATGGCTATGGTCCCGAGTTTACCCGAAGATTTCTTGTCATACCCGAGCGTGACGCTAGAATTCAACTCACAGCCCACGAAAAATCTGTATATGCGCACCAAAAGAAGTTTTCACTTTAAAAAATTCCTACTAATATTGAAAATGGCATTGATTTGGATAGTTTAGTTAGATTATAGTCTGGAAGAACATTTGTATCCCGGGCGCTGATAATTATTCATAATGCCACATGTATTTTCCTGTTTGTATGTTTTCACATGTGCCAAACATCCCTTGACTTTTCCCTTTTTGTCTATACTAGACTAGCGGCCCGTTCCAGCTTCGCTCGGATAATAACCTAGATACCAACTGCAGCGCCATCTGCCGGGCTGATTTGTGAATCTAAACCATTGAGGGCCCTACCCAAACGCATACAGAAAAATTAATTCAAATCGGTTCAGCCGTTTAGGAAGAGTTTACTAACAACGAAAAGTGGCATTGATTTTATATATATAGATTGCACTTGCCCGAGTCATGCCTATTGTTAAACGACGATGTCTACGCTAAACCGCGCTTGCCTAGCAGAAACCGACTCGATCTAGACTTGCAGCCAAACTTGAATCTGACGCAATGATTGAGCGCACTCCCAACGCCTGTGATCGTATGTGCCGACACGTAGCTCTGTTGCAGGATATGGGCCAAGCAGCGGCCGTCGGGCTCCAAGCTGAACCCAGCGGCTTCTCCAGAAAAACCTACCACTCGAAGGTAACCTTGGAATCACTTCCTTTTTAGGGACTATTTTAGACTACTTTAGGGACACCTAAATGAATACAATATAGTAAGGAAGAGTTTAGTTTGGTTGTTTTGTAAAAAATTGTGCAACAATTACGATTTTCAATACGAAATTGATATCAGAGTAAAATTTTCTGGAACCCAAACAATAGGATTAAATGTTTATTACATTATACAGGACTTAATCACGATCTAAGTCATTGTTTAATTACCACAATGTTTCGAAAGAGTTACAACAGCCGTGATCACGATATTATGTGTTCAAATCGCGAAAGTTTAAAAACAATAATAGGATGAAAGTTTTATGATAGCGGGTAAAACACAATAAGGTACACACCAACAACAGATTTGTAGTACAATCATTTATTTATATCCGAGTCATCTTCATCAGTTTCGTATAGTGCAGTCAACAAGTGCTTTTTAGGTCAAAACTTTTTCGTATTCTCCGAAAATTATGATGTAGGTGACATTCGATGCTGTAAGAGGAGGAAATCACCCAACTCCTGGAAATATAGGACCAAAATTTAAAATTGTTTTTTTTCGCCGGCTCGTGAATTTTCCTCAAAAAATATCAACTCATTCCGAAATCATTTCGAATGGAAGACACCTCAATCATAATTTTCGGAGAATACGAAAAAGTTTTTACTAAAAAGCTCTTGTCGACTACGTGGCCTTCTTTTGTATAATATTGAAACTCCGTTTTCATATATGCTTGTATTTTTGTATACAAATTGGAGGCATAAAATATAGTGTTTATTG
Organism: Ectropis crepuscularia; assembly: GCA_963693475.1. Lineage (NCBI taxonomy): Eukaryota > Metazoa > Arthropoda > Insecta > Lepidoptera > Geometridae > Ectropis > Ectropis crepuscularia. Next base: position 815,398 of record OY856342.1, on the reverse strand, counting down.
TTAGCAAAAGAAACAAAACACTTGTTTATGATTACTTTTCCAATCGTTTTGTATGAGCGGAGGTGCGCCGGCGCCGCGCCGGTCCGGCTTGTTTGTCAACAGCTGGACTGGTTTCAGACTCTTTTAATAATAATATAATTAAATCAGTCTTAAGGAAATTGTTGGTGAATAATTTGAAATCCGTTAATTAGTTTGTGACGCTGCCGCGAATACGTCATGACGCGACTATTACGTAAAAAGTAACTACGCCAGTTTATAGACTATTCAGAGTTTTATAATATCAAGGATTTTGATATCAAGTTACAACTCACGTTTGGGATTCCAGAGGCTACTGTATGTAGTTGTGGAAAGTAAAAGTTGACGAATGTGGTATTTTAAAATGAATACACGGGTAACTCACGTTTGATATAGTCAGTCCAGCCCTCCAGCCCGACTCAAGTTTCGATCGCGTCCGGCGATCTTTTTCAAGGCGAGTGCGCTCGCGTGTTCGCATCTCGTTTAGCCTTGCGGGCACGGTGCGCACGCAAGTTGTTAAGCTTGCGTGCAAGCTGTTAAGGTTGTTGCGGGGGTGCAGGTGAGGGGGTGCGGGAGGGCTGCGCTGGTGTACACTGGAGCTCTTCGTCCCTGGTGAGCTGCGCGTCGGGAATATTGCAGCACACTGAGCTTGCTGTGTCACTACTATTCTGAACACACTGCTTAGCCTTTTGGAGGCAAGTTTTCCAAGCCATCCACCATCTGTTAAACGTCGGACGCTTACTAATTTCAATGGCCTCCCTGACTTTACGGGATATAAAAGACTTCTCCCTTGCCAGGACCTTATCGCATCGAATGAAATGTTGAGCGTCCGAACAGAGAGCATGCTCCGTCACCGCAGAGCTGTTGCCGTCCAAATTCTTTATCGCACGTATGTGTTCCATAAGCCTCGTGGACACATTGCTACGTGTTCACCTACATAGCTTCTGCCGCAATCACAGGAAATCATGTACACCCCAGGCACATTCAAAGGGTCTTTGTCCTTTGGGGAGCGTACCACTTGCCTTAACTGCCTGAGTGGACAAAACATTGTCTTGATGCAATATCTTCGGCGGAACAAGTGTCCAATGTTATCCGTCACTTCTTTTATATATGGCAGGTAAGTGGCCGCCCTCTCCACCGAAGCTGGACGCGTCCTTGACGATGCATTCGCTACCCGTCATCCCTGCTTCCAGTTATATCCGTTGCGTTTGAGCACGCCTTTCAAGTGATCTAATTCAGTGTCTAGGTGTTCTGGACCACATAGTCTCAAAGCTCTATTAATAAGCTTGCGTGGTACTGTAGCTAGATGTGCCGGATGGTGGTGTGAATCGCCCCTTAGATACCTATCTGTGTGTGTCGGCTTGCGGTAGACCGTATGCGATAATCGTCCGGTAGAATCTCGCATCACCAACACATCCAGAAAAGGCAGACTACCATCCCGTTCACGTTCAAACGTTACCGCGTGAACACTGCATATTCGGATGAACACTGTTTAAATGTGTCAGGAACGGATTAATCTAGTTTCTGCGTACAATAGCGAACATCGTCAACATACCGCCACCAATGTCTCGGTTTATATGGCGAGCTCAAGATTGCCTCCTTTTCGAACCACGACCGGGGCATTAGGAGACCCCATAGCCACACCTCCAACTTGTATGTAGTGGTCCCCCTTCCACACGAGATAGCCTTTGGTGAGCGTGAATCGTATTAACTCTACAAAACTATCACTATATCAAACGGAGGTTGCCCGTGTATTCATTTTAAAATGTGTAATAACCACGTTTGTTTTCATACTAAGATTGTGGTATTTGTAATTGAATTTCAAATGTATGGTAGAAGCATGAGATAACCTATTAGTTAACTGGAGACAGCTAAATATCTACACCTCGATGCACAATGTGATCACCGGATGCCATATCTAGCTAAATAGGAAGTATTGTGTCGTGTCGTGTCGTCGCTGACACCTCGCTCCCCCTCAGGGCGCGGCGCGCCGGCTCCGGGTCGCGCTCCTCTGGCTCGGCGGACTCCACGGACGACCTGCAGGCGCTCAGCCGCTCGCTCGCCAGCGTCAAGGTCGCGCGCGACGACGACTTCCGCTACTTCGACTCCTCGCTGCGCTCCTCCAACGACCCGCTCTCCCACTCCCCCGGCTCGCAGCCCTCCCCGCGCAGACCCCGCCCCAAGGCGGACGACTACCTCTCCGACCGGCACCGGCGCGTCATCGACTCCGAGATCGGAGCCTTCGAGTTCATCCTCATCGTGACGGACCTGCTGCGCGAGCTGTGCCGCGCCGAGAGCAGTCTGTCCGGCGCCGAGGGCTCGCAGATCTCCATGCAGTGCGTGGACTTCGCGCTGCGCAACCTGTGCGCGCTGCAGTTCGGCGCGCCGCCCGGGCCCGGCGCCGCCGCCGCCGCCAAGCTGGCGCTCACCCGCCTGCTGATGGTGGCGCTCGACCGGGTGCTCCCGCACGCCGAGCTCTGCGCCAAGCTCATCGACCACGGCGTGCTGCCCATGCTGCTGCGCCTGCTCGAGGACGTCGTCACCAAGAACAACAGCCTGGACGGGAATCGCGCCGAGGAAACGGACAGGACCGAATCTGAAGACACGCTCAAGTTCGTGTTCGGGGTCGCGTACTCGGTGACCGCGTTCTTCCACTGCCTGCTGATGCAGTGCCGCTCCGTGGACAAGCTGCGCGAGTTCACCGACCAGTTCGAGCTGTACGGGGGCTGCCTCAAGGGCGGCCTGCTCGGGGACTGCATCGCGCTGATGGCGCGGATGACGAACGTGGACGAGGACGAGCTCGTCCTCCTGCTCAAGAAGCTGATCGAGAGCGTCGGGCGGCTGGTCGGCGGGATGAAGCGGGTCCGCAGCGAGGTGCTGCACTCGGCGGCGTGCCCGCGCGCGCGACACAAGGCGTGCCGCGCGCGCGTGGCGGCCGGCCTGCACCACCACCACGACGTTCTGGGCGCGGCGGGCGCCGGCCGGCCCGGGCCCGGCGCGTGCTGCGTGGCGCTGCTGGCGGGCGCGCTGGCGGCGCTGCTGGCGGACGGCGCCGTGTGCGCGCGCGCGGCGCTGCGAGGCAAGCTGCTGCGCACGCTGCTCGGCTGCGGCGCGTGCTGCTGCCTGCCGCCCGGCGCGCTCGTGGAGAGCGCGGTGCGGCTGATGCTGGCGCACGGCGGGGCCGCCGGGCCCTGTCTGCGCCTGCTGGAGCGCGCCGTGCTGGCGGAGCCGGGCGGCGCCGCGCGGCTGCCGTGCGCCGCGTGCGAGCCGCGCGCCGGCCGCCGCGCGCGCGCGCCCGGCGCCTGCGCGCACGCCGGCGCGCCGGACCGCAAGGCGGCCTGCTCGTTCCTCATCCACTACAACTCGCTGCTGCAGCCGGACAGCCCCCCGGAGGTGCTGCACGCGACGGTGTCGCACCTGCTGCGCGTCACGCCGCGCTGCCGGCCCGACGTCAAGCACGAGCTGCTGTTCAGCGTCGTGTACCCGACGTTCATCGTCGCCAAGCACCGGTACATGGTGCGGCGCGAGGACACCTCCTACTACCTGACCGCGTCCTGCCTGGACATCTTCGCGAGCCTGCTGAACACGGTGTCGTTCGCGGAGCAGTTCATCCAGAAGGGCGGGCTGAGCTACGTGCTCGAGCTGGTCGCGCTGCCGGAGTTCGCGGACCGCTGCTGCGCGATCCTCGAGATCGCGATCGTCGTGGAGATCTCGAAGCTGACGCAGGACGGCGCGGAGGCGGCGGGCTACCGGGAGTCGGGCTCGCTGCCCTCGGTGCGGATGCTGTTCCGCTCGCTCGAGGAGGTGACGGAGAAGCTGTTCCGCGCGTTCGCGGCGTGGCTGCCCGCGGCCGTGTTCGCGGAGCTGACGGACGCGCGCGCGGCGCCGGCGGGGCAGGCGGGGCAGGCGGAGCCGGCGGGTGCGGCGCTGGCGGAGGCGCTGCGCGGTGCGTGCACGTTCTGGTGCGCGTGCGCGGCGCTGTGCCTGCAGAGCGTGGCGTTCCGCGCACTCGTGGCGGCCGCGCGCGCGCTCGCCGACAGCTACGCGCTGCTGCGGCTCGTGCTACACGCGCTGTGCGCCCCCGCGCCCCCCGCCCCCGCGCCCCCCGGCCCCGCGCCCGACGCGCGCCAGCTCATCAAGCTCCTCGAAGCGCTCCTCACGGTGCAGCTCTCCGTCGCCGGTAAGTCTACACATCACACACGTTCACTGTAGTTTTGGCGTTTTTCCCTCAGTTCTGGTTAAATACAATTACTGGCCTAGTTGCTTAGTTGGCTGTAAGTAAACATGCGAAGCCCAGCCCTGGGTCGTGGGTTCGATTCCCACCGACAAACATTTGTGTGGTGAATGCAAACATTTGTTCTGCGTCTTGTGTGTAAGTATGTATTTACAGTTTTGTAATTACTATTATATCAGCTGTCTGGCTTCCAAAGTAAAGCTTTTGTCCCGAGAGTTGACACCAATTTTTGGGTAGGTAAGTATTTGAGACAAGCTGTAGACTACATTATTGTGTAGCAAATGACATTTACGTGTAACCACCAGGCAAAGACATGGTGGGATATGTCGAGCTCAACACCATAGTAGCAGTCCTACCGACTAAAACTCCCACAGGATTCTCTGGCTTGACCTGGGGTCAGAGTCACGGGGACACTTTTCGTGCTCACCAACGACCATAGCCCACATCATACTACCGCCCTCTTGCGGGAGCTGTCCAAACCACTATTTACCTCCATTGACGCATCGGAAACCAGCGGCACGTCACCTCCTCGAAAAGGCCCGTCCCTAGGTAGGGTATCGGACGGCCCTATAACGTCCGATGCGGTGCCCATACCACCTGGGCCCCGCCTTATTTCTTCCAATTTAACATATGGCGCTGGGCATCCACCCGCGCAGAACTCCCACCAGCTCGTCCAGAGTTGACGGAGTCATCCAGGCCACTCACACGCAAATCTGCGGTGAGGGTCGGGTGTTTTGTGTTTCTATGTACAATAAGTCATCTGCAGCATGCAGACGTCCACTGCTGGACATAAGCCTCCCCCAATGTTTTCCACAATAAACATATTTCTTTGTCGGTTCTCGTATAAATTAATTATAAAATGATTGCCAAGTTTCAAGAGCAGCATTAGCATTAATTGGGGTTTCCTAACCTGTCCTTGAGATAAGTCCATAATGCAGTTATTTACGATAATGTAAAATAAGTCGGGCTCTTCACAACACCACGTCCATACAAACACCTCAAGATTCCAGTTCTGTTTGGATTCGCGTGTCCATTAAATTGATCCATTGAAAAACATTTGTTCTAAGAAAAGAAACGCCTAAACTATAAACAAAACAACACGACGTATTAAAATGTCCATACGTAGAAATGAGATGCATAAATTCCGTGGAAGCCACATACAGACTTGTCTATTTATTTTCCCATGTTTGTCGGACAGATTTGATGTTCTACCTTAGTGTAAATAGAGTTTAATTTTGTTTGTGTGACGTAGCAGACTGGGAACAGTAAAGGCGGTAGGTGACCGCCGGTTTCACGGCAGACTTGGTTACAGACGCTTAGTTGATCTGATAGTGACCGCAGCACACGGTCGGTGTAACCTTACAACTATGTGACTAGCGGTACTGCGCGGTTCTATCATAATGTACTCGGAATCCATGGCATTGTGCTATCGAAGGTTATCATTACAGTTTATAATATAGAGGGATGACGTTTGTCCTAAGTACAAATACGTTGATCGAATTTGAATTTAAATATTAGTAGGACTATACCAGCTATCTAAGAGACGATTCACACGGCGCGGCTGCCAACCGCGCCCGCGCGCGGGCGCGGCAGATTTCCATATGAAATTGAATTCAATTCACACGACGCGGTTTACGGCCGCGGCGGCTGCGGCAGCCGCGTGGCTGCCCGCGATTCTTGCGCAGTAGCTTTCTGGAGCAGAAACCGCGAAAACCTGCGGTCTCGTGAATATTGAAACAAAACTGTTGCGCGGCGCGGCGCGTTGGCAGCCGCGTCGTGTGAATCGGGCCTAACACACATAATACGAGTAATTCTTCGTTTGAGAGTAGGTATTGTCGTGTGAGAATATCCAACAATATAACATATTGTTAGAATAAGAAGGTTTGCTTATCTGGCTCGCACATGATAGTGACCCACAGACGACCTGATCGTCCTGCCTCCTTAGTTGCTCGGAAATTGTAGTCCTTTAGATATCGCCCGTTTGCTGCTCTGACAATTTTAAACTTTGTTGCTATTCAACTTCTTTCTACGGAAAAAACAAAAATGATATGAATTCAATATAAATCTTTTGATGTTCACACGTTATTGCTGGTGATAGAAAAGTTTATTTTCAATATAGAGTGACGGGATGAGTAAGATATGCGACTGATGGCAAGCGACACTCTCTCCGATAACAGCACAGTGGCACGCATCTAATTGAACAGCTGAACTAAATCGGCTATGACTTTGCTATAGCTGTCTCTATCATTTCAAGCTAAAAGAAAAGAGATAGCAATATCAAAGCTAAGACAGCTTTAGTTAGGCGGGTTAGTTGAACTTTTCCCGAGGGTCTACCTCAGGAAGAAGTTAAACTAACCCAGTGCAGTACGCTGCGCTCTTCACCCAGAGATATAAATTGATTTATCTTTGTATCCTATCCTATAACTTCTCTGAAAAAAGCCCCTTCAAACCGTAACACAGGAATGTTTGCACATTACTGCGTGGTGGTACAATAACTGCCAAAGTTGTACATCTAACGGCGAGTGGCGCATCCTTCTCTAACAATTTACCGGCGCCGAATGGCTATATCCACTTCAAACTGCACCCAAAAAACATCATGAGACACCCAAATTCCGTATTGCCGACCGGTATCTGATAGCTGTTAGAGCAAAATAACAACAAAAACGACATTGCTAAAAATACAAACGCATCTCGCTATGTCGCGAATAATTCGCAGTTATTGAGTGCTTCGGCGGCGACTGCAACTGACGTGCGCGATCTCTGGGCCAACTTATAAGGAACTTGTACCATGTACTCCGTCAGAAAGTTTGGTAAGTCGCTTTTAACTGCATTAATACAGTGAGTTGTGTCTGTTCGTGCACTCAGTAGATTAACATTGCGACAGATAAGAGCTAGTTAGTAAAGGTTTCTGTCCTTTTCTTAATCTTAAAATCAAATCTAAAATACGAGAAATATATTTAGTATTCAATGATACTTGTTATTGATGTAGTTAATATTACGGGGCATTGAGATAAATCATTTTATGTCTCCGTGTGACGAGCGCAGTAGAGTGCTCGGTAAGGATCTGGACTCTTCATGTTCCAATAGCTGCATGATACTGTGCTGCTATGGGCAGGTGTGTTGCTTACCATTAGGCACATGTCCTGCTTTTCCCGTCACTAAACAAAACATCTTGAGGAAACCGGCGTGTTAAAAAAAACCTACGCCTTTCTAGGACGTGTCTTTCGTACAACTTTCACTTGGTGGATTCTTTCCTTGTGACTGTAGTCTTCGAGTCCCAGCATTGGGTGCAAATAGTAGACTTCTTATTCGTTTGCTAAATTTACCGTCAACAAATTGGTTCACCAATCAGTGTTCCCTAGACTCCCAAAATAAATATCGATACGATCGACGTATTGAAAGGCAAAACAATTTGATTGAAGGTGAGATTCCACAAGTGATAACACAAGATCTCAGGGAAATCGGAACCTTAACCGAACAGCTTGCGCTACATATTTATATGAATTAAGTGCGGCATTTAAGACGTTCTGTTAGGTATTTTTTATCAATGCAAATGATCGAAGTAAATGATTTATTTTTAACGATCCGTTGCATAAGGCTATGAGCAAAAAGTGCATGATGTGATGCGGTTTCTTTTTATTGGGCACGGCTATACATGCGGCCCACGGTGCTCGGGTCTCGCTTAGATTTGTTTATGACAACACGTATCGTGTCCCTATTTAAGACATTGTAAGATCTTTATAGAAATAGCCGACCTTGTGACAAAATGTGGAACTTTTGAATGTCCTAATTCACAGTTCTTGATGTTTTCCTCACGGTTCTGTAGATGCGCGGGATTTAGATTTTCTAGTTTTCGAGTTTAAACGTTTGAAGCTTGCTATCAGGTTGGTATGGAATGCGTTGTCCGAGTGAGTTTTTCCCGATGGTTACAATCTTGGCGTCTTCGAATCGATAGTGAATCGGTTTCTTCGGTAAGCACGCTATATCGTAGACGGCATCGTCCCTTCCCTTAACATCAGGCGAGATAGCGGTCAAGTGTAAACATATACCTAAAAGTAAAAACAAGGGTTATACCAACAGGTAGAAGATTAGGAGGTAAAGCTGGTTGACACTTAGGCACAAAACTCACACACTTAATCTGGATTTACTCGATTTTACTTTCAGTCACATCATAAAAAGCTTATATCCATCCTGTTTATAGGGTAACGCGTGAGCGCCGTTACGTTTTAAATTGATTTACGTGGCCACAATGAAGCGCGTTTACTAAAGAAATACCCCACGAGAATTTACACGTCAAAGTTATATGTCATTTTATGGTCCGATCTAAACTTAACTTTCGGTAAAGGTATTCTTAATATTCGATTTGTTGTTGTAATCATAATTTACTATAACTCGACGCAGTCTGATGTAATATAAAAAGTAATTATTCGCTCCGAATGCTCCCCTTACCGCTCGTGGTGTTGATAAGTGGGATTGCCGGGGAGGTTTGTTTGGCAACGAGCTTACGAGACCGAGAATTGCAGCCTTATTCCCGCAGCCTGCGTCTCAGGTCTTGGAAGAAATGTCTTAAACAGAATCCCTGAGACCAAGGAAGAAGCGGTGAAAGGAACCAAATTTACTTAAATGTTGTCGAAAATTCCTCACACTGGACTAGGTACGCTAGCCCCAAACTAAGCAAAGCTCGTACTGTGAAAGTGAAGTAGCTGATATGAAACATAATATATCATTGCAAAATATACTTATGCTACATAGAAATACTGTTTCTAGCTCCATAGCAAATTATCCGTTTTCACCACGTAAATGTTTGTCCTGGATGGATCGAACTCACCCCACCCTTAGAGAACAGGCTCACTATCGAATGAGCCACGAAGGTAGTCAATATTGGAAGACATTTGAAGACATTAGAGCGTATTCACATTAGTTCGCAAGCAGCGCAGCAGCCACGCGACAGCAGCGGATGCCTTCTCATTACAAACAGCCGTTGTACAGCGTCCAGCGTTTGCAACACGGGCTCGATATCAACTGATCGCACGCGGCTGCCGCGCTGCTGTGGCGCTGCTCTTTTTAGTATAGAAGTTTGCCGCTTGTGAAGATTGCGACTGTCGCGCTGCTGCTGCCGCACTACTTGCGACCTAATGTGAAGGCGGCCTGAGGTTAGAGTTGGGCACTCATGGTATGGTGTCCCCGCAGATGCGACGAACGGCGTGTCGAAGGAGCGCAGCTGCGCGCTGGTGCGGGCCGCGCTGGTGTCGCCGCCGGCTGCGCTGCTCGGGCCGGCCGGCGCGGGCGGCGCGGGCGCGGGCGCGGGCGGCGCCGGGCTGCGCGCGCTGTGCGAGGCGCTGGTGCGCGTGGCCGGCGCCGCGCCCAGCCGCCGGCACGCCGTGCCTGCCGCCGCGCTGCACAAGGTACCCTACACCACCGCTTCACTTACCTAACTGATACCTCATCATCGGCCTGTATTCGTCCACTGCTGGCAGGGCCCGAATAACCCTTAGACTAATTAGGCTTCAGCCTAGGGCTCGAGTACAATGTAAAAAGAGCAATGTTAGAACTAAAACTAGCGGTTTATCTTTGTGTACACTAGCAGAGCTCCGCGGACTTACCTCGTAGATCTTTGTCTCATAACTCTTCTGTGATAAAATGCATATATTTAGCATTTTCCAAACACAAATACAAAAATCTTTATTGCTGTTTCCAGGTAACATAAGATGATACAAAATTTTGTAAAAGTGGACCCATACAAAGTGGCCTCTTTGAGAGGCGTGTTATATGCTTGGCAATACAATTTGTCTTTAATCTTAGTTTAGGCGAGATGGCGGTCAAGTGTAAACCTATAAAAGTTCAAAAAAGGTATATAATCAAAAGTGGTCCAACTTTCACTTATATACTATTTTATCTACTGCTGCAGTGTTAAGTGTACATTTGGTCAGCGTTACTAAAGTTGCAATAATATCCTATAATCCACGTGGCCATTTGTCCGAGTTGATAATATACGATAGACCATACTATCTACATACAGTAAATTATGGATCTTTAACAGTGTTAAGTTACGCCAGACATCGGTACGGTCGGTCGCTCTGTGATCGTCCGCAGTCTAAGGCTTTATCTTACTATTCATACACCGTGGGAGACCGCTCGAAGGTCATTAAGAGCGGAAATCGCTAAGAATAAGAACACAGTGCTCAGTTTGTGGTAGTCAATAGCAACCCATCCAGTAATGCTCGGTGTACATCGAGATCAGATGGATTCACAATAATCAATGGCCTATAAGTAAGTATGTGGTTTTGCTGGGGGTTTCCGCGTCTCGGAATGTTAACGTCCATGCATAATTTGGAAGATAGTAGGAAGGTCGTCGAACCGGTAAATATTTGGACCCTTTTTAACCGGTTTAGTGGTGACCTGTTAATGAAGTTTTTTGATTGTACATTTTTGACTACAGCAGTACACTCGTATAACGTCTGACCACCAGAAGAGTACCATTAAAATGTCTACGGTGTTCCACATGCGCCGCTGGTGACGCCCTGCCCGTTCACATGCAGGGGCAGGGCAGGCTACCCAGGGGCAACAACCTCATAGCCGGCCTATGGCAAGCCTTGACCACAATGAGGGACTACCAATAAATAAGTGCCAATTGTCCACGCTTCTGGCCATCGTTGGTCCCGTGACTGTGTCCGTGAGCTCTGGTCCCGCCGCCTATAATTTTTCGGCTGCAGAGCACACGCAGAGTGGTGCACTGCAATACCGATACTCTTCTTCCCTTGTAGTGCCACTCGTCATCTTACGATGGCGACTTCGTGAAGGCCGCTGCAGGCAAAGAAAGTAGTGCAGCGTAATACTGGCATTCTTGTCTCTTCACGGCCCCCACAACGCAACCGCGATGTCTGCCCCCAACATCATGACCCACTTCAGTCGCATCGAAGACCATCTTACATCGGACCGCGTCGTAATCGATTTGAAGGCAAAGCGTAGACGAGCGGACCTATCTCGGGTTTCTATTAGCTTCACCGCGAGCGATAAGGTCACGGCTACTGAACTATCGAGGAGAATCATTTCACTCCTACCTTAACGTGGCATAGAAACGACCAAATGTTTGGAAACCATAACATAACATAAACAGCCCACTAAATGTACCCACTGCTGGGGCTCTCTCTCGCAAGGAGATAGTCAAGACCATAATCCACCACAGTGGCCCAGTGGCACAGTGGTGGTGCGGGTTGGTGGATGACACATGACTTCCAAAGATTCTAGGTACATGTCGGTTTGCTCACGATGTTTTCCTTCACCCTTTTTAGGTTAGCGGCGTTACGCACATTACTTCGAAAAGACAGTGGTGTGCGTGGTTTTGAACCCGGGGTCGCCGTTTTCCCATCTAGACCAGCCGTAACTTAACTTAGCCGTAATTTGGAAACCAAGGTGTCTTGTAAACCCGCTATGACTCTTTTCTGTAGCATTTTTTGCATTTACGCGACGCAAAGAAAATTCTAGGATCCGTACTTCCCTCATAAAGTATTAAGAAGATATCAGGAAACCCAAGCACAAGCGGTATACAAGGGATACCGCTTGTCCTTTAATATCTATAATACCTACTGTACTGTATAAATATGTAAACTTCGTTGCCCCACGTGCCGTGGACGTGATCTATGCAGCGATGCCACAGAATATGTAGGCGCAAAACCTAGACTAGACCTGAGACACAAATACTGTGATATACTTATAAATTATTAAAATGGATCTATTTCCAATTTAATGAAAAACAAAACATAAGAGCCTCTATGTGCTTTACTGAGTAAATGTCACATTTCAAGAGGTCATTTTCAAATGTGGGCAACTCGCACATTTAAATATAGAATCATAGCTACTTTTGAAAATAACCTGAGTCTTCTAAGGTGTACATGGGTACATACCTGAATAATTAATTAGGGCAATGACTACGCTTCCCACATAGTCATTAGTCATCATACCTCTTGGCGACGTGCGCTGTTAATTAATAATCAAAATCTATATCAATGTTGCGCCGTTCCTGTGATCGTAAAAACGTGCTGCTCTAGGGACTAGAATCGTGAGGTTTGAATCCCCCCTTTACCTTCGGGTACTTTTACATATAATGCTGAGGGTCTATTGCACTGTGCGCCATGTAATAGAACTTTCAAAACTAAATTTGGGTTTGCGAGCCATCTAAGAGCTCACAATAGTAATTAGCCGGGTTCGCCATTGACGGACACGTCAAGGAGGACATCATCATCATCATCAAGTGCGGGTGTACAAATTTGGCGTAACCACTAGTTTGAACGGTGAAGAAAAAAGAAACGTTTTTCGAGGGCATATGTCATCCGCTAAACTGCATTGAAACAGTGTTCTAGATTTTGATCTCGATTTTCTTTTTGTGGGAGAATCCCAAGTCCCAGCAGTGGAAACATTGAATGGGCTGCCCAAGCCTGCTCCTGCTGTCTGTTGCTGGACCGCGTAGTCTGATCTAATGAGTAATAGTAATGGGTAATCTGTTGATAGTATTTCATAACGTAACATTATAATGTACATGTTTTACGCAATAAAGTATTTTGATTTGATTTAGACGTTGTGTGGATCCACACATTTTCTTGAAGGTTACCGAATTACTAGTTTCGTAGTTGATGATTGCTGTTGATGAGAATTCCGACTCGCTTAAGACGGTTAACTGCCGAAGTTCAAGGCTTTTTTTATTTTTTTTTTATTTAATTTAAACACTCCACAGACTCCGGGGTCCGTGACTTTTGTCATTACAATAATCTGTTTTTATTTACATAGTTCTTGGATTAGGAGAAGAAGAGGAAAATAAGGGGGAGTAGGGGGGTGGTGAACATTTTAAACGTAATTCTAAAGCTAGTCAGTCCGATTTCGTCTGTTAAGCCGATCACTACCGGTTGGGATTCCGATAGTAATCGACTCGACATCGTCTTTTGCCTAAGCCGCCTCCTCCTGGCCCAGAGCCTCCACTACAGCCGCATTTCTGTCTCTAATGGCCATCTGCAGGTTGAAATCTTGAATGGTCTTTGGTGATGCAGCCAACGCTCGCCGCACGAACCGACCGATGGCGAAGTTCAAGGCTGTTATGCCTCAATTTTTTTTTCTTAGATTATAAATTCCTTTGTAGATAAAACGATAGTGGGTCCCTCAGCTCTGCTCAAAGATAAGTGGAGGTCCCAGACCGGTACTCAGTGCGGCTAACCAACCTGGGTCAGATTGTAATTATATTATCAAAATGTAAACCACCAGTAATTATAACGGGTCGTGTTAATTGCTTCATTCAGTTTTGAGAGTTGTTGCGGATCTGCCGTTACTGCAGGATATTATGATAATATATTGGACTGTAAAGACGCTCTGGTGCCAGTAGGTTTTATTTATTTATTGCACAATAACTGACTTAATATACAAATGGAAAGCTTAATAATACTAGGACGTATTTTCTACAGCCGTTGTTCCTAACTTATAAATGTTAAGTAGGCAAATTTATACAGTAGGTAGGTATAAAATAATTAAAAAAAATGTTGTCTTGATATATTTAAAATCACATATTGTTTGTTGTTGCCTCGAAATGAGTTATGCCAAAAAACTCATTTATTTGAACATAATGGCGTCCTTAAAATTATCTTAATACTAGCAGCCCGCTCCGGCTTCGCTCGAATAATAACCTAGATATCAACTGCAGCGCCATCTGCCGTAGCCTATGTTACTCGGGAATAATGTAGCTTTCCAAAGGTGAAAGAATTTTTGAAATCGGTCCAGTAGTTTCGGAGCCTATTCATTACAAACAAACAAACAAACAAATATTTCCTCTTTATAATATTAGTATAGATTATAAATATGAAAGTATGGATGTTTGTTGCTCAGTCACGTCGGAAAGCCTAACCCTATCGGGTTGAAATTTCGGTTATTGCCAGTTCATGGTCGGAATTGACACACATAGGCTACTTTTCATTGCCGGAAAATGACGAACTGGAATTACGCAGGTAACACCGTGGGGTGCTGCTAGTCTTCTAATATATTATGAAAATATTAGCACGATAGTGTTACTCTCGTACTCATACTCGTACGAAGGAATTTTATTTGTGTAATATTAATAATAATTATTAATAGTAATACTCGTAGCTCGTTAGTGTTTTTACTTTCCTGTCCCCCCACTCTTTAATTTTTAGAACTTTCTTTTAGACATATTTTTGTGTGTGAAAACCAAATAATTCAGCCGTCGTTCACAAGTTCACATGAATCCATTTACATGTAGTGTCGCCTTGCTGTGACATTTCATTCAATCCACAATTTGTATGGCGTATAAATGACACAAATAAAATACAAATTAGGTAATACCGAATAGATGTAACCTGTCCGGCCTATTGAATTACTTAATGCTGTAAATTACTTAACATAACGTGGTCCATTATGCCTGACACATGACTCAACTAATTGGCCATCTAGTTGGCCTTGCGCGATTTTGGTACGGCTTCGTGTTATCACTATGACAAAATTTAAATAATTTTATTGCCTTCTTACGCACGAGGTCTCTTGGTCATGTTTAATTATAATCTACAAGTTAATTTAATGGTATATAGGTCGTACCATTGATATAGATAGATAGATAGATAGATACTCTTTATTGACACACCAAAAATAAAAATACATACCAAACATAAACAAAACATAGTAAATTAGTGCGACAGTGGGCGGCCTTATCGCTGAAAGCGATCTCTTCCAGGCAACCTTAGGATGGAAAACAACATGTGGACAAATCAGAAAATGGGGTGCGTAAATAAGAAGTACTAAAAAAAATACATAAGTACTCATAAATAGTAATATAAATACCTAAATAACGGGAATAAAAACAAATTTGTTATAAAAATAGAACAACCTAATACTAGTAGGTAGGTACTTAAATGTTGAATTATAATAGACTAATAAATACGATTATAAAAATATATACATACACAAATAATACATATATGTATACCTACATATATACAAACATATAAAAAAAAAAAACAGCTGTAATTGCAATATTAGGACATCAACCAACAACAAGTCTACAATTTCGACAAATAGGATTGTTTCACATCTTTTTTGAAAGTGTTTAGTGAAGAGGAAAGTCTGATGTGCACAGGTAGCTCATTCCACAACTGAGTCGCCCTGCAAGTAAACGACCTGCAAGTAAACGACCTGCCATAGAAAGTTTCAGTTCGAGCAGAGGGAGTCTTAAGGGAGAGATTGTTTTTTGACCTTAAAGGAAGCTGATGGTAATCATGTAAAAAGGTAAAGCGTTCTTTAAGGTAGCGGGGAGTGGAAGGATTAAACAAAATATTATACAATAAAGAGAGAATGTGAGCATTCCGACGAAGGCGAATGGGTAACCACTTGAGCTGTTTACAATAGTTTTGGAGCCGCTCAAGTTTGTCAAGCTGGTCTTCTCTAAGATCAAGGTAGCAGGCGTCAGCATAATCCAGGATAGGGAGAAGGAGGGACTGAGCAAGAGCAATTTTAGTGGCAGTCGGTAAAAAATTACGGAGGCGCCTTAAAGAGCCGCCGGACGCAAATAATTTACCACTTATTGACTTGATATGGCAGTCCCATGATAAAGTACGATCCAAAACAACTCCAAGATTTTTCACAGAATTACTAAATGGAATAGGGACCCCATCGAATACTATGCCAGGTGTTACATTCCAATTTATTCTGGAGATCCAATACGAACTCCCTATTACTATTACTTGAGATTTTGTGGGATTCACTTTCAAACCAATAGTATCTTATACATGGAAATTATACCTTGAATTTATGCAAAATTTCATTTTATTAGGAATAATATATCCATGAATCTATCATAGACCTTATCGAAGGCCCGAATCCCGGCCGTGGGAATACACTAATTTCTTAAAAATAATTTCCATCCTATAAGATAAGACCGCTCGAATTTTTTTCGTGGGTAGTTTTTAGAGTTCCGTACCCAAAGGATAGAGCAGGACCGTATTAACTCTTTAATTAGGACTCTGTTGTCTGTATCTCATGTATAGTAATAAAGTTGAAATTTTCACAAATTATGTATTTGTCGCTGCTATAATAACAAATACTAATAAAGTGGCTAAGTGCGAGTTGGAGTCGCCCATGAAGGGTTCCGTTTCAGCAAGTAACATAATATACATAATTCTTGTATTTCGTTGTAACTGATCGAAGTTTCAATAATGGTGTATTTATGACGTACTAAAAAAAAAGTACTCATCAGATCAAGTTCAAACTAATTTTCGTTGGTAGTTTACATGGTAATGTACCTACATCATATATTTTTTTTAGATTTTTCCTTTTCTTACTTTAGAAGTTAGAGGGGGGGGGGGGGGGGGGGGACACATTTTACCACTTTGGAAGTGTCTCTCGCGCAAATTATTCAGTGTAGACGAAAATGATTTTAGAAACCTCAACATCATTTTTAGAGACCTATCGATAGACACCCCACACGTGTAGGATTGATGAAAAAAAAATGTTTGAGTTTCAGTTCTCAGTATGGGGGGCAACCCTAATTTTTCTTTTTTTCTTTTTTTTTGTTGAAATCTTAATGCGGTTCACAGAATACATCTACTTACCAAGTTTCAATAGTGTAGTTCTCATAGTTTCGGCAAAAAGTAGCTGTGACATACGGACGGACAGACAGACAGACAGACAGACAGACAGACGGACATGACGAATCTATAAGAGTTCCGTTTTTACGTTTTACGGAACCCTAAAAAGCAATAACATAAACGTTTATTATTGTTGTAGTGAGCTCCTATACAATAAACGTGATTGTTATGTTCGTTTTTGCTCG
Source organism: Ectropis crepuscularia (assembly GCA_963693475.1). Taxonomy (NCBI): domain Eukaryota; kingdom Metazoa; phylum Arthropoda; class Insecta; order Lepidoptera; family Geometridae; genus Ectropis; species Ectropis crepuscularia. The sequence goes on along the minus strand of OY856342.1, from coordinate 798,329 downwards.
ATATTGATAACGGCGACAGGTAGACGGTTGAAATATTCATAGAATACCTATTTAGTTAAATATTCACTATATCTAAATAAGCAATTCAATTAAAATAAAACAAATATATATAGGAAAAAAACGTGATTTTTTTCGCTCGGCATCGGCAACAGGTATTGAAATATTCATAAAATATTTAGTTTTATTATTCACTTAAAAAAAAGAAAGATGTGGTGTCAACTAATGTACCATAATATCAGCAATAAATGATTGAGTATTGAGTCATGGGGCTCCAGGCCGTCTGAGTAGAGTCAGGATCGAAGTAGAAGCGGAGCAGGAAAGTCGCGAATTTATTACGAAATTACATTTTTCTTTACTCTTTATAGGCTCTTTATAGTAGACGTTTAGATACGAACGAAGTAAGTCCCTTCGGATAATATATATTTTGTAGTGGTAGGACTCTTAGCAGAGTCCGCCTGGGGAAGTACCACACCTTTGCCAGTTATTCTACCGCCAAGCAGTAATGTGCAAACATTACTGTGTTCCGGTTTGAAGGGTAATGTTTCCAGATAAATTACAGGGTTTAGAGATATAACAACTTAGATCTCTGGGCGATGAGCGCAGTGCAGTGCTAGGCAAGGATTTGGACTCTTCATGTTCCAATAGCTGCGTGTCACTGTCCTGTTATGTGGCAAGCATGTTGCTTACCATCAGGCACATGTACTGCTCGTCTCGTCACTTTTTATTAAAAAAAAATAGTTAGAAGCATCACCATAAAAAAACATAATTGCATACTTGATTTTATTATTTATGGTAGGATCCTAGGATCATCTGAAAAATAAGGTTGGCAACACTAATCACGGGCAGTTTTTACGCGTCACTTCCGTTTTATACTTTTATTACGGTTTTAGACCCCAATTTTTTTTTCAGTTCGATCGCGCAACTAAATCCTGCCTTTAAGCCTGGCATAAGGGACTTCGTTCCAACAAAATTCATACTGAAGGGTGGCTCCTATACAACAGAATAATTCTCATGTATCCACTCATTAGTCCCGTAGGTATTTGCGTTTTACAATTTTGGCGGGAAAACGGGTGTTAGGTTAGAGGTTACCTAAGTGTGTTGCTTACGCTTTGGCATATGAAGTGCCGCCGTACTTGTACGTGTTTAAATAAATAAATAAATATTGGTGGACAATTCACACACAACACCATCTGACCCCAAACAAAGCAAAGCTTGTGTGATAGCGGCCAGATAGCTGATATAATTTAACTGTGGTGTTTCTAAACTAAAGGTGTTTCTATGTGAACTTATTATACATAGAAACACCCAGACACAGTGCAAACATTTGAATTCATCACACAATTTTTTGCACTGGGTGGGAATCGAACCCACGCCCCAGGCTTCGCAGGCAGAGCTACTACCAACTAAGCCACGAGGCCAGTCGAGGGTTAAGCCCATCATTATTCTCAAGAGCATTTCAAGATGCTTCTAGCGGTATCTTTTGTGTATAATTAGTGTGCTTGAAATGTAAACTAACATTTTTGACACTTGACTCGATTTTTTTTCGAGTTAACAAGTGTTCTGAAGCTTTAAGATTTTAAATTATAAGGTACACGTAGTGATTTTATGTTTTAAATTTGTTGTTTATGATATAACAAACATGAAAAACAAAAAACTGCATTCTATAGTATAAATTGGATTATTTTTTTAATTTTCAATTTTTTTTTTATTAATTCTTTGGGACCAATTTCCCGCCCAAAAAATACATTTTTTGGTATTTTTTTTATTTTAAGATGTTTCTATGTAAATTAACTTTGATTTTAATGTAGTTTATGTCAAAATAAAGACGGGTTCAAGGAGATCCCATTAAACAAAAAATATGGGCTTACCTTCCCAAATAAAAATAAGAAACATTTTTTTGCGCCAAAAACCTAACCGCAAAAGATAAGCTTGTTTGGTTTGCATTAGTGGTCCCCAAAGTGACCAGGGAGTTTTGAGGGTATAAGTGATTTTGTTTTGGTGTGTACAATAAAGAGTAAATATTAACCTATCTATATACAGCGGTCTTTTAATGCATCTAGAACTGTTACCACAGTCTATTAAATCATACAGTCGTTCGACGGAGCTGTTTAGACCGGGCAATCGTGCGAGGAGTGCGGGGTGAGACGTAGGAAGCGCGCTCCTGCAATGCCTACATTACAACGTTAGATTTGCAGGAGCGCGGCTCAGGGCTGACGTCTTCCGTATGTTTTAATTTTATTTTGGTGTCACGTTTTTAATATTGCGACAACCCTACGCGTGTCTAGACATTATCGGCGTTTCTCCCAAGATCAAAGGCAATGAACTACTGGTAGTATTTCTTTATAGTGTGCTATTACTCTCCAATCGAAACACCACACTTGAGGCCCCACAATACCAGACAATACAGAACGGGCGGCGAACCGCGGGAATTAAGCAACTAACTACTAGCTAACTCGGCCCAAATACCTGACACATTTTTGAGTCAAGTTAAATCGTTTATAGAAGCTTTCAACGTTTCTGACGTCACACCTACTCAAAGACACTTTGAGCCTGAATCAGGTTTTGTAATACCCGCAGTGTTACAAAACCTGATTATAAAAATTCCAATCGCCTCATTATCATCTGACGCAGTTCGCTCGATTTCCATTTCGTCTTTTTTTTATTTTCGAGGAAAGTAAATGCCGATTTAATTAGATAAAATTATGAAAATAAAATATAATCAACTCCGTTAAAATTGATTTCGGATCGGTGATATACTACTTACTAAAAAAAAGTTATCCACAATCCACAATTAACACAGACCAAATCTGAGGATTTAGGTACTGCTGTAAAGTTTCGCGATTCGAACTCATATTGTTTATAACGTACAGGAATAATCACAATCTAAATTATTAATTATTCGACGTTTCGGCAACGTTACAACCGCCGTGGTAACGAGAAGACTTTTTGTGACTCGTAAAGTAATAATAAAAAAAAGTGGCAGTCATAGGAACTGCCGATAGAAGTGAAAACTTATAACTCAGAATTTGATAGCTTACCTTGGAAACTACACGGGTGTAACCGGAGGGCTTAGCCTAGCTATCACGGCATGGCCATCTAGAAATGCGTCAGCATTTCCCATTGCCTGATGCGTTTCTAGATGGCCATGCCATGATGACCAGGCCGCGCCCTTTCAGCCTTTCCCATTGGCTGACACATTTCTAGATGGCCAATGACCATGGTCCCGAGTTTACCCGAAGATTTCTTATCATACCCGAGCGTGACGCTAGAATTCAATTACCACGAATTCGAAATCTGTCTAGGGGCGCCAAAATAAGTTTTCATTTCAATAAAGATCGTCATTAAGTCCTGTATAATATAAACAAAATCTGAGTATGTACATAAAACGAAAGAAAAACACATAAGTAGTTCATTAAGAGCCTCTTAAGTCTAGTTTTAGACAAGTTGTGCATTAGTTCGGAGAGTGCAGGTTGGTGACGACATGTTAGTCCGCTCTCTGACTGCGACCAATTACTCTAAGTTTAATTAGCTAACCTAGTAGGTACTACAAGACTACAGGCCCGTGAACAAAATTTACGGGTCAAATGAACCACCAGGAGACCTATGTAGGATGATAGAAGGGTGTAAAGTAATAAGATTCAGCACTATGCCGTCACTTGTAAGCTGTCCAACTGAGTGCAATTGAAGAGGGGGGGTTGCAATCCTCGATCATTTCTCCTTGTCGCATTATTTTTGTACGGCGTTGCGGAATAATAGATTAAAAGAGGTATTGAAACTATAAAAATTATAAATTTTAACTTTTTAATTATTAGTTTGCCGGAAAGATTTACAGAGTACGAGTCATTTACAGAGCAAATTTGGTCATTTGATTTTGTACGGCAATGATTCCATACAGTTTCAATACCTCTTCTAATCTATTATTTCGCAATGCCGTACAAAAAACATGCGACAAGGAGAAATGGTAGAGGGTTGCAACCCCTCAGGAGGGGGGAGGGAGCTTACAAGTGACGGCATAGTGCTGAATCTTAATACTTTACACCCTTCTATCATCCTACATCATAGGTCTCCTGGTGGTTCATTTGACCCGTAAATTTTGTTCACGGGCCTGTAGTCTATACCCTTGTCATGTAGAACAGTAGCCACCGTGCAAACTGCAAACGACTCCGTTTGCTTCGTGAATAGAATCGTTGCACAAAACATTTACACGTAAATTATTATAATTCAAAGAATCCATTATTATCACAGAGTTGATTGTCAAAATTTAATTTTAAAACATTGCAAATATTTCATTACATTTAATTATAATTTAGTTTGAAATGATGATTGTACAATAGATGTATTGTCTGAAAATTTAATAAGTCCTACTTTTAAATAAAATGTCAATGTTTTTTGCTCAATCACGTTGGAACGGCAGATTGCATTGGGTTGAAATTTGAAGTACATTTAGGTATCGTTTTTATGATATAAGTAAACACTAACCAACTACTAAGTTACGGTGGTCTAAGTTACGGTGGTCTAGTCGGGAGAACGGCGGCTGCCGATCCGGAGACCCCGGGTTCAAACCCCACACGCACCACTGTCTTTTCGAAGTCATGTGCGTAATGCCGCTAACTTAAAACGGTGAAGGAAAACATCGTGAGGAAACCGACATGTACCTAGAATCTTTCGAAGTCATGTGTCATCCGCCAACCCGCACTGGACCAGCGTGGTGGATTATGGCCTTAACTCTCTCCTTGCGAGAGAAGGCCCCGAGTCCCAGCAGTGGGAACGTTTAGTAGGCTGTTGATGATGAAACACTAACCTGTTTTTAAGTAACTGTGTTCTTGAACCAAATAAATTTCATTTAATTTCATTTCATAAATATAGGCGATTTTTTATCGCGAGAAAATAACGAATTATGACAATTAAATAAATTATTATGAATGAAGATGCTGATGGTCCACAATAAATTGGGGGATACCATTCAGCAGTGGGATACACAAAGGTACATAAAAAATTGGATAGCTTAATTCAATTTACTGCTGATAATAATAAATCCATGATAAATGGGGGAGACCTTTTCTCAGCATTGGACAGTCGAAGTACCTACCATAAAAAAGGCCCAATTTTTTAGAATTGTTTATTTCAATCTAGTGCAAGAACAAGCGTATGAGTGTCCCGAGTCCCCGAGCGTTAGACCGCGTGATAGAAGGCGGCGGCGGCGGAGCGCAGGCCGCGACCGGTTTCGGCCCCTCGTCTAATACTCAATGCCTTAATCGGTTCCGTTCTGGGGTCCCGGCACACGAAAATAAAACGTCTGCCGTTTAAGGTCAACGTAGACACGTTCTCGCCCACGTCTCTTGCTTACTTTTGAAGGCTATAGCTACATAATAGTGTAGCAATAATTTAAAAGGTTTTTTTGTGACACCTTCGAACTCTTGTAGTGGTCAAAACATTACATCAAAAAGTTGTTTTTAGTTTTTGCTCTGTAAGTGCAGTTGTCGCTTCTAATGGAATTAAAGACATTGTCCATTTGTCGATTTAAAGAGCCTAGACATTGCTTTAGCGTCTAGACTGATTTAATAGGTTTTTGTCCCGAAGAGCGATGATTATTTTTACATGTACATTATGTAACCAATGTACAGGGTTACACCTGTTTAAAGGTAATGGGGCTATGTTTTAATCATTATTATTAACTACTTTTGAATGAAACAAATTTCGAAAGCTATATTAAAATACCTATTGTTGAATACAGCCAAAATGCGGTCAAACGTTTTTGTACGCGGTGTTACTCGATAGCTCTGCCAATTGATTAAAATAAACCATAAAAGAAAAAACTTCCTGAATCCTACTAACATTGTAAACGCGAAAGTTTTAATGTTAATTGTTCGATCAAGTCGAAACGGTTGTACGGATCATATTGAAATTTGGAACACAGTTAGATTATAGCTTAATTATTTTTTGAAGTGAAAACTTCTTTAGGGGCGCCTAGGCAAATTTTTCGTGGGGTGTAAATTGAATTCTACCGTCACGCTCGGGTATGATAAGAAATCTTCGGGTAAACTCGGGACCTTGGCGATTGGGCATCTAGGAAATGCGTCAGCCAATGGAAAATGCTGAAAGGGCGTGGCCTCGCCATCATGGCATGGCCATATAGAAATGCGTGAGTCAATGGGAAATGCTAACGCATTTCTAGATGGCCATGCCATGATGGCGAGGCCGCGCCCTCCGGTTACACCCGTGTAGTTTCCAAGGTAAGTTATCAAATTCTGAGTTATAAGTTTTCACTTCTATCGGCAGTTCCTATGACTGCCATTTTTTTTTAATCTAAAACGCCGTTAGTTATGTCAAATCAATATTCTACTACGGAACCTTCTTTTCATTTGTCATGTCACGCTTGCGCGCTAGCATTCCAAAACAGCACGGAAATCTTCGGAGTAGTCTAGTCGAGCACGCGACTTTGACTTGCAATAGTCAAATAACACGTATATTAGGAAAAATTATATTTATATAAACAAATGTTTGACTTTCGTATACAAACCTTTGTTTCGTGTGTGATATGACACAGTTACGACTCATTAGAACTGTGCAAGTTCACATAAGTGTTTATAAAGTGATATTTTGGTGAAAATGAGTGCAGAGAAAGTGAGTGGGTGTTTTAGTTTGTAGTCTTATGATTTTGTGAATAGATACTTTGACTGGAATAAAGGATCTGCAGTGTTAATATAATGTTATCAATATTGCACGAGGTCAACTTACGTAAACTGTATAATTCGTCATTCGTTCTTGATACAATAATTCACTAAATTTTTGACCTTGCCTAAATGTATTATTTTAGACCTGTAATTAATACGTACATATATTGCAGCAATTAATAGAATTTGATTTGATGTAGGTACCTGTTTAAAATAAGCAGTAAGTGTGTGGGCGTATATTGTGCAAAGCATTAGTTGCATCACATGTCTTACAATAAATATGTCCATTTAGATTTTACATTTTTGTTACGATCACCGTGTTAGGACATGCCCTATACTACGAAAAATGTTGACATGTCTGTTTGCCTGCTGGGCCTGTATTCCCGAACGTTGATATCAAAACGCATCAGTTTTGATTTCTCAAGATTTTCGGAACAAATTGTTTCCTAGATAACTTGATCCGAGTGCTTACGGACATATTGTACAGCCGTAGGTCAAGATTTAACGGTGCGAGTTTGTTCTTGTTTATCGATACTAATCCTAATCCTACTCATACTATAAATGCATAAGTTTGTGTGTATCGATGTTTGTTGCTCAATCCGATCGACTGCATGGATCGTGTTGGAATTTGGAACACAGGTAGATAGTAGTCTGAAATACTCAAATAAACTTGAAAGTGCATTAATTTTAAAAACTTTCTGTTTAATTAACAAATAACTTTGCATCTGATAGCCGCTTCGAAGGAAGTTTTTAAGCAATTCAACATCACCAGATAATAATCGTAGCTCTGGTGACATTGTTCTGTGTGAAAGATTACTTGTGTTGGAATAAAGAGATATGTATGTAGGTATAATCAAGTTTATCTACAACAACATTGCGACGGCACGAGAGTGCGCATCGCGTTCAGAACATCACAACACGCGGGAGAAGGTCGATGTCCTATCGAAATATCATTCTTATTATCAGCAGTCGCGCAACCACACGAGAAATGCTATGTATGATACGCTTACTTTCCTCTCAGGAAACTCGTGATAATACTTTATAGTTCTTCCCATCAACAGGAGTACTTTACTCCATGGAATCAACATCGAACTCCCGAAAAATTCAACCAAATAACTCAACAAGAGACTCCGAGCATAGCTCTCTCCATAGCTCGCTGTGTGTCTTTGAGCTTTGTTATGAGGCCCACAGATGTAAGATAAGAAGAGGATAAAAAGTAGCAGCACTATATTCGGCCGCTCTGCCGTGTTTGAACAATATATAGACTTCCGAACTTTCATATTTATAGTATTAGCAGGATTGGATCTACAGGCAACCCGAATAATGATTATGAGTACTTCCAGAACATTTAGAAAAAAAAAACTAAATGTTTGAATTTGAAAGCTTGCTTCAAGCGGAAGGTTAAAGGCGAGTGCAACTGCAAGTTAACATATTTTTTTTCTAAGTTTCAAATTTCGGCTTATATGTAGGTACTGCGGAGGTCACGCGAGTTTCGACCTCCAATACAAAATGGCCACTTCCTCTCTGTAGTTACGTGTCAATTAGTGTGAGCAAAATGTTGTACTTTGGTTCTTAAAATAAGGTATATAAGTATATTATACTCGTATTATCTTTACTAAGTCACGAGATCAGTGTGCCAGTTTGTCATACGGCTTCAATATATCGATTAGACTTCGCTCTGTCACTGATGAGCTTCGGTGATTGGAGCTACTGTCGTGATCTCGTAGAATAAAGGAACGTCGGTGCTTGAGAATTATGTAGTTTAGAAATTCGCCACAGGACTTCAGTGGTGGCACTGGCTCTTGCTATCCGAGTGACGGTGTACCGACGTGAAGCCCTTACGTACTTGAATGGAAACAGAATTATACGAATACAAGATGAACGCAAGTTTGTTAGTGGGTTGATCTTATCTAGATTATTTTTAAATAGTTTTCGCTCACACAATAATAATTACAATACAGATTTGGTACTTTGAAGTAATATAGTAATGTGACTGATACGCTCGTTGACTACGGTGAGCGTACGGAATGATTTCAAGTACCTGTGCGTTGTAGTTAGTAAGTTCAGGATTTTAGGGCCTTCTGCGCTAATCCAAAGTTAAGTAGGCAGTAAAGGCCACCTGAGGTCAACCGCCGTAGACCTCTAAAAAATGAGATGTCATTTAAATTTGATCGAAATAGGTTTAGCGGTTTATGAAAAATTTAAAATTAACGAACGTGGATAACATTTTCGATAACTTCAAAATCTCGTTTTGTCATTGGAACAGTGTGTTTAGTTAATTTCACAAAATTTATTAAAGTTTCAGAATTTATTTATTTTAAATAGAATTCGGTAGTTGTTTTTTCGGAAAAAAAATAATTATTATTCCAAATGAGTTGTCTATTGATACAGTATGACGAGTGGATCTGCGGACAGTTCTAGTGAACCATAACCAGTTCTCAGCGCAGTACGAGCATTCACGTCACACCGATGCACCTAAACTTGGCCTATTCTTATTCATAAGATCGTATTCGCGGCCTACCACTTAAAAATATATGATTGTATTGTAGTGCTAACCTATTCATCTGTAATACTCTGTTGACGTTATGAAATAACCTCACTATACTTATTTTTGTAACAAAGTAATTGTAGACAATTTTTGAAAGAGTATTGCTCTTAACCGCCGTCTTGCCTGATGTAAATAAATAATGCGGTCTACGGTGGAGCGAGGTTACCTAGAAACTGATCCACTCTTGATTTGGAAAGGCCAAGACTGTAACCATCGCATCGGAAAAAACGCATTTCACAGCCTAGATAGACCTAGACGTTCTTTAAACAAACCTCGTACGAGTTCACCACCCCCACCCACTACAGTCATATTTAATTTAAACACTCCACAGACTCCGGGGTCCGTGACTTTTGTCATTACAATAATCTTTTTTTATTTACATAATTCTTGGATTAGGAGAAGAAGAGGAAAATAAGGGAGGGGGGGAGTAGGGGGGTGGTGAACATTTTAAACGTAATTCTAGTGCTAGTCAGTCCGATTTCGTCTGTTGAGCCGATCACTAATACCGATTGGGATTCCGATAGTAATCGACTCGACATCGTCTTTTGCCTAAGCCGCCTCCTCCTGGCCCAGAGCCTCCACTACAGCCGCATTTCTGTCTCTAATGGCCATCTGCAGGTTGAAATCTTGAATGGTCTTAGGTGATGCAGCCAACGCTCGCCGCACAAACCGACCGATGGCGTCGTACGAGTGTTTGAAACGACAACCATCAATCTCGCGTTTTCGAGCTACGAGCAGTCGAATAGAAAAAGAGCAAGGTGGCATTAGATCAGGCTTTTTCAGCACTACTTTTAGCTATCTTGAAACTAAGATTAATTTTGAATAGCTCTTTGAACTCCACAGACAAGTAATTACAAAACAAGTGAGTGTGGCGTTGTGTTGGCTTGCCTCGTGGCTTAGTTGGTAGTAAGTATCCATGTGAAGCCGAGAGACGACTTCATGCCGAGAGATGGCTTCACAGGTAGACTAACTACCAATATAATCTTTGATAAAACTAAGTAAACGAAGATAAGGTACGCTCTAATATAAAGACAGCATAATGTGGCGATAATCTCACACAAGTATACGCAATGTGCACACTGCACACAGCTTCACTTGCATCGTGAGAGACGTTTGAATGAATGACAAAGACATCATGACAAGTAGGCAGTAGGTGCAAATGAGATAGCTATACATCACATTTGTTTAGATATTTTTTTCGACAAGAATAGAAAGACATACGAATGCACTGGCGTGAAAGAGACAAAATAGCCACAACTAACATATCTCCGGTCGTGTTGCACTCTTACGCTGCATGTATATCTGTCTTTTTTTAGAAATGGCCAATTGTAAAATTGTTTACAACAGAAAAATAATTTTAGATGTAGTAATCATTGAACTGTTATGGAAATAATTAAAATTTTTGTGTTCTAACGCATGAAAAGTGATACCATGGAACTTGTTGTTGGTCTTTGAACTGTTTGTGCATCTTGTAAAAGCAGAATAAGGCGTTACGGCTCTTATCGGATTTTTTTGAATTGTTAGCGAACGTCCACTCATCTTATGTCTCCTGTTGCGACTGAGACTGAATCAGGAGACATCACCTGATTTTACATTGGCATCGTAGATGAGCGCGTGCCGCTTCTTAGTGTTTTAAGAGTTCAATGAATATAATATAAGAAGTGTCTAAATTTTATGAAGTTAGTTTTGTTTTTTCGGAGAAAGTATATGATTGTATGGTGTCAGGTGAGTCCGGCGGCGGCGGCGGCGCGGGCCGAGCGCGGCGGGGGCGGCGGGGGCTCCGCTGCGGGCTCGTCTTCCAGCGAGGAGAGCGCGGCCGCCGTGTACGCGTCCGAGCACAGCGACTCGGCGCCCGCGCGCCCCGACCAGGGCTACGAGGTGAGTGGAGCCAGCGTACTGCCTGGCATTACCAGTGGACTAAATTCATTGCGTAAACACCACCACGCTCATATGTTCTATGTTCATACATATAAAACATGCGACCTTCAATTAAAGTGACGAGATGAGCATGGCATGCACCTGATGTTAAAGCAACATGGTTGCCCATCACAGCACAGTCACGCCGCTATTGGAACATGAAGAATCTAAATTGTTCTCTACCACTGGACTGGGATTGTGGCCCAGAGATATGAGATGATTTATCTCTATGCCCTGTAATTTCACTGGAAACATTGTTAAAAGCGGAACAAAATAATGTTTGCACATTTACTGCTTGGCGGTAGAATAACTGGCAATGGTGTGATACTTACCACTACTAGTATTGAACATTGTTAAGTTGTGCATTGTTTGGTTTCTCAGGCGGACGTCGAGGTCGGCAAGTTCGACCTGCTGCCGCCGTTCAAGAATAGAAAAGCGTCGTCCACGATGTCGGCCATCACATCCTCACGTGAGTCCAGCTGCACTACCCCCTACCCGGGGTTCAGGTCTCTGAGTGTTGGTTCACTGGTCCAGTGAACGTTGAGGAGTACTGCTGGATTTTGATAATTGAAGAACTTAATTTGGTCACGTCTCAATTTTGTCATTATTTTTGAAGTGAAAACTTCTTATGGCTGCACCTGAGACAGATTTTTGTGGGTTGTGAATTGAATTCTAGTGCCACGCTCGGGAATGTTAAGAAATCTTCGGGTAAACTCGGGACCATGGTCATGCTCATGGCCACGCCCTTCTGTTTCACCAGCGTAGTTTCCAAAGTAAGCTATTTTTACTTCTATCGGTAGTTCCTATGACTGTCAATATTTTTTTTTTTAACCTGTCGTCATCCTTATTTTTTAAGCAAGTGTGATGTGTTGGTCAGTGCGCGAGGCGGACGGGCCCGGCGCGGGCGCGGGCGGGCGGCGCGGCGAGCTGGCGCACCCGGAGCTGTGCGTCATCGTCGTCGACATCCTCACGCATCTCATCGACAGGTCGGTACTCGGCACTCGGCACTCGCAGGAACAGCTTCCTGCCGCGTTCACGCTTCAGGTGTGATTCCGAACTCTTGTAGGTACTCGTAATAAACTAAGTTGATATGATATTTCATTCCGAGATACGCGGCAATGACCAGTGGTGCCGCAACAGTACTGCTGCGTGAAACTGAGTTCAGAATCATACCTTTAGAGTTCTCACTTTTATTTATGACGTGATAAAGGCTTATTAATCGATGAAGACCGGCTGCACGCGAGAAACAGTGTCACGTTCCGCCTAAGTGCGGAATAAGCGATAGACAGGCACGAACAACCGCCACGATGAACTGTCAATCGTTCCTTCAGGACCACACTGTTGAGATTGCAAAATGTTGATTCCTAAAATGTTGAACTCGTAAAAAGTTGATTACTACACATAAATAAAGTCGAGAAAGAAACTATAAATGAAGACAAGAACTGCATAGACTAGGTGCATGAGCATGTAATCGCAAATGTAGCTAGAAGCGTGTCCCCCCGCAGGCTGCTGTCGTCGCGGCGCGCTGCGGACGGGGAGGGCGGGGACGGGGAGGAGGGCGCGGGGGGCGGGCCGCTGGAGCGCGCGGGCGCGACGCTGGCGCGCGCGTGCTGCGCGCGGCTGGCGGGCGCGCTGGCGGCCGGGCGCGCGCCGCCGCGCCTGCTGCTGCGCCTGCTGGCCGCGCGCGCCGTGCCCGCTCTGCTCACTAGCACCGACCCGCACCTAGAAGGTACCGCCCACACTCCCGCCCGCCAGCCACGGGAGACAGCCACGCCAGCCGCGCGCCGGGAGACCCACACTGAAGGCCCATCGCTGCTGCTACGCTAACAACTATAATAATGTGTCGGATCCAATATGCTACCCTGTAATACTCCGAAATTAACATACTGAGTCCCACTGACACCTCCAATTATAACGAGATGTCTCCGTGCCTGCTAATAGCTTTCGAACCACTCGGAAGCGACTCTTCATATTACATCAATTTTGTCAAGTAATAATTAAGGGTGAGACAGCATCAAAGGTTTTGGTGAGGTCAATGAAAACATCTACTTGTTTTGAAACGTAATTTACGTTGGACGTATGCATTGTTCCCAATGTTTACTCACATCGCACAGGCCTACTATTCTACCGCTTAACTAAATTCGCCTTTGTCTTTGCTATTGCTGTCTCTATCATATCAAGCGAAAAGAAAAGAGAGCGAGCAATATCAAAGCCAAGGCAGTTTTAGTTAAGCGGGGTAGATCCTCAGGTCTTGTACTAGTTGTAGTACATGTCCCTCCCCATGTAGTGACGTGGTGAGGTGTCCCCCCCGCAGAGCTGCAGCGCAGCGTGCTGGAGCTGGTGGTGGCGGTGGCGGCGCAGAGCATCGAGCCGTGCGAGCTGCGCGCGCTGCTGCGCCTGCTGGCCGCGCCGCGCCCGCCGCTGGCGCTGCTGCTGCCCGCGCTGCGCCGCCTGGCCGCCGCCGCGCCGCCGCGCGCGCCCGACTGCATCCTCACCTTCCCCGTGCCGCGCGCGCCCACAGGTAACCCCCCACCCAAGACTTACTGCATGACTCGCGATGAGGCCAGTGTGTATGGGTCAACTTTTTTTTTGTATCGGCTTATCTTAGCTGCAAACAGCAATAGAGATTCTTATATTTGTACTGTAGTGAGGTATCATTGCTCTGTTTCAGAGGACGCGGTGCCCCCGGAGGACGACTTCGTGCACGTGCCGGCGGGCGGCGCGTCCTCGCAGAGCCTCACGGCCGAGGCGGCTGCGCACGAGCTGCAACAGGCACATCTGCGCGCTGGTACGTAGCACCGTCTCTCACATTCACAGCTACCTACTACACCATTACACTGCTTGACTCTGCTACATCTCATTGATTCACTGCTACACTGCAACACCGCGTTTCTGCTTGACACTGCTACAAACACCTACCCCTCTGCTACTTACATCTGCTACTGCTACACTATTACACTGCTACAACACTACACTGCGCCACCTCGTCACTGCTGCTACACTAGTAGCAAGCAAGAACCAAGCCGTACTGAAATCGAGAATGTACTGTGGCAAAGTAACACGCACAAGACACATCCACCGACACCACACCACTCAGGATACCCGGCTTAATACACCACGGTCTTACCACGTAGCGATCGATCTCGAACTCTAGAAATACTGTCTTCTACACCACTTCACTGCTATACAGCTGTTTTTTTTTTTTTTTTTTTTTTTTTTTTTTTTTTATTTGAATTATCTACTCCACAGACTCCGGGGTCCGTGATCTTTGTCATTTGTTTTTTTTTTTTTTTTTTTTTACATATTTCTTGGATTAGAAGAAAAGGAAAATAGGGGGGAGTTGGGCACATTTCAAACTTAATTCTAGTGCTCGTTAGTAGAGCCGATCACTAGCGGTTGGGATTCTACCGCTAGTAATCGGCTCGACATCGAGTCTTTGCCTAGTTACCATTTGCCTAAGCCGCCTCCTCCCGGCCCAGAGCCTCCACTACGGCTGCATTTCTGTCCCTGATGGCCATCTGTAGGTTGAACTCTCGGATGGTCTTCGGTGATGCAGCCAACGCTCGCCGCACGAACCGACTGATGGCGTCGTCGGTATCGTCAGCGTAGTATATGAAGGTCCCCGTGTGCCGTGAGATTGCAACAACTGCATGGGGCACGCTCTCGTGCAGCTTCATGTTTGCCTTGGTTTTGATTGCGATTACCGATTCGTATGTTAATCCCTGAGCTTCATGGATGGTAAGGATGCGTGACCCGGTGCCTGACCCATAACCCTGGTATGTCAGGGTCTCTTTCTCCTCTTGAGTGTGAACTAAAAAGAGGGTGTTTGGTAGGGTGTTGGGTATTTGCGCTCCCTTATACCTTCTCTGCTCTAGGGACTTTATACGGGGTGCTGAGGAGTACATACCGGAGTATATCTCCCTCAGCGCATATGCGACGTCCATTGGGTTTCGATGTGTGCAGAGCAACTCCTGGCTGATCTTTGTTACCAGGTTTGGGCGGTGATACCTCATTTCGAAGAGATTTTCCCTGTCGATGTAAGGCAACTGATTGACGTCTCCGATGAGGACAATTTCACCAACACCAGACAGCCTTGAAGCCATCACAATGGCTCCAAAATGGTTCATGAGAGCTTCGTCCACCATGAGGCGACTGAAACTTTCTCTTCCGAAACCATTTACCAGAGCAGAAGCCATGGTTCGCACTCTGGTTTTAACCAGGTTTCCGATACGGTGCGATAGCTTTTCTCTTAGATCTTTTGCTGCCTCAGTTGTTGTGGTGATGATGGCGTCCTTGTCCACATCAAAGTTTCTTATCACCCATGTTGTCTTTCCACATCCTGGAACTCCGTTGACCCACTGTATTCTCGGTACCTCCCAGTTTTCCCAACCAGCTTTGACGTTTGAGTTCCTTTCGATGTTCTTGGCCATCTCTAGGATCTTATCGTCCAGCATAATCTTGGTGCATCGGGCAGTAACTACAACTGGGTCGTTTTGTGGTGTCGCATAAACAGGCACTCCCGCGCGCTCTGTCTCTATCTCGTTCAGTGTCACGAAGCCATTTTCTGCACTGTAAGCTGCCATATACTGTCCTGTCATGGTTCCCTTGATGACCCGGGAAGTGACATTATTGTAAATAGCTGCTTCGGCCTCATCGAGTTTCGCCTTTAAGAGGCTTTCACTTCCTAGCCTATAGGACTGCAAGATGTTTTCGCAGGTCTTGAGGTTGACTTGTCTTGTCGCTCTCAGTGTGGCTATGAATTCGATGAAGGCGTTACGTGCATGGCTCCGCGGCTCCGAAGCCGTGACATAGCGGGGCGGTTCTACCTGACCCATATCGGCTCTCGTTCGGCTTATTTGTTGCTGTGAAGCTGCTTTGAGGGTCTTTGTCGTCAAGGGGTGTGATGAATGGGATGTGATTCGGAGTATGCTCCTGGCTGCCGCGTTGAAGGCAGTCACGAAAGCTGCGTTCGTTCCCCGGCTGCCGCTTTGATTGCCTGCGGCTTTTTCCGCGGCTGCCCTCTGCTGTGCCCTTTCGGAGCCGGTTTGAACAGTCGAACTAGGAACAGGATGTCCCCAACTGTCAGTTGCATTTGTTTGGTCGTACGAAGGGGCTCTGAGGAAGCTCAAATTTTCTCCCCTATCTTCATATACAACAACCTCATGATGTTTAGAGGCCTCAATGCAACCCAGCCGGTCTGCGACTCTCGCTCTTGAATATTCGACTGCCATCGCATCCACGCTTATCACCCGTGGTGTTTTACCCGCGTTTCTGCTTAGATGTGCGAGCAGCGCACTTGCTTGTGTGAAAGGCGTCCGACCTTCCGAGTACTCTATTAGTGCAATCGTTTTGTTTCTCGATCGCACCAACCGAAATCGGTGGCCGTCTACCTCACACACCGGCATAGCGTCGTAGGTTTTCCGCTTCATTGTGACTTTTG
Source organism: Ectropis crepuscularia (assembly GCA_963693475.1). Lineage (NCBI taxonomy): Eukaryota > Metazoa > Arthropoda > Insecta > Lepidoptera > Geometridae > Ectropis > Ectropis crepuscularia. Next base: position 781,750 of record OY856342.1, on the reverse strand, counting down.
CGGTACTCCCATTAAGCAGGCAAGACAATCCAGGTGACAAACGGGCTCGTTCCCGTTCCCAGGCAAAGCAAAAGCTCACTCCGAATCTTTCTTTGTTGCTGTCCATGAAGAGAGCCACTCCGCGGATACGGATCCCTGCCTCTCCTCGGTCTGCGTTCTCCAGTAGTTGTTTGACGGAGATGCTCTTCGAGGAGTTATGTTGGGCGGGAACTGCATTCCACGCGGCGTCCACGGACAGCGGGGTAGGGTGTGGTGGCGAAAGGGGGCGCGTATTTGAATTAGTAGAGTTTCTCTTGGCCGCTATGCGGAATGAGCTCTCCATGAAGGACAGGAGCCGTGTTCTGTCATCTGGATCTGCTAAGATGTTGTGGAGATCCGAGACAACCAGCCTTCTGTCGATCATAGATTCGAGCTCATGTCTTGCGGCCATGAATCGGGGACAATCGACAAGCACGTGCCAGACCGTTTCGGGTTGTTCGGGGTCACACTCGCATGCAGGACTGCTCTTGAGCTTAAATCTGTACAGGTATTCTGCTATTCCTCCGTGTCCCGTCAACGCTTGTACCTGGAAGGGAGTCAGTTTCGTGGTTCTCATCACCCGATATGCGTTTGCTATATCGGGGAGGAACGTCTGGGTGACTTTTCCGGTGTCCGAGGTCTCATATCGATCCTGCCATTTCTTGACAGATTCTTCGCGGATTTTCCGTTTGACGTAGGACAAGGGGATCCCCTCATAGTCACTGGGCGACAACGTGAGCGCAGCCGATTTGGCTAGTTCGTCGGCTCTTTCGTTGCCGACGGTGCCAACATGCGCTCTCACCCAGAAAAAACGAAGAGATTTCCCCTCAGCATTTATCCTTCCAATGTTTTCCTTTATGCACTTTACCACGGGGTGACTCGTTTTTGGGTTACATAGCAGATCGAGTGAAGATCGGGAGTCACTCAGGACATTGACTTCTAGGTCCTTACTCTCTAACGCCATTTGAGTTGCCCGGTAAAGAGCATAAAGTTCCGATTGAAATACTGTGCATTCGGAGTGGAGCTTGAATGTCGAGTTCTTCACCTCCCTGCCATTCTCCCACCATGTTAGAGCAGCTCCAACTTTGCCTTTAATCTTACTGCCATCAGTATAGATTTGAGGTCCTTCTGGAAGATTGGAGGTGTCTTCTAGGAGCTCGTACTTTACGGATACCTGTGTGGATGGATGGGGTTGGTCCAGGCAGTTAACGTTCCGTTCGAGTTCCACTTCTGGTGGGAGGTAGTCTTGGGAGAGGTTTTTTTTTACTCTGTACAAATTTGCTGCTTCCTGTATCCTCAGATCTAGGGGGAGCAGACCGGAAAGGGCAAGTGCTGATTTCAGAGAAACAGTACGGTACGACTTACAAATTTTCTGGGCAAAACCTCTTTGGATCGCTTTCAAGTGAGACTTGTTTTCCTCGAGGTCTGCCGCTTGCGCCCATACACTTGAGGCATACATGATGATTGGTTCCACCACCGCGACGTAGATAGTTCTCGTGATTTCGCCATTTAATCCCCAGGTCACCTTCGCTGCACATGCTAGCTGTCTATAAATATTCGCCACTTTTTTACATTGGGCGGTCACATGTGCTTTAAAGTTGAGCCGTCGGTCGATCAGTAGGCCCAGCAGTTTGACTTCCTCAACCAGATCGAGCTGGACGCCAGACATGACTATGTTTGGAGGTTCATACTTCAACTTTTTTGTGAAAAGCATTGCGTTGGTTTTATGCGCTGCAAAGTTGAGTTTGTTGATTTTACCCCATTCCACTGTCATGCTCAGCACCCTGCCCGCTTGTTGTTCGATAATGGTCGGGCTGCCTGTAAATACGAGAACGACGTCGTCCGCGAATGCTTGACAGTATACTCCCTCGGCTTCCAGCATTCGCAGTAACGAGTCTAGGATCACATTCCAAAAGGTTGGTCCACAGATGGATCCTTGGACGCATCCCTTAGTTGTTTCCTTCTCATAGACTGCTCTTGCATAATTGACCTTGATTTTTCGGTCGCTGAGGTAAGAGTTAACCATGTCGTAGAGGTTTGTTGGGCACCTCTTCTTCGCTAATTGATTTTTGAGGGCGGGCCACCATGCATTGTCGAAAGCGCCCTCTATATCCAGGGAGATTAGGAGTACGGAGTCTTTACTGTCTACTCCTTTCTTGATGTGCTCTACCAGGTCATAGAGGGCGTCCTCAGTGCCTCTTTGGGGCATAAAACCGTACTGTTTCCTACTGATGGTTGGGAGGAGATACCATTGGAGTCGGTTTGCCAAAAGCTTTTCGACGATTTTTCCGGGAACGGACAGAAGACCTATGGGGCGGTACGATTTTGGTTGTGTGTAGTCTGTCTTACCGGGTTTGCGTAATATGACCACGTGCGCCTCTTTCCATTGCTTGGGGAAGTGTTTTAGCGACAAGCATTTGTTTGCTATCGCCAAGAAAACCTCCCATTCGCAACGTATGGCTGCTGCGCAAATATCAGCGGTTAGCCCGTCTGTACCGGGGGCTTTTTTCGGATTCAGAGTTCTCAATACTGATTCCAGTTCCGCTGATGTGAATGGTGGGTCATTTTCCGGTAAGTCCATAGGCGTTTCCGTCGTTTGCTCCCGTAGCTCTGTATGACACGGTTGGTCTGTGCTCTCAGAGTCGTCGGGATAGAAAGTTTTGGCAAGTAGTTCTGCTGATAGTTGCGGGGATAGAGTGTTACCTTCGGTGTCTCTCAGGAGTATCTCATCCTGTCTTGTCGAAGTTTTTCTCATTACTCTGTAGATTTTGTCCCACATACTTTCTTTCTCCTGATTCGTGCAGAACTCCTTCCAGCTTTCCGTCTGAGCTTGTTTGACTTTTTCCTTGTAGTCTTGCCGAGCAATTTGGTACTGTTCGACTACAAGTTCAACTCTGTCAGGGGCGGCATTCCTAATCCTTCTCTTTCTTCTGAGAACTTCTTTCTTCAGATTTTCGAGCGTTTTAGTATACCATAGGGGTGTTGGATTTCCTTTCGGCGAGCTTACCAGTGGAATGGTGAATTCGCAGGCTTCATGTATACTTGTTGTGTAGCTCGTAATCATCGACTCAAGTTCTAGTGGACTTCCACATTTCTCTACTGACTCCGGCGAGATGTTTCTTTCTTTAAGGGAAGATTTTAGCTGTGACATAAAGTTTGGCCACTTTGCCTTCTTGGTGTTGTATTTGCGTGTTGTTATCGGCTTCTTTTGTTCAAGAGCCTTAACTAGACGCAAAGTGAAGGTGATTGCGTTGTGGTCCGATGTTGTAATACTTTTGTCAACCTCCCATCCTTCGATTTTTCCCAGAAGAGACTCGCTGCACGTTGTTATGTCTACTACGCTTGTGCAGAGTTTGCCTTCCCTGACGATTTCGAAGGTTGGTGTATCGCCGGAGTTGAGAATGTACAAGTCCATTTCATTGAAGAACGAGCTTACAGTTTCTCCTCGCTCATTTTGAGATGTGCTTCCCCACCAGTGGGACCATGCATTCACGTCACCAGCAACAATAAGGTCTTTTGTAGCTAGTTTTTCGCTGAATACTTTGATCCTGCTGAGGTAGGGGTCGACTTTTTGGTCTCCTTCTAAGTAGACAGAAATCACTCCCAGTTTTAGGCCTGTACTCACCAATAGTACAGCTGCTTCCGTTTCGGTAACAATTTGGGGGTCATGGATTACCTCCAACATGTCGCCGAAGACTATTATGGCTGCCTTAACTGGTTTTTGCTTATTTAAACTGCACTGAATAATGCGAGTTCCAGGATATTGTTTCATCACGCCCCTGTTTCCCACATAAGGTTCTTGAACTAGGGCAACTGAAACTCCCCTTTCTCTCGCGACCTTCAGGAGTTCTGTCGTTGCATTCTGGGAGCGCTGCAGGTTTGCTTGGATGAAACGCAAACCTGGTTCGCCTACTCTTTGGGAGACTGAGCCACGTTCCTCATGAGTGCCCTTAGCAATAAGATATTCGGGACCGCGCTATCCCATCCCATTTTACCCTTTCAGGGCACTCGCTACTAAAGGCGTTATGAGCGAGTTCCCTGTTGGGGCTGTTTGGATGAGCAATCGCGCAGTTTTTGCATTTGGGTGGCAGGTCTTCCTTTCTTGCCTTGCATTGGGTCCAGGAGTGGGTTTTTCCGCAATGACTGCAGGATTCATCCCTTTCCCGGCAGATCGTTTTTGTGTGACCGAAACCTAGGCACTTGGTGCACTGCACCAAAGGCGAGTGGTCTGCCACTGGTCTCCTCTGGAGCCCAATGTAGACCTTTTCGGCGTCCAAAAACGCTCTGTGAATGCGAGGTGAGACCTCGATCACCGGATGGCACTCATGCTGGTTACGCGCTTTCTTCCTGTACCGCACTCTAATCGAGCTTTCTTGCAAATCAACCCCTTGTAGCAGATGTTTATTCTGCGCCAAAAGGTTTTCCACTATCTCGTTGTCTTTGTGGTAAGACAGGACGTCTCGGATTATGATTAGTGGATTACCCGCTTTCGCGGTCTCCACCTTCAGAGATTTGTCCTGCTGCACACGATTTCTAACTAGACCAAGGTCTTCCTCTGTGCTGCAACTCAGGATAACTTTCCTGTTTCGACCTTTGCGCACTCGGTCAACCCTTGCTCCAGTCTTCTTCGTGTCCAGTGCTAGCGCTATCCTCTCTATTAGATTTTCGGTAGTCGCAGGAGATGTGGAATTCGCCGTTGTCACGATGAGAGTGTGGTTCGGTTTTGGCACGATTGGCTTAGCCGCTATTTTTGCGTAGTTGGGCTTAGGTGGCTTGCCCGTCTCCGCTTGGCAGATTTCAGCTTCGATGCTTATGGCTGGTGGGGGAAGAGTTAATTTTTCCTGCCGCATCGTCCGGAGTTCCGACGATACAGCTTCTAGCCGTTCTGTGATAGGCAGCATGTGCTCGTCGATGTTTATTTTAATTGGGGCGGTGGATGGTGTTGGCGTTTCTTTCGTCATATTTTTTTCTGTGAGTATTTGTTCTATCTTGCTGAGACTATCCGAATAATTTGGGGGAGTAGGAGGTGAAGGAGTCGATGCGAGCTTTTGCAGCATGTCGGTGTTTTGGTGAAGGACTTCGACGGTTTTTTCGCTTGTTGTGTTGGAGTGTCTCCGGAATTCGTCGACCTGCCTCTGAAGAATTTCAATTCCAGTTTTTATACCTAGAAAATCGTTCCGCAGCGGCGTTAGGTTGACCGTGGTGTTTTCACTCGGTAAAGACTTTATGTAACCGCCGATGTCTCTCACCGCTTCCACTGTTGCTTTTATGTGCTGGTGGGGCTCTCTCGACTCGAAGCTCTGCCAGTCTCTGACGGCTTTAGTTTCTTTTTGTAGTTCCGCTAGTTGTTCTCTGGCCAGAGCTACCTCCTTTGTAAGGTCTTGATAATTTTTCTGTGTTGCTTTTGTGTGAGCCCTTTCTACCGAGAGTAGCTCCATGGCGTGCCGAGCCCTTTCTTTCTCGAGCGAGGCGATGTGACGATGTCTGGACTCGGAAAGGGAAAGGACGATCTCGTAAAGCGCTTGTAGGCTTTCAATCGCCGTTTGCCTTATATCGCGCCTCACGTTATGAGACGACTCGAGAGCGTCCTTGCCCCGGAGCAGCGCGTCGTTTGCCACTTTTGTGGCGCTGTCCATCTCGACCCCCGTCCGCTTTGAGCAATCTCCGATCAGCATGCTGACCCTTGTGCTGCGGGCGGAGGTCGGGAAAGACAGCTCGGACACGCTGTCCGTCTCGTCATCGGTTCTCAGCTCTTTAGGCGGTGATACCCCGCACTGCTCCCAGTTCTCGATTCTGTCCACCGCCGCCATTTGTCTTGAGCTCGTCTCGGGGACCGAGGTCACCGGGGCCGAGATCTCACTAGCTGTTTGTGACTGTGGCGGCGACGGCACATTGCCGAGAGACTGAACGCGGCCGGAATCTACTTCGGGAATCTATTGGCTCACTGGGGCTCTCCCCGTGTTGCCGCGTCGGCTGCACCACTTCTGACCCGCCGGCTTTAACATTTTTTTTCAAAATTCTCTTGTGTAGGTTCGACGCTACAGATCTTACTGAGAGGACCCTTGGTCGTTTTGGTGCAATGACGGGGGCAGAGGCGGAGGAGGCAGAGGTGGAGGGGGCGGCTTTCTTGTTTATGTCGGACATTTTGTATGACAGAGTTTGTTTAACAGAATTAGGTAAATTTAAATTGTACCACTCTTATACTAAAACTTATACTACTCGTGCTTGATCCCTTTCTTCTTCGTCTTCTTCTTCTCCAAGTTAAAATTTGTCAGTGTTCTTCCGCACGCGCTCGTTTTAGATGGTGTTCGGGCTGTCCAGTAGATGTCCAGTCACCAGCAGTCAGTTTTTCCGCAGGGTTGGCGATGATGATGATGTTTTTACTTGGCGGAGAGAGGTGTCGTGCGTCGAGTCACCGGCGCCGGTCGATCGTGCAGCGATAAGTACGTGTCAGACGGAGGTTTTCTATACCGAAGAGGTCGCTATCAACTACGTGACTTTTGACCAAATACAACTTCGCGATCTTGTGATGTTGAAACAAAACTAACCTTTATTTTCGGCTGTTCGTACGGTATTTTTGGTGATATCTCCTTATCCCTGACGTCCTGGGGGCTGTCCACACGGCTCCGGGCTCGCTGAACTGTAGCTGGTTCACTGATATCACTGGGCTGCTCGTAGCTCCAAAAAATCCGCTTGTATTGATTTTTATTTACAGAGCTGATGTTGAGCGTGTACGTGTTAGGTGTGAGCTATACAGCTGTTTTACTATAAATACTTTATGTGTACTTATTTGATGGTGTGTTTGTGTGCGTTCGCAGGTATAACGAGCGCGTGGAGCGCGTGCGCGGCGCGGTGTGGCGTGGAGGGCGCGGGCTGGGCGCCGTGGCTCGCCGGCTGCGCGCTCGTGCTGTGGTTGCGCGCGCCGCCGCACACAGGTACGAGGGGGGGGTGGGGGGTGGGGGGGGGGGGGGGGGGGGGGAGCGCGGGCTGGGCGCCGTGGCTCGACGGCTGCGCGCTCGTGCTGTGGCTGCGCGCGCCGCCGCACACAGGTACGAGGGGGGGGGAGCGCGGGCTGGGCGCCGTGGCTCGCCGGCTGCGCGCTCGTGCTGTGGTTGCGCGCGCCGCCGCACACAGGTACGAGGGGGGGTGGGGAGCGCGGGCTGGGCGCCGTGGCTCGCCGGCTGCGCGCTCGTGCTGTGGTTGCGCGCGCCGCCGCACACAGGTACGAGGGGGGGGGAGCGCGGGCTGGGCGCCGTGGCTCGACGGCTGCGCGCTCGTGCTGTGGCTGCGCGCGCCGCCGCACACAGGTACGAGGGGGGGGGAGCGCGGGCTGGGCGCCGTGGCTCGACGGCTGCGCGCTCGTGCTGTGGTTGCGCGCGCCGCCGCACACAGGTACGAGGGGGGGGGGAGCGCGGGCTGGGCGCCGTGGCTCGACGGCTGCGCGCTCGTGCTGTGGCTGCGCGCGCCGCCGCACACAGGTACGAGGGGGGGGGAGCGCGGGCTGGGCGCCGTGGCTCGCCGGCTGCGCGCTCGTGCTGTGGTTGCGCGCGCCGCCGCACACAGGTACGAGGGGGGGTGGGGGGTGGGGAGCGCGGGCTGGGCGCCGTGGCTCGCCGGCTGCGCGCTCGTGCTGTGGCTGCGCGCGCCGCCGCACACAGGTACGAGGGGGGGTGAGGGGGGGGGGGAGCGCGGGCTGGGCGCCGTGGCTCGCCCGCTGCGCGCTCGTGCTGTGGCTGCGCGCGCCGCCGCACACAGGTACGAGGGGGGGTGAGGGGGGGGGGAGCGCGGGCTGGGCGCCGTGGCTCGCCGGCTGCGCGCTCGTGCTGTGGCTGCGCGCGCCGCCGCACACAGGTACGAGGGGGGGTGAGGGGGGGGGGAGCGCGGGCTGGGCGCCGTGGCTCGCCGGCTGCGCGCTCGTGCTGTGGCTGCGCGCGCCGCCGCACATAGGTGAGGGGGGGGGGGCGCGCGGGCTGGGCGCCGTGGCTCGCCGGCTGCGCGCTCGTGCTGTGGCTGCGCGCGCCGCCGCACACAGGTACGAGGGGGGGGTGAGGGGGGGGGGAGCGCGGGCTGGGCGCCGTGGCTCGCCGGCTGCGCGCTCGTGCTGTGGCTGCGCGCGCCGCCGCACACAGGTACGAGGGGGGGTGGGGGGGTGGGGAGCGCGGGCTGGGCGCCGTGGCTCGCCGGCTGCGCGCTCGTGCTGTGGCTGCGCGCGCCGCCGCACACAGGTACGAGGGGGGGTGGGGGGTGGGGAGCGCGGGCTGGGCGCCGTGGCTCGCCGGCTGCGCGCTCGTGCTGTGGCTGCGCGCGCCGCCGCACACAGGTACGAGGGGGGGGGGAGGGGGGGGGGAGCGCGGGCTGGGCGCCGTGGCTCGCCGGCTGCGCGCTCGTGCTGTGGCTGCGCGCGCCGCCGCACACAGGTACGAGGGGGGGTGAGGGGGGGGGGCGCGCGGGCTGGGCGCCGTGGCTCGCCGGCTGCGCGCTCGTGCTGTGGCTGCGCGCGCCGCCGCACACAGGTACGAGGGGGGGTGAGGGGGGGGCGCGCGGGCTGGGCGCCGTGGCTCGCCGGCTGCGCGCTCGTGCTGTGGCTGCGCGCGCCGCCGCACACGGGTACAGAGAGACTGGCTCGAAGGTCAATGACAGTAGAGGCCATCAGAAGCAATCTGCCAGAGGCCCCTCGTAGAGAAGCTGCCTTCGTTCACTCGTTGCTAATAAACGTCGCGCTGATCCCTCTAACGACTCATGTCATTCTCAAACACGATACATGTCATTGAAATTGCAAAACTACTATAAGTATGCAGGGAAGTTCAAAATTGATTCTACAAGTCAGCTAGACTTAAACCGTCTCCGGTTTAAGCGATAACATGACGTTTAGACAATATGGAGGCGCTGTAGAATATCTGTTTATGAACTGAGAGATAAAAACATGTCATGTTGATATAAAAACAAATTTCTACATTTCCACAGAAACAGCCGAGGGTATGAACGGAGACACATCGGACGCGGAGTCGGAGAGCAAGCCCGCGAGCAAGTCCGCGAGCAAGTCGCCGAGCCGCGAGCCGCGGCCGGAGCTGGCGCACGTGCTGTCCATCGGGCACGACTCGCTCATGTTCGAGATATGGCTCGACACGCAAACTGGTAATCATAATTAAAATTAAAATTTCGTTTAAATAATATTTAAAGTGATAGAGGCCGTCGATAGAAGTGGAATCCGTCAAATCTACCAAATATCTTTCAGATGTAATTAATTGTTCAATACTGTCTAAAGATTTGCAGTTTTATATGCGTATGATCTCTAGATGAACTTCTATCATAATTATATTCGAAAAATTAAACAAATGTTGCAACAAAGGAATGTGGTATATTTTTTTTTACTAATATAACCTTACAAGTTATCATAATAGGAGTGAGGCCACTAGACGCTAGTTGGTGTATTAAAACACGCTCCGGTTCAAGTTACTTCCAATTAGTAATTATTATTAAAAATCGTCATTAATTAAGACTCTAGACCTTTCTGGGCTCCGTCCCCTTCATCCCTCCAAGTGTCTCCATAAAATAACAAAGCTGTGTCGTTAGCAAATATCAGAATGCTGGTAAGGCTTAGTTTGAGATTGCAGATTATGTTGATGTAGACTAAAAAGAGATTAGGTCCTAATACGCTTCTCTGTGGAACGCCGTAATCAACACCCGCCCGAGAATAGCCCTTGAAACAGTGTCAAAGGCTTTGGCTGGATCTAAAAAGGCCCCATCATATTATCTCTTACTGTTATTTAATTCTGTATATGATTTTAGCCAACACAAATCTTTGTTGGGGCCTTTTTGGACCTAGCCAAAGCCTTTGAAACTGTTTCAAGGGCTATTCTCCCGAAAAAAAAAACTCGTGTGTGTGTGTGTGAAAAAAACGGTGTGTGTTCCAGGCGTATTCACGTTCCGTCTGACGCGGCCCGACCCGGCGAGCGCGCGCGTGCTGAGCGCGGCCACGTGCGCGAGCGGGATGAGCGCGCGGCACGCCGCCTGCGTGGCGCTCAACGTGCGCGAGGCGGTGCGGGCGCGGCGCATGTACATACAGGTGAGGGGGGTCACCCGACGGTCACCTGAACTCGGTGCCTGAACCTGAACGCGAGCGAGATGAACGCAAAAAATACCCTGGAAAAGCTACTATTTATTATTCCGGTAAAATAAGGCAAGGGTAAAACCGCGAGGCAATAGTAATAGGTAAATATTGGATATTATTCAGTGTGAACTTAAATATAGTTAGGACTCAAATAAATGTATTGAAATGATTTGTATGTTCGCAGGTGACGATGTTCGTCGACGGGTACGAGTGCGAGACTGTGTCGCTGCCGATACAAGGTATGGAATTAATTCACATTTTTTTACAACCGTACGGTGTTCATAGGTACAGTCCGCGAGGTATAAGCTGAGCTTTGCATTAGTGTGAGTGATCACATGCATACGCATCTATTACCAAAAGTACAGTCAGACAACAAACTCTTAAACAACAAGCTGACATTAACTATCCAGGATCAATATGGTCATTGCGAAAAGAAGTATCTCTTTTAGGATTCAAATGGTCAAGGACAGAGAATAACAGAAAAATTTTAATGGAAAAGCATGAGATCCGTCACCTACAACCGATAATTGGAGCCGATTGTTCAAGGAATTTTAAGCTGGCGGTAGAAAAATAGTACAGAGGATATAGAAAAATAGCAATTATTACGCGTTTGGTATTTTCGATTACGAGATTGACCTTTGGGTTAACTGGCGTAGAACAAATAAATATTGGGGTCAATGACAGCGGTAGTAGTAATAATGCTTTTTTTTTTTTTTTTTTTTTTTTTTTTTTTTTTTTTTTTTTTTTTTTTAATTTAAATTTTACAGCTCCACAGACTCCGGGGTCCGTGACCTTTGTCAATGGTTTTCTTTTTTTTGTTACATGAATCTTGGATTGGAGAAGAAAAGGAAATAGGGGAGAGTAGGGAACATTTTCTTGCTAATATAGGACTATTTTATTTTCTAAGTCGCCTCCTCCCGGCTCAGCGCCTCCACCACGACTGCATTTCTATCCTTGATGGCCATCTGCAAATTGAACTCTCGGATGGTCTTCGGTGTTGCAGACAACGCTCGCCGCACGAACCGACCGATGGCGTCGTCGGTGTCGTCAGCGTAATATGTGAAGGTCCCCGTGTGCCGTGAGATTGCGACGACCGCATGAGGCACGCTCTCGTGCAGCTTCGTGTTTGCCTTAGTTTTTATTGCGATTACCGACTCGTATGTTAGTCCCTGAGCTTCATGGATGGTAAGGATGCGTGACCCGGTGCCTGAACCATAACCCTGGTTTGTCAGGGTCTCCTTCTCCTCTTGAGTGTGAACTAAAAAGAGGGTGTTTGGTTGGGTGTTGGGTATTTGCGCTCCCTTATACCTTCTCTGCTCTAGGGACTTTATGCGAGGCGCCGAGGAATACATACCCGAGTATATTTCCCTCAGCGCATATGCGACGTCCATTGGGTTTCGATGTGTGCAGAGCAACTCCTGGCTGATCTTTGTTACCAGGTTCGGGCGGTGATACCTCATTTCGAAGAGATTTTCCCTATCGATATAAGGCAGTTGATTGACATCTCCGATGAGGACAATTTCGCCAGCACCAGACAGGCGTGAGACCATTACAATGGCTCCGAAATGGTTCATGAGGGCTTCGTCCACCATGAGGCGACTGAAACTCTCTTTTCCGAATCCATTTACGAGAGTAGAAGCCATAGTTCGCACCCTGGTTTTGACCAGGTTTCCAATGCGGTGCGTAGTAGTAATAATGCTAAGCAATCAGTTTTGTTTGGTTACTTAGATGACATAACAAATTGGCTCGAAAAATGCAACCTGGCATAAAGAGCATTTGCGTAGGTTATTTGAGCGTTTACGGATATATTACATGGAAGTTGAAATAGGTAAATGTATGTTGAGAAAAGTGAAATAGATTTTTTATGTTACGAAGTCTCGGAAAATGGAATAAGTCCTTTGCCTGACAAAGTCAAGGTTATTCAGGACTATCTCAAACCGGAGACAGTAGAGTAGTTACGCAGGTTTTTGGGTATGTTTAATTTTTATATAGCATACATACCAAACGCTGCAAGAGTACAACGAATTTTTGATAGATATTGACAGACAATGTGCAAAGAAAAGAGACAATATGGGCTACTAAAGAGGCAATTAGAGCGTTGAAAAGTAAGGAAAGCTTACAAAATGCTGCCAAGTTATAGGACCCGGGTCCAGGGGCAAGGTTAACCCTTATGACAGACGCGTCAGACATTAGTATAGGCGCGGTATTGCACAGAAGGAAAAGAGTCTTTGGAGAACCCTCGATTATTTTTGCAAAGAATCCCTCGGAATCCCAGGAAAAGTACTGTGTATACGACAAGGAACTTCTGGTGATTTATTCGGGTATTGCAAAGATAGATGTGTATTGTTTATTTAAGAGATTGTATTGTGAGTGACATACGTCACGTAATATAAATCAATAGTCATTAGTGCAAACTAGAACGCTGAGTTAGCAAAGCGGTTCGAAGTCAATATGCCAAGGTTAGCACGGAATTAAAAATGTGCCGAACAAGCGGAAGAGACATGACTGTGACGAGTTGAACGTAATTTTATAGTGTAAACAATTTGTGATATAAGTAGATATGTTTTTTTTTTGGGTTGTTATCTTATGTTATTAGCTTATGTTTTTCTCCTTTTTTAAGAAAGGGGTGTATGTAGGGGCTAAGAGCACGTACTTATGTGGTAAGATTTAGTATATAAGCAGATGACAGCGGTAGAGCGATCAGTCTCTCGCCCCGCGTCACTTGTGTATTAAGAGCAATATAGTCAGCAGTTTATACAGTGACGTGGTTTCATTTCCTCTCCAGTACCAGTAACACCTACATACGTATAACTTATTTACTTAAAATTTCCGAATACCGTATTCAGGGCAGGCCTATCGTTTATACCGATGAAACATATATTGACACCACTCACACTTCATCAAAATCATATTCAGATGGCAGCACTTCTGGTTTGAAGAAACACCTTATTAAGAGAACATGGTCACAGCGTCCTGCGTCTGACTGTACTTTTGGTGATCACTCACACTAATGCAAAGCTCAGCTTATACCTCGCGGACTGTATCCCACTGTTGCGCATTCCTTCTTTTTGATAATACTGAAGTTTTTTAAAAACAATGTTTGTAACTTTTTTGTCACCCAGATTTATAGTATAAAAGTATAATATACCGTGGTTAAATGTTTTATATTAATGGTAACGAGTAGGGTGGGTTCGGAGTATGCTACGTGCTGCAGCGTTGAAGGCACAAAGTCGTGATTGTGCTTTTTTCTTTTCGGCTATCCCGTTGACGAGCTGTGGGTTATTCCCTGGCCGCCTTCTGCTGTACCTTTTCGGAACCGGTTTAGTCGGTCGAACTAGGAACAGGGTGTTCCCAGCCGTCTGTTGCATTTGTTAAGTCGTGCGATGGGGCTCTGAGGAAGCTCAGGTTCTCACCCCTATTATCGTATACGCCAATCTCAGGATGTTTAGAGACCTCAATGCAACCCAGCCGGTCTGTCACTGTCGCTCTTCAATGTTCGACCACCATCGCATCCACGCTTACTACCCGGGGTGTCGCACCTCGTCTGCTCAGATCGATCAGATCGTGCGAGGTTGCCTCTGTGAAAGGTGTCAGACCCCCCGGGTACTCTATTAGTGCAATCGTTTTGTTTTAAAATCGCACCAACCGAAATCGGTGGCCGTCCACCTTGCACACTGTTATAGGATATAGATATTCCGTTTAATTCAAACACTTCACAGGACTTAATCACGATCATAACTATAATTTAATTACATCGACGTTTCGGCAGCGTTACAACTTACAACCGAGGTGGTGGTCACGAGAAGACTGAAGAAATTGCGGGTCGTCTCATCTACGAGATCTCCATCTACCCTCATTTGGTCTTAAAAAATCGCAGGGTTGCCACGACGACACTAACCGTACGAGGGTCAAACTGAAAGTTCTTAGATAATCAAAAACTGATTATATTAGCCAGTTATTAGTTTTATTATATCTTTTCAAAATATTGTCCATTCACGTCAATACACCGCTGCATGCGATGGAACCACTGGGAAAAGCACTTTGCCCACTCGTTCTTAGGGGTCTCTTCAATGGCATCGCGATACGCAGCCACCGCTTCTTCAGCATTCATAAACCGCTTTCCTTTAAGTTTTTCTTTAATTTTTGAAAATAAATAAAAATCACAAGGCGCGAGGTCGAGGCTATACGGCGGGTGACCCAGTAATTCAACGTTTGATGTCGCCAAATAGTCGATCGTTCGCTTGGCGGTGTGCGATGAGGCGTTGTCGTGGTGAAGGAGGATCCTACTGCGAGGTCGTTTCTCTCGAACTTTTTCCAAGACAAGTGGCGAACAATTGGTAGTGTACCATTCTGCAGAAACTGTTTTTTGATCCTCTAACACAATTGTTGCGAAATGACCTATCCTTCCAAAGAACGAGGCCACCATTTTTTCCCCGCACTTCGATCTCTCTTCACTTTAGTTGGCAACTCCTCGAAAGGAAACACCCACTGAGCAGATTGTCTTTTGGTTTCAGGATCATAACAGTAAATCCAGCTTTCGTCACCTGTTATTATGTCGAACACAGCATTTGAGTCACCTCCGTTAAATCTTTCAATCATTTTACGGCACCAATCCACACGATGGAGTTTTTGAGCCTCAGTCAAATTATGAGGTATCCACCGGGCGCAAAGCTTCCTGACCGCTAAATGTTCGTGTGGGATTTTGTGCACTTGACTCATACCGATGCCTAAGCTTGTCCGAATCTGCTGATAGGTCACTCTTTTGTCAGTCTCTATCATACGCCGCACAACACAGATGTTATCTTCAGTCGTCGCCGTAGAAGGCCGTCCCTCACGTAAATCATCAGTGAGATTAGTGCGACCACGTTTAAACTCATTAAACCAGTTGTAAACAGTCGCACGAGATGGGGCTTCATCGTGAAAGGCCAATCGTAGTCTATCATAACTTTCTTGTTGACTTAAATGACATCGAAAGTCATAAAAAATCATTGCACGAAAATTTTCTCGTGTTAAATTCATGTTGACGTGACACAGACAATTTTCAATTTGCCGCCAAATCGTAAAACAAATGACAAATGAATGAAGTATATACTCAGTAATATTGGCAAAGAGTTCTATTTTCAAATTATAGAATTATTTTTTTATTATAGTGTTTATATGTGGCCAGTTCTAAGAACTTTCAGTTTGACCCTCGTATCACCAGGCTTCGCCAAACTCAGCCCGCGATACACGTATTTATTCATGACAGGATTCCACGATTGGTACAAAGAAACCGTGCGGAAAAACCTGATCTATTTACTTATTTTTTATCTAAGGGTCCGACCATCTCACGTATGAGTTACCCGTTGACTTAATGAAATAAATGAGTACGTACTATCTGTGGGCATGTGTGGCAGGTATCCTGGTGCGCAAGGTGACGCCGACGCACCTGCTGCTGGGCCACGCCGTGGCGCGCGGCGCGGGCGCGCGGCCCGGCGCCTACCACCTGGCGGCGGCGTGCGTGCACCGCGCGCCGCTGCTCTCCGTCTACACCGCCATACACATCGCGGCGCACCCGCCCGACTCCGGCTGCATGGTGCGTACACTAACACGGCGCCTACCACCTGGCGGCGGCGTGCGTGCACCGCGCGCCGCTGCTCTCCGTCTACACCGCCATACACATCGCGGCGCACCCGCCCGACTCCGGCTGCATGGTGCGTACACTAACACGGCGCCTACCACCTGGCGGCGGCGTGCGTGCACCGCGCGCCGCGGCTCTCCGTCTACACCGCCATACACATCGCGGCGCACCCGCCCGACGTCGGCTGCATGGTGCGTACACTAACCCGGCGCCTACCACCTGGTGGTGGCGTGCGTGCACCGCGCGCCGCCTTGCCTTTCTGTTTAAATAACCTTTCGTCATCGCGGTCGAGACGAATGGAATGCAATGGACGCCGGGCGTTGATTTTGTAATTGTAAAATAAGTGGTCCTGGACGGACGTTTATACGCGCGGTCGCGAGAACTAACTTGTGTTTGAAAAAGAGATGATTTCGGTGCTGGAATCCTGCTGTGCTGAAGTGCTGGAGTGTCGGAACAAGGCCGACCCCGGCGAGAACCTGACAAGTATTGTACTAGTATATATTTATCATAAAATTCCTACACTGGGCACAGGGATAGTTCTTTGGGGAAGCTTAGGTATACACTCTTATGTACGCGAAATCCGGTTACACAAGGTACCGTGTCATATTCCTATAGATTTTATGATAACGTCCCAATCGTTTTATATTGGGTGGTAGCAGAGATTAAATTTATAGTGTGCGGCGGATTCCCTTGCTGATCGTGTAATTTACCAAACACACATTGTCACAAGTTTGTCTATTTTTGATAGAATTGCGCCAGAATATGATGACGCCGTTGTCTAAAAACGTACCACTGAGAGGCATGTTTCCGCTGATATCCGCGACCGCAAAAGTTACATAGACAATGTATAGTTTAAAAATATACATGCAAGATGTTAATCGTTATTGGTGGTAATATTGTAAGTGTTGTTGACAGGTGCGCTGCGAGGCTCCGAACTACCCTTCAATCCTCACGCCCAAACTGCTCGACATGGACATAGACTGGGATCAGGTAACATCAATATATTCCCTCAACTTCCATACGTCTAGCAAAGTGTATACTATCAGGGTATTAAGTATTACTGTGTGCAATATCTGATTTTTTCGCAATCTTAGGCCTGCAACTTACTTTATATCCCCACTGCTGTGACTCGGTGTCCTCTGTCCGGATGGACACCGAGCTGGGCAAAGGATTGTCGGATGACGCTTGCCCTGGAAAAATGTCGTTCTTGAAAGTTGGTAATTTTTTAAAGATGTTTTTCTACACCGTTAAAGCCAGTAATGATGCCAAAATTGTTGAGAGAATAGTCATAGGTGCAGACGGTATTGTAACCCAGGAGCTGATGGTTCGCGCGGGTTCCAGGTGTTCGAGATATCCCGAGGGACGTTGCGTGAGCTACACGAGAGCCTGCTGCTGTCCTTCTCTGCCAGCGCGCCCGGCATCATCAACCTGTACCACCACACCGCGCCCCCCGGTCAGTACCTCCTCTACTGTCCTCACTTCTTCAACCTTCAAAAACCGACCAGGCGCAGTCTGTAAGATAGGTTTGATGTAAAGCAGCGCAGCGTCGTGTCTTGTGATAATGTAGTATCTACTAGCTCGTCAGTTGGGAGTCATTTTAAGACAAATTCTATTAAGGTGCGTCCCCCAGCAACATTATTTTTTGTCCAGTTTTCAGAGCTATCTACTCATTAGCCGAAACAAATATCAAACTGGTAAAAAATACATAAAATTTCTACAACTTCTTGGCTTCAAAATGGTAGTTTAATTTTTTTGTTATGGACTTATTGTTTAAATAATCGCCTCACAACGAAATCATGAAAAAATTCAATAATTGTAGTTATCATGCATCTCCTCGGAAAACCTCCATTATTTTGATTTTGTACTTACTCCAACGGATAGACAATTCCATTACGAACATTTTGGTAGAATTTTTTTTTTTTTTAGTTTAGCGTAAAACAGCGGCAAATCCTACTGTTTCTCTCTTGCGGTGTGCGATAAGGTAAGAAATACTCAAGGTCATTTGCTCGGGGTACGCCCTTAATTGATTTCACTAGTTCATCGTTTTTTTTTTTAAACTGCTGCCGCAAAATGTTTAGTTGATAAAGCTTCACTTACGATTTGTTTTGTCAAAACTAACCTCTAAATTTTTGAGGGTAGATTAATTTTTTTTTTATTTCTGTCACATGGTGAGTGATATCCGGCGCTGAGCCTATATGGGATCCCTGTCGCTTGACGAGCTAGTAGCGTGTCTGGACCGCGTCCATTCACTATGTGCCTGGTTCCGTGTCCGCAGTGTTCCCGGGCGGCGCGGCGGCGGGCGGCGCGGGCGCGGGCGGCGCGCCCATCCCGGAGACCCTGCGCGTGACGTGGGCGGGCGCGGCGCGGCCGGCGCGGCACCGGGGGCTGGCGCCCGCGCTCTACATGCTGGGCGGGGTGGAGCTGCTGCTGTGTCTGCTGGCCAGGGTGAGGGAGCCGGTAGTGGCACTACTTTAGCTAATTAACTACGAGAATTTGTAATATTACAACAGCATCCCTAGGGGATGTAAGAAGACCCCAGACTCGAAACGCTCGGTCACCGCCGTCAGTAGTGAATCAAGTATTAGTGTATACTGCAACAATGAAACGGTAAATGACAAAACAGTATTGTGACAAAAAATCAACTAATTAAAACTATTGTTGTACCCCGCAGACACGAATCAAAATAACGAGAACGAAGTACGAGAACATGAATAATGGCTACAACGTACTTAAGGGATGTAAGAGAAACCGCTTGATACACTTTGTTGACTATAGTGCACCAAATGACGAAAACCAACTAACTTAAATTTGTGGTCGGGTTTTTGGCGGTAATTTTTGAAGTGAAAACTTTAGGTGCGCCTAGACAGATATTTCGTGGACTGTGAATTGGATTCTAGCATCACGCTCGGGTATGATAAGAAATCTTCGGGTAAACTCGGGACCATGGCTATTAGCTATTTAGAAATGCGTCAGCCAATGGCAAATGCTGAAAGGGCGTGGCCTCGGCATCATGCCATGGAATGCTGACGCATTTCTAGATGGCCATGCCATGATGCCCAGGCCACACCCTCCGGTTCCACCCGTGTAGTTTCCAAAATAAGCCATCAAATTCTGAGTTATAAGTTTTCACTTGTATCGGCAGTTCCTATGACTGCAATTTTTTTTGTTGTTGTGTTGTGGAGGTGGTGGAGCTGCGCGGCGGCGGCGCGGCGCTGGCGGCGGCGCTGGCGGTGCTGCTGCGCGCGGCGCGGGCGGACGCGCGGCTGCTGGCGGGCCCGCGCGCGGACGAGCTGGCCGACACGCTGCTGGCCGTGCTCGCCAGCCCGCGCGCGGACCTCTCCCCGATGATGCTCAAGGTACTTCGCTACGCCAAACAAAGCGTTCAAGTATTACGTAACGCAATATTTATAGTAGGTACATTGTGATATAAGTGCGTTAAGTTGATAATTACAGCCGAGGCGTTATTGCTAGCACGAGCCGAAGGCGAGAGCTATCATTAGCAGAGGCTGTACTTATGAAAGCGCACGTATGACACGTTTTAATAACACATTTGCGAGGAAATAAATAAAACACTGTCGACATTTTCAAATAAAAAAAATACAACGAAAAAAAGGGCGCGGAATATTTTTTACACAGATTAGCAATGCGCGCGCATCGCCACCTTTTTTTTTTTAAGAAACGACAAATAACCAGCCAGTATGCCATTAGTAATAAAGTAAATTAATATTTTTGTGTTTTGTTACAGATAAATGGTTTTAATTTGTGGTCAAAATGAATTTAATTGACGAATAAAATATTTATTTATTATATTTTACCTCTCAAAGTTAATTTTATTCATAAAATGTTGACCACTTTTCTGACATAAAAACTCTTTACTAAGATTTAAAATGGTACCGTTCGTTTTAGACGGAGCATTTTAAAACAGTGCGTTTTACATTATACATTACCACAAAAGTACGTAATGAGATACAATACGATACAGAAGTTAGTGCAATAGGAGACCCTTTACGAGCAAACGTGTGATAAAAGATTTTATACCCCCCTCATAAGGCACCTTAACATATTTTTGTACCACCTTTCGTCTCACTCTACGTTAACATTAGGTGACATCCAAGTGATCGTTTTTGCTTAAAAGTCACCACACAAGTTGCCAACAAGGAAGATTTTAATATACTGATTATTTTTAAGAAAAAAAAAGTTGAGAGGTGTCAAGGGACACCCGGATGGAACGAAGTTCTTGTCGATTAATTAGTGAAGGAATTGTAATAAAATTATTAAGTTATATTAAAAAAATATCGTACCGGTAGTGACCTCTCCAGATTTTCTATGACACTAGAGTAGGATACAATTCACAGCTAAATTTAATTTTGAGTTCTGCGCCACCTATTGTTAATTATAGGAACTTTGATGTGTAAGTCGATTCGGGCAGTGGTCGTAAATTAGTGTTGGTCTAGCCTCTAACCAAATACTCATAGGGTTAGTTGTGCAACGCCATCTATTTTTAAGCGCAAAAGACAGTTTGTAGTGATAAATCGCCAATAGAATTTTTTTTTCGTTATGGTTTGTTAGAAAATACTTAGATTTAAATTAAATGAGTTGATAAGAGGGATTCTTTATAAAAAAAATGGTTGTCTGTAAAGTCGGTTTACTGACGATAGTTGAACGTGACAACTTCAACTACGCCTTAGAGCGAGGTAACGCCGCATGACGTCATGCAGCGAGGTAACGGCGGTAACTGCGCATGACGTCATGTTTTTTCGTGCGTGCAGCCGGCTTCATCGAATTATAAGACGTTGTCACGTCAAAAACTATTATTCTCAGGAAAAAAAAGAACAAAAAAAAGTGTTGAGAGAAAAAAAGAACAAAAACAGTATAGCGGTAACTACCGCGATTCGAACCGGGGGCACCTATCTTCATAGGTGACCCTTACTTACTAATTGCGCCAATCGGTCATTGTTGACATGGGTGAAATTTGTTATCGTATTCTAATTCTATCACGCCATAGGCACGAAACGTTACAACTTTTTCGTGAGAATTTTTTCCTTCTAGCTCCCTTTCATAACGCGCGATAAGGAACTTCGTTCCAAAACTCTCGCTGACGCTTGAAAAGTAGCGTCAGCAAAACATAATATAAAAATATTTTTTTTTATTTAATTGTAACAATAAAAATTGTGTACGTACATATTTGGGCAAAACTATGACACATTATAAGTTTTGTTGTCACGTGGGGGAGGGTACGCGCATTCCACAGACCGGCAAACTTAGAGCGAACGGGTTGTACGAGTATAAAATTGTTAATACCAAACTTATGAGATATTCTACCAGCTATTGTAACACATGTTTATACAAATACAAATAAATAAATAACGTTCATAGCGTTTTGTCTTCGCGCGGCCGCTGAGTCCGCGCAGCCGCGGTGCGACCAGAGAGAGGTGTTTTGTTTTTTTTTTTTTTATTCTTGCGGAACCCCGACACCCTAGGGTTCCGCGGAACACACTTAGAGTATAGCTTATCTATAGTAATATTCTAAAGCTGAAGAGGTTTTGTGTTCGAACTTGCTGATTTCAGCGACGACTACGTTAGATATGTACGTGATCCCTGCTATAGGCTGTATATTATGCACCACGGTCAAAGCTGGAGACGGACCGTTAGTTAAAGTAATAAACCACGGCAGCTCCCAGTGTTTCAGTGAGCTGTAGTCAGGGGTTCGAGGTGGGTCCATAACTTAGGTAGACCACTAATTGACACGCACGTTAACCCTTGTCTCACGGTCTTGTGACTTGACCACGACTGTGTGACTCCTGGCGTCAAAACTGAATCCGTGGTTGGCTGTAATGTTGTGTGTGTTGCAGGTGATCCTCGACGAGGCGTGCAGCACGCCGCTGCTGCGGCTGGCGGGCGGCGGGGTGCAGCTGTGCGCGCGCAGCGACGCCGCGGTGCTGGACCCGGCGCTGCTGGTGCTGCTGGTGCGCGCCGCGCCCTGTCTCGACACCGCCGCGGTGAGTACACCTCCACAGCGACCCGCGGTGCTGGACCCGGCGCTGCTGGTGCTGCTGGTGCGCGCCGCGCCCTGTCTCGACACCGCCGCGGTGAGTACACCTCCACAGCGACCCGCGGTGCTGGACCCGGCGCTGCTGGTGCTGCTGGTGCGCGCCGCGCCCTGTCTCGACACCGCCGCGGTGAGTACACCTCCACAGCGACCCGCGGTGCTGGACCCGGCGCTGCTGGTGCTGCTGGTGCGCGCCGCGCCCTGTCTCGACACCGCCGCGGTGAGTACACCTCCACAGCCCACGAACACGAAGATAACAAACCGTACTTTGAGCTAGCACACAAAACCCGGGGCCCTGCCAACGTCATCATATTCATATACAACTCACTAACTACAGCCACCAGAATAGTATGCCGTACTACAGCCCGGGGCACTGCTAACCTCAATTTACTAACTAAAACCACCCACACGTAGACCTAGAATATACCACAAAGATGATACCCTTCTGTAGAGTAGTTCAGACCTTCGACACCGCTACGGTGAATACACCAATCCACAAGGATAACATAAGACTTTGGGCTGGCACACGCCCGGGGCCCTGCCAACTTCAACTTACTAACTATAATCACCAGAATATGATGCCGTACCACAGCCCGGGACCCTGCTAACCTAAACATGTTAACTATAGACACCTACGCACAGACCTAGAACATACCACAATCAATATCCTCTCTATAGGTAGTTTCTAGAGTAGACCAAGTACACTTTCCCTGTTGTAGCACTCCGTATTTTATACATTTTTAATGTTGATTATTGAACAAAATCTTGTCATCTGAGTCTGCTGAACTCTATTTCAAAGGTATAATTCAGTCAAACCTCAAAATGTTACCTCACCGTATGGCTCAAATTTTTTTCATCAAAATGTGAATATGATCTACATTATCAAATGCTTTAGTAAGATTCATAGATAAAGTATAAATATGCAATAGAAATGAACCCGATGTCGTGATTTTACTGGAAACATGGCGATGTGGCCGCCCAAATCACGGCGTTTCCAACGATTGGCGATTTATTAATTGTATTGTGTGATGCGTCAGGAGTGGAGCTGGGAGGTGGACGGGCGCGGGCGCGCGCGCGGCTCGCTGTGGGCGCTGGCGCTGGCGGCGCTGCGCGTGTTGCTGCGGCCCGACCACCCGCGCCGCGCCTTCAACCACTACCAGCTGTCGCGGGTAGAGCTGCTGCTACACCTGCTGCGAGCCTGCAAGGTGAGGAACCTGCCTTCTACCACTACCAGCTGCTACACCTGCTGCGAGCCTGCAAGGTGAGGAACCTGCCTTCTACCACTACCAGCTGCTACACCTGCTGCGAGCCTGCAAGGTGAGGAACCTGCCTTCTACCACTACCAGCTGCTACACCTGCTGCGAGCCTGCAAGGTGAGGAACCTTCCTTCAACCACTACCAGCTGCTACACCTGCTGCGAGCCTGCAAGGTGAGGAACCTTCCTTCAACCACTACCAGCTGTCGCGTGTAGAGCTGCTGCTACACCTGCTGCGAGCCTGCAAGGTGAGGAACCTGCCTTCAACCACTACCAGCTGCTACACCTGCTGCGAGCCTGCAAGGTGAGGAACCTTCCTTCAACCACTACCAGCTGCTACACCTGCTGCGAGCCTGCAAGGTGAGGAACCTTCCTTCAACCACTACCAGCTGCTACACCTGCTGCGAGCCTGCAAGGTGAGGAACCTTCCTTCAACCACTACCAGCTGCTACACCTGCTGCGAGCCTGCAAGGTGAGGAACCTTCCTTCAACCACTACCAGCTGCTACACCTGCTGCGAGCCTGCAAGGTGAGGAACCTGCCTTCAACCACTACCAGCTGCTACACCTGCTGCGAGCCTGCAAGGTGAGGAACCTTCCTTCAACCACTACCAGCTGCTACACCTGCTGCGAGCCTGCAAGGTGAGGAACCTTCCTTCAACCACTACCAGCTGTCGCGTGTAGAGCTGCTGCTACACCTGCTGCGAGCCTGCAAGGTGAGGAACCTGCCTTCAACCACTACCAGCTGCTACACCTGCTGCGAGCCTGCAAGGTGAGGAACCTTCCTTCAACCACTACCAGCTGCTACACCTGCTGCGAGCCTGCAAGGTGAGGAACCTTCCTTCAACCACTACCAGCTGCTACACCTGCTGCGAGCCTGCAAGGTGAGAAACCTGCCTTCAACCACTACCAGCTGCTACACCTGCTGCGAGCCTGCAAGGTGAGGAACCTTCCTTCAACCACTACCAGCTGCTACACCTGCTGCGAGCCTGCAAGGTGAGGAACCTTCCTTCAACCACTACCAGCTGTCGCGTGTAGAGCTGCTGCTACACCTGCTGCGAGCCTGCAAGGTGAGGAACCTGCCTTCAACCACTACCAGCTGCTACACCTGCTGCGAGCCTGCAAGGTGAGGAACCTTCCTTCAACCACTACCAGCTGCTACACCTGCTGCGAGCCTGCAAGGTGAGGAACCTTCCTTCAACCACTACCAGCTGCTACACCTGCTGCGAGCCTGCAAGGTGAGGAACCTTCCTTCAACCACTACCAGCTGCTACACCTGCTGCGAGCCTGCAAGGTGAGAAACCTGCCTTCAACCACTACCAGCTGCTACACCTGCTGCGAGCCTGCAAGGTGAGGAACCTGCCTTCAACCACTACCAGCTGCTACACCTGCTGCGAGCCTGCAAGGTGAGGAACCTGCCTTCAACCACTACCAGCTGCTACACCTGCTGCGAGCCTGCAAGGTGAGGAACCTGCCTTCAACCACTACCAGCTGCTACACCTGCTGCGAGCCTGCAAGGTGAGGAACCTGCCTTCAACCACTACCAGCTGCTACACCTGCTGCGAGCCTGCAAGGTGAGAAACCTGCCTTCAACCACTACCAGCTGCTACACCTGCTGCGAGCCTGCAAGGTGAGGAACCTTCCTTCAACCACTACCAGCTGTTACACCTGCTGCGAGCCTGCAAGGTGAGGAACCTTCCTTCAACCACTACCAGCTGCTACACCTGCTGCGAGCCTGCAAGGTGAGGAACCTTCCTTCAACCACTACCAGCTGCTACACCTGCTGCGAGCCTGCAAGGTGAGGAACCTTCCTTCAACCACTACCAGCTGCTACACCTGCTGCGAGCCTGCAAGGTGAGGAACCTTCCTTCAACCACTACCAGCTGCTACACCTGCTGCGAGCCTGCAAGGTGAGGAACCTTCCTTCAACCACTACCAGCTGCTACACCTGCTGCGAGCCTGCAAGGTGAGGAACCTGCCTTCAACCACTACCAGCTGCTACACCTGCTGCGAGCCTGCAAGGTGAGGAACCTTCCTTCAACCACTACCAGCTGCTACACCTGCTGCGAGCCTGCAAGGTGAGGAACCTTCCTTCAACCACTACCAGCTGTCGCGTGTAGAGCTGCTGCTACACCTGCTGCGAGCCTGCAAGGTGAGGAACCTGCCTTCAACCACTACCAGCTGCTACACCTGCTGCGAGCCTGCAAGGTGAGGAACCTTCCTTCAACCACTACCAGCTGCTACACCTGCTGCGAGCCTGCAAGGTGAGGAACCTTCCTTCAACCACTACCAGCTGCTACACCTGCTGCGAGCCTGCAAGGTGAGGAACCTTCCTTCAACCACTACCAGCTGCTACACCTGCTGCGAGCCTGCAAGGTGAGAAACCTGCCTTCAACCACTACCAGCTGCTACACCTGCTGCGAGCCTGCAAGGTGAGGAACCTGCCTTCAACCACTACCAGCTGCTACACCTGCTGCGAGCCTGCAAGGTGAGGAACCTGCCTTCAACCACTACCAGCTGCTACACCTGCTGCGAGCCTGCAAGGTGAGGAACCTGCCTTCAACCACTACCAGCTGCTACACCTGCTGCGAGCCTGCAAGGTGAGGAACCTGCCTTCAACCACTACCAGCTGCTACACCTGCTGCGAGCCTGCAAGGTGAGAAACCTGCCTTCAACCACTACCAGCTGCTACACCTGCTGCGAGCCTGCAAGGTGAGGAACCTTCCTTCAACCACTACCAGCTGTTACACCTGCTGCGAGCCTGCAAGGTGAGGAACCTTCCTTCAACCACTACCAGCTGCTACACCTGCTGCGAGCCTGCAAGGTGAGGAACCTTCCTTCAACCACTACCAGCTGCTACACCTGCTGCGAGCCTGCAAGGTGAGGAACCTTCCTTCAACCACTACCAGCTGCTACACCTGCTGCGAGCCTGCAAGGTGAGGAACCTTCCTTCAACCACTACCAGCTGCTACACCTGCTGCGAGCCTGCAAGGTGAGGAACCTTCCTTCAACCACTACCAGCTGCTACACCTGCTGCGAGCCTGCAAGGTGAGGAACCTGCCTTCAACCACTACCAGCTGCTACACCTGCTGCGAGCCTGCAAGGTGAGAAACCTGCCTTCAACCACTACCAGCTGCTACACCTGCTGCGAGCCTGCAAGGTGAGGAACCTTCCTTCAACCACTACCAGCTGCTACACCTGCTGCGAGCCTGCAAGGTGAGGAACCTTCCTTCAACCACTACCAGCTGCTACACCTGCTGCGAGCCTGCAAGGTGAGGAACCTTCCTTCAACCACTACCAGCTGCTACACCTGCTGCGAGCCTGCAAGGTGAGGAACCTTCCTTCAACCACTACCAGCTGCTACACCTGCTGCGAGCCTGCAAGGTGAGGAACCTGCCTTCAACCACTACCAGCTGCTACACCTGCTGCGAGCCTGCAAGGTGAGAAACCTGCCTTCAACCACTACCAGCTGCTACACCTGCTGCGAGCCTGCAAGGTGAGGAACCTTCCTTCAACCACTACCAGCTGCTACACCTGCTGCGAGCCTGCAAGGTGAGGAACCTTCCTTCAACCACTACCAGCTGCTACACCTGCTGCGAGCCTGCAAGGTGAGGAACCTGCCTTCAACCACTACCAGCTGCTACACCTGCTGCGAGCCTGCAAGGTGAGAAACCTGCCTTCAACCACTACCAGCTGCTACACCTGCTGCGAGCCTGCAAGGTGAGGAACCTTCCTTCAACCACTACCAGCTGCTACACCTGCTGCGAGCCTGCAAGGTGAGGAACCTTCCTTCAACCACTACCAGCTGCTACACCTGCTGCGAGCCTGCAAGGTGAGGAACCTTCCTTCAACCACTACCAGCTGCTACACCGGCTGCCAGGTACTCAACACCTCCCTTGTTTCGTCACATGCTAGCAAAGATAAGCTCTTTGTGTGCCACTTTATGCTCTTTGTTAGGACCTGGCGCCTTCCATCACAGAGTCAATATCATTGACCATTACGTTGGCTAAATGCGAGTTGGCGGATGACGCATGTTCTCGGCAGAATAGATGTCTGTCTAGGAACGTTCTCAAGGCCATCTTTATGATATTTTGATTCGGCTTTGTAGTTAATGATAGAGACTGTATTTTATCCGTTGTACTATGGAAACAAACACTACAACTGCGGTGGACTTTTGCAAACTGCGCTTGGTGTGATGGAATCCCCGAAGTTCCCCGAAGATCCCGGATCCCCGGATGGAAGTTTTCTTCTCGTAAAAGAAGGCCCGAGTCCCAGCAATGGAAGGCAGGCTGTGTTATCGAGTGGTGTGTTCCGCAGGAGCGGTTCCTGGCGCCGGAGGGCGGCGGCGCGCGGCTGGACAGCGCGGCGCTGGTGGGGCTGGTGCGCGCGCTGGCGGGCGCGCCGCCCGCGCCGCACCGCCTGGCGCAGCTCTGTGACTTCCTGCTGCTCATGCACCAGGTGAGCATCACCCAGGTTCCTGGCGCCGGAGGGCGGCGGCGCGCGGCTGGACAGCGCGGCGCTGGTGGGGCTGGTGCGCGCGCTGGCGGGCGCGCCGCCCGCGCCGCACCGCCTGGCGCAGCTCTGTGACTTCCTGCTGCTCATGCACCAGGTGAGCATCACCCAGGTTCCTGGCGCCGGAGGGCGGCGGCGCGCGGCT
This sequence comes from Ectropis crepuscularia, assembly GCA_963693475.1. Lineage (NCBI taxonomy): Eukaryota > Metazoa > Arthropoda > Insecta > Lepidoptera > Geometridae > Ectropis > Ectropis crepuscularia. The sequence continues at coordinate 754,042 of OY856342.1, read as the reverse complement.
GGACAGCGCGGCGCTGGTGGGGCTGGTGCGCGCGCTGGCGGGCGCGCCGCCCGCGCCGCACCGCCTGGCGCAGCTCTGTGACTTCCTGCTGCTCATGCACCAGGTGAGCATCACCCAGGTTCCTGGCGCCGGAGGGCGGCGGCGCGCGGCTGGACAGCGCGGCGCTGGTGGGGCTGGTGCGCGCGCTGGCGGGCGCGCCGCCCGCGCCGCACCGCCTGGCGCAGCTCTGTGACTTCCTGCTGCTCATGCACCAGGTGAGCATCACCCAGGTTCCAGTAGCGGTTTCTGGCGGTGGAGGTTGGCGGCGGAGGGCGGCGGCGCGCGTTTTCTTCCCATCTACGGAGTTGGCTTTCTTTTTTTCCTTTTGTTCTGTCTTCCGCACCACTTTGTTATTCATTTTCTCCCATATATCTATCTACTAACAGCGCCCCGCGGTGTTTTTTTAATAAATTAATGTTACCCGCGAAGTTCCCGTTCCCGTTGTTTTTCCGGGATAAAAAGTAGCCTATGTGTTCTTCCAGACTATAATCCAATTCCAGGTGTTCCAAATTTCAGCTCGATCCACTGATATGTTAGGGCGTGATTGAGCAACAAATATCCAAACATCCAAATGTACGGAACATTGACATTTATAATATTAGTAGGATGCGATTAGGTTCTTGGCAATACTAGTGTTTAATCATTATAAATTCGGTCGCCTCTTGTGTGTGGTACCTACTTGTTGAAACTTTTGTTCTATCTGTATTCACTTTTTTATTTTTGTTTTAATAGTGAAAACCGTATTTGGCTTGACTGTTTCTACTCAGACTTCAGACTGGACTTGGTCCTCAATTCAACGCATTGTACGTTGTTGAACTCTGGCTCGACCGAAGTAATCTTTGTTAGTATCTTCCAGCCAGAGCCAGAAGTAACTTGTGTTCTACTATTGCTAATTGTATGTGGTTGTCAGGCCAGCGACACGTTCGTGACGCACTCGCGCGCCAACTTCTACTTCCTGCTGACGGCGGAGACGCAGGACTCCAGCGAGTTCTCCGCCAAGCGGCGCGCCTCCAAGCGGGTCAAACACCGCGACCGGCCCGCCCCCGGCGACGACGCAATCGACACTAACCTCTACGTCCCTCGGGAGACGGCGCAGAATCGCGAGGACAGCGACAAAATGGAGAGCAGCGTGGAATCCACGAAGCAGCTCAAAGGAATCATCAATTTGCAGATAAAGGAAGGCAGGTAACGTCTCAATGCTCGTGGCCGCTTCACAAGCCGCCGGAACAGAATCTTGCTACAATCCCCGTTTGTCTTCCAGAAAACACACCGCGTCCTCGACGTCCGACAACTCCGACACGACGGCCGGTGAGTACCCCATCAGCTACAGCCTTCTTATCTTTAATGCTTAAGCATTATTGTCTGTTACACCTATCTTTAGTTTTGCGATCTACAGCTCTGTACTCTTGTGAATCGTTACTTCACTTTCTGCTCGATAAAAAAATATCTCCTTTGTCCATCTCTTCAAAAGAACTATAATATTTCTTTGGTAATGTTTTTGCAGCACAAGTAGTGCGTCTAAACATATTCTTTGTATCTTGCTACCTACTATATAATTATCGTTTCTGTTGAGTTCGGCATGACGAGCTTCCATTTTTTTAGTCCTCTTCAAATCAACTAAGATCTGTGTTGGGTGTCCAGACCCGGAGCAGGCGGACGGCAGCGAGGGCTCGGAGCGGGGCGAGGCGGAGAAGACGGAGCCCGAGGGGGGCGCGGGGGAGGAGCAGCTGCGCGAGTTCGTCGTGGTGGAGGAGGAGGACGCGACGCACGCCACCGTGGAGATGTTCTCCTCGGGGATATACCATCAGGTGAGAGGGGAGGTCTTACATCTTGCTGACGTACTGTGTGGAAAAATCTTGGAGATGGCGAAAGCGGCGTTGTAGTGAAAGGTCTTGAAACGTTTTGTAGTGGTAATAACTTTTGCCGTAGGTGTGTGTATGCGTGTTCTGTGGGTCTAGGCTGGTTAATCTGACTCCTGAGTCCTGAGTGTCCCTCACCTGTACTCTATAAATGAAACTCTGGTTTTCGGTATACTGGGTATATTGGCGTCGGACAAGTGCACAGTACAGAGGCGAGGGAACGACTGGTGCGGCGTGTGGATACTCGGTTGGTATAAAACAAAACTGCTGATGCGGTGTGTCCACACATCGCCACAGACTGTTCCCAGGGTCCGCCTGGGGGAAGTATCATAACTAACAGCTAACATCGCTGTGTTGGGAGGCAGGCAGGCAGGGGCATGTTTCGGGAGAAATTACAGGGGGTAGAGGTAAATCATCTTTAATCTCTGGATAGCAAGTTCAGTGTAGTTCAGTCGTTTCGACGAGATTAAGCAACAAACATCAACATTTTGGCAAATATATAATACTTGCAGTTCTTCGCGGTTTTCTCTGGTAATCTCATCGTAATAAAAAGTAGTCTGAATGCTATTCCAGACTATATTCTAACTGTGGTCCAAATTTACGTGCGGTCTATCCGTTATGATGTAATTGAGCAACACACATGAAAACATGTAACCATCCAAACGTTCATGTTTATAATATTAGAAGGATTGTCAATGTTAAAATTCTATTAAAGAGAATTAAACAAAACATTAACATTAACGAGTTATCTATGTACATTGTCAATCTTAAAGGAAATCTGTGGTTGGAGGCATCAAAATATCGATAATCGTGCAATTCTTTTGGGGGAGGCCTATGTTCAGCAATGGACGTCTGCAGGCTCCATATGATGACGATGATGATTGTTAAGCTTAGGTACTTTATCTTTATGAAAGTGTTGTGTAAGAGATGTGCAGCATCATGCGAGTGTGTGTGCGCAGAGCCGCGTGCGCGCGGGCGCGGCGCCGGACTGGGCGGCGTGCGAGGGGCTGCTGCTGCTGCTGCGAGACACCATCGCCGTGCTGCCCGACCACGCGCTGCACCAGGTCAGACCACGACTTATTTTGTCTGCAACTTGATGAGGTCGAGAAGAATCACAATCATTTATGTTAAGGAGTTAGCACATTTTTTTTATCGGTTATCATTTAGTTTCCCAAATACCACCATAATGGGGGATGTATTGTCGAATTAAAGTCTAGTGAGTATTGATTTTGTACTATTTTGGTGATTACAAAATCACTAAAATAGTTTTACATAAAACAATAGATTCATATTTTTGTGCGACTTCCTTGAAATGTTGATAAAATCAGTTCTAACATATCGTCATTTATATTAAAATTTACCTAATTATGGTAAACTTTGTTCAATATTTTAAAAAAAATATGTAAAATCGGAAGAAGTATTTTAGGGAATAATTGTTAAATTACGTAAAATATTCAAACTGCATTTTCATATTTAAAGAAAAGACTTCGGGATGCGCTTGATATAACGTACCTGATATATGATAATGTAATTGTGTCAGGTGGTGGGAGGCGCCGTGCAGCCGGAGAGCATGCTCGTGCTGGCCAACCACAGCTCGGGCGGCGTGCGCGCGGCCGCCGTGCGCGTGCTGTGCGCGCTGCAGCGCCGCGCGCCGCCGGAGCTCGCGCGCCGGCTGCACGCGCAACACTACTACATACACGCGGCCAACCAGGTACCTACCACCACCGGTCGGCGGCGTGCGCGCTGCAGAGATCTAATGAGCACGCACTACTACAGGCGCATGTGGCCGCTATGCGCGTTGGTGCGCCGGCCTCGCCAAGCCCTTCCCTGGAGCTGTGTAGCAATTCATTGTATCACTTAGTATCATTGAGACACAGTGTAGTTATTTAAGAATGAATACATGGGTTACTCGCGTGTGCTATAGTCAGTCCGGCCCGACTAAAAATCCAACGAGTCAAATGAGCAGCAATTTGTATACGTCGCCATCGCGCTGCCTCGCTGTCGCTCAACCATCGCTAGTTTCGTGGCCGCAGCCTTAATTTTGGAAATAAAGACTATGTGCTTGTTATAATGGTGTTATAACTGGTATCCCTATCACAGATCTCGCTGTACGAGGGCACGTGGGAGCTGGCGGCCGCGTGCGCCGCGCTCGTCACCAAGTGCGACGTGCCGCTCGAGGACCAGCTCGATGTGAGTACTACAAATACAAATAAATACTAAAATAAAATAATTATTGCTGTTTGCGGGTAAGATAAGATATTACAAAACGTTTTAAAAGTTGACCCGTACAAACTGGCCTCTTCGAGACTTCGAGACAATGGGTCCTATCAGATAGACACAATGTCACGTACGACAGGTTTTGAGTGCAAAAAACAGTCTCAGTCGGCAGCGATATAGTTTAGTTCGGCGCTTACTGTAATTGAAAATGTACTGTGGCACAGTAACACGCACGAGACACGTAATATTAGTCGATAGCAAAGAATTTACATATACTACGTATAGAGTCAGAACAAATGCTTTACACCGAAAGCACGGGTCTGATCGCTCTTTCCTTGTCGCTCTTGTGGAAGTGTCATACTTTTGTCGCGGCACATCACTTTGTTTCCATAGCTAACATACCCCTCATCTGCTTACGATTGACACAAAGGAACCGTGCGGGAAACCTAATCTACTTACTAATTCTTTATCTAAGGTCGACAGTAATGAAGTGAAGTGGTAATCTGAGCCGTATGTGTTGCGTGTTTAGGACGACATCTGGGTGGACGTGTCGGAGGAGCTACTAAACTATAGTATTAGTCGACAGTAATGAAGTGAAGTGGTAATCTGAGCCGTATGTGTTGCGTGTTTAGGACGACATCTGGGTGGACGTGTTGGAGGAGCTACTAAACTATAGTCTTAGTCGACAGTAATGAAGTGAAGTGGTAATCTGAGCCGTATGTGTTGCGTGTTTAGGACGACATCTGGGTGGACGTGTTGGAGGAGCTACTAAACTATAGTCTTAGTCGACAGTAATGAAGTGAAGTGGTAATCTGAGCCGTATGTGTTGCGTGTTTAGGACGACATCTGGGTGGACGTGTTGGAGGAGCTACTAAACTATAGTCTTAGTCGACAGTAATGAAGTGAAGTGGTAATCTGAGCCGTATGTGTTGCGTGTTTAGGACGACATCTGGGTGGACGTGTTGGAGGAGCTACTAAACTATAGTATTAGTCGACAGTAATGAAGTGAAGTGGTAATCTGAGCCGTATGTGTTGCGTGTTTAGGACGACATCTGAGTGGACGTGTTGGAGGAGCTACTAAACTATAGTATTAGTCGACAGTAATGAAGTGAAGTGGTAATCTGAGCCGTATGTGTTGCGTGTTTAGGACGACATCTGGGTGGACGTGTCGGAGGAGCTACTAAACTATAGTATTAGTCGACAGTAATGAAGTGAAGTGGTAATCTGAGCCGTATGTGTTGCGTGTTTAGGACGACATCTGGGTGGACGTGTCGGAGGAGCTACTAAACTATAGTATTAGTCGACAGTAATGAAGTGAAGTGGTAATCTGAGCCGTATGTGTTGCGTGTTTAGGACGACATCTGGGTGGACGTGTCGGAGGAGTCGCTGTCCCGCTGCCCGCCGCTGCTGGCGCTGCTCCCCGTCAGCCTGCGCGACGCGCCGCTCGCGCTCAACATCGCCGCCATCATGAAGCGGATCATCGACAAGGTCACTTTGGAAACTTTACTTTATTCATAAATGCCCTGTTTATTTCAGTTATACTTTTATTCGTCTCTGCGATTAGGTAATAGGCAGGGTGACAAAAAAACTGTAAAGTTGATCTACGGACGATATTTAAAAGTGAGAAGGTCATTAAAAAACATTGATGATACGAGTATGATTGCATAATATGCAATGGAGTGGAAGAGAGATAGATGCGGCGCAAGCGTACAACGAGGGTAACGACATACTTTTTCGTGGGTGCAGCTGGCGTTCGTCGATTTATTAGACGTTGTCACGTCAAACTAATTTGTCAGTCCGATAGAAGTGAAAACTTATAACTCAGAATTTGATAGCTTACTTTGGAAACTACTCGGGTGAAACCGGAGGGCGTGGCCATGAGCATGGCCACGGTCCCGAGTTTACCCGAAGATTTCTTTCATTCCTGAGCGTGACGCTAGAATTCCATTCAGAGCCCACGAAAAATCTGTCTGTGGTGCGTCAAAAGAAGTTTTTATTTCAGAAATGATGAAGATACATATAAAAGTTAGCAGTTTCGAGTGACATCACATGACGTGACGTCACAAGGTCATAACCCTGCACGCTGGAATATTGTAAATTTTTAATAATTTGAAAAATAAAAAATATGTGTCCATATATTTCCACAATCTACCTGATAGACTAATTAGAATGGTATATTTTTGACTCAGTTATCATTCCAATTGCACATACGCGAGGGTGGCGTTATCATTCGTTTTGATGAAAGCGTCTGCGAGGACCGCACGCACCAATTAATATTGTTTTACGCGCGCGCGAGAACGAACTTGTGTTTGTGAAAAAGGATCGCAGTGCATCGGAAGGAGGCCGACACGGCGAGAACAGCTGACAAGTATCGTACTATTATATATTTATCATAAACCTTAGAGACACGGGGAACAAGGGTTAGTTCGTGGGATGGTTTCGGTATACACTTTATATACGCGGGATTCCGTTTACACACGGTACAGTGTCATTTCCTTTAGATTTTAAGATAACGTCGCAATCGTTTTTTATATTGGGTGGTAGCAGAGATTCTTTTAGTACTTAGTGGTTTTACGTTGAGCTAACCATTACAGACCAGATCGTGGCGGATTCCCAGGCTGGTCGCGTAATTTAGCCTACACGAGTATTTTTGTAGTTTTGTTCGGTAGTTATTGATATGTGGGTGTGTGCAGGCGTCGCTGAAGCTGCTCCAAGAGGTGTCGCTGGCGGAGGTGGTGGTGCGCGCGCTGCGGGCGCTGGGCCGCGCACCGGCCGCGGCGGGCGCGCTGCCGGCCGCGCTGCGGGGGCTGCTAGCCGGGCTGGCGGGCCGGGCGCTCTCCGACCAGCAAACCATCCAGGTTACTACTGCTCTCCATCTGTAGCGTGCTGAGAACAAAGCAGACCGTGCACCACTTGTACAATTCTAATACTTAGTTAAACTTACTTGCTAGGTTGAGACGATGTCAAATGTCAGCCCATTATGAAAGTGTGCATTAAACCATACGATTAATTAATAACGAACAAATTACTGAAATACGTGTATTTCATGCATTGACTATAAGAGGACTACGAAAAGAAAACTCTCTCGTTCGCACTGTTCTCTTCCTTCCACAATAACACACAAAACGAAAACTTTCTTTCTATCTTCACAGACTTATATCTCTCTCAATCTTCAGGCAGATGGTTACATCTTGTGTTATATATGCACAGACGGTGATAGAGATCCACCACATGCTATCGTACGTGGAGCAGTCGGCCGGCGCGGACGAGCACGAGGTGCGGCTGATGGCGCGCGGTGCGCAGGCGCAGCTCTACACGGCGCAGCTCGACTACCTCGAGGAGCGGCTGCACAGCTCCTACAACGAACACGCCAAACATGGGAACTACTTCACTAACGGTGAGACATGTTACTCACTTAACTTTGTTTTACGTATGGTTTCCCAGATTCCACCGAAATGAGAGATGTGAAGTGGAATGGTAATAGTTAAGGAACACCTGCCAGTACTTGTGGAATTTGTGTACAACTTATCAACAATATACTCGAAATAGAAAATGTATGTGTGTGTATGTGACGTAATATTGTAATAAGCAACTTTAATACCGGATATGTATCTATTAGATTCAAGTACAATTGATAAATGACTTGAAACTAATAATCGTAAATATTCATACGCCAGTTATTGGTTGTATAATACAACACAGAGTGTCCTTAATATTCTATATACAACGTGTATATAATACTAGCAGTACCCCGCGGTTTTACCCGCGTAGTTCCTGTAATTCCTGTTATGTCGCACATCCAAACATTGGCATTTATAGTATTAGTAGGGTTAAGTAGAGGGCAACACTATCCTAAGTAGACATTTAAGGTTACATAAAATATGACAATATGTAAATTATCTCGAATCTATAATTCTGTATTGTTTGGTGCTCTCTAAAAATGAAAACGAAAAGAGTAAGAATTTATTATCAAACACGGAGGCTTAAAAACCGAAATGTAGGTGTAATAATTGATGTAAACCATTCATTTGTTTAATTTCAAACTTAATTTAAACATTTCTTAGTAGTGAACTACGCGCGTACTCGTTCCAACTTACGATCTGTATTTATACTAATTTTTTGTTTCTTTTCGTTTGTTTTATAAGCGAAAACTGTATTTGGCTTTAGTGTTACTACTCACCTAAATTTTTTGATTATGTATGTAATTAATGCAGTTTGTTTTCCATTTACAATAAAGTAACGCACTTTTATCGACAGTCGGTAATTTTTTATCGATACTAGATTGATTTTATCTATAGACTTTTCTTGATTGGTACTTGTTGCAACTTATGTTCACTCTGTATTCACATTTTTTGTTTTTAAAGTGCAAACTGTTTGGCTTTAGTGTTTCTACTTACCAATATTTTGTATTGTGTAATATTGATTGTTTTTAATATAGAATAAAATACCAGTAGTGTTGTGTGCGCAGTGCTGTCGTCTGCGGTGTCGCTGGGCGGCGGCGGCGGCGCGTCGCGCGGCGAGCTGGGCGCGCGGCTGGCGGGCGCGGTGTCGCGCGCGGTGTCGTACCTGCTGACCGGCGCGCCCGCCGACCCCGCCGCGCCCGACGACCAGCTGGCGCAGCGCCTGCTGCTCACGCTACCTGCTGGTTAGTTCTCACTGCTTCTCCATACTGTGCTATAACTCACCCAGGCCTCTAGCAGACGGTGGATTTTAAACGACAACGCGCAAATGATGCGCGTACACGCTATGTCGCCTCTGCGAATCCAAATCATAAAGCAATCTGGTAATAGTAACTTAAACTATTTCTTATTAAAACCGTTACCGTTTATGGCGTGTAGCGTCTCTTTTCTCCGTTGGATTCGCAGGGTGACATAAAGGTCGCGCACGCTAGGAGCTCGCGACAGTCGTTGCCACATGCTGACGTCTTGCCATATACTTTTAATATTTTCTAATTTATAATTGTACTCATCCCATAGTTTTATTCTGTTTAATATTATTTTGTCTCACATACATTATTGAATCATATACTACGCATTTAATTTGAACACCCTCTGCACTCTGGAACCTTCGAAATAGTGGCTAGCTGTTTGAGAGTCCACGCCAACTCATTACCTACGCGACTCTCACACCTTGTAACCTAAGGACATGAAGCGAGCGTGAACCACGCGTCTACTGCGCGTATATGTGCAGACAGCGACACAGACGTGCTCTGTAGTAACGTCTACAGTTCAGTTCGCTGGATCACGTCGGGGTCACCACTGTAGACGTTACTGGTACTGGAGAGGAAATGAAACCACGTCACTGTATAAACTGCTGACTATATTGATCTTAATTATACACAAGTGACGCGGGGCGAGAGACTGATCGCTCGACCGCTGTCATCTTCTTATATACTAGTTCTGACACGTACAAACGTGCCCCCACAAATATATTAAGTTGGGGACAAAGTCTTTTCGCATTACAGTATGTATTATGAACAATAAAATCTCTTTGGCTGTTTGTATCTGGCTGGTTTTGGTATCCTTAAAAGTTTAAATTTTAAATAACATAATTCCAAATTCAAATTAGGAAAATGTGTGATTTTTCCGTCCGTAGTATTTCAATCATTGATTTCCAAATGCTACGAACGTTTTTCATCATTTACTATGAGCGTGTTAACCCGTCGAGTCGATGTTTCACATAAGTTAATTCCGTAGCGGCGTGCGGGTCGCAGCAGCGGCCGAAGTGGTGGGTGGGGTCCGGTGCGGAGTGGGCGGGCCCGCTGCGGGAGCTGGCCACGTGGGCGCTGGCGGGGGGGGCGCGGGGCGCGGGGGCAGGCGCGCTGCGGGCGTTGTACCGCGCGCCGGAGCCGGCGCTGCCGCTGCTGGCGCCCGACCCGCAACACATGCGCAAGGTACGAGCACTGGCTACACCGGCGGGAGCTGGCGGGCGTCCGACCCGCAACACATGCGCAAGGTACGAGCACTGGCTACACCGGCGGGAGCTGGCGGGCGTCCGACCCGCAACACATGCGCAAGGTACGAGCACTGGCTACACCGGCGGGAGCTGGCGGGCGTCCGACCCGCAACACATGCGCAAGGTACGAGCACTGGCTACACCGGCGGGAGCTGGCGGGCGTCCGACCCGCAACACATGCGCAAGGTACGAGCACTGGCTACACCGGCGGGAGCTGGCGGGCGTCCGACCCGCAACACATGCGCAAGGTACGAGCACTGGCTACACCGGCGGGAGCTGGCGGGCGCCCGACCCGCAACACATGCGCAAGGTACGAGCACTGGCTACACCGGCGGGAGCTGGCGGGCGTCCGACCCGCAACACATGCGCAAGGTACGAGCACTGGCTACACCGGCGGGAGCTGGCGGGCGCCCGACCCGCAACACATGCGCAAGGTACGAGCACTGGCTACACCGGCGGGAGCTGGCGGGCGTCCGACCCGCAACACATGCGCAAGGTACGAGCACTGGCTACACCGGCGGGAGCTGGCGGGCGTCCGACCCGCAACACATGCGCAAGGTACGAGCACTGGCTACACCGGCGGGAGCTGGCGGGCGCCCGACCCGCAACACATGCGCAAGGTACGAGCACTGGCTACACCGGCGGGAGCTGGCGGGCGCCCGACCCGCAACACATGCGCAAGGTACGGGCACTGGCTACACCGGCGGGAGCGGACGACGTTCACCTCCATTTTAGTTGTTAGCGCCAAATACAAATAAATAGGTATATTATTTTTTAGCTGCGGTTCCCATATTCCGCCAAAATGAGGTACACACACGATGATTGTACCATATCTACTAAACTTAATTCAATTTACCTATTTATAGTTTACTGTTTTATGTAATAAGTGGTTGTGTTTTTGTGATAATTTTCGATTGTAAAAACATTGTAATTTCAAATTTTTGTAACGAAGTTTCTTACTTGCAGGAGACTTGAAGGAGATAGTTTAATTTTGTTCCTACCTGAGGGTCTACCGTCTAGCTAAAACTGTCTGAGCTTTGAAATGGCTCTTTGTTTTCTTTTTGCTTGAAATTATAGAGACAGCTACAGCAAACCCAAAGTCGACTTAGGCAGTAGAAGGGCTAGTATCCCATGAACATCTTTATGAAGTGAAAACTTATTTTGCCCCACTACACACAGATTTTCCGTAGGCTGTGAATTGAGTTCAACGGTCATGTTTGTGAATGAAAGAAATTTTCGGGTCAACTCGGGACTATGGCGTTTCCATGGGACTCGACTATGGCCTTTGGAACTATGGCTATGACGTATTACTATGGTTACCATTACACATCTAACCGTGGCCTAGCCATCTAGTCTAAACTTATGACCATGCTTAGAAGACTTATTTAGACAACCATGATTTGAAGATTTATTTCGGACTGCAGCGCCCTCCTGTTTTTAAAGTGAGCTATTTACAAGTTTTCACTTCTATCGGCAGTCCCTATGACTGCCATTGTTTTTTTCTTGTTTGAATATAAGTTTATTAGGGTGTCTAACTTGTGGTCGGACAGTTGGCGGTGTACCTGCTGACGATCGTGCAGGACGTGCACCTGCTGGCCGAGGAGGGCGGCGCGGCGCGCGCGGAGTACGCGGTGACGGACTGGGCGCGCGCCTGGGCGCTGGCGCTGCAGGCGGGGCTGCCGGCGCGGCTGGCCGGCGCGGCGCTGCGGCTGGAGGCGGCGGCCGCGCGCGCCGGGGACGAGGAGCGCTGGGCGCGCGCCGCGGCTCGAGCCAGGCCGCACATCGGCAAGTCAGTCCACATTCTACACTCCTAGCTGTGCCGGATCACTTCGTATCGTGAAACACCAAGCGGCACCCGGGCGCCGCGTTGTTCCGTTAGACCTTCATAATATTCTTGGACGCCTCCCTTCCCGGAATAGCAGTTGCTGAGTATTGGGCGCCATTCATCTAAATTGAAAACCCTGTTATATATATATATTATCTTGTATTTGAATTATTAAACTAATAAAAAAAATGTTAAAAAAAAACAAATAATAAAAAATAAATAAAAAAACACACAATCATATTAAAAGCAAATAAAAAATTTATAATAATAATTTTTAAATATTATAATTCTTTACATTGTAGGAAACATAGATTAGTAAGTTAGGTTTAATAACAAAATAACGTTATCGACACGAAGAAGAAGAAGAATATTCTTACTACCTTAATATTAACGTCATCCGATGAGTCACACGGAGGCGGCCGGGAGCCGCTTGGTGCGGTCAGGAAAGGCCACATGTGACTGCACCTCGTGTGTTAAGTATGCATATTTCGTTTTTAAATTAAAAAAAAAAAAAAAAAAAACGGTATCGATCGGTAACTTATGTAAGGACGCTATAATTTCCTATCTTTATTCTGTTATTTTATCGGATACACTTCGGGAATCTTACCTTAACCTTTCCCTTTTTCTATCAGACTGTTCGTAACTAGAAAAAGCGACATCAATCATGAAAACATGTTACTTTTCTCGTTACGAATGTTCCAAACACTTGAACGAAGAAGTTTCATAAGAACGTCTAAGCTCTGAAAAGATTTGCCTGGTGGGGTTTCCGCGGTAATTACCTACAATCTTAGTGTATTCAAATTGAGAGTGAATCAATTTCCTCTAGGTAAGCACGTTCTATCGTAGACCGTATCGTCGCTTAACATTTAACATCAAGCATGAAGGTCAAGTGTAAACCTATAATAGTTAGTCGCACGTGTGTCCTTCGTCGCAGGGTGGTGTTCGGCAAGGAGGCGCTTGCGGCGCGCGTGACGGAGAGCGCCATGTCGGTGACGCGAGCCGCGGTGGAGGCGCAGAACGCCGAGCGCAAGCGGTTCATGCAGCACCTGCGCGTGCGCCACGCGCGCGCCGCCGCCGCCGCGCGAGCCGCCTGCCGGCTGCGCGCCACGCACTCGCACCCGCAGGGTACGATTAACACACAATTTGCAAATATATTGCTTTATTAACGGGCTGAAAGAAGAGTTATTTTTTTCGCGCGTATCTTGTATGTTTTTAAATGTATTTATTCTCGCGTATCTTCGGAATATTCTCAGAATCGTCTCAATCACCCAAGTGTCCTTAGATAGTTTACATACCTAATGTTTTTTCATCTGCTGATTTTTTGCAGTCGGGTTGATTAAATTGAAGTTATTTTATTGTTTATGGCACGACTATCTGAAATATTAAGTTGGCAAAACTCATCAAGTCAGGTTTTACGTTTTAATTCCATTACATATATTTCTTATGGTAGCGGTTCCGATAGGAGACCGAGACTCCGAGACACGTGTCGCGGTCTCGGCGCGAACTGGCGCCCATTCATAACTATAATGTCAAGTGCTTCTCTTGGTCTCCGCGCGAACCGCTACGTTAACGGTTTTAGTCTTACATTTTTTTCAGTTCGGTCCCCCAGCCAAATGTATCTCCTCAAAGTGTACTGTAAAGAGCTTCGTTCCAATAAACATTATACGAGGGTCAAACTGAAAGTTCTTAGAAAATCAAAAACTGATTACATTAGCCAGTTATTAGTTTTATTATATCTTTTCAAAATATTGTCCATTCACGTCCATACACCGCTGCATGCGATGGAACCACTGGGAAAAGCACTTTGCCCACTCGTCCTTAGGGGTCTCTTCAATGGCATCGCGATACGCAGCCACCGCTTCTTCAGCATTCATAAACCGCTTTCCTTTAAGTTTTTCTTTAATTTTTGAAAATAAATAAAAATCACAAGGCGGGAGGTCGGGGCTATACGGCGGGTGACCCAGTAATTCAACGTTTGATGTCGCCAAATAGTCGATCGTTCGCTTGGCGGTGTGCGATGAGGCGTTGTCGTGGTGAAGGAGGATCCTACTGCGAGGTCGTTTCTCTCGAACTTTTTCCAAGACAAGTGGCAAACAATTGGTATTGTACCATTCTGCAGAAACTGTTTTTTGATCCTCTAACACAATTGTTGCGAAATGACCTATCCTTCCAAAGAACGAGGCCACCATTTTTTTCCCCGCACTTCGATCTCTCTTCACTTTAGTTGGCAACTCCTCGAAAGGAAACACCCCCTGAGCAGATTGTCTTTTGGTTTCAGGATCATAACAGTAAATCCAGCTTTCGTCACCTGTTAGTATGTTGAACACAGCATTTGAGTCACCTCCGTTAAATCTTTCAATCATTTTACGGCACCAATCCACACGATGGAGTTTTTGAGCCTCAGTCAAATTATGAGGTATCCACCGGGCGCAAAGCTTCCTGACCGCTAAATGTTCGTGTAGGATTTTGTGCACTTGACTCATACCGATGCCTAAGCTTGTCCGAATCTGCTGATAGGTCACTCTTTTGTCAGTCTCTATCATACGCCGCACAACACAGATGTTATCTTCAGTCGTCGCCGTAGAAGGCCGTCCCTCACGTAAATCATCAGTGAGATTAGTGTGACCACGTTTAAACTCATTAAACCAGTTGTAAACAGTCGCACGAGATGGGGCTTCATCGTGAAAGGCCCATCGTAGTCTATCATAACTTTCTTGTTGACTTAAATGACATCGAAAGTCATAAAAAATCATTGCACGAAAATTTTCTCGTGTTAAATTCATGTTGACGTGACACAGACAATTTTCAATTTGCCGCCAAATCGTAAAACAAATGACAAATGAATGAAGTATATACTCAGTAATATTGGCAAAGAGTTCTATTTTCAAATTATATAATTATTTTTTTATTATATTGTTTATAAGTGGCCAGTTCTAAGAACTTTCAGTTTGACCCTCGTAAATGTGTTGCAGGAGTGTGGTACGACCCGCGCACGTACCCCGCGTCGTGGGCGCTGGACCCCACGGAGGGCCCGGGCCGCGTGCGCGTGCGCCTGCGCCCCGCGCACCTCAACATACACCCCAAGTTCCTCAAGCCGCAGTTCCGGTATAAATCTGGTGAGCTACTACTATTTATTTAGGTATTGTTATTCTTATGAACTATTGATTAGATCAATTTCAGAGGAATGCAAACTGTTAATGTAATTAGTAAAAATAAATTCGCTATATAAAGAGAACTTGAAAATGTCTAGGTCTACGGGATCGCCTTGCACAATCCCTATCCTTATCGAATACTATAGGAATCTATTTAAAATTAAATTAATTTAAGTATAGTTGAAATATAGCCAAATGCCAAAAGTCTCGGACCCCGGAGTCTGTGGAGTTGCTAAATTAAATTTAAAAAAAGTATAGACGAGTATATTTAGTGTCGAAGTGACCGACTTTATACTAGCACAGTTTAATGACAAATTGGCCAAATTACTGTAACAATAATTGTGCATAAAATGAAACCAAAACGTGCGTTAACATTGGCCCTAAACCACGTTCCCAAACTACAAACATTTTCGTGTTTTCAGCTTGGGAGCGTGCTTCTCCCTCCTCACACCGCACTATTGCTTCGTCTAGATGTCTTCGTCGAACGACTGTATCAGTTATTAGACTATGCATATAATTATAATTATTCGGCCGATGATGTGTTACTACTTAATTTTATATCAATCCTTGTAATTGTTTCTATCTGTAACTTGAGTTTGAATTGAGTATTAAGAAATGATTCGCTGTATGTGGTGAAATTGAGAATTAGCAGAGCTACGGGATCACCTAGTAGTATCCCTATTCCTATCTGAGACTTGTCCAAATCCATTTGAAATCAATTTAGATTGAAGTTCTCTATCTCTAGCGCTCTGCACTGATCAACTATATAAAGTAAGTGTGTGTGTTGTCGTGCGACAGAGACGCTGCCCGACGGTCCGGAGGCGGGCTCGGTGCTGTGCGGGGGCGGCGGCGCGCGCGGGGGGCTCGTGGCGCGGCTGCAGCTCAACGAGACCGTGGCGTACATGGCGCGCGCCACGTGCGTCACCGTGGCCGCAGAGACGCGCGGCGAGCTGCTGCTCAGCGACAGGTCACTGTACTCCACACGCCGCCGCGTACGTAGCGGACGTGGCGCGGCTGCAGCTCAACGAGACCGTGGCGTACATGGCGCGCGCCACGTGCGTCACCGTGGCCGCAGAGACGCGCGGCGAGCTGCTGCTCAGCGACAGGTCACTGTACTCCACACGCCGCCGCGTACGTAGCGGACGTGGCGCGGCTGCAGCTCAACGAGACCGTGGCGTACATGGCGCGCGCCACGTGCGTCACCGTGGCCGCAGAGACGCGCGGCGAGCTGCTGCTCAGCGACAGGTCACTGTACTCCACACGCCGCCGCGTACGTAGCGGACGTGGCGCGGCTGCAGCTCAACGAGACCGTGGCGTACATGGCGCGCGCCACGTGCGTCACCGTGGCCGCAGAGACGCGCGGCGAGCTGCTGCTCAGCGACAGGTCACTGTACTCCACACGCCGCCGCGTACGTAGCGGACGTGGCGCGGCTGCAGCTCAACGAGACCGTGGCGTACATGGCGCGCGCCACGTGCGTCACCGTGGCCGCAGAGACGCGCGGCGAGCTGCTGCTCAGCGACAGGTCACTGTACTCCACACGCCGCCGCGTACGTAGCGGACGTGGCGCGGCTGCAGCTCAACGAGACCGTGGCGTACATGGCGCGCGCCACGTGCGTCACCGTGGCCGCAGAGACGCGCGGCGAGCTGCTGCTCAGCGACAGGTCACTGTACTCCACACGCCGCCGCGTACGTAGCGGACGTGGCGCGGCTGCAGCTCAACGAGACCGTGGCGTACATGGCGCGCGCCACGTGCGTCACCGTGGCCGCAGAGACGCGCGGCGAGCTGCTGCTCAGCGACAGGTCACTGTACTCCACACGCCGCCGCGTACGTAGCGGACGTGGCGCGGCTGCAGCTCAACGAGACCGTGGCGTACATGGCGCGCGCCATGTACCCCACGAGTGGCAACTGCGAGCGACAGATAATGCGGACAAGTCACATGTTTCTTAAGGAAGGACAATTCAACACAGCACACGCATCAAAATACATACCCTCACTGCGTAGGCGGGGATACATGAATAACAAAGTATCCGAAGCATCAACGGCTGTAGCTCCTTCAGCGTGTTATTCGATGCCATCATCGCTTCGGAAAAAATGCTAATCAAGAAGCGTCTGATTTGACTGCGACACTGGCATGTCGTGAATTTATTGTTAAAAGCGGGTTTACGCCATCGGTGACATCCCCATTGTTGTCTCATCGTTACCACCCCACTTTTATGCCCCTTTCTGCACTTAAACGTCTCCCTCACAACAGTCAACCATTAGCCAGGCTCGATGAGCTCGTGGTTGTAACGGTCCTATGGTTTCTGCTGCAGGAGCGTGCACTTCGTGCCGGACGACTCGGAGGAGGAGGAGGAGCAGCCGGCGCGCTGGAGACGGAGGGACGCCAGATACAACCCGGAGCAGCGCGCGCCGGCGCAGAGCTGGCCGCTCGACAGCGTGGTGCAGGTACCCTGGCATGCTCCCACACCTCACATGATACAACCCGGAGCAGCGCGCGCCGGCGCAGAGCTGGCCGCTCGACAGCGTGGTGCAGGTACCCTGGCATGCTCCCACACCTCACATGATACAACCCGGAGCAGCGCGCGCCGGCGCAGAGCTGGCCGCTCGACAGCGTGGTGCAGGTACCCTGGCATGCTCCCACACCTCACATGATACAACCCGGAGCAGCGCGCGCCGGCGCAGAGCTGGCCGCTCGACAGCGTGGTGCAGGTACCCTGGCATGCTCCCACACCTCACATGATACAACCCGGAGCAGCGCGCGCCGGCGCAGAGCTGGCCGCTCGACAGCGTGGTGCAGGTACCCTGGCATGCTCCCACACCTCACATGATACAACCCGGAGCAGCGCGCGCCGGCGCAGAGCTGGCCGCTCGACAGCGTGGTGCAGGTACCCTGGCATGCTCCCACACCTCACATGATACAACCCGGAGCAGCGCGCGCCGGCGCAGAGCTGGCCGCTCGACAGCGTGGTGCAGGTACCCTGGCATGCTCCCACACCTCACATGATACAACCCGGAGCAGCGCGCGCCGGCGCAGAGCTGGCCGCTCGACAGCGTGGTGCAGGTACCCTGGCATGCTCCCACACCTCACATGATACAACCCGGAGCAGCGCGCGCCGGCGCAGAGCTGGCCGCTCGACAGCGTGGTGCAGGTACCCTGGCATGCTCCCACACCTCACATGATACAACCCGGAGCAGCGCGCGCCGGCGCAGAGCTGGCCGCTCGACAGCGTGGTGCAGGTACCCTGGCATGCTCCCACACCTCACATGATACAACCCGGAGCAGCGCGCGCCGGCGCAGAGCTGGCCGCTCGACAGCGTGGTGCAGGTACCCTGGCATGCTCCCACACCTCACATGATACAACCCGGAGCAGCGCGCGCCGGCGCAGAGCTGGCCGCTCGACAGCGTGGTGCAGGTACCCTGGCATGCTCCCACACCTCACATGATACAACCCGGAGCAGCGCGCGCCGGCGCAGAGCTGGCCGCTCGACAGCGTGGTGCAGGTACCCTGGCATGCTCACACACCTCACATTATAAACAAAGGATCGAAGCGGTGCCGGAAGAGATCGATAATCAACGAGATCAGAGTAATCTGTACCACGCTAAATGTAATTTTGTGTGGGAATTTGTGTACGCCTTGTGCAATCCGAATGGCTCCTTCTTGCTGTGAACACTTATGATAGATCGTCCTCTTTACTAACATGGTCTAAGACTGCGATAGCTGGCACACGAATCTCATAAACGTATGCTGACTCAAATCCGAAATTGTGTCAGATCAGTTAGTAACTTTCCTCAGTGGGTTCTTTCTGATTAGTCTTGGTAGTAGTGGCCAAGGGCGGATACAAGGCGAGGGTGACATTCCCCTGGGCTGGGTCCCAAACCTAGGCTGACCACTAATTGAATCGCACGCATGCACTTATCGCACAGTCTTGTGACTTGTCCACGACTGTGTCAGCGTCAAAGCTGGATCCGCCCTTGGTAGTGGCACCATTTATGGTGTCGAAATCCGTAATTTCAAGCGGTGGGTGTGATAACAGAGTTGCGGTTGTGTGTCAGGTGGCGACGCGGCGCTGGTGCCTGCGCGAGGTGGCCGTGGAGCTGTTCCTGAGCTCGGGGCACGCGCAGCTGCTGGCGTTCCCGGACGTGTCCGAGCGTGCGGCCTTCCTGCGAGCACTGCAGGCCGCGCCGCTCCCCGCCCGGTGAGACACTTGACACGTTCCCGGACGTGTCCGAGCGCGCCGCTCCCCGCCCGGTGAGACACTTGACACGTTCCCGGACGTGTCCGAGCGCGCCGCTCCCCGCCCGGTGAGACACTTGACACGTTCCCGGACGTGTCCGAGCGCGCCGCTCCCCGCCCGGTGAGACACTTGACACGTTCCCGGACGTGTCCGAGCGCGCCGCTCCCCGCCCGGTGAGACACTTGACACGTTCCCGGACGTGTCCGAGCGAGCCGCCTTCCTGCGAGCACTGCAGGCCGCGCCGCTCCCCGCCCGGTGAGACACTTGACACGTTCCCGGACGTGTCCGAGCGCGCCGCTCCCCGCCCGGTGAGACACTTGACACGTTCCCGGACGTGTCCGAGCGCGCCGCTCCCCGCCCGGTGAGACACTTGACACGTTCCCGGACGTGTCCGAGCGCGCCGCTCCCCGCCCGGTGAGACACTTGACACGTTCCCGGACGTGTCCGAGCGCGCCGCCTTCCTGCGAGCACTGCAGGCCGCGCCGCTCCCCGCCCGGTGAGACACTTGACACGTTCCCGGACGTGTCCGAGCGCGCCGCTCCCCGCCCGGTGAGACACTTGACACGTTCCCGGACGTGTCCGAGCGCGCCGCTCCCCGCCCGGTGAGACACTTGACACGTTCCCGGACGTGTCCGAGCGAGCCGCCTTCCTGCGAGCACTGCAGGCCGCGCCGCTCCCCGCCCGGTGAGACACTTGACACGTTCCCGGACGTGTCCGAGCGCGCCGCTCCCCGCCCGGTGAGACACTTGACACGTTCCCGGACGTGTCCGAGCGAGCCGCCTTCCTGCGAGCACTGCAGGCCGCGCCGCTCCCCGCCCGGTGAGACACTTGACACGTTCCCGGACGTGTCCGAGCGCGCCGCTCCCCGCCCGGTGAGACACTTGACACGTTCCCGGACGTGTCCGAGCGAGCCGCCTTCCTGCGAGCACTGCAGGCCGCGCCGCTCCCCGCCCGGTGAGACACTTGACACGTTCCCGGACGTGTCCGAGCGCGCCGCTCCCCGCCCGGTGAGACACTTGACACGTTCCCGGACGTGTCCGAGCGCGCCGCTCCCCGCCCGGTGAGACACTTGACACGTTCCCGGACGTGTCCGAGCGAGCCGCCTTCCTGCGAGCACTGCAGGCCGCGCCGCTCCCCGCCCGGTGAGACACTTGACACGTTCCCGGACGTGTCCGAGCGCGCCGCTCCCCGCCCGGTGAGACACTTGACACGTTCCCGGACGTGTCCGAGCGAGCCGCCTTCCTGCGAGCACTGCAGGCCGCGCCGCTCCCCGCCCGGTGAGACACTTGACACGTTCCCGGACGTGTCCGAGCGCGCCGCTCCCCGCCCGGTGAGACACTTGACACGTTCCCGGACGTGTCCGAGCGCGCCGCTCCCCGCCCGGTGAGACACTTGACACGTTCCCGGACGTGTCAAAATTTCTAAACAATTTTTCAGCATTCTTTTTATTTTACGATTTTTTGTTATAATGAACTTTAATATTAATCTGCTTTATGTGAAATTAAATGGGCATACCTGCTCAAATGAAAATACATTTTGTGTCACCAAAAATCCGATCACTAGTTTGTCGGGTTTTTAATTCTCAGCCCATTTTGGAACCACAGTGCTTTGGGTGGCGTTAGTATGTAAATGAGACCTTAACGTTAGTTCCACCGCTCGGTAGGGTCGAGCCCGACTCGCTCGCGGACGCCATGTCCGAGTGGCGCAGCGGAGCCATCACCAACTGGGAGTACCTGATGCGGCTCAACGGGCTCGCGGGCCGCTCCTACAACGACCTCATGCAGTACCCCGTCTTCCCCTTCGTCATCGCGGACTACACCTCGCGCGTGCTGGACCTCACCAAACCCGAGGTCTTCAGAGACCTCGCCAGGCCCATGGCCGTGCAGAACAAGAATCGAGAAGCACATTATGTCAAGATCTACAATGTGAGTAGAGTTTCGCTCCTATATTGACCTCATGACTTTGTCTCTTTTCGTAGTATAGCGAATTCTGCACCTCTCGAGTCGTGAGATCTTCTGCGACATCTCCGGAACATTCGCTGTACGAAACGAGAACTACTTAGAATAATTTCGTGTAGTATCGCGAGCTCTGGATGACTTTGGCAGATGAAAATTAATCTTCTCGTAACCAACACAGAGGTCGCTGCCGTAGATCTTAAGCATAAATTACGCAGGTTGGCGTTGTACGACGACCTGCGTACTTAACGTTTGAAGTCACTGCAACAATTATTTTAGTTCCTATAAATATTCATGAAATGTGCGTCTTCCACATCAAGAGTTTTGCTATCAAAACTAACGTGCTCGATAATAATTTTTAAAGGGGCCTATTTCAGTTACCTTCAGATTGCTTTTACTGCCTACCAAGGGTTGGGCTAGCGCAGAAAGGGCCTACCTTATACTTTTAATTTGGGTACCAAAAGAGATCGCGCGCACATTTTTCGTAGTCGGTCTTAAATAACCCGTTAATGAATAAAAGATGATTCGAGAGTTGGTACCGGCATCGGAGTTGTGTGTCCACAGGACCTGAAGGCCGCGCACCGGGAAGGCAACAGTCCGCTGGTGGCGCGGGAGCCGCATCACTACGCCTCGCTGTACTCCAACTCTGGAGGCGTGCTGCACTACCTGGTGCGGCTGTCTCCCTTCACCGAGCTGTTCCTCAGCTACCAGGGTACGAGCCTCCACAGCGTCCACCCATTCCTCGGTCACCGAGGGATCGTTGCCACCGGGTCTCGTGGCACGCTTGGATTAGATATACACGCTTAGATTAGATGTGACGGGTGCCGTTCCTTATTCATATCATTCATTTATCAATTTCCATCATTTCATTCTTCCATCAAAAATTTAATGAGCTATGATGTTGAACTGTGGAAATGTGAGTGGTTATGTTTTGGATGAAGAAAGTTATTATGTTAGTTAGCATTAGGGCTCAGCGAATTCAATTCAAGTAATTATTTTGTTGAACCCCATTTGAGATGGTCTCATACCTCAGGTTCCAGGGTAAAAAAAATTAAGACGTAATCATTAAAAAGCTCTATTGGATGGCCGCGGATTCCCAGAGCTTCCAACTTTCCAATGAGAGAGGAATAGTGAGATCGTATCAAATCCCTTTCCAAAATCCAAACAACTGTTCTTACGTTTACCTAACTTGGAGATTCTCGGGCGGATAAACAAATATCCTCATTACCCTTTTATATTTGTAGTTACACTCAAAAAAATACAATCAATTACCGTCTGAACACCTGTACCTACCGGTTGATTGATATTGGTGTATTAATTCCAACGGCACAAACAAGTCTAACAAAATGTTGTCTCTTTATACTACAGATAACAACTTCGACATGCCGGACCGCACATTCCACTCGCTGGCGACGACGTGGCGCCTCATCACCAACGACTCGCCCACCGACGTCAAGGAGCTCATCCCGGAGCTATTCTATCTACCGGAGCTCTTCCACAACCACGAAGGTACCCCACGGACCACTCCTCGCTGGTGTAGTAACAGTGATCTCGTCCGCGTAAAATGTACTAATGGGCTTATTTTTGACAGATTTTTTTAAAGATATGTAATACTCGTATATTATTGTTGTACAGACTAAACACACTAGTACTGTTTTGTCTTTAATAGGTTTGCACTTCATCGCCTTTTTGCTTGATGATGTGATCCACGGAGCGTGCTTACTTAAAAAAAGCTAAATCATTCTCGACTTGAATACATCAGTATTAAAACCATCAGAAAAAATCCAGTCAACCAATGCATTTAAAAGTTTAGATGTACTTGATACAAAAGTGGGGTCAAACCTCGTAATTCGAGTCGTTGAAACATCAACCACGAAACCTTAGCCTAGTCCTAGGACTATGCTAGCAAGACATGTGCCTGATGGTAAGCAAGATGCCTGCCACATAACAGCACTGTGACACACAGGTATTGGAACATGTAGAGTCCAAATCATTACCTAGCACTGCACTACGCTCGTCAGCCGGAGATCTAAGATATTATATCTCTTAAGCCCAGTAATTTGTCTAAAACATTGCCCTTCTGTACCGGAACACAGTAACGCTTACACATCAATGCTTGGCGTGATGATCGAGCCAGTTGTGTGGACGCAGGGTTGAACCTGGGCGTGCGTCAGTGCGGCGCCGGCATCGACAACGTGGAGCTGCCGGCGTGGGCGGCGGACGCGCGGCTGTTCACGCTGGCGCACCGGCAGGCGCTGGAGGCGCGCCACGTCACCGAGGCGCTGCCGCACTGGATCGACCTGGTCTTCGGCTACAAGCAGACCGGCCAGCCCGCCAGGGACGCCATCAACGTCTTCCCTGCCTGCGTGAGTATCCTCTACCGCTTTCGTGCCCCTGGTGACATCTTCGCCCTACACTAATAGACTTGTTTTTTTGTCAAAGTTAAGCTGAGCGTGGGTAACTTGAATAATCCGATTTGTTATTATATTGATGACATCCTGATTGTAACCAATGCGGAAGATTTCCTTTGGCAGCTGCCTTTGCTTGGTGGGAAGTGTAACGAAGCTGGAAGCAAACCAGCTTCCAAAACGTCAATCTTAATCCGAAACAGCTGTTTTAGATATTGAGATATCCGAAAAGAGGAGCTTGATAGTCAATATGAAGATATGACGCACCCCGTATGAAATATAACCAACTCGACACAATTTCAGTTTCTTTCTCTATCCAGAACGCGAACTTATCGCTGCCGAATAATGGAACTGCTACAACCAGAGAAAAATCATAATCAATTTATTGATAACAATTGTTACAGGTCATATTACTGATTGTTAACAATGTGTAACTTATTTAATTTACCACATATACCTGTTCTCTTCAAATGTTCTTTTTCGATAACAAATAGATATAGTGATCTTTATGAAACGGAAAAGAGTCTAGTAGTTTGTCCTTAGGCGTTTGTCCGTATATCTTGTGCTTCCTTGTTTTGTATCTGGGTTATCACGATTCGTTCTCGGCTCGTAAAGGCAGGCAGGCAATAATATCTGTATTCTGCAGAATTCTAATGAATAGTGATTCAGTTCCGTGTTGATGTCTGATCATCTGGTGTTCTCCCGCAGACGTACTACGGGTTCTCGCCCGAGTCGCTGGCGGACGAGAACGACCGCATGGCGGCCGCGGACATGGTGCGGCTGTACGGGCAGGCGCCGCGCCAGCTGCTGCGCGCGCCGCACCCCAGCGTGCAGCCCGCGCTCACCGCGCCGCCGCTCGAGGAGGTGCGTGCGACTGTATGACGACTTTCTAAATAAAGCTGCCAAAATGAGATGGTGACGGAAAAGGAGATGATTGCAGATCATTTTCATGACGACTTTCAAGCTTGGTGATGTATTGGTTATACGGGTTCTAAATTTGACTCTGCATTGGAAGACAATAATAATTAATCTTTTTCATTTTGATCGTTTAGTAAACTTTAGTGATTCTAAGTATGAAGCCTAGGGTATTGATGACTTTTCTAAAGATGTTCTCGATGTGATTGCCGAAAAGTAATTAAGTTAAGTTTAAGCTAAATCGACAACAGGTGATTAATTTTTGACAAGAATCTATTAGTGATTTAAAAGTTTTAGATTGTAGAACATTGCTGCATCATATTGAAATCACGGAATGTTTTGTCAGACGGGCGTGGTGTCGGGCGTGACGGGGCTGCGCTGGGGCCGGTACTGCGGCTCGCCGGCGCTGGCGGCGCCCGGCGTCACCGCGCGCCGCGTGTGCGCCGGCGCAGCCTCGCTCGCCGTGCTGCCGGCCGCGCGCGCAGCCGCCGCGCTCACCCGCGCCACCAACCTCGTCGCGCTCGCAGGTACGTAGCCCGGCCCCGGCCCGACCGCGCTCACCCGCGCCACCAACCTCGTCGCGCTCGCAGGTACGTACCCCGGCCCCGGCCCGACCGCGCTCACCCGCGCCACCAACCTCGTCGCGCTCGCAGGTACGTAGCCCGGCCCCGGCCCGACCGCGCTCACCCGCGCCACCAACCTCGTCGCGCTCGCAGGTACGTAGCCCGGCCCCGGCCCGACCGCGCTCACCCGCGCCACCAACCTCGTCGCGCTCGCAGGTACGTACCCCGGCCCCGGCCCGACCGCGCTCACCCGCGCCACCAACCTCGTCGCGCTCGCAGGTACGTAGCCCGGCCCCGGCCCGACCGCGCTCACCCGCGCCACCAACCTCGTCGCGCTCGCAGGTACGTAGCCCGGCCCCGGCCCGACCGCGCTCACCCGCGCCACCAACCTCGTCGCGCTCGCAGGTACGTAGCCCGGCCCCGTCCCGACCGCGCTCACCCGCGCCACCAACCTCGTCGCGCTCGCAGGTACGTAGCCCGGCCCCGGCCCGACCGCGCTCACCCGCGCCACCAACCTCGTCGCGCTCGCAGGTACGTAGCCCGGCCCCGTCCCGACCGCGCTCACCCGCGCCACCAACCTCGTCGCGCTCGCAGGTACGTAGCCCGGCCCCGGCCCGACCGCGCTCACCCGCGCCACCAACCTCGTCGCGCTCGCAGGTACGTAGCCCGGCCCCGTCCCGACCGCGCTCACCCGCGCCACCAACCTCGTCGCGCTCGCAGGTACGTAGCCCGGCCCCGGCCCGACCGCGCTCACCCGCGCCACCAACCTCGTCGCGCTCGCAGGTACGTAGCCCGGCCCCGGCCCGACCGCGCTCACCCGCGCCACCAACCTCGTCGCGCTCGCAGGTACGTAGCCCGGCCCCGTCCCGACCGCGCTCACCCGCGCCACCAACCTCGTCGCGCTCGCAGGTAGGTAGCCCGGCCCCGGCCCGACCGCGCTCACCCGCGCCACCAACCTCGTCGCGCTCGCAGGTACGTAGCCCGGCCCCGTCCCGACCGCGCTCACCCGCGCCACCAACCTCGTCGCGCTCGCAGGTACGTAGCCCGGCCCCGGCCCGACCGCGCTCACCCGCGCCACCAACCTCGTCGCGCTCGCAGGTACGTAGCCCGGCCCCGTCCCGACCGCGCTCACCCGCGCCACCAACCTCGTCGCGCTCGCAGGTACGTAGCCCGGCCCCGGCCCGACCGCGCTCACCCGCGCCACCAACCTCGTCGCGCTCGCAGGTACGTAGCCCGGCCCCGTCCCGACCGCGCTCACCCGCGCCACCAACCTCGTCGCGCTCGCAGGTACGTAGCCCGGCCCCGGCCCGACCGCGCTCACCCGCGCCACCAACCTCGTCGCGCTCGCAGGTACGTAGCCCGGCCCCGGCCCGACCGCGCTCACCCGCGCCACCAACCTCGTCGCGCTCGCAGGTACGTAGCCCGGCCCCGTCCCGACCGCGCTCACCCGCGCCACCAACCTCGTCGCGCTCGCAGGTACGTAGCCCGGCCCCGGCCCGACCGCGCTCACCCGCGCCACCAACCTCGTCGCGCTCGCAGGTACGTAGCCCGGCCCCGGCCCGACCGCGCTCACCCGCGCCACCAACCTCGTCGCGCTCGCAGGTACGTAGCCCGGCCCCGGCCCGACCGCGCTCACCCGCGCCACCAACCTCGTCGCGCTCGCAGGTACGTAGCCCGGCCCCGGCCCGACCGCGCTCACCCGCGCCACCAACCTCGTCGCGCTCGCAGGTACGTAGCCCGGCCCCGTCCCGACCGCGCTCACCCGCGCCACCAACCTCGTCGCGCTCGCAGGTACGTAGCCCGGCCCCGGCCCGACCGCGCTCACCCGCGCCACCAACCTCGTCGCGCTCGCAGGTACGTAGCCCGGCCCCGGCCCGACCGCGCTCACCCGCGCCACCAACCTCGTCGCGCTCGCAGGTACGTAGCCCGGCCCCGGCCCGACCGCGCTCACCCGCGCCACCAACCTCGTCGCGCTCGCAGGTACGTAGCCCGGCCCCGGCCCGACCGCGCTCACCCGCGCCACCAACCTCGTCGCGCTCGCAGGTACGTAGCCCGGCCCCGGCCCGACCGCGCTCACCCGCGCCACCAACCTCGTCGCGCTCGCAGGTACGTAGCCCGGCCCCGGTGTGACCGCGCGCCGCGACCTACTTCGTGGTGATGTAACTTATATAAAAGGTAGGTATTTGTGGACGCCTTTTGCTTCTAATCAGGATGAGATCAGATGATAACATACAACATATACTTATTTACTAAAAAAAGATATCTATATATATATATATACTTTCTTTTTTTTTAATCTATTTATTTACACTTTTTGAAGTGAAAACTTCTTTAGGCGCGTTATAGACAGAATTTTCGTGGGCTGTGAAATGGATTAATGATCACGTGATCATCACGCTCGGATATGATAAGAAATTTCGGGTAAACTCGGGATGCTAGAGCGAGAAAGATAATTGTTAGAGGAGGACATGGGACAATACATACTCTTACTCTCTCTCGCTGCTCACTACCAGTACCAGTGTTGACTGACACCTTAGCGACTTTCTCGCTGAAACTGGCGAATTTTTAAACTTTTTTATCACGACATTAACTTCTAGGTACTTACCACATCAATTGAACCTGTCACGAAATGTTAAATTTGCATTTCACGTCCATTTCAAAAAAGTTATTGTTGTAATATTTTATCACAGCACTTACACTACGTAAACACACAAAATGATACCCATTTTCATAAGAAAGTGCTTACACAAATACACTATAACACAACATATTTATGCATTTTTAGCGAAATACATAAATATGACATAACTAAATAGCAAACACTAAAAACTTGTGAGTCAAACGGCATATTCGACCCGCGTAATTGTTTTTTTAAATTTATTCTTAGCCATGGATACTAATCATTCAGCCGTAAACGTTTTAAATTAAAATTATTTAGTAGTCTTTATATAGTTAAGTATTTCTTATTTTAGTGTTCACTTCTGCCGTGCGGTTTTAAGCGCACACATTTTTTTTTTTCTAGTAGGTATTCTGGTATTGGAACCCCTGTTAGGGTATAGGCCTCCTCCAGCTCATTCCAGGTATCTCTTTCTTTTGCTTTTATTATCCAGTCTGTCCCTGCTGCAGCCAATATATCGTCTGACCATCTTTTTCTCGGGCGACCTGATGTTCGTTTTCCGTAAGGTCCTTTCCATTTCGTAATTCCTAACGTCCATCTTTTATCTGTATAACGTGCTAGGTGACCAGCCCATCGCCACTTTCTTGTTAAAGCAAAGTGCAGGGCATCTATTACTTTAGTTTTTTTTCTTTCTAATGTTTTCACTTTTTATTCTGTGTCTTCTTCTTATCTTTAGCACGCTTCTCTTCATTGCCCTTTGACATGTGACCAATTTGGTTTTTATTTTGTTACTGTAGGTCCACGTCTGGCAACCATAGGTAAGAGTTGGCAATATGCAAGTGTCCAACGCTATCTTTTTGAGTTGCAGAGAGAAGTTACCTTTCAAGATCTCCTTCAACGACCAGAATTTTCTCCAGCTTATGTTAACTCGTCGTTCAACTTCGTCTTCTTCGTTATGATCGTCGAAAGATATCTGTTTGCCCAAATAAATATACGTTTGTACATATTCCAATGATTTTCCATTTAGGATCACAGGATTTCTGTAGCTATTTGTCATTATTTTTGTTTTGTCCTCATTCATTTTTAAACCAATAGTTTCGCTTTTGTCACTCAGAGAGGATATCATCGTTTCTAATTTTTTACTTGATTCAGCGAAGATAACAATATCGTCTGCAAACCTTAGGTGAGTCAGACGCCGACCTCCCACTTCGATTCCTTCTGTTTGCCAGTCTAGATGAGCAAAGATGTCTTGTAGTACTGCCACAAAAAGTTTTGGTGACAGTGGATCCCCTTGTCGCACTCCTCTACTGATTTGTATTTCTGACCCACGTTTTTCTAATTTTACTCTACTGAAACTGCCGTCGTAAATGTTTCTAAGTACTGCTACGTATTTATTGTGTATTTTACATTTGTTTAAAGCTTCCCAAATAGAGTTTTGTGAAATTGTATCGAATGCTTTTGCATAATCGATATATGCTATATACAATGGCCTATTGAACTCTTTGAACTTCTCTATAATTTGTTGCATAACGTGTATGTGATCCGTTGTTGAAAAAGTAGGGCGGAAACCAGCTTGTTCAATTGGTTGAAAACTATCGATATCAGGTCCTATTCTGGTTTGTAAAATCGATGTAAACAATTTAGACACACTTGGAAGCAAGCTTATGGGTCGGTAGTTACCAATATCCTGAGGATCACCCTTTTTGTAAAGTAGGATTATATCGGACCTCTTCCACTGGTGTGGTACACATGGTGTGTTTTGCACATTTAAGAAAGGGAAATCCACTGACAGTCATAGATTTCACTAGCAGTGTGATACGCAACATAGAATTGAAAAATAAAGTGGTATGTATTTTTCTCGACTTCTCGAAGGCGTTTGACACTGTTCCTATTCCACTTTTGCTTCAAAAGCAAGAGGCGCATAGACATACGTGATGTAGTTCTAGTTTTTTTTGTTCGAGACTACCTCACGGTTAGGACGTCATGTGGCAAAATAGATAACTTTGTAGGTTCTGACAGAATCATTTCATACGGAGTTACTCAGGGTAGCGTGGTAGGCTCTACTTTATTAGTAACTCTACTTTATTAGTAACTAATAACTTAAATTATGCCAATGACACGGACATTTTACAGCACGGCAAAAACTGGGATGAGGTACGTAAAAACGCGGAATATACACTCATGGTCGTCAGGGCTTCCTTAAAAGAGAACACACTCTCATTAAATCTTGAGAAGACGAAGTTTGTGGCGTTTTCTGGAAACAAAAATCGGAACTGTGCTGTAGGATAATCCATATTAATTATACTGCGCTTCGGTGTGGGGCGGTACCTACACTACTAGCATGAAATGTTTGGAAGTAGCCTAGAGGGCAGTTCTGAAGGTTAAGATGGGTACACCATACAGGTTTCCGACTGCCGAACTATACGGGTTGTGTTCTGTAAGGAAATGAGTTTTGCGTCCGATCGACGGGATAGTTTTGACACAGTATAAAGAAATACTACCAGTAGTTCAGCGCCTTTGATCTTGAAAGAAACGCCGATAATGTCTAGACACGGGTAGGATTGTCGCAAACACCAAATACAACCACCAAAATAAAATTAAAACATACGAAAGGCGTCAGCCGTCAGCGCTCCTGCAATACAAACATTGTTCGTTCCACACGCTTCCCGCGTCTCGCCCCGCACGATTGCCCCATCTAGACGGCTTCGTCAACCGACTGTATGATGTTATTAGTCTATTGAGTAGGTGATATATATATTGATGAGTGGTATCCCCCGGCGCAGGCGAGAGCGGAGTGTCGGGCGCGGAGCCGGCGCTGGGGCTGGTGTCGTGGGGGCACTCCGACAACATCGTGCGGCTCAAGCGCCGCCGCGACGCGCCGCCCGACCTGCTGCTGCACACGCCCGCGCTCGACCAGGTACGCACACATGTCACACATCACTCTCTCAAAGGAGGTCACAAAAGTGGTTCCGCTTCTATTGGTAATACCTTTCGAGACTGACAACGCTAACAATTATTTCAGGATTTCGTTTTGATGGATTGAGCATAACTTGATAAAAAAAGATTTTAGTGGATAAATTATTGATGATAACCGCAATCATTTCTGAAATAAGCTGTAACGCAGTTATTTTCATTTAGCTTGTCCTGTTTGTTTGAGTTAAATCTAGTTCTTGACATTTACATCATCTCTTTCTATATTCTTATTGCCAGAATGATCTGATAAGTATTTCGTACACAGCTATAGTTCTGATGACAATACATTTATTTTCGACAACACTAAAAATATTTAAAATGAGAACTTCTTTAGGCGTTCTGAGCACTTCTTGGGTGGAAAAAAGCATGAAACTCGTGTTATCGTCACCTGACGCTTTTCGAAAACACTTTTTGAAGTGAAAACTTCTTTTGGTGCGCCTAGACAAATTTTTCGTGGGGTGTGAATTGAATTCTCGCGTCACGCTCGGGTATGATAAGAAATCTTCGGGTAAACTCGGGACCATGGGCATTGGCCATCTAGAAATGCATCAGCCAATGGGAAATGCTGAAAGGGTGTGGGCCTGGCCAGCATGGCATGTCCATCTAAAAATGCGC
The DNA here is from genome assembly GCA_963693475.1 of Ectropis crepuscularia. NCBI lineage: Eukaryota > Metazoa > Arthropoda > Insecta > Lepidoptera > Geometridae > Ectropis > Ectropis crepuscularia. Next base: position 722,711 of record OY856342.1, on the reverse strand, counting down.
AAGCCAATGGGAAATGCTGACGCATTTCTAGATGGCCATGCCACGATGGTCAGGCCACGCCCTCCGGTTACGCCCGTGTAGTTTCCATCAAATTCTGAGATATAAGTTTTCACTTCTATCGGCAGTTCCTATGACTGCCAATTTTTTTCTCTTATCTTCATGTTCTTGTAGGGCCTAAGCCTAAGAGCACGTACTTATGTGGTAAGATTTAGTATATAAGCAGATGACAGCGGTAGAGCGATTAGTCTCTCGCCCCGCGTCACTTGTGTATTAAGAGCAATATAGTCAGCAGTTTATACAGTGACGTGGTTTCATTTCCTCTCCAGTACCAGTAACACCTACAGTGGTGACCCCGACGTGATTACTGGTACTGTGGTAGTGGTAGGTGTTACTGGTACTGGAGAGGAAATGAAACCACGTCACTGTATAAACTGCTGACTATATTGCTCTTAATACACAAGTGACGCGGGGCGAGAGACTAATCGCTCTACCGCTGTCATCTGCTTATATACTAAATCTTACCACATAAGTACGTGCTCTTAGGCTTAGGCCCTACATACACCCCTTTCTTAAAAAAAAGAGAAAAACATTTAACAACCCAAAAAAAATTACTTATATCACAAATTGTTTTCATTATAAAATTACGATCAACTCGTCACATGTTTCTTCCACTTGTTTAGCTAGCACATTTTTCCTTCCGTGCTAACCTTGGCCTATTGACATCGAACCGCTTTGCTGACTCAGCGTTCTAGTTTGCACTATTGACTATTTACTTATATTTCCTATTACGTGACGCATATCACTTGCAATCCAATCTTTAAAATATACAATACCCGAATAAATCGCCAGAAGTTCCTTGTCGTATACACAGTACTTTTTCTGGGATTCCGTGGGCTTCTTTGCAAAAATAATCGAGGGTTCTCCAAATACCCTTTTCCTTCTGTGCAATAACGCGCCTATACTAATGTCTGACGCGTCTGTCATAAGGGATAACCTTGCCCCTGGACCCGGGTCCTATAACTTGGCAGCATTTTGTAAGCTTTCCTTACTTTTCAACGCTCTAATTGCCTCTATAGCCCATATTGTCCCTTTTCCTTGCACATTGTCTGTCAATATCTATCAAAAATTCTCTATACTCTTGCAGCGTTTGGTATGTATGCTCTATAAACATTTTACATACCCAAAAAACCTGCGTAACTACTCTACTGTCTCCGGTTTGAGATAGTCCTGAATAACCTTGACTTTGTCAGGTGTTCCGTATAATCGGGCAACATTAAAGATCATAGCGGATCTATGGTTTACAGCTGTCAACTTGTGACGTCTTGCTTTTTTTCGCTGGAACGAAACGACGCGTTTTATATGATTCTGGTTTTTTTCTGGTGTTTTTCTGGTGATAAAAACGTACGTAACGTAATAGTGCTACAGGAAGAGGCTATTAATTATTGGAACACTCTGGATTGGTGCTGGAAGACCACAGAGTGAAAGCGGGCTGCGGGATCGGCCACCTTTCTCCAACGCAGGATCGTTGTCTGGACGGACGAGAGATCTACGGAAGCTAGTCTGGTTTGCGATTCCCTATTTTCCCTTGTGTTTCCGTTCCCTGTTTTCCCATCGATCAAACCGGACTTGAGCGACGCCGGGAAGCACAAGTAAGTGTTAATGTTATAGACATTGTGGGGGTGAAAAGTTAAAATCGACATAACGGCATTTAATTTGTATAAGGTCTTGCTGATGGGCCCCGAGACGGTAATTTCTGGCTAAATTATCATACATTTTTTGGTAGAAAGAGCGTGGTTGTCGTGAATATACCCCCATAATATAAATAAAATTGTTTATTGTTTTCTCTCACATAGAAGTTTTACATTACAGAGATATAAATCAAGTACATTTATTAGAGGTAGATTATCTATGTGAGAGACTGGTGTCTGTACTAGGAAAACCTGTATGACAGATCACCAGACTCTCCAACATTAGTGGTGACAATGGATAGGTAAGTACTTTTTTAATATATGAACATGTAGATGTTAATTATTATTAGATGTAAGAGAGAGCACAAAATGTAAGTAAATATAGTGTGTGTGTGTGTGTGTGTGTGTGTCTGTGTGTGTGTGTGTGTGTGAAAGAGGGTGTGTCGATGTGTGTGTGTGCGTGTGTGTGAGGTATTTGAGGGTGTGTTTGAGTGTGTGCAGATGTATGCTCGTGTGTGATTGTATATGGGATGATTTGATCGTTACATGGATTTCATATTTAATTATTTCAGTATAGCGAGTAATTGTTCAGTGTCGTCATAATTAAGGGTCTTTAAAAAGTTTGAGGTATTTTTTTTACATTTAAGTTTTTGTAGGGGGTAAATTTCGATTTTAGCATTAATTTTGTTATATAAATAGCCCCCAAGAAAGCCAAAGAATTTTTCAGAGAAAGCTGTGGACCACTGGTACGTTGAGGGGCATACCAAGTGTTTCAGCCGTTTATTGACTAAAGATGATGGGTTATAGTCAAGTTGAACATGTTGTTTTAGGATAATGTTCAGGATGGGGTGCGGGGTTCGGGAACCTCCGCGTGGTGCACCCCGGGCATCACACAACAACTTGCCCCGGCGGCATCTTGTTGTGCGATGGCTAATCTCGGACGAGACGGAAGGGCTTCTACACGTGACCCGAGAGGGCCGCGCGTAGAAGCCTAGATGGTGCGGGGTTCCCTGGGAGCTGTCTGCTATGCAGAGAGCTCCCAGGTGGACCAAGGGGAGGAGAGGTGAGAGATCGGTGAGATGCTGTGCGTGGCGACATCTAACGTTTTCGTTGGATGTCGCGACGCACAGAACCCAAATCTCAAGGTTCGGGGGTCGCCGAGGGGAGTGTCTGGCACGTGAGTCCGAGATCGCGCTGCTTACAGGGCGCGGTCTCGGGCTTGCGATCCAGGCATGGTCGGCGGGAGGCCGGCCGCTAGACCCCCACCCAGGGGAGCTATACCCTCCAATGTAGCAAACAACATAAATGCATCACGGTGGTTTCAAAGGATTTACCCAGGAGGGTCCCCGAGAGGGGGAATCCCTCCACGTCTCGCGAGAGACGTGCAGCCCCGCGTACTCTGGGGGGGGCGAAAACCACAACATTGATAACACTAACGAACACGGCTTGCGTACACCTGACACTGATAGCATGAGAACGGGCACTGAGACGGGAATGACGAGGGAGGCACGCGTGGTGCTCACGCGTGTCGAGGCGGCGGTGACGGCGGACGACAGTGACGAATCCGCCGGTAGTTTGAGGCTGGAGCTGTCGTTACCCGGCTCCCCCTCCGAGGGACGCTCTCGTAAGAGAAGCCTGGAGAGGGAGGGCTACGACAGTTGCCGCTCCCACTCCTGCTCCGGGTCCAGTGATACCTTGGAGGGCCCAACGGCCACCAAGGTACCCGCTGCCCGGAGAGGGAGAGGGAGAGGCAGGGGCAGGCCGCCTACTACTAGCGGCGAATTCGTCGGCTTGGCCAAATCGCGGGCCGAGCTCAGCCTCGCGAGGGCGGAAGAGCAGCGCCTGCTGCTCGAGGAGGAGCTCTCCGACGAGCAGCAGGCGAGGAGCGAGAGGGCGAGGTCCCTCTTCGCGAGGCGGCGGGAGGCCCCCGAGTTCGGCGGAGTTGACTCCGTCGAACTCGCCAGGGTGGTGAAGGACTCGGTGGCCACCATAACATCGGTGGCCACCAGGTCCGGAAACCTCAAGGGCACGTTCGTGCGCGCCTTGAAGGAGGCAGCAACTGCGGTTGATGCCTCCTTCAAGGAGCTCAACGAGCGTACGGCCACGGAGGAGGTGGCTCTCCTGAGGGAGGCCAATAAGAAGCTCATGTCGGAACTCGCTGAGATCCGACGTGAGCTCGCGGAGCTGAAAGCTGCACGGGAGAGACTGACTCCGGCCCCGGCAGCTACAGTTCCGCCCCCTCCCTTGGGACAGTCGCCTCCTCTGGAGGACGTGATGCGGGCGGTCATGGTGCAGGTGGGCACCATGATCTCCGCCCGCTTTGCGGGGTTGGAGGAGCGGCTGCTCCCTCCACAGCGACTCAGGCCCCCTCTTGCGGCGGATAGGCGCAGGGAGGAGCCGCCGCCGGTGCCTAGCACCTCGACTGCTGCGTCCGGCTCTGCGCCTGCGCCAAAAAGGCGCAGGCGCAAAGCTGGGAGGCCACAGCCTCCACCACTGCCAGAGAATCTTCTTCTTGAAACCGCGACTGCGACTTCGCGACCGGCTCCCTCGTTGGAGACCTGGTCCGAAGTCGTCAGACGCGGTTCCAAGAAGAAGAAGAAGAAGAAGGCGGCGCAAGGGCCGCGGTCAACCCCGGCTAAGGCGAAGACCCCTAAACTCCGCCCCCCCCGTACTGCAGCGGTGGTCATCACGCTGCAGCCGGGAGCGGAGGAGAGGGGTCTCTCCTACGCCAGGGTGTTGGGGGAGGCCAGGGGTCGCATTGACCTCGCGGCCCTCAACCTCCCGCCCTTGAGAATGCGCACCACCATGACGGGGGCGCGCATTCTCGAGGTACCGGGAGAAGAACGAGAGGCCAAGGCTGACTGCCTGGCCTCAAAACTGAGAGAGGTATTCGGCAACTCCAAGGAGTTGACGGTGTCGCGCCCGACCCTCACCGCAGATTTGCGTGTGAGTGGTTTGGACGACTCCGTCGACTCCGAGGAGTTGACGAGAGTTCTGGCGCGGGCAGGAGGATGCCCAGCGCCAGAAATCAAGCCGGGGGACATAAGGCGGGGCCCAGGTGGCATGGGCACCGCCTTTGTCAGGTGTCCCGTCGTTGCCGCCAAGAAATTGGTGGCAAACGGCGGGCGCCTGTTGGTGGGTTGGGTGGCGGCGTCGGTCAAGCTCTTGGAAGCGAGACCACGCCGCTGCTTCCGCTGCCTTGCACTGGGCCACGTTCAGGCCCAGTGCAGGTCAGCAGTTGACCGCAGCGAAGAATGCTATCGCTGCGGTCAACTTGGCCACAAGGCCAAAGCTTGCTCGGCCGCCCCGCGCTGCTCCCTTTGTGCAGCAGCGGGAAGGCCTGCGGGGCACCTGTCGGGGACCAGCGCCTGTGCTGAGCCCTCATCAAAGACAGGTGCTCCCAGTCTGTCAGTCTGGCAGTCTGCTGCGACCAGCTCCGGGTCGCAGCTGACCGGCTCCACTCCAGAGCAGCGAGGCAGCATGGAGGAAAGTTAGTATGGCGCCCATACTAACTTTCCTCCAGGCCAATATCAATCACTCCGCCCGTGCACAGGACCTTTTGCTCCAGTGCATGGCGGAGCGATTGATCACGGTGTGTGTGGTGGCCGAACCATACCGGGTCCCCCCCAGGTCGGACTGGGTCGGGGACCTGGATGGTCTGGTGGCAATCACCACACAGTCGCCGGCCCTCTCGCCCACTCTCGACAAAGTCACTAGGGGAAGTGGCTTTGTCGCGACTGAGGTGGGAGGCACCGTGGTGGTGGGGGTGTACTTTTCTCCCAACAGGGTCCTTGCCGAGTTCGAGAGATTTCTCGGCGAGGTAGGGACCCTGGTGGGACGGAGTCGCCCCCGCCAAGTCATCGTCCTCGGTGACCTCAACGCCAAATCTGTGGCGTGGGGGTCATCGACGACAGATGCAAAGGGGAGGGAGCTGGGGGAGTGGCTCGCGGAAGCGGGGCTCTGTGTCCTCAATAGAGGCACAGAGCACACGTGCGTGCGGCAATGGGGAGGGTCGGTGGTCGATGTGACCTTCGCCACCCCGGAGCTCGCACGCCGTGTCCACAACTGGAGGGTGCTGGTCGATGAGGAGACACTATCCGATCACCGCTACATATCGTTTAGTGTCTCCCCATCGACAGCGGACGGAGGACAGGGAGCCTCCCTGCCGGTGACGGGCCCGCGATGGGGGTTGAAGCGCCTGGACTTGGAGAAGCTGCAGGAGGCAGCCATTGTCCAGGCGTGGAACCCTGCTCTATCACCACCGGTAGACCTAGACGCGGAGGCCGATGCGCTGTGCATGGCGATGTCGCACGTTTGCGATGCCGCCATGCCCCGCGTAAAGGCCCTCCCAATAAAGCGTCAGGTCTACTGGTGGTCGGAGGAGATTGCGGAGCTCCGGCGGTGCTGCGTAGTGAGGAGGCGCCACTACCAGCACTACCGGCGGAGGAGGCTCCAGGAGCCGGCGGAGTTGGACGCCCGCTATGCCGCCTACAGGGCGGCGTCGCGGGCTCTCCGCACTGCCATCGCCGAGGCCAAGTCGGCATCGTGGAGCCAGCTGCTGGAGACACTGGACCGTGATCCGTGGGGGCGTCCCTACTTGTTGGCGAGGCGAAAGCTTCGCCCATGGACGCCTCCAGTCACCAGCATGCTGGAGCCACGATTCCTGCGGCGGGTGGTCGAGGGACTGTTCCCGGCTAGCCCGGGAACCGACTTTGTCCCTCCCACGGCGATGGTGGCGCGGACCGAAGACTCCGCCGAGGAGGAGGAGGGGGAGGAGGACGAGCTTCTCGACGTCTCCGAGGGAGAGTTGGGAGCCGCCGTCCTGAGAATGAGGGCCAAGGACACGGCGCCGGGGCCTGATGGCATACCCGGCCGTGCTTGGGCCCTCGCTCAGGACGCCCTCGGCCCTCGCCTCCGGGATCTCCTGAGTCGCTGCATGCGCGAAGGGAGATTCCCGAGGCGATGGAAGAGGGGGAAGCTCGTCCTCCTCCGGAAGGAGGGGCGGCCCGCGGACGAACCCTCGGGGTATCGTCCGATTGTGCTGCTTGACGAGGCGGGCAAGCTCTTGGAGCGTATTATCGCTGCCCGCCTCGCCAAGCACCTCGACAGGGTGGGCCCGAACTTGTCCGAAAGGCAGTTCGGGTTTCGTAGAGGTCGTTCGACAATTGACGCTATTCGTCTTGTCAACGACCTCTACGAGGGTGTATCCGGGGACGGGGTGTTGTTGGCGGTGTCGCTAGACATAGCGAACGCCTTCAACTCCCTGCCCTGGATCACCATAAAAGAGGCGCTGGGGTACCATAGAGTGCCCCGGTACCTGCGGCGCCTCCTTGGGGACTATCTCTCCGACAGAGAGATAGTCTACCCAAGAAGGGATGGAGAAGGTTCCAGCCCCATGTCACGAGGGGTTCCACAGGGGTCTGCTCTCGGGCCACCCCTGTGGAACCTCGGCTACGACTGGGTGCTGAGGTGCGGTAACCTGCCTGGCATCAGCTTAATCTGTTACGCTGATGACACGCTGGTTACCGCAAGGGGGGGGACCTTTCGCCAGGCGGCGATCCTGGCCACTGCGGGTGTAGCGGCCGTGGTGGCCAGGATTAGGAGTTTGGGCCTGGAGGTGGCGCTCCACAAGTCCGAGGCCATCTGCTTTCATGATGGCCCCAGACGAGCGCCACCTGCAGGCGCCAACATTGTGGTGGGTGGGGTTTCCATCCCTGTCAAGCCGACACTGAAATATCTCGGTGTCGTGCTTGACAGCAGATGGAACTGGGGGCCGCATCTGCGTCAACTAACCCCCAAGTTGACGCAGACTGCGGCGGCGTTGGGCCGTCTTCTGCCCAATATGGGAGGCGGTGGAGCGCGCTGCCGTCACCTTTACATGACGGTGGTGCGCTCCATGGCCATGTACGGTGCTCCCATATGGGCAAGAAGGTTGGGCCGCGGGGAGGAGGCTCTCCTCCACAGCGCCCAGAGGGTGATGGCCGTGAGAGTGTGTCGGGGCTACCGCACACTCTCTCACGAGGTGGCATGCGTCCTTGCGGGATCGCTGCCTTGGTGCCTAGAGGCCGAGGTTTTATCCTCGGTCTACTGGCGCCTGGTGCGAGCCCAAGAGGACGAGCTGTGCCCTGCCCCACAGGAGGTGGTGCGGTGGCGCAGCGATGCCAGGGCCATTGCTCTGGGGAGGTGGAGGGAGCGGATTCTCTCTGGATCCACTCGGAGGGGGGCCGGCGCTCGACGGCTCCTCGAGGCGCTGCGGCCCATACTCACTGAGTGGGTCCAGAGAGACCATGGGGTACTCACCTTCCGGACTACACAGATTCTCTCGGGACACGGTTGTTTCGGGAGATATCTGTGTAGGGTTGCCGGAAGGGAAGAGACCCCGGTGTGCCACCGGTGCGGTTGCGCGGAAGACACCGCGCAACACGCACTGGAGGCATGCCCGGGGGAAGAGGACGCGCGACGTTCCCTAGTCGCGGTCCTGGGGGCAGATCTCTCATTGCCGACCATCTTGCCCAAGATGCTCGACAATGAGAGATCATGGGAAGCTTTCGTCTCCTTCTGCGAGACTACTGTCTCACGGAGGGAGACGGAGGAGCGAGAGAGGGAACTCGACCCTCTCGCTCCTCCTTGCAGGAGGAAGCGGACACGCGGGCGAGCCACTAGGGCTCGCACCCCGTCTCCGCTCGGAGGGCCTGGGCCATCGGGCACTGCCTGATGGCCCACGCTCCTCCCGAGGTGGGGGACGCGCTGTTATAAGGTTTACAGCGCGTCCCAGGAGCCACAATGCGGGGGTTCCGACCCCCCGCGAGGCGGGCCCGAAAGGGTGAATGGTGGTGTCAGAGTTACGCGGGCGAATGCGAAAGCGGTTCCGCAACTCTGACACGGCACCATGGTAGGCGAAACCTTTGTGAAGGGGGTTTAGTTGGTAGGGGTGCCCTTCTGGCACCGAGTCCAGCACGACGTGCGTAACTGCATTCCCCTACACAATAAAAAAAAAAAAAAAAAAAAAAAAAAAAAAAAAAAAAAAGGATAATGTTCAGGATAAACAATTGACGTACCGACAAAACATCGGATTTGGCGTACAAATCTTTTGTGGGAAACCTAAACGGCAAGGAGAGGCTCACTTTTAGAACTGCTCTTTGAGCTCTTTCTAGTTTTAGCAGAACAGTCTTACCCACTCCACCCCATACTGTTATGCAGTAGGTCATAATTGACTGTCCTAGGGCCAGGTAAACCATTTTAATAATTTTAGGGTCTGCAATGTTTCGGAGATTTTTGAACAAATATATCAACCTACGTGTTCTACAGGAAAGAAGATCAATATGCTGCTTGAAGTTCAAGGTATTATCTATCATAACTCCTAAATACTTTATGGCAAAAACACGTGATAGATGGTTACAGCTACATGAGGAACATGTTGCAGAGGAGTGGGCAGTTATGAAGAAGTCATCGTGAATATTAAGGTGCTTATTGACTATGGAGAAAGGTATGTATTTAGATTTCTCAACATTTAGTGTCAGATCATTATGTATGAGCCAAGAAGACACAGTATTAAAACCCTGTTGTGCGGCACTATATACCTCTTCCCAAGTATCGCCATGGAAGATGAGAGCGGTGTCATCAGCAAAAGTCACGATCTTACCATTGATCAGCTGAAGGTTACACAGGTCATTAATATAGGTCAGGAACAGAGTAGGACCAAGGACGCTGCCCTGCGGTACACCATAGGTGATGGGAAGATCATCGCTTACAAGGTCACCCACTCTGACTCTCTGAAACCTTCCTGAGAGGTAATTTTTAAATAACTTTAACTGAGTGTCACGTATGCCTAATTTCTCTAGCTTGTTTAGTAGGAGTGGGACAGAGACCGTGTCGAATGCTTTAGCTAGATCTAAGAAGATAGCAATCACTTTCTTCCTATTATCCAACTTGGTAACTATGTGGTCAGTGAGTTCATGAACTGCATCACTAGTAGAGATTTTGGTTCTAAAGCCAAATTGAGAAGTTGACAATAAGTTTTTAGTTTCAAGAAAATGTATTAATCTTTTATTTATAATTTTTTCCAAAATTTTTGATAAGCTTGGAAGAATAGAAATGGGTCTGTAGTTGTTAACACGGTCTCTGGCACCACTCTTATATATTGGTATGACTTCAGCAAGTTTGAGCTCGGAAGGAAAAATTCCGGAGGAGAGAACAAGGTTGAATATGTATGTCAAAGGTGGTACTAAGATATCAATATATCGCTTTAGGAAGTTACCAGAAATCGTATCGCGTCCTGTAGAATTACCTTTTTTAAGATTTACGATGAGGTTACGTACTTCAGACTCATCGGTTGGCAAGAGTACAAATGAATGAAGGTGAGTGGGAAGGGCTGCGACATTTTTGTGCGGCTTAGAGCCCTGAATGGTTTCAGCGAGATTTTTGCCGATTGATACAAAGAAGTCATTAATACTATTGATGGAGTTAGTAGGGTTAGTAGCTGATATTAAATCTAGTGCAGGGTTATGTTTTTGATTAGTATGTGTTACTTGTTTAATTGTGTCCCATAACATTTTGTTATTGGTATTTGCAGCCTTTTGTAATAAACTTTTTTCGTATTCTCTTTTTAGTTTCATTAATAAGCAATTGCAGAAATTCCTATATCTTTTGTAAATTGTTTTAATGACTTCGTCATTCTGATTTTTTTTTAATTTTTTGTGTAGGCGATCCCGGTTTTTTATACATCTTAGAAGTCCTGGAGTTATCCAGGGCTTCTTAATTCGTTTACGGTTTGGAATATGTGAAACATGGGTATTGGATTTTATTTTTGATTTTAATATTGATATTAGGCTTTTTGTAGCTAGGTTTGCGTCATTGGTTTTATAAACGTCACTCAACTGAAGCTTTTCCATGTCATGATCAAGACTTGCGTAATCAATTCTCATAATAGGCAATGTTTTATTAAGATTGATTTGTTTTTCTAGTATAAAAAAGAGAGAGTCATGATCAGTGACAGTAGTTTCAGCAATGTAACATAAGGCCGGTTGCTTACTTTTAAGCATTAGGTGATCTAAACAAGTTTTGCCGTGTGTCGGTAATTGATGAGCAGGAAGAATACTAAAAGAAGCTAATAGGTTTAGATAATTAGGAGCATTGACGTCATTATTGCCCTCCATGATATCTATATTAATATCTCCTACGAGGATTATGTTGCTATAGTTTAGGCTCGAAAGTAAATCATTGAGAGACTCAATGAAAGAGTCAGTATTTTTGTAACCTGGGGGTCTATAAATAGCAACCACAATAGTATTGCTATCAAGTTCAACAGTTAGACAGTTGGCGTTGAGAAGGTTTGGTTCATTTACTGTTACCCGAATATTATTCTTATAATAAACCACTACCCCCTCATTTTGTGTTTTATTATTATGCGTTTGAGCACAATTGTATCCTTCTAATGTCGGTATGTGATGAGTATGACGCAGCCAACATTCTGTGTGAATAATGAGGTCCCAGTCTGTCTTAGCCCTGTCTAATATGGTAAGAAAATCTGGAAAGTTGCGATTTATGCTACGAATATTTTGGTGTATTAGTTTTATGCTGGCATTAGGTTTATTTATTAAGTTTTGACAGTTATCAATATCGCAAACCGCAGATTGGGCTATAGTAAACTGGTCAAGTTCAGTATTTACTTCATTTATCCAATCGAATTTTAAAGGTTATTTTTAATAAAGTGTTACAAAAATAGTACACAATAAACAAGTAAGTAACTATTGAGTTGAATATAGGCCGAAATAATAAGGTAATAGTGAGCGCTAGCGTGCTGGAAATTCTTTGTTTCATTTGATGTACATTATATTTTTTTATTGTATGAAAATTGATAGGTGTGGAGTTGTAGGATTTAGTGTAGTATGTTGATGGAATGTAGGTGTAATATGCAATATACATAGTCACCAAACAGTTCTCCACATCTGCATATCGCTGCCCATGTGGAAATACCGAGTATGTATATGTATAATTATGTTCATAGTATATAACAAAAAGTAAATTCACTATAAGCATGTAAGCGCTAGTCTGAGTGTGTAAGTTTTGCAAAAAATGTTCGGGAGGGTATGATGAACTAATTAAAAATGAGCAGGATATCTTGATAACGTCATTTTCTCTAGAAAAAAACCGGTAAGAAAGAGACAGTTTGTACTCATGTACATGATAACACAAACAAAGTATACGTATGATGTGCTGACTCTTGATTTTAGTTAGTGTTTTGTAGTATTGTGTAGAAATCTTTGTAATATTTATAGAATAAATTCCATAGAAATCATTATGTTTCGGTAAGTTGTGTGTGCATTTTGTGTAAGTACGAGTAAATAAATAAGTAATATTGTATGAAGTAGGTATGTGTTTAGTGTGTCTGTAGTGAGGTAAATATAGTTTATTATTATTATATAATCTTAGTGTGTAATTAATATGTATTTGTAAGTATATATAATATGTGTGTGTAGATTTTATGTTCTGTTTTTTAAATAAAATAAATATTATATGAAATTTATACACGCAGACGAATAAGATTCCAGTGTAAAATATTAGTATTGAATACAAAAGGTTGACAATAGTTATTAGAATAGCCGGTACAGTTGCCTTCATCGCGATGCAGCAGGAGCTACAATAAGTTACAAGTCACTTTTTTCTCAGTTTTTCAATATCATCGTCGTGGTTGATTTTGTATGCTACTGCTCCTTCTTCTTTCCTCAGGTAAATTTTCCCATAAGAAATCCAACAGTAACGGTAATTATTCTCAGAGGCAAACTTACGGGCGTAATAATAAAGGCGCCTGTCTTTAATAGTCAAGTTTTCTGAGATAAAGACTCGATTACTTGGTCCAGAAATCTTCAAGTTAGAAGTATTTAGTGTTGAATCAATATGCATCTTGTTATATTTTTTTAACGACATAATAAAGCTATCCCGTTTGAAAACTGTAGTAAAATCCGCTATTATAGGTTTAATTGTAGATTTTGTATTGGCGCGATATATATCCTTTATTTCAAGATCTTCTAGAGTTATGTTCAAAACTTCAGCTGTATTCTTGATGATATCCTTTAATTCATTTTTGGATTCGTCGGGCCGTTGAGGTACGTTTCTGATTTCAATACTGGTACTTTTCGTTTGTCTGTTTTGAAATTCCAATTGAGCCTCGAGAAACTTAATACGACTAGTCAGATCCTTATTAGCATCTTCTACTGTATGTAGTCTCGTTAAAACCTCATCGTACTTGATCGACATGAACTCAATCGCAGCTTTTATCTCGCTAGTAGATTGCAAAAGCGTAGAATATTTTTCATCTTGGTTTTCTCTCAATATTTTGAACATATCCAAAACCTCATTTTTACTAATGTCCGTCTGATCTATGCGCTTACGCTTTGAGTTTGTTTTGCGTAATTTTGTATATGAGATACTCGAGCCAGACTCATCATCTTGCATCTCAGAATTAGAGTCAGTGATATCCTGAGGCTCATTAAGCTGAAGGGCCTGTTGAATTGGCGTTTTAAAAACTGCTGGTGATTCTACTGCTTTAGGCGGAGTACGCTTCAGAGGCATATTTTAAAAATAGTTTTAGTGAGCAAAAACACTTAGTAATTTTTCTCAAAATAATTCACAAGGCGTTTTGTCAGCTGCTGTGTTCGGCACAGGTCTTAAAGTATCCGGAGTGCAGAAACTGCCAAGCGGTTGATTCGGCCGTAAACAACTGCTATAGACTACGCATTGATGCACACATGAAGACAAATAGTATGAATGGGCCTTACGTATGTGCGTCAGCTCAACAGGTGAAAGTCTTCCAAGGCCACGCCTTACGGTCGTCAACTTGCGGTCGGAGTAGACTCGTTGTTGTCGTCTTGCTCAGGCGCAGGCTGTTTGTTATTCACACTTCTTGCAGACTTCTGTTCTCCTAATTTTTTACTCGAATTTAATTTAGAAAATGTATGTTAAATTTTAATAATAAAATTATACAGTAGTGACCAAAACGTCTACTCAGTGCTGAGGTCCGGAGGGAGAGGAATATATTTAGTACTTTTCATTTTTCTGGAAAAAAAGTGAGTAGTTCAGATATTGTTTTGTGTGCTTAGGTTGGTAGTTCACGAACTTGGTTACCGAGTCATTCAGCCAAGATTAAATATTGTAATACCAGCGTATAATTTCTCCCCAAACTGTCGGGAAATTAGTATTAAGTGGTATCCGGTTGTTTGGGTTGCGGATATATTGTTGTATTCGATATTTGTTGTGACATTGTCCGAACTTAGGTTAATTTAAAGTTTAAATTTAAATTTAAAAATGGCTTCGGATTTGGCCAACCAGCTCCGGTGGTTCGAATCCTTACAAGGATTGGTCGGCCGGAGAGACCGGGAGGAGGCGCTGCTAAATAGGGCAGAACAGCTCGACAGGCGCCTGGAGGTCGCTGAGAGGAGTGCAGGATCGCTGCGGGATGCAAGGCCGTCTCCACCTGAGGAGCAGATGGAGAGGATCGAGGCGGACATGCGGCGCATCCTGGATGTCTACGACGAGGTCTCCGAAGGGGTTCGCCAGCTGGAGAGGTCTCGTCAGGGAAGGGCGAACTCGGGACCCGTCATCAGGAATGCGGGTTCGGGTGTAGTGGGACGCCTTCCCACCCTGGACTTGCCCAGGTTCACAGGGAACCTGCGAGAGTGGAGCGGCTTCCGGAGTATGTTCGCCTCTCTCGTGGATTCACGCACGGATCTGACGAAGGCGGAGAAACTGGCCTATCTCCGCACGTCACTGGAGGGTGAGGCACTCTCCCTGGTCCAGCATCTGGAGCTGGACGACGACAACTTCGGCACGGCGATGGAGTTGCTGGAAACGAGGTTTCAAAACCCTCGGCTCCTCGCCGACGCTCACGTGTCCCAAATACTGGGGCTGCCGAAGGTGACTGAGAGGTCTCAGTTGCGGCCGCTAATCCTCACGCCCGTGAAGGTGGCGTACAACGCCTTGCGCAGCTTGGGACTGCCAGTAGAACACTGGTCGTTCCTGCTGGTCCACATCCTGCTGGGCAAGGTGCCGCTGGAGTTGCGCGCCCGGTTCGAGCGGGAAAGGGGCCTTCACGGCGACCCGAAGGTCTTCCCCACGTTTGAGGAGCTGCTTCGGGTCCTGGAGTGGGAGGCGAGGATGGCAGAGTCGGCGCCTCAGGAGGCACAGCCCGCCGCGTCAGCTCGTGGCCCTGCCGGAACAGGACCGCGACCTACCAATCCCCGCACTCAGGGTGCGGTGAAGCGGACTGCGACGGTGACGAGTGCGTCGGAGCAGGAGTGCCCGAACTGTGGCCAGCTTCACGCGCTGGTGCAGTGTCCGGCCCTGCTTGCGCGGACGACCTCCGAACGACGAGGGATCGTTCGGCGGTTGCGTCGGTGCTACGGGTGCCTGGGGGGTCATCTGTACAATGACTGCCCCACGGCACGGCCGTGTCCTGGGTGTGGGGGACCACACCATCAGCTCTTGTGCGTCAGGAGCGATGGTGCTGGTCGACAGCCCTCAGGGAGGGGGCCCTCCACGGGCGGGGGCGCTCCCACGCAGAGCCACGCCTTGTACAACCATGAAGTGGCTACAGCGTGGAGCACACCCCCTCCACCCCAACCCACGGCAGCACCGGGCAGCCCAACAAGGGGCGTCCTGCACGCGGCTCGGTCACCGACCTCACAGCCCGCGCGGACGCGGGCGAACTGGAGAGGTGGAAGGGTGATACCGGTGTCACCACGGGGGCCACCTCCCCAGCGTTATCCTTCTCCGCCGCTGGATCCGCGACCCATAGAATGGAGGGCGTACACGCCTCCCCTCCATGAGCACCCGAGGCTGGATTATCACCCGCCCTACTTTAGGTACGGCAGGGCAGCTGGATATGCCCCCCCTCCGATGGCCCTTTGCACTCGGCAGCCATATTGGGCTGGGCCCTGTAGTCCGACGGGTTCGGACGAGCCTCGGAGGGAATGACTAGCCTCCGTTCCCTTGGCACAGGATCAACCGGTGGTCCTGCTGCCCACCCTCTGGTTAAGGGTTTGGGGTCCAAGAGGCGACTACGTCCGGATACGAGCGCTCTTGGACACAGGGTCCCAGGGGTGCATTTTGACAACCCGGGTTGCTCATCGCCTGGGCCTGGCTAGGTTTCCGTCACCGACTCCGTTGCGGGGAGTCGGGAACACAGAGGTGCGGTCGGCTGGACAGACCCGCCTCTCCTTCTCGTCCGTACATTCCTATTCGGAAAGGATTGCGGTCAGGGCTACCGTCATGGATTCGGTTGTCGGTTGGCTTCCTCAGGCGGACATAGATCCGGATCTTTTGTCCTGTACTAAGGGTCTCAGGTTGGCGGATCCCCGCTTCGGGATGGCGGGTCCGGTAGATCTTTTGTTGGGTTCTGATGTACTGGGTTACATCATGAACGGGAAGCCTAGACTGTTGGACCAGTCTTCGCTGATGGCGCTGCCCACCATCTACGGGAACGCCATTTTGGGAATGGTGGATGAGTGGCAGCAGTCGAATCAGGCTTCCTTTACGGGAACGGCCCTCGCTCAGATCATGCAGAGGTTCTGGGAGATCGAAGAGCCGCCTACCGTGTCTCGGCTGGATCCCGAGCACGTGGAGTGTGAGAACTTTTATCAGGCTCACACTCGGAGAATGGTTTCTGGGCGATTGGAGACTAGGCTGCCTTTCCGGGATAACCCCCCGCGTCTGGGCCAGTCTCGATCATTGGCCGAGAAAAGGCTCAGGTCCATGGAGCGACGCATGGCTCGAGATCCTGTACTTCGGGAAAAGTACATCGAGTTCATGAGGGAGTATGAGGCACTGGGCCACATGTCTCCGGCTCGCGACGACTGGTCGACCATGGACCACTACTTTTTGCCTCATCACGCCGTTTTGAAGGCGTCGACGGGCAAACTCAGGACGGTGTTCGATGGATCCGCTCCGACTTCGACAGGAGTGTCACTGAACCAGTGCCTCCACGCTGGACCGAAGCTACATCGGGATATTGTAGACATCATCCTGAATTTCCGTAGGCATCAGGTGGTGTTGGGAGCGGACATCCGTATGATGTTCCGACAAACGGTCATACACCCCGAGGACAGGAGGTTCCAGTTGATCCTCTGGCGGGAAAGTCCTCAGGACCCTATGATGGTGTATGAGTTGAACACCAACACCTATGGGTTGAGATCAAGCCCCTTCATTGCGATCCGCTCACTGCTGGAGTTGGCGGAGCAAGAACGGGCTCGGTACCCACGTGCAGCCGCAGTTCTGGAGCGCGACCTGTACGTGGACGACGTTTGCACTGGCGCGCAGACGGTGGAGGAAGCTCTGTTGCTCCGGGATGAGCTTACAGAGCTTCTCGCATCTGGAGGCTATGAGCTTCGGAAATGGCTCTCTAACGACCCCAACGTCCTGGCTGGTATCCCGGACGATCACCAGCAGGATCCGGGGCTCTTCGAGGAAGGTGACGATCCGCACGGGATTGCGGTTCTGGGCATGCAGTATCAACCGGTTGCTGACATCTTCACCTTTCGGGTGGCACTGGAAGCCACACGCGCGTGGACAAAACGGACGGTTTTGTCCACCATCGCCAGGATGTTTGATCCAAACGGTTGGATCAGTCCGGTTCTGTTCGCAGCCAAGTGTCTGTTACAGCGACTTTGGACTCTGAAGGTCTCCTGGGACGACCCCCTGGTCGGAGACTCGCTTAACACTTGGCTTCGTTTAATATCTGACCTCGAAACGGTCAATCGAGTGGCGTTGCCCCGTCGCATTCTGCCACCAGGCTGTAGCCGGATCAGCCTGCACGGGTTCTGTGATGCGTCCGAGCTGGGCTATGCCGCATCTGTGTACTTGCGTACAGTTGACGCTGGAGGCCACGTCAATGTCACGCTCTTATTGGGGAAGAGCAAGGTAGCTCCTATCAGGACACGACTCACCATTCCGAAACTGGAATTGAGCGGAGCCACATTACTTGCTCGGCTGCTCAAGCATGTATATCAGGAACTGTCCACCTCGATAGACATCCGGAATGTCTATGCGTGGTCTGACAGTCAGGTCGTGCTTGCCTGGTTAAGAGCAGCCCCTCACACCTTGGAGACCTTTGTGGGAAATCGGGTTTCCCAAGTCCAAAACATTGGACTGGACATGGTTTGGAGACATGTCCCGGGTGAGTTGAACCCCGCTGACTGTGCTTCGCGCGGCTGTTCCGCGCCGGAGCTAGTTGATCACCCCTTATGGTGGGGTCCGGACTGGCTGCGGGAGCCAGAAGCTTCCTGGCCAGCTCTCGGCGCGGACTCGGAGCGAGCGGAGCTGCCCGGAGTCCGCGTGCATGCGATTGTGGCGGAAGTGCCCCCAGACCCTGACTGGTTGACGGGTCGTTACAGCAAGCTGGATAAGTTGTTGGGGGTAACTAGCTGGATTAAACGCTTCATCCACAACTGTCGTCACCCTCGTCAGAGGAGGAGTGACCAGATCGCCACTGTGGAGGAGCGTCGGAGTTCCTTGCTGCACCTCATTCGGCTGGTGCAGGGTGAGAGGTTTCCGACGGAACTTGAGGCGCTGCGCTGCGGACGCGCTCGCTTGAAGGGTGCGGTCGCCAAGTTGAACCCTTTCACAGATGAGGATGGTCTTCTGCGCGTAGGAGGTCGGCTCCGGAAAGCCAACCTGCCGTACGGCAGCAGGCACCCCCTGTTGCTACCGAAAGGAGGTCCTCTGGTGGACCTGCTGATCACCGATCGGCATATCGGTAACGCGCACGCTGGATGTGGCGCGCTTCTCGCTGTGTTGCAGCGTGAATTCTGGATCTTGTCGGCTCGCAGGGCGGTCCGAAAGGTGCTGTTTAGATGTGTCCCTTGTTATAGGCTCAAGGCTTCTACCATGCAGCCCATGATGGGAGATCTTCCTCCGGATAGGATTTCTCCCTCGAGGCCGTTCGACGGGGTCGGAACGGACTTCGCTGGGCCCTTCTCGGTCAAGTCATCGACGTTGCGTAACGCCAAGGTCGTTAAAGCCTACCTGTGCGTCTTTGTGTGTTTGGCCACCAAAGCAGTCCACCTGGAGCTGGTCTCTGCGCTGTCTACGGAGGCCTTTGTCGCGGCGCTGGATCGCTTTGTAGCGCGAAGAGGAGTACCCTCTTTAATACGTTCGGACAATGGCACAAATTATCGAGGGGCGGCGAATTATTTACGCGAAGTTAATAATTTCTTAAATTCTGGTAATAATAGTTTAAGTCTGGCTCTCGCCCAGCGGGGAATCAGCTGGCAATTTAGTGTGCCAGCCTGTCCTCACTGGGGAGGAATTTTTGAGGCTGCGGTGAAGTCTGCTAAAACTCATCTCCGCCGTGTCATCGGGGAGACCGTGTTAACTTGGGAAGAGTTAGTCACGGTACTATGCCGCGTGGAGGCAGTGCTTAATTCCCGTCCTCTCTGTCCAATCTCGCCTGACCCTAACGATCTAGAAGTCTTGACGCCGGGTCACTTCTTGATCGGTCAGCCCTTAACCGCGTTGCCGGAGTATCCCTGGAAGGATGAGCGGCCCGGACGCCTGTCCCGTTTTCAGTTATTGCAGCAAATAAGTCAAGACTTCTGGAGGCGCTGGTCGGCCGAGTACTTGCATCTGTTGCAACAACGGGTAAAATGGACAGATAGGACGGAGGCCCCTCGGGAAGGGGACTTAGTATTATTAAAGGAGGCAAATTTGGCCCCCCTACTCTGGCGTAGGGGACGTATTTTAAAATTGATATCTGGTACTGATGGCACACCCCGCGTGGCGGAGATTCTGATTTCTGGTTCCAGACTTCAGCGCGCGGTGTCCTCTCTGGCACGCTTGCCCCTTTATTAGATATACGTATTTTTCATGGTTAAAATTTAATTTTATTTTATTACTATTTTTGGTAAAGTTTTTTTTTTGGTTTGATTTCCACTTTCGGGTCAAAGTTGGGAATTTCGTTTTTATTTGAGGTCCGGATACTGCTAAATACTAGTTATTAAATACTAGTTGCTAAATACTGGTTTTCTAAAATTGACCTGGAGTTCAATTGGTCGGGGGTTTGTGTTCCGTATAATCGGGCAACATTAAAGATCATAGCGGATCTATGGTTTACAGCTGTCAACTTGTGACGTCTTGCTTTTTTTCGCTGGAACGAAACGACGCGTTTTATATGATTCTGGTTTTTTTCTGGTGTTTTTCTGGTGATAAAAACGTACGTAACGTAATAGTGCTACAGGAAGAGGCTATTAATTATTGGAACACTCTGGATTGGTGCTGGAAGACCACAGAGTGAAAGCGGGCTGCGGGATCGGCCACCTTTCTCCAACGCAGGATCGTTGTCTGGACGGACGAGAGATCTACGGAAGCTAGTCTGGTTTGCGATTCCCTATTTTCCCTTGTGTTTCCGTTCCCTGTTTTCCCATCGATCAAACCGGACTTGAGCGACGCCGGGAAGCACAAGTAAGTGTTAATGTTATAGACATTGTGGGGGTGAAAAGTTAAAATCGACATAACGGCATTTAATTTGTATAAGGTCTTGCTGATGGGCCCCGAGACGGTAATTTCTGGCTAAATTATCATACATCAGGCAAAGGACTTATTCCATTTTCCGAGACTTCATAACATAAAAAAATCTATTTTACTTTTCTCAACATACATTTACCTATTTCAACTTCCATATAATATATCCGTAAACGCTCAAATAACCTACGCTAAAATGCTCTTTATGCCAGGTTGCATATTTCGAGCCAATTTGTTATGTTATCTACGTTTCTAAGTACGCATACAAAACTAATTATTCAACATTACTACCGCTGCTATTGACCTCATTATTCATTTGTTCTATGTCAGCTAAAACGTTCGTGTTTATAAATCTTTGAAACGTCTGCGCTGCATTTCGTAACCCAAAGGTCAATCTCGTAATTTCGAAAATACCAAACGCGTAATAATTGCTGTTTTTCTATATCCTCTGTACTATTTTTCTACCGCCAGCTTAAAATTCCTTGAACAATCGGCTCCAATTATCGGCTGTTTAACATCGCATAGCAATTTCCTTGAACCGGAAATGGAATCTGCACAGCCACTCTGGATCACCTGGTGCCCTTTTCTTCCGCGAACCAGTCCTATTTTCACTCCATTTTTGGCTCCTGCTTCTTCCGCGTTCTTGAACTTGAACCTTACTGCGTAGCGATGTCGCTTCTAACTCCAGCTTCCTCATCTGCCTGACTAGTTCCGTGAGAGGTAAATGGGGTACCTGTTCGTTACTCCCGGACACAGCAGCGATGTCGTAGCACGTGGTGTTCTCTATAATTTTGTTCTTGTTGCTAAGTTCTTGTCGCTCAGCACTATCCTCATAGACCTGCAGCAGTCGGTCCTTCAGCGCCGTATACTTGTTGTTCACCGGCGTCTGGAATGAGTCTCTCCCCAATTTTGATGTAACCATGTTGAACTTTCCTCCATCCCCTTGTTTCTGCGATGCCATCACTGCTTCAAACTGGGCCAACCATAACCGCGGTATGTCAACCCAAAAGTCTGGAAATCTCGTTGACACACCTATAGCGGCCAGGGCACAATCAGCGGAATTCGTTCGCTCGTCTTTCATGCCCTGCTGACCCACTTGCCCACTTACTGGTGCAACGTGCGGAAACATTGTTGAAAAACAATTCAGCAACACCAAAAACGAATCTTCTAAATCTTCAATTCACTGTCGGGGTCACCACTGTAGGTGTTACTGGTACTGGAGAGGAAATGAAACCACGTCACTGTATAAACTGCTGACTATATTGCTCTTAATACACAAGTGACGCGGGGCGAGAGACTAATCGCTCTACCGCTGTCATCTGCTTATATACTAAATCTTACCACATAAGTACGTGCTCTTAGGCTTAGGCCCTACATTCTGAAACTGGTTCTGGTTTGTATGTGTCGTGTGGCCGGCAGATAACGACTGTGTGGAGCTCGTGCGCGCTGGCGCGGCTCCCGCTGGTGGTGGGGCACGCGTCGGGGCGCGTGGTGGCGGCGCGCGTGCTGCCGGCGGGCGCGGGTCTGCCCCCGCGGGTGCGCACGCGCGCGCTGCACGCGCACGCGGCGCCCGTCACCGCGCTGCACGCGGCCGCGCGCGCCGCGCTGCTGCTCTCCGCCAGCCACGACGGGACCATCGTGCTGTGGGACCTCAACCAGTCAGTACCGCTCTCATCTACCACTGCAATACTGCACTAGAGTACCTAAACTTGCTTGGTCTGTATGAAGTGCATATCGTGAGTAGAGTACCTACATTTGCTCTTTCGTCTGTATGAATTTGCTAACTACAGAAAGTTGTTAACGGATTTGGTCTGTTTCGTACAAAATTTCGTACAAGATTTTCATAGAAGAAACTCAATTTGCAAAAAAAAATTTTGTGTATGGTATGATCATCTGAAAAATAAAGTTGGTAATACTGATCACGGGTCAGTTTTACGCGTCACTTCCGTTGTATACTTTTCTTACGGTTTTAGTCTCACATCACACCCCGGACACTCGGCCTAAACTCCATACAAACTGTGAAGTCGACATACCTACACTCACACAACTACGCATATGTCGTTCGAACACATTTACGCATGTGTTCCGTATAATCGGGCAACATTAAAAATCATAGCGGATCTATGGTTTACAGCTGTCAACTTGTGACGTCTTGTTTTTTCGCTGGAACGAAACGACGCGTTTTATATGATTCTGGTGTTTTTCTGGTGATAAAAACGTACGTAACGTAATAGTGCTACAGGAAGAGGCTATTAATTATTGGAACACTCTGGATTGGTGCTGGAAGACCACAGAGTGAAAGCGGGCTGCGGGATCGGCCACCTTTCTCCAACGCAGGATCGTTGTCTGGACGGACGAGAGATCTACGGAAGCTAGTCTGGTTTGCGATTCCCTATTTTCCCTTGTGTTTCCGTTCCCTGTTTTCCCATCGATCAAACCGGACTTGAGCGACGCCGGGAAGCACAAGTAAGTGTTAATGTTATAGACATTGTGGGGGTGAAAGGTTAAAATCGACATAACGGCATTTAATTTGTAAAGTCTTGCTGATGGGCCCCGAGACGGTAATTTCTGGCTAAATTATCATACATTTTTTGGTAGCAGAGCGTAGTTGGCCGTAATTACTCCCTTTTTGTTTTTATTTTCTGGCAAAAAATACCGGGTAAGCCGAATATTTGGGGGTTCCCAGTTTATAATTTCTCCCCAAACTGTCGGGAAATTAGTATTAAGTGGTATCCGGTTTTTTAGGTTGCGGATACATTTGTTGTGACATTGTCCGAACTTTAGGCTAATTTAAAATTTAAATTTAAATTTAAAAATGGCTTCGGATTTGGCCAACCAGCTCCGATGGTTTGAATCCTTGCAAGGATTGGTCGGCCGGAGAGACCGGGAGGAGGCGCTGCTAAACAGGGCAGAACAGCTCGACAGGCGCCTGGAGGTCGCTGAGAGGAGCGCAGGATCGCTGCGGGATGCAAGGCCGTCTCCACCTGAGGAGCAGATGGAGAGGATCGAGGCGGACATGCGGCGCATTCTGGACTTGTACGACGAGGTCTCCGAAGGGGTTCGCCAGCTGGAGAGGTCTCGTCAGGGAAGGGCGAACTCGGGACCCGTCATCAGGAATGCGGGCTCGGGTGTAGTGGGACGCCTTCCCACTCTGGACTTGCCCAGGTTTACAGGGAACCTGCGAGAGTGGAGCGGCTTCCGGAGTATGTTCGCCTCTCTCGTGGATTCACGCACGGATCTGACGAAGGCGGAGAAACTGGCCTATCTCCGCACGTCACTGGAGGGTGAGGCACTCTCCCTGGTCCAGCATCTGGAGCTGGACGACGACAACTTCGGCACGGCGATGGAGTTGCTGGAAACGAGGTTTCAAAACCCTCGGCTCCTCGCCGACGCTCACGTGTCCCAAATACTGGGGCTGCCGAAGGTGACTGAGAGGTCTCAGTTGCGGCCGCTAATCCTCACGCCCGTGAAGGTGGCGTACAACGCCTTGCGCAGCTTGGGACTGCCAGTAGAACACTGGTCGTTCCTGCTGGTCCACATCCTGCTGGGCAAGGTGCCGCTGGAGTTGCGCGCCCGGTTCGAGCGGGAAAGGGGCCTTCACGGCGACCCGAAGGTCTTCCCCACGTTTGAGGAGCTACTTCGGGTCCTGGAGTGGGAGGCGAGGATGGCAGAGTCGGCGCCTCAGGAGGCGCAGCCCGCCGCGTCAGCTCGTGGCCCTGCCGGAACAGGACCGCGACCTACCAATCCCCGCACTCAGGGTGCGGTGAAGCGGACGGCGACGGTGACGAGTGCGTCGGAGCAGGAGTGCCCGAACTGTGGCCAGCTTCACGCGCTGGTGCAGTGTCCGGCCCTGCTTGCGCGGACGACCTCCGAACGACGAGGGATCGTTCGGCGGTTGCGTCGGTGCTACGGGTGCCTGGGGGGTCATCTGTACAATGACTGCCCCACGGCACGGCCGTGTCCTGGGTGTGGGGGACCACACCATCAGCTCTTGTGCGTCAGGAGCAATGGTGCTGGTCGACAGCCCTCAGGGAGGGGGCCCTCCACGGGCGGGGGCGCTCCCACGCAGAGCCACGCATTGTACAACAATGAAGTGGCTACAGCGTGGAGCACACCCCCTCCACCCCAACCCACGGCAGCACCGGGCAGCCCAACAAGGGGCGTCCTGCACGCGGCTCGGTCACCGACCTCACAGCCCGCGCGGACGCGGGCGAACTGGAGAGGTGGAAGGGTGATACAGGAGTCACCACGGGGGCCACCTCCCCAGCGTTATCCTTCTCCGCCGCTGGATCCGCGACCGATGGAATGGAGGGCGTACACGCCTCCCCTCCATGAACATCCGAGGCTGGATTATCACCCGCCCTACTTTAGGTACGGCAGGGCAGCTGGATATGCCCCCCCTCCGATGGCCCTTTGCACTCGGCAGCCATATTGGGCTGGGCCCTGTAGTCCGACGGGTTCGGACGAGCCTCGGAGGGAATGACTAGCCTCCGTTCCCTTGGCACAGGATCAACCGGTGGTCCTGCTGCCCACCCTCTGGTTAAGGGTTTGGGGTCCAAGAGGCGACTACGTCCGGATACGAGCGCTCTTGGACACAGGGTCCCAGGGGTGCATTTTGACAACCCGGGTTGCTCATCGCCTGGGCCTGGCTAGGTTTCCGTCACCGACTCCGTTGCGGGGAGTCGGGAACACAGAGGTGCGGTCGGCTGGACAGACCCGCCTCTCCTTCTCGTCCGTACATTCCTATTCGGAAAGGATTGCGGTCAGGGCTACCGTCATGGATTCGGTTGTCGGTTGGCTTCCTCAGGCGGACATAGATCCGGATCTTTTGTCCTGTACTAAGGGTCTCAGGTTGGCGGATCCCCGCTTCGGGATGGCGGGTCCGGTAGACCTTTTGTTGGGTTCTGATGTACTGGGTTACATCATGAACGGCAAGCCTAGACTGCTGGATCAGTCTTCGCTTATGGCGCTGCCCACCATCTACGGGAACGCCATTTTGGGAATGGTGGATGAGTGGCAGCAGTCGAATCAGGCTTCCTTTACGGGAACGGCCCTCGCTCAGATCATGCAGAGGTTCTGGGAGATCGAAGAGCCGCCTACCGTGTCTCGGCTGGATCCCGAGCACGTGGAGTGTGAGAATTTTTATCAGGCTCACACTCGGAGAATGGTCTCTGGGCGATTGGAGACTAGGCTGCCCTTCCGGGATAACCCCCCGCGTCTAGGCCAGTCTCGGTCATTGGCCGAGAAAAGGCTCAGGTCCATGGAGCGACGCATGGCTCGAGATCCGGTACTTCGGGAAAAGTACATCGAGTTCATGAGGGAGTATGAGGCACTGGGCCACATGTCTCCGGCTCGCGACGACTGGTCGACCATGGACCACTACTTTTTGCCTCATCACGCCGTTTTGAAGGCGTCGACGGGCAAACTCAGGACGGTGTTCGATGGATCCGCTCCGACTTCGACAGGAGTGTCACTGAACCAGTGCCTCCACGCTGGACCGAAGCTACATCGGGATATTGTAGACATCATCCTGAATTTCCGTAGGCATCAGGTGGTGTTGGGAGCGGACATCCGTATGATGTTCCGACAAACGGTCATACACCCCGAGGACAGGAGGTTCCAGTTGATCCTCTGGCGGGAAAGTCCTCAGGACCCTATGATGGTGTATGAGTTGAACACCAACACCTATGGGTTGAGATCAAGCCCCTTCATTGCGATCCGCTCACTGCTGGAGTTGGCGGAGCAAGAACGGGCTCGGTACCCACGTGCAGCCGCAGTTCTGGAACGCGACCTGTACGTGGACGACGTTTGCACTGGTGCGCAGACGGTGGAGGAAGCTCTGTGGCTCCGGGATGAGCTTACAGAGCTTCTCGCATCTGGAGGCTATGAGCTTCGGAAATGGCTCTCTAACGACCCCAACGTCCTGGCTGGTATCCCGGACGATCACCAGCAGGATCCGGGGCTCTTCGAGGAAGGTGACGATCCGCACGGGATTGCGGTTCTGGGCATGCAGTATCAACCGGTTGCTGACATCTTCACCTTTCGGGTGGCACTGGAAGCCACACGCGCGTGGACAAAACGGACGGTTTTGTCCACCATCGCCAGGATGTTTGATCCAAACGGTTGGATCAGTCCGGTTCTGTTCGCAGCCAAGTGTCTGTTACAGCGACTTTGGACTCTGAAGGTCTCATGGGACGACCCCCTGGTCGGAGACTCGCTTAACATTTGGCTTCGTTTAATATCTGACCTCGAAACGGTCAATCGAGTGGCGTTGCCCCGTCGCATTCTGCCACCAGGCTGTAGCCGGATCAGCCTGCACGGGTTCTGTGATGCGTCCGAGCTGGGCTATGCCGCATCTGTGTACTTGCGTACAGTTGACGCTGGAGGCCACGTCAATGTCACGCTCTTATTGGGGAAGAGCAAGGTAGCTCCTATCAGGACACGACTCACCATTCCGAAACTGGAATTGAGCGGAGCCACATTACTTGCTCGGCTGCTCAAGCATGTATATCAGGAACTGTCCACCTCGATAGACATCCGGAATGTCTATGCGTGGTCAGACAGTCAGGTCGTGCTTGCCTGGTTGAGAGCAGCCCCTCACACTTTGGAGACCTTTGTGGGAAATCGGGTTTCCCAAATCCAAAACATTGGACTGGACATGGTTTGGAGACATGTCCCGGGTGAGTTGAACCCCGCTGACTGTGCTTCGCGCGGCTGTTCCGCGCCGGAGCTAGTTGATCACCCCTTATGGTGGGGTCCGGACTGGCTGCGGGAGCCAGAAGCTTCCTGGCCAGTTCTCGGCGCGGACTCGGAGCGAGCGGAACTGCCCGGAGTCCGCGTGCATGCGATTGTGGCGGAAGTGCCCCCAGACCCTGACTGGTTGACGGGTCGTTACAGCAAGCTGGATAAGTTGTTGGGGGTAACTAGCTGGATTAAACGCTTCATCCACAACTGTCGTCACCCTCGTCAGAGGAGGAGTGACCAGATCGCCACTGTGGAGGAGCGTCGGAGTTCCTTGCTGCACCTCATTCGGCTGGTGCAGGGTGAGAGGTTTCCGACGGAACTTGAGGCGCTGCGCTGCGGACGCGCTCGCTTGAAGGGTGCGGTCGCTAAGTTGAACCCTTTCACAGATCAGGATGGTCTTCTGCGCGTAGGAGGTCGGCTCCGGAAAGCCAACCTGCCGTACGGCAGCAGGCACCCCCTGTTGCTACCGAAAGGAGGTCCTCTGGTGGACCTGCTGATCACCGATCGGCATATCGGTAACGCGCACGCTGGATGTGGCGCGCTTCTCGCTGTGTTGCAGCGTGAATTCTGGATCTTGTCGGCTCGCAGGGCGGTCCGAAAGGTGCTGTTTAGATGTGTCCCTTGTTATAGGCTCAAGGCTTCTACCATGCAGCCCATGATGGGAGATCTTCCTCCGGATAGGATTTCTCCCTCGAGGCCGTTCGACGGGGTCGGAACGGACTTCGCTGGGCCCTTCTCGGTCAAGTCATCGACGTTGCGTAACGCCAAGGTCGTTAAAGCCTACCTGTGCGTCTTTGTGTGTTTGGCCACCAAAGCAGTCCACCTGGAGCTGGTCTCTGCGCTGTCTACGGAGGCCTTTGTCGCGGCGCTGGATCGCTTTGTAGCGCGAAGAGGAGTACCCTCTTTAATACGTTCGGACAATGGCACAAATTATCGAGGGGCGGCGAATTATTTACGCGAAGTTAATAATTTTTTAAATTCTGGTAATCATAGTTTAAGTCTGGCTCTCGCCCAGCGGGGAATCAGCTGGCAATTTAGTGTGCCGGCCTGTCCTCACTGGGGAGGAATTTTTGAGGCTGCGGTGAAGTCTGCTAAAACCCATCTCCGCCGTGTCATCGGGGAGACCGTGTTAACTTGGGAAGAGTTAGTCACGGTACTATGCCGCGTGGAGGCAGTGCTTAATTCCCGTCCTCTCTGTCCAATCTCGCCTGACCCTAACGATCTAGAAGTCTTGACGCCGGGTCACTTCTTGATCGGTCAGCCTTTAACCGCGTTGCCGGAGTATCCCTGGAAGGATGAGCGCCCCGGACGCCTGTCCCGTTTTCAGTTATTGCAGCAAATAAGTCAAGACTTCTGGAGGCGCTGGTCGGCCGAGTACTTGCATCTGTTGCAACAACGGGTAAAATGGACAGATAGGACGGAGGCCCCTCGGGAAGGGGACTTAGTATTATTAAAAGAGGCAAATTTGGCCCCCCTACTCTGGCGTAGGGGACGTATTTTAAAATTGATATCTGGTACTGATGGCACACCCCGCGTGGCGGAGATTCTGGTTTCTGGTTCCAGACTTCAGCGCGCGGTGTCCTCTCTGGCACGCCTGCCTCTTTATTAGATATACGTATTTTTCATGGTTAAAATTTTATTTAATTTTATTGCTAATTTTGGTAAAGGTTTTTTTTTGGTTTGATTTCCACTTTCGGGTCAAAGTTGGGAATTTCGTTTTTATTTGAGGTCTGGATACTGCTAAATACTAGTTACTAAATACTAGTTACTAAATACTGGTTTTCTAAAATTGAACAGGAGTTCAATTGGTCGGGGGTTTTGTTCCGTATAATCGGGCAACATTAAAAATCATAGCGGATCTATGGTTTACAGCTGTCAACTTGTGACGTCTTGTTTTTTCGCTGGAACGAAACGACGCGTTTTATATGATTCTGGTGTTTTTCTGGTGATAAAAACGTACGTAACGTAATAGTGCTACAGGAAGAGGCTATTAATTATTGGAACACTCTGGATTGGTGCTGGAAGACCACAGAGTGAAAGCGGGCTGCGGGATCGGCCACCTTTCTCCAACGCAGGATCGTTGTCTGGACGGACGAGAGATCTACGGAAGCTAGTCTGGTTTGCGATTCCCTATTTTCCCTTGTGTTTCCGTTCCCTGTTTTCCCATCGATCAAACCGGACTTGAGCGACGCCGGGAAGCACAAGTAAGTGTTAATGTTATAGACATTGTGGGGGTGAAAGGTTAAAATCGACATAACGGCATTTAATTTGTAAAGTCTTGCTGATGGGCCCCGAGACGGTAATTTCTGGCTAAATTATCATACAGCATGTGTGCGTGTCATCTAGGGTTACTAAATTATTTTATGGAATAGCTGTGACCCGTGAGTTCACCTGCCTGTGTTAAGTGGCTTACAATCTTACCTAGTTAGTGTTCGATCTTTAATGTAGGTAAATATAACTTTCATCAACATTCAGAAGGGAGAAGATTTAAAACAAAATAGGAGATAATAAAGGTACCATGGACGAATTGATTTTTGACATATTTCACAACGAATAACGAAAGCCGCAGTTTAAAAACAACGAGTTTAATAATTTCGTCACAGGACTTCAGTGTTGGCGCGTACTTCTAACCAAAATAGCTTAACACAGTTTATAAAAATGATTCAATCTTTGTAGAAATTCTTATGAAATTAAAAATCTCTTATCCTTGTTTCGTATAATAGACGAAAAATTTGGTACCATTTTGTTAAATAATACAGCATCATGGTCGTATTCTCATAGAAAATTATCGTCCGATATAATAACCCTTCGTTGAGTCCGCCTCGCGTCCGCGAGGGGGAGGAAGCTTGAAATTGGCGGGGAGTGGGGAGTGTCCGTTCTATCTATATTATCTATTCTATCCTCACATTTTAATCAGTTCCGTCGCGCAGCAAAATCCCTATCTCCTCTAAGCCGGCCGTAAGGAACATTGTTCCAAAAGACTGCGACTACTATTGCACTGCACTCGTTGTGCAATGTTATCGCATTCCGAGTAATTGGTGTTCTAGTCCAGCTTATTTGTATCTGTCATGTGTTCGTCATTTTGACCTAGCTAAGGGATTTTACCAAATCTTACTTTCGGAATAAACCGAGATAAACGGTATATTGTCTCTTAAAATTAAAATGTGCATAACTCTATAACGCACTAGGGCCTCGGTAGATAATTAGAGGCTTGCAAAGATATCCTCATGTCTGTCCAAATTATTGTTTGATCTTCAAAATAAATATCCCTCCAAGCATACTTAGATGACTTCAGCGTGATTACAAAGGACTTAATTGAACATATTACAAAATTGATTACGTATTGAAAACTAACTGTAACATGACTATTTTACATCAAATATCAGTCAGCCGACAACACATTATTATCTTCCATTATAAAATCAAACGACTCCAGATAGTGTGTAGTAACGTGTAGATGTCCGCAGGCTGACGTACATCCGCACGCTGCCGAACCGCGACATGTTGCCGGTGACGCACGGCACCGTCTCCGACACGCTGTCGGACGTGGCCACCGTGCACACGCCTCTCCCCGCGGGCGCACCCCCCACCACCCCCACTACCCCGGACGCTCCCGCAGACGCAGACAAGGACGCAGACGCCGACGCCGTGCACGAGTACGAGAAAGACGCGACGTATAAATACAAGTCGCTTATTAGAGTGCACACCTGCAATGGTGTTTTTGTCGGTGAGTTGACTAAGTTTTGATTTGCATCGAAGATGCATTGTAGCTTTATAATTTATCCATGCCAAGTTCCTAGCGGATGCCACGTTTCCTTCTTATCTTTCGTCAGTTTTCACTTTACTATCAAAGGAAATGTAAAGGTGTTAATAGTACACTAGTAGTAATGATGTGGACAAACTCGTAAATCTACGTTGAGGACAATACTCGGACGTTCTAAGCACGGGGCTACCATGGGAGTTCATCACAATGAGAATGAGAAGTGGGTTCAAATCCTACGTTGTTTATAACTTATAGGGGTCCGTTATGGTTTGAGTTCGTTTTAATAATCTTTGTAAGTGTGACTTATACGAAGCAATAATCATTTGAGTAGATATTAAAATAAAAAGAGACTGAAACAGTAAAACAGAATAAAAAGATGAAGGTAAATTCTTGTAAGTTATACTCGCAAACATTTACTTACCTTACAAAACTTTAAGAAAACTTGTTAAACATTACATATTATAAGTATACAAAGTATATCAATACCTTAAAAATCAGAAAATTAAAACCCTGTTTGGCAACTTGGGGTGACTTTCAAGTAAAAACGATCACTTGGATGTTCACCTAATGTTTACGAAGAGTGAGAGGAAGGGTTTTAAAATGTTAAGGTGCGTTATGAGGGAGGAGGGTAGGGGGGAGAATACAATCTTAAAAAATTGTGTTACGGAATACTTAAACACTCCCTGAGATGATCGTTGTGTTGTGTCGCGCAGGCAGCGTGAAGGTGCCGGAGGAGGTGACGTGCGTGGTGTACTCGAGCGCGCCGGAGGGAGTCAGCGTCAACTGCGTGGCCGCTGCGGTCCGCACCGGCGCCGTGCGGCTCTACTCCTCGTGGGACCTGCGGCCGCTGGCGCACATCCCGGCCGCGGCCGCCGCGCCGCTGCTCTGGTAACCCTCCCCCTCTACATACCCCTGCGTGCCGGCTTGATTATAGCTTTAGCCTGTCCTTCTTGGTTAGCTGACCGCGTAAGTTTAGTCTTGAGTATGATTATAATTTCAGAAGTAAAACACTGATTGGAGAAATATCATACATTTATTAAATAAATCTGGTCGAAATACTTTGGTCTATGTACATTGGTCTATCTACAATTAGAAGCTTTACTATGAAAGATCAGCTTTATGAAAGAGTAGCTCATGAAAGACCGATTGAGTCGGGCGGCTGCTAACTTCAGTATGTTTGGTCGTTGGTCGCTGCGCGCGCGCCAGTCGCAGGAGTCGCAGGGATCTCGCTGATGTCGCGCACCATAAAAACCAAGCACCGTAGTAGGTATATAGCAGCACGTCGAGACAGGCACACGCATGGTGCAACGTGTAGGCCGCTACATAGTCTTTGACAATCTAGCATGAGGTATAATTGTCTTCGGGGCAGAGGTTTTCATACGTGTGATGATAAATTAATCATTTGTCGTTTCCCGTTGCAGCATATCGTTCAGCAGCGACTGCATGACGCTGTTCGGGTGCTACGAGGGCGGCGCCGTGGTGGCGTGGGAGCCGGCCGGCGGTGCGCGCGCGCCCGTGCGCATCCACCCCGCGCATGCGCTCTACTGACCGCGCGCACACATTCCGGGAACACTCGCACACCACAGGGACACTCCCGAGTAGGGGACGGGACACCGCTCCGACACTCATTTTCGACAGAATATCGTTTAATACATCTCGATCGATATAATACTGAAAACTCTTCTTAGAAGAACACACCGCTTTGTCTTGCTATCGGGAAGGTGACCGGGTAGCCGATGGTGGATCCAGTGATCGAATACATCCGAACATAAGCCCAGACTCAAATGGCCGCGTACGAGACCCGAGACCCGACCGCGTCGACAGAGCCGGCGGGAAACGCCGCGGACACTCCTTCCTATCAACGAAATGTCTAAGGATAAAACGGACACAAATTATAAACTTTGCTCTCTCAAAAATTCATAGGAATTTTTGTCATGATTCGTCGAGTTTCTCGCACGGAATAATTATCAAACTGGTATCTAATGTCTTCCAAAGAGCATTAACAACGGAACAATAACCGTGCCACATTTTTTAATATTATACTAATACATGCAGTTGAGTATTACGAAGTAAATTTTCTCACTCAAATTAGGTATTTTTATGTAATCTTTTGAACTTTTGTAAAACAGCTTTATTCCAAGATTTGAGAGTGTTTTAATTTATTTTTGTAAGGAAACCATTTTACAAGGTTATATTATATTCGAGTATATCATGATTATAAGTGTAAAATTTAGCTCAAGGCAACTATTTATTTGAACATCAAATACTTAATAGGCAGCATATTATTGTAAGTGTTAAATTGTGTAAATATTAGTCTTTAAGTATTACATTGTTTGACATTCCTTATAAAAGCATTTTATCGCCAAATTTTAAGTAATCTCTTCGATAATAGTGCAGCTAACCGCTATACCAAATATCAAATTGTGTCTTCACTTTAAAGATTTATCATTGCGTACTTATTATGTTTTTTTTTTGTTATTTTAACAGATAAGTAAGTTATAGTACATTATGATATAAGTGCGGTAATTATCAAAGCGCACGTATGTCATACGACGTTTTATAACATATTTGCGAGGACATAAACAAAACTCTGACGACATTTTCAAATAAAAACAATACAGCGAAAAAAACGCGCGGAATAATATTTACTTGATCACAGATCACAGCACAGAGTAAGTAATCACTATGGATCACAGATTAGCAATGCGCGCGCATCGGCGCCTTTTATTTTTAAGCAACGGCACAGAACCAGCCGGTATGCCATAAATAATAAAGTAAATTAATATTTTTGTGTTCTGTTACAGAAAAATTAAAGTAATTTATGGTCTAAATTAATTAAATTAACGAATTTAATAATTCTTTATTATATTTTACCTCTCAAAGTTAATTTTATTCACAAAATGTTGACCACACTTTTCTGACATAAAAACTCTTTACTAAGATTTAAAAAGGTACCGTTCGTTTTAGACGGAGCATACCTAGTCTGTGGACGGAGCATTTTGAAACCGTGCGTTTTAAATTACA
Organism: Ectropis crepuscularia; assembly: GCA_963693475.1. Taxonomy (NCBI): domain Eukaryota; kingdom Metazoa; phylum Arthropoda; class Insecta; order Lepidoptera; family Geometridae; genus Ectropis; species Ectropis crepuscularia. The sequence goes on along the minus strand of OY856342.1, from coordinate 688,982 downwards.
CATTACAGCACTAGTGCGTAATAAGATACATTACGATACAGAAATTGGTCCAATAAGAGACCCTTTACGAGCAAATATGTTATAAAATATATTATATTACTGATAAAAACTAAAATCTTCCAGTTGCAATAAACATATTATTTTGTTATAAACTTTTTTATTATTTATAACCCTTACAAACTTCCACATCCGAAAACACATTTCAATTGGATATAGGTACATAGTGCCCTGCCGTAGTCTCACGTCAGCCTACTAAATCTATGAAACCTACTTGATCTATCCAACATAACACAGACTATACCTCATTCCAATTCTCTGTGAATAAAAGGTAAACAAATCGATGTCACTCAAAATATGACAGACCAGCATTTCTCAACCATTGTTTTACAAGATAGTTTGTAGTACCTTTCATTGCTTGCCCTTTTAAATTTTCGCCGCATAAAAAGGCTAAATATATATGTATGCATATCATAAACACCCAAATAAATGTTCCCACTGCTGCTGGGACTTGGAACAATCAACACATTGCCGCTGTAAAAAATCGTCAGGCACAAGAATCTGCAATTGCTAAACATTTGATTGATGCTAAAACTGGTCATTGGATCGAGATCCACGACCCGAAGGTTCTATCTACCGAATGTCATTACTACGCAAGAATGGTTCGGGAAGCATTGGAAAATAAAAAACATAGGTATATATTTCAACTACGACGCGATGACCACGATGTCAATAACCGAAAACTAACCAGTTTACAGTTATCGGCGTCGCGAAATCCTCTAATAAATAAATGTGTGCATAGCGCACTTAGTTTGGAGAAACCTGGTGATATGGTTAGTCTTGTGTGTAGTGTTAGTCACCGTGCAATTTTTGAAGCCCAAATGAGGGTAGATGGAGATTTCCTCTCATTTCATAATGAGAATATGGCGGGCATACGTACATTTATTTCCCCCACGTAAAAAAAGGAAAGGCAAAGCATTTGAGTTCGGAGAAGAATGTAACACTAGAAGAAAAGTAATTTAGATGTTTCCTTATGTGAAAACCTTTTATTTTTAACAATAATTAAATAAGACTGGCCTCGTGGCTTAGTTGGTAGTAGCTCTACCTGCGAAGCCGAGGGTCGTGGGTTCGATTCCCACCCAGTGCAAATATTTGTGTGATGAATTCAAATGTTTGCACTGTGTCTGGGTGTTTCTATGTATAATAAAAATGTATTTCAAACTATATAAGTATTATATCAGCTATCTGGCCGCCATCACACAAGCTTTGCTTAGTTTGGGGTCAGATGGTATTGTGTGTAAATTGTCCACCAGTATTTATTTATAAAAAAAAAATATCTCGTTCGAATTGTCCTCGTACTACCCAAAACTGATCATTACACTATGACGTAATATTCTGTAAACACATACAAAAGTTTCGATCAAAATAACACAAAATTTATGTCATTATAGAGTGAAAACTATACATGCTTTTGATAGTAAACAGCGTAATGTGGAACACGTATTTAGAGGTTTGCGATTTTCTCTCAACTCGTTACGACACAAGAAACCTTTTTCTCGGAGTTCTTTAGTCATACTCTTACTCTTTTATTGATAACGAGTAGTTGCATGTCATATTCAAGGTATTCAAATATTACCAATACAAGTCAATAATTTTAAAAAAAGTAGACGTCAATTTAAAATCCCATTACAATAAAAATCAAATAATACATGATATTAAAATCAAATTACATTATAATTAAAAATTCTAAATTAATGACAAAAATAAATAGAGTAAAATTAATCCATACTGGAATATAATGGAAATGGGCATTTTCACAATATGGGCATGATGGGCAATATGGGTATGTTAGAAAAATAGGCGCGTACTTAATAAGAATAATTTGATGAAAAGAAGTATAAATGTCTTGAATGCAACATTGAGAGTTTGAGAAACACAGATCAAATTGCTAGTACTTAAAATCATATTTCTATCATCCTACCATTACTTTATATAACTTTTAAAATAAGATAGTATAGAATTATTTGATCAATACAAATCGAAGTATATGGTATTTAAGATCGCAATAAAGTCGAATTCTATTTGTGAAAAATATTTTAAGGCTATTTCATAAAAATACTAAGATTAAACGATGTTTATGTTATGGTATCACCTTTGTTTTGGTTTGTTTTGGTTTTCTACACAGCTTATTGGAATGCACTATAGTCACATTATTTTATTAATAAATATCAAGAGGTATGAAATAAACCTTTCATTATCCAGACTACGCAATTTATATATTATGTTTATGTTGTGATGTGTTTAGGCTATATTCTTTATTATTATATAGGTGTATTCTGCCCACCTCTGCAATAAATAAAGAGTGACATCTAAAGTATGTACTACGCACAGCGAGCAACACGGAAGGGAGTAGGCATCACAGGTAGGCATACACAGCGTTTCCCCTCTGTCAAAGTACAAGTCCGCGTGGACCATGGAGTTTGATAATATACTGTGGCGTGAGGGCGGGGCTAGATTTGTGAATGGTGCTTTATTTTTTATGTGTTAGTGATTTGGTTGTGTGAGTATGATCGGCAATGGATCGGTACAGATATGTTTTGTATGTTATAGTGCGGCTTTGCGCTAGTGTGCAACTTCCCCTCCCGCAAGAAATGACAGAAAGATTTGAACAATATTTTTTAGCTAAGGCTACTCCCTTCCGTGTTGCTCGCTGACTACACATGATTATGCATAGTACATACGTAGTAATCACGAAAATTAGCAAAAACAGACAATTACAAACACAAGAATATTTTATAAAGAAAAGATCGCCAAAGTTTTCACCTTAGAAATTTTAAAAGATTATAAAGAATTACTTTAGGTTCCATCGGCAAAAGAACGTGTCCGCGGTCGGATATAACTGTTCAATACCTAATCTTTCGTCATCGCGGTCGAGACGAATTGATTTGTTAAAGACGCCAGGCGTCGATTCTGAACTTTGTGGTACGAGCGAGGCGCTCCCGGAGCCCGTAGGCACCATACGAGGACTTTGGTGCCACGTCCTGGCTGTGCTCGGTAGTCGGAGACGCCCGATTTGGATGTGAACCTGACAAGTATCGTACTTATATTTGTATATATTTTATCACCTTCTAATCACTGGGACAGGGATAGTTATTTGGGATAAGTTTAGGATTATACACTCTTACCAAAGAAAACTGGTTACACAAGGTACCGTGTAGTTATATATTTTATTATTTAAGATAACGTCACAATCGTTTATATTGTGTGGTAGCAGAGCTTAGTACAATTAAAAATCTAGATAACCATCGGCCGGGTCCTCAGGCTGATCGTGTAATTTACCGATTAGTAACATTTACAGTATCAACCGCAAAGTCGTTAGGAATGCCTACATCATTCTGAAATGGAAAAACTTCATGTTTGTGGTGAGTAGTGGTAGAACTCTTTGCAGAGTCCGTCTGGGGAAGTACTCTCAGACCAACTATTATTGGGAGTACCACATCTTTGCCAGTTATTCTACCGCCAAGGAGTAATGTGTACACATTACAGTGTTCTGGTTTGAAAGGCAATGTTGCCAGTGAATTATTTTGTTAACTTTTATTGGTTTACACTTGACCGCCATCTGGCCTGATGTAAAGCGACGATGCGGTCTACGATGGAGCGTGTTTACTTAGAAGAAACCGCTATATAGAGCAGCTATCAATGACAACTCGTATGAATCGATTTCTTAAAAAGCCCGATATCCACCCAATAAACCCTGAAGACAGACCAAAACTAGAAAGCTTGCTAATAAGGCCATCATGCCAAACCCTGTCGAATGCCTTCGAGATATCCAGGGAGACTGCAAGTGCTTCTCCGTGTTTCTCGAGAGCTTCACTCCAGATGTGTATGACATACGCTAGAATATCCCCAGCGGACCGTTCGGCGAAACCCGTATTTCCGGTCACTGAGAAGGTCTTTAGATTCTAGGTACGTCAGGAGCCTGTGGTTTAAGACACGTTCCATAGTCTTGCAGAGTATGGATGTAACCGAGATGGGCATGTAGTTGACTACATTTTTTGGGCACAGGCTGCACGTTAGCAAGCTTCCATGATTTCGGTACTTGGCCAGTGTGAAGAGAGAGCCTAAACAGGTGCGTCAGTACAGGAGACAACTCAGGTGCACAAACTTTCAACACTAAGGCAGGAATTCCGTCAGGGCCACTGGCTTTGTTCACATCCAGATTGCGTAGCACTTATCGAATCTCCATTTGGCGAATACGTATTTCCGGCATCAAGGTCGGACTGCCAGGTGGAGTAGGAGGTGTCACACTACCAGCATCTAGATGCGAAGATTCCGCAAACTGAGATGCAAACAAGTTTCCTTTCTCCGCTGCGGTGCGAGCCAAACGGCTTCAGCATTGGAGGTAGAGAGGAGCGGTAGAAGTTCGATTCGACCGATTTAGTTAGGGACCAAAACGCTTTGCTGCCTGCAGGTTACGAAGCTAGTTTGTTCCCTATTAGACTAATATGGTCAAATCGAGCCCTTTTGCATGCCTTAGCAGCCTTGTTAAACTCTTTCTTTTTTTGAAAGAATTTTATAACTATAAGGACTGTTCTATTGTACAATAATTTTATTGTTTATGATTATTTTAATTTTATTATTAATTTGAGTATGATTTGTTTGATTATTATTAATTTGACTATTATTCATTAGATTATTTTTATTTTGATTATTTAAATTGATTATTTTAATTTGAATATATTTTACACATTTGACATGCAAAAATGTATAATAATTACTGTTTTTTAGGGTTCCGTAAAACGTAAAAACGGAACCCTTATAGATTCGTCATGTCTGTCTGTCTGTCTGTCTGTCTGTCTGTCCGTCCGTATGTCACAGCCACTTTTTGCCGAAACTATGAGAACTACACTGTTGAAACTTGGTAAGTAGATGTATTCTGTAAACCGCATTAAGATTTAAACAAAAAAAATAAAAAAAATAAAAATTAGGATTGCCCCCATACTGAGAACTGAAACTCAACAAATTTTTTTTCATCTTACCTACACGTGTGGGGTGTCTGTCGATAGGTCTTCAAAAATGATGTTGAGGTTTCTAACATTATTTTCGTATACACTGAATAGTTTGCGCGAGACACACTTCCAAAGTGGTAAAATGTGTGTCCCCCCCCCTCTAACTTCTAAAGTAAGATAATGAAAAATCTAAAAAAAATATACAATGTACATTACCATGTAAACTACCAACGAAAATTAGTTTGAAGTCGATCTGATAAGTAGTTTTTTTTTAGTACGTCATAAATACACTATTATTGTAACTTTGATCAATGCTACAACGATCTACAAGAACTATGTGTACTATGTATATTATGTTACTTGCTGCAACGGAACCCTTCATGGGTGAGTCCAACTCGCACTTGGCCACTTTATTATTTTCTAATGAAACTCAGTTTTTGACAATGTTATTAAAATTCAATTGTGGTAATTTATTGTACTAATTGCCTATGTAATATACAAGTATATTTAGTTGCAATTTTATAACTATATAATGCTAATAATTCTTGACATGTAAATAACATTTATGAATAAATGAATATGAATATGGTGCACTTTAAGAGACAAGGAGTGCAGCCGCTGTTGTACTTTGTTTCTATTTATTCTGCTTTTCATAATTTTTTACAGTGAGTTTCGGTGGGAAAACGGAAGTAGAACGAGGCTGCACAGTGCACACTGCCAACCAACGGCCACAACACACAATACAAATACACCGATGCGAAACTAGTCTGGAGACTGCGGGGACGCCCGAGAAGGGGATGTCTATCAGTTCTGTCATCCGGTCGCCAATCGGCAGGATAGCGCATCCCGGGATGTTTCGCTAGATAGCGGGGCAGCCTTTCATGAGTGGCTAGCTAACTACTTGGGCCCCAACTATCTGCGGTCGGTCGCGGCAACCGTGCCTCGGATCCCGCTACCCTCCATTACTGAAATTACTCCCGATAAAAAGTTTTGATGTGGAAATATCTGGTCTTGCAGTTATGCAGCACCTGTTCTGACCCATTTTCCCTAATGGCGTCACCAGACTACATGCCGGAACACGGCTAGGCCGCTTGGCGGCACGACTCAGTCAGGTGGGTGGTCACCAGCCGCGGCCGAAGCCTACCACCGGTAATTTGTCACCTGATTTGCACAACCCAGGGACCACGTGTGGGGGTGTTTCTGTATAGAGGTGCTTCCCCACGGACGAAGGTGATGGTCCCCGGTCACTCATTAGCTCATTACTATAAAAAATATGGTGCACCTTAACGGTGCATAAAAAGTATGGTGAATCTTAGTCATGACGACGTCTGTCGGGTCCTTTAAATAATGGGGCAAAGACTGGCAAAGAGAAAGAATAGGGTAGCGATTCTAAAATTAATCCGAATGGTTTAAAACCAGAAAGACAATCCTTGTCTCTGTCATGGTAAACAGATAAGAAAAAAACCGAGAGATGAGATTCCGTGTCGGATGCAACCGAATGGATTTAGAATTGCTACCTAGATGATATACAATATAAAATTATGTACATAGCAGTGATCATGCGTTTTTAAAGAAATTAGATCTCTCTAGACCTCGAATAAGCGAAATTTGGATTCTATTCAATGATAAGTATTGGTCTCCTTTCAAAATTTCTTTGCCGCCGCAAAAATGGTACCGAACAATAAATAAGAAAGCTAATCAATATGTGGCTAAAAGGTATTGTATCCATGACAATGTATGAAATACAAATCTTAATAAAATAGGAAAACAAAAACAAAATGGCTTCTCTAGAGTTGTCAAACTGAAACGTGTTTGTGTTTTGCTTTTGCGCCAAACTATATTTGCAAATTTAAAGTGATATAAAGGATTGAAACAAAGATACGATGGGTTCAAAGAAACACAAAAAAGAATCCAAAAAGAAGAAGCATAGGAGTAGGTCACGTTCTCCTTTAGACGGCGAGGAACGTGAGCGAAAACGCCACAAGAAACACAAGGATCGGAAGAAGGATCGCTCCCCTGATGGTCAGTTGAGATCTCTGTATTATTTAGTCGGTAAGGCCAAGTGCTGCTAATGGTTTGACCTGTTGTCACATTTATTTTGGTGACGTATTTGGGACTCTTTTGGTAAACTCGTCACCACAAAACTTAATCAAACAAAGTGTTTACCGAATGTAGTTTTACTGGTAAATAAATCATCAGCAGTGCTGGCATGGTTTCCGTGTGACAATGATAATGGCATAGTTTGCTCATTATTTCAGACTCGGTGGCAATCGAGATGGGCCACCGCGTTCTGCTCGCTGCCAGCGTGAGGTGGGTATTTCATGACTTGAAACATACAGGAACATCTTACACAATATTCAAGGAGCTGGTCTTTGAACGTATATTTATGTCAACCACATTCATCACTATTTTCTTTAACCTTAGCTGACATGCATGTACAACCAACTATCAGATGATACACAGTCCGTTTTCCTAATAACAGTACAAAGCCCTCAATATTTCCAGCATCATACATTTTTTTTAAGGATGGAAAGTTAAAATAGAATTTAGCAGTTTGGTCTGAGCAAAGTCCAAATCAAATCCCAGTGTCCTGTAATGATGCCGGTATATAATTGTAACATTAAACAATTGCTCTACTTGCATCCCCTGTTCCTCACAAAACAGGCAATCATTTGTATGTGTTTGTTCGACAAACAAAAATGCTACCAGAAGACTTTATCAATGTTATAGAAAGCTTGATTGATAAGCCAGCATTTCAGTTTTATTTTAAAATGTCGAGAGTTAGGTGTTTTGATTTCATCAACAGAAAGTCAGTTCCACATATTCATTCCTATGCCTAGAGACAAACTAGCAAAGTTCTCGAGAGTAATTGATATTGTGGAACTTATTTGAGCCTGTGTTTGTGGTGAAGGGCCTCTCCTGTGTCTTTTGAAACGTTTCCTCTAATTTGTCATACAATTCGAGATTAATTCGCATATAAAGAACAGCTTAATATTTCATGGTTGATGTTCCAAAGACACAAACGAAAAGGTACTCTACTTTAGTAATAAGAATGTGTAGACTGTGGAATGAGTTGCCTGAGTGGGTTTTTCCTGATGGTTATAATCTTGGTGTCTTCAAATCGAGAGTGAGCTGGTTTCTTTTAGGTAAGCCCCTAGAAGAAACCAACCTAGAACTTAGAAGAAACTGTAAACCTATAAAAGTTAACATTTCAACTACCAAAATTCATTATTCAAGAAATAATTATTAAAATCATAACATCCCCATTACGATTAGATAAAACAGTTAATATACTAGCATTATAAGATTTTAAATTTTGATAATAAATAACTAAACAGTATGAAACAAGCCCTAAACCATCCCATCCTAAAAAGCTTGCATTATGATATAGGGCAGAATAAGAACCTCAAATGATATAAAATATAGTCTGACCGTTTGACCTACCAGTGGTATGCATGCTATCATGGCAATAGCTGTTTATGGGGATACAAACACAAGTCTCCATTCAGCCCTTTTTCAATAGCTCTGCACCATTCTGAAACATTGTATGCACTGATGCAAAATCACAGACTGTCTCCATCAATCACCTGGTCAGGCAGCGCAGATTCAAACACATGCGGATCAGTTTCCCATACATCTTATCAATGTGTGCCTCCCACGTGATGCCGAGTTGAGGTAATCCACCTACTGATTTCTTGTCCTGTCTGTGTACAAACTGGTAGAGGAGGTTGTCAACATCCCTACAGGTAATTACCGAGCCCTCACAGGCTACATTTCAACAGAATTTTGTCTGTGTACAAATTCTTGGTTCTTCTCACTCTCAGACTCAGTTTCAATTCAGTGTCAAGGTCCTTGACCTTGGACTCTATTGATTTACCTCCTACAAACTGGGTCTAGTAGGAGCTTGCTAGATTGAAAAAATCCTTTTTGTTCTAAAATCATATCTAGGCCATAGCAATTTGGCCATTTGATTAATCAGGTAAAAATTTTGCCTACAAACATCAAAGACACACAGCAACTGCTTACAAAATTTATAAATAAATGAAAAACATGGTCTCCAGATCACTCATTTTAGATTTTATTTTGTTATGAGGACTGTTTGTTATGAACAGTACACTGTCTATTCATATATTATACCAATCTGCCACTGTTGTTTTCCTGTTGTGCAAATCTAAATTATTGTATCAGTAGTTTGTAAGTTTCATCATCAATTTAGATCCATCTTTACCTAATTCTATCACCAGATTGATAAATGGCGCTTGAAAAATTATATCTTCAGATGTTTAGTCAAGCTATTCCTTGGTGAGATGTTGATATATTTTTTAATTTTTTTTTGTCCAATAATATGGATTACCTACACTTAAAAATCGGGTAAACATAGTGTACTGGGATGCTGACTGGGTCAAAAGAATACCATTCTAATTAGTCCGTCATGTAGATAATACAAAAAAAATATGGGCCACATTTTTTTTCTTTTAGCAAGTTACTAAAAAATCAATTAAGATATAGATCGTTAAACTTCCAAAGTTGGTGGCTTGTGATGTCAGGTCAACATAAAAATCGTATATATTTGTCATTTCTTGTTTGTTAAATAAAAGGAAAGAAACGTTGTACAATATTTTTTAACATCTAACTGACGAACTAATTAGTATTTTTTAGTCACCATGCCTATTACATTAAATATAGTAGTGTGATGTTGTGTTGTGTGAGCAGCGGGGTGAATGCGCGATGGTAACGGGTCCCGTTCTGGGTTGTTCCAGTGGAGGAGGTGCCGGTGGACTCGCACCTGCCGCGCGAGGCGGAGGCGGAGGAGCAGGCGGCGGGGCTCGGCGAGGCGGCGCCGGCGCGCGCGTCCCGCAGCGCCAGCAAGGAGCGCGACCGGCGCATGCGCGACCAGCGCTCCAATGACTCGTATGTACCACCACCACTGCCCCGCGGTGCCACCCGCGTACTTCCGTTCACGTTATTTTGCTGGGATAAAAATTAGCCTATGTACGTACTAAGCGTGATAATGTACGAGTTCTTGTTGACGCCGTACAGCCTATGTCTTCTTTCTGACTAAAATCTGTGTTCCAAATTTCAGCCCAATCCGTTCATATGTTACGACGTGATAGAGCAAGAAATATCCGTACATTCACATGTGCATTGACATTTATAATATTAGTAGGATGTGAATAAGTAACAAGCAATGGCCCGCGTAGTTCCCGTTCCCAACGTATCCGTTTTTTTGGGGTAATAAGTAGTCTGTGTTCTTCCAGACTCCATGTTCTGAATTACAGCCCGCTCCATTCAGTAGTTTTTAAGTGAAAGAGTAACAACCATCCGTCCATCAATGTTTACAAACTTTTGTGTTTATAATATTAGCAGCCTGGCTGTCAACTGACTTGTGTTGGCTGACCTTTCCTATAGTTTTAACTTGTGTAACAAAATTTCTTATTGCACATTACACCCTCAGAACAAATGGGACCTAGAATGACAAATGCTTGCTATCTCACCTTATGATTTAGCTACCATGCATTTGTATGCGTACCTACTGAGGAATGTTTCATCATCATCATCATCAGGCCTCCCCCTAGATTTCCACAACGATCCCGCGGTCCCGCGCAACCTCCAACCAGCGGTTTCTAGCGACCAGCGACGGAAATGTACCTGAAGTAAACCAATGTTTTATTTTTTGTAGTCATACCTATGGGGTAGCATTTTGTAGTGGCAGGGCTCTTAGCAAACTCCGCCCAGTTACTCTACCACCAAGCAGAAATGTGCAAACATTACGATGTTCCGGTTTGAAGGGCAATGTTGTCAGAGACATTGCAGGGCATAGAGATAAATCATTTTTTTAAATTATTTTTTTACCATGTATCTAGGTGATGAGCCCAGGGCAGTGGTAGTAATGATTGGGACTCTTCATGTCCCAATAGCTGTGTGACACTGACACTGCTATAGTACTACTTAGTGCAGGTCTGTTTGGACCTGCACTTAGTTTTCTCCAAGATAAATTGGGTAAATTTGGATTGTATTTTCCTTTTTACACAAAAGTACGAGACCAAGAGAGACTTATTTATTCAATTCTGAAGATCCTTCCATTAGAACGTAACTTGAACCTTACTTTCTAAATAGTACAATGTGAATTGTTTGTTGGCAGGGAGAGGGAAGACCGTAGAGAGCGCGAGGAGAGGAGGTCGCGCGACGAGTCCCCGGCGGGCGCGGGCGCGGCGGGGGCGGGGGTGGGGGGCGGCGCGCACGAGAGCCTGTCGGTGGAGGAGTCCAACCGCCTGCGCGCCAAGCTCGGCCTCAAGCCGCTCGAGCTGGCCGCGGGGCCCGCCGGTGCGTGCACACGCTCACACACATACACAAAACAAACACCATTACACAATAACTCATTTGAGATGAGTAGAAACACTAAAGCCAAAAACAACGTTCACTGATAAAACAAACGAAAAAAAGTAAAAAACAAAATGTGAACACAAAGAAAATAAAAATCGCGAAAAAGAAACCATACACGGGGTGCGAAAACACAAATAAGTGGTTAGGTATTTACAAATTAAGTCTTTAAAGTTTCACATCAGAATAGCAATTTACAGTCCAGTCGGTTCGGGCTGAACCACGGAATCTGCCCGCTACCGTTCGGTAGCGCCAATTTTGACTTAACAACGTCTTATAAATTGGTTTGCCGAGTGACACTTCAAGAAACTGCGTTACGCTCCGCTCACGTTATGCGCTCACAATGAGAGCGAGTGAGAGGGACGCGTGCCTTTCACTTTTTATGTCTGTCTCTCTCGCTCTTAGGCGGGCTAACCATGCCCGAGTCGCCGATTCGCTTAGGCGCCTGCATACAAGTTTACACGTTGCCAGTTAATTGAATTTAATTAAATTTACCACTCGAAAGTCGTTGTCACGTAAAACTTTCGCCCGTATACCGACTTTACAGGCAACCAATTTTTTTTTAATTTACAACCTACTGATTAATTTAGATGTTTGGCAACCACTTAATTAACTGGTACTATGGCCAGTGCACCCTCACTCGCTCAAGATCGCGCGGTTTTAGCCTATCGCTAGACCGTTCCTTCCAGGAAACAACGCTACAAAGGAAACGCGTTAGACAGAGACAGAGTTACGCGTTAGAAGAGAGCGTAGATGGTGAGTTGAAAATCGCGACAGGAATTGAGCGCTAATGCGAGCTGAATTGAACTTTGTTGTGTCCCGGCAAGAGTCGCTATTTATATAATTGTTTTCGGTAAGTGAAGCTTCTGTACTAATATTTATTCTGTGCTATGGCGTAGTGATATTTTTAGTAAAGAACGCCCAATATCAGGATTCAGGAGGTTGTAGGTTTGGATCCCACCTGGATCTCTGATCTCGTAAGTATCTTTCCAGGGTGGATGTACATGCTTGTCGTCATAACTGGCTTTAGCGGTGTAGAAAAACATTATGAGACATGTTCTAAAAACACGTCTTTTGTGTCATCAGACAACCCTGACTTGGTCAGCAAACAATTTTCACCTTCTGAAAGAAGGCTTTGAGGTTTAGCTGTGGCAGCACGTGTAGGAGTATCTGCTTAGTGCTAGCACAGTCTATTGAAGCATACAATCGTTCGACGAAGCCATCTAGGCGGGGCAATCGTGCGGGGTGAGACGCGGGGAGCGCGCTCCCGCCATTGCCAACATTACAATGTTAGTATTTCGTGAGCGCCATTTGTTTTCGATTTTATTTACCCGTATCTGGAGACATTTTCGGCGTTTCTTCCAATATCAAAGATGATGAACGGTAGTATTCTTTATACTGTGGTGCTAGTGACCTTTTAGCTATAAAACATCGCCATGATAGTAGTGTGTCTGTGTGTGGTCGCAGAGGACGGCAAGCTGAAGGACGACCTGGGCGAGTTCTACCACAAGCCGGCCGCCAACATCGCGCAGCAGCAGAAGGCCGACAAGCTGCGCCAGAAGCTCGAGGAGCGCAAGGAGAAGCGGAAGCTTGAGGAGAAGTTAGTAGTCGTACTTATTACTTAGGATGAAGACGGTCAAAAATATACCATTCTTATTCATTAGTATGTCACGTAGATTATGGAAAAACATGAGACACGTATTTTTTGCCCTACCAAATTATTAAAACTGACTTAGATATAGATTATCAAATTTCAGAAGTGGAGAGTTGTGACGTCTTCTTAAAAATCTTACATGGAACGTGACGTCACTCGAAACTCTTAAGCAGTCTATCTTATAAAATCTAATATCTGTATGATACTTTTTGTATACTGACGGACTAGACGACTGGCCTCGTGGCTTAGTTGGTAGTAGCTCTGCCTGCGAAGCCGAGGGTCGTGGGTTCGATTCCCACCCAGTGCAAATATTAGTGTGATGAATTCAAATGTTTGCACTGTGTCTGGGGTGTTTCTATGTATAATAAGTATGTATTTAAAACTATATAAGTATTATATCAGCTATCTGGCCGCCATCACACAAGCTTTGCTTAGTTTGGGGTCAGATGGTGTTGTGTGTGAATTGTCCACCAATATTTATTTATTTATTATTTAGTTACTTTTTTTTAGTCATCATGCCAGAATAGGCATGATGACTAAAAAAAAAGTCTAGACTCAAAAAAATCAATATTAACTATCTTAATAATCCTTAAATCAATTGAGAACTTAAATTCTTACTTGATTACTTGCATAAGATTTATAACTTGCTTTAACAAATCCAAAAGCTCAATAGTAGTAGTACTCAGTACTCACACTAAAGCTTCACGCCTGTCTAGTTTACCTATAAAAACTTGAGCATGTGTAACAGTACACTTGTACTATTAACGTTTCTAATAAGATTAGTAGAACGTAAAAGTTTGGTGTCGTCTGCAGACTGAAGACCAAGACCCTGGGCGAGGCGTCCGACGAGGACGACGCGGCGGCCTGGGTGCAGCGCTCGCGCGCCAACGACAAACAAAAGCAGGAAGCGGCGCGCAGGGTGAGTTACCCCTGCTCGACGTCTTCCACCTCCCGGCATTCAACTTACACTACATATCTCGAATGCAACTTTCTCATTTGCTTTTTTGCGTTCTATTTCTCGTAAAAATATGATAGCCCAGGTTGTAAGTTCTTCTATTATACTTTGAATCGAATCTGAACAGTAGTAGGTGTAACTGAACACATAATATTTCACCATCATAAAATTATTGTCCCTTCTGTCTATTCCTGATTCAGGTGTTGAAACACCTGTTATCTGTTATCTTACAAACAGTTATCTGCCCCACCGCAAAGCAAAAAAGCAAAGGCCTTCCTACCCTCCCTCCATTGTATTCTTACTTCATTCTTGACACCGGGTCTTTTTGATGTTCATTGATGACAGCGCACCAGCTTTATTGAGGGCCTCCTTTGGGTGGTCGTATTTTATGTGAAATCCAGTCAGAAATCTAGGCATGAGCAGCATGACTGACATGACGCTGCATTTGCCCGATCCTAATTCAGGCTGGCTAATTTCTTTGACTTTACATTGATAGTTTAAATTATCAAAACCCTGGATCTCACACTCTCCGTCTTCCTCACTATATTGCCCTATAAGCTAAAGCTAAGATCCGAGTTGGATAGGTGCAGATTTTCAAGACTGAGAAAGAAACGTTCCGTCCTTCACTTGTCCCTATTTGAGTGTGGGTAATTTTTTCTGGTGTGGGTAGATATTAAAGTGTTGTAATGTGAACCCCCATACAGGCGGCGGCGTTGGACGAGCTGGACGCGGCGTTCGGCGTGTCGGCGCTGCTGGAGGCCGAGCAGGCAAGCGAGCGCGCGCGCGCGTACGCGGCGCCGCAGCTGCGCGGCCTGCGCGTCGCGCACGCCATCGACACGGTACTATGCACCACGTACTACTTACCTCTCATCAACGGTGGTATTCAAATACTGTCGTAGAGTCACTGCTACATCCAAACACCATTACGGCATGTACAAATGTACATGTCACAATACCGAAATGTCAGTTTTCATTTGTTTGCAGGTTCAATTTGAGTTCAGTCTGATGATTCAGAGTTCCCCCACAACATGATACCGTAACTGAACATTGTTTTTGTTCCACTATACTAGTATCATTGATTGCGGGATGTATGTACATTGTATACCGTGATTATGTTAGTGGTAAGAGCCCATCTATTTCGATGCAATTTTGAGCACCATTTTTACGAGTAAACTTAATGATTTTAATTCTGGGAACGACGGTGATGGCTTAAAATATATATTTTAAGCCATCACCGTCGTTCCCTGAATTAAAATCTATCTAATGTATGATAGGTGGAAATGTTTGTGTGATGAATACAAATATTTATTCTGTGTCTGGGTGTTTCTATGTATGATGATAAGTATCGATTATATCAGCTATCTGGCTCCGATAGTACAAGCTGCATTTGTGGTCAGATAGTGTTGCGTGTGATATGTCCACTCACATTGATTGTGCCGTCGTCGTCGTCCCCCCCAGCTGGAAGAGGAGCGGGAGACGATCCTGACGCTGGCGGACCAGCCCGTGCTGGCCGAGGACGCGGAGGACGTGCTCGTCAACGTCAACATGCTGGACGACGAGAAGTACAAGAAGGTGAGCGACACGTATTATTTTAAATCAAGCTTCATATTATTTGAAGTGAAAACTTGTTTTGACGTGCTCACAGACAGATTTTTCGTGGGTTGTGAATTGAATTCTAGCGTCACGTTCGGGAATAATAATAAATTTCCGGGTGAACTCGGGACCATGGCCATTGGCCACCCAGAAAGGCGTCAGCATTTCCCATTGGCCATCTAGTTGTTGTTTTGCATGTGGCCATATCATGGGCAAGCCCTCCGGTTCCACCGGCGTACTATCAAATTCTGAGTTATAAATCTGCAGTTCTGCCAATATTTTTGATAATGCCCATTTTACCATCAGACTCCTTGTAGCTCGTAGAATCGACATTGTTTTTTCGTTGTCGTTCCAAAGACTTTCTCTACTTTTGTGATGAGAACGTCTAGACTGTGGAATGCGTTGCCTGAGTGAGTTTTCCCGATGGTTACAGTTTTCGTGTCTTTAATTCGAGAGTGAATGGCATCGTCACTTAACATCAGGGGAGTGGCCGTCATCAAGTGTATACGAATAAATGTTATAAAAAAAATTGGCAGTCATAGGACCTCCCGATAGAAGTGAAAACTTATAACTCAGAGTTTGATAGCTCGCTTTGGAAACTACACGGGTGTAACCGGAGGCCATGGTCGTCTAGAAATGCGTCAGCATTTCCCATTGGCTCGCGCATTTCTAGATGGCCATGACATGATGACCAGGCCACACCCTTTCAGCATTTCCCATTGGCTGACGCATTTCTAGATGGCCAATGGCCAGGGTTCCGAGTTTAACCGAAGATTTCTTATCATATCCGAGTGTGACGCTAGAATTCAATTCACAGCCCACGAAAAATCTGTCTAGGCGCGCCAAAAGTAGTTTTCACTTCAAAAATAAAATAACTATTCGTCGTAGTACATAAATAGCGTTATTTCTGGTATGTAATAATGTGATATTCCCCTCAGAACATCGTGGAGCGTCGCAAGGCGCGCGCCGGCTACCAGGCGTACGACGACGAGGCGGACCTGGAGGCGGCCGCGCTCGGCTACCAGAAGCCCGTGCTGTCCAAGTACGATGAGGAGATCGAGCCGGGGAGGACGGACCGGACCAGGGGGTTCCACATCGGAGACGAGGACGCGGTGCAGGCGCAGCGGTTCCGGGATATGATGGTATGTTCACATCACTGGCTCTGTCATCTACTATTACATAGCATTTGTGCATTATTAAATTTTAGCATTCGTACTTTTTATCCGACTAAAAGAAGGGTTGTGTTTTTCGCGCGTATCTTGTAAATTTCTTTGTTCCGAAATATCTTCAAATGGATTTTGACAATTAAGATATTGTTAGATTCGTCACAACCACCCAAGTGTCCTTAGATAGTACATTGTTTTACATATTGTTTTTTGTCTGTAATAGTAAAGATAAAGATAGCCTTTATTTCTGGAATATTAACAATAGTACCTGGGTGACCGAGCTTTGCTCGGTTTAAATACTAAAAATACTTAGATACCTACAGATAAAAGACTCCAAGAAATAGATTTTCTAAAAAAAAACGAATTGAAAAAAAAAGAGAACCTGTCTGGATTCGAACCCTGAGTTACTAATTCGTGACCGCTATGAGCGCCCGACTTCCCGTCTGAGCTAATTATGCTGTCGCGTCACGCGGCGAAATTTACCTTCACATTCTAATGTCTAATGTGACAGTTTTTCATTGTCTAAAAACGCGCATAATATGCGTTTTTTTTAAATAAGACCTAGTTAGATCGATTTATCGTCCCCGAAATCCCCTGCATACATAATTCCAAGAAAATCCGTCAAGCCGTTTCCGAGATTCAGATTCTATAAAGATATACATATTTATATAGGTACAAGAATTGCTTGTTTAAAGGTATAAGATATCAATAAACATATTTATTCTCATTTTATAATTATTTATTCTCCAGTTTGTCTTTCGACATAGGCCTCCTCCAAGTTTTTCCATTCTTCTCTGTTACCCGCTTTCCTCATCCATGTGGTTCCCGCTGTCCGTTTCAGATCATCCTCCCACCTGCGTATTTGTCTCCCTCTTTTCCTTTTTGAAGTGAAAACTTCTTTAGGCGCACTATGGACAGAATTTTCGTGGGCTGTGAAATGGATTGATGATCACGTGATCATCACGCTCGGATATGATAAGAAATTTCGGGTAAGCTCGGGATGCTAGAGCGAGAAAGATAATATGGTCAACAAACGTGCCAGACCGAGAAAGATAATTGTTAGAGGAGGACATGGGACAATAGATACTCTCTCTCTCTCTCGCTGCTCGCTACCGGTTACCAGTGTTGACACTTTAGCGACTTTGTCGCTGAAACTGGCGAATTTTTAAAACCTTTTAGCGAATTTAGACGACGTGTTACCGACAAAGGGGAATATACTAGTGTAGTGTAGAAGGTTGGAGAAGGAAAAAGCTTATGTATTCTTCCAGCCTGTTATTCCCTTAATAATTCAATCAAAACCGGCGACTTTGTTTCATAACTATTTGGCGACAAGCTCAAAATCATAGTGGCAACACTGACGGCTACCAACTCCAAAAGACTTTTCTTTGGGCGGGAAAACACGACGGGTGCTTTATAATTTTCACAATCAAATTAATTTGTTTTGCTGTGTAAATATTTCATTTCTTTCGTGTAAATATTTAGTTTTGTATACATATAGTCAATAGTATAAATAAATATTTATGGGCGTCGCTAGCAACGGGGGTGACCCCGTCGAACAGACCAGAAAAAGAAAACTATTGAAGCCAAATCCAAGTGAAAATGTTTCTTACAAACTATTTAGAAAACCCCTTTATAAGAGAAAGAGACTATTCCCAGAAAATCGTAGTGGAGACTGTGTAGTGTATGTGGAATCGACGGAACAGGAGAAAATCGGTAACAAAAATCCTATTACACTCACCAACCTTTTTGCGGACAATGTTAGGCGCATCATAGGGGTGCACCGTGTGAATGCATACAAAGTTGGAGTAACTTTTAAAAAGCCGGCCCCGGCCAACAACTTTTTGAACATGGACACTTTTTTTACTAACCATAAATGTGGATACAATCTGGGTATACAAATAAGTACTGCCTGAGTAACCTTAGTATTTATTTCGCACGGACTAAGTCGCGGGTAACAGCTACTTTGTATATAAATAAAATTTCAATAAATATTTACTTTAATTTCTGGCTTGTTTTACTCGTTTATTCAACTAATACGATCCGTAATATTTTATTATAATACGACATACCTACCTAATACAAAAATCAGCTAATGAAGTTTTCACTTCTGCCGTGTGGTCTTAAGCACACACCTTTTTTTTCTCCTCGAGGATACCAATGAGTCACCTTTTGAGACCACTTTTGTATGCCTCTTACCATGTGACCTGTCCATCTCCATTTTAATTTACTAATGGTCTTTGCTATGGGAACTACCTTTGTTCTTTCTGTGATGACTTCTAATCTTACTCTGTCTTTTAATTTTATTTGTAGAGCACTCCGCTGCATAGAGTTTTGACACACTTCTAGCTTCTTCATATGTTTGTTTGTAAGAGTTAGTAATAGTAGGGTTGTTAAATTAAAGTTATTTATTGATTTATTTTTGTCATTAAATGGTATCATAGTTACTGTCAACAGCTATCGTTTAAAGGTGTAAATGTTTTGGAAATCTTCGCGGCCGCCCAAGACACAGGGTCAATCTAGTTTGGGGACGTCTGTTACATTTATTAGATCTATCATGTTTATGTAGATCATATATGAGGCGTGTAATTGCAAAACCCACTGTAACGATTTTTCACAAAAATCAAGCCGTTGATACCATCTCAGAGTGGCTTTAATTCTCTACTGAGAGAGCTACTTCATTCCCTGCAATATCCTCAATAATGATATTAAATTTAGCTTTCTTTTTTGTACTGAGTAGCAAAATCCTCTATAACGGCATGAGTGCATGCCAAATCCCTCTATAACGGAAACGACCAATTACAGCACTCAATTCGCACCACGTGATTAGACATTTGTATGGAGAAATAATGGCGATTTGAGTTGTGTAATAAACAAGTGCGATTGATTTGGAACGCGGAGGACGTGAGAAGTTTTATTTGATTTTCTCCATTTGGAAAAAAAATGTTTTAGTGGGCTTTGCAATTAAACGCCTCATATTATAGAGTATAGACCATCAGGTCAAAAGTTATATTTTCTTGAAATAAACTAAATTATTACTTCTATTCATGCTTACAAAAGTTTAAATAGAAAAAAAATATGTAAAGCATCTCATTAAGGGCAAATTGCTTAAATTATGTTTATTACGACCAAACTCTTTATAATTTTAACAATTTCCCAATTTAAGGCAGCATTTTAATCTATTTCTGAAGCTACTGAAATTTGGACCAATTTAATTTTTGTCTGTTTGACCATTTTGTTGTAATTATTTTATTATAAAAATATCTCTGTAAAAACATAATATTACATACGATTCTGCTCGGCAGTTAACATTAACTTAGCTTGGCACACTACCGTGAGTCTTGAACACTTACCTGCTATGTGATTCAACAATTTGAACTATACCTTAATAACTTGAAATTAAATAATTAGAATGTAACATCACAGAAAAGAGTATATGTGTGTTAGGAGTGTCTGTTTGTCCCCGATAGCGAGCGGAGCGCGCGGCGGGCGGCGCCAACCGGCGGCTGGAGTCGTTGGCGCTACCGGCGCTGCGCCCCGCGCGCGACTACCTCGACCACCACGAGATACTACACACCTTCAAGAAGGTCAAGAAAAAGGTAACCACTCCGTACACTGATGAGACCACTCCACTCTACCGCCTAACCTAAACTGCTTTGACTTTATTATATTTTTTATAGCATAGAGTGATGAGACGAGCAGGACATGTGCCTGATGCCTGCCACATAACAGCACAGTGACACGCAGCTATTTGAACATGAAAGTTAAAAACATTGCCTAGCACTGTGCTGCACTCGTCACCCAGAGATTAAAAAAAAAAAAAAATCTAAGATCTTACATCTCTAAGCCCTGTAATTTCTTTGGAAACATTGCCCTTCAAACCAGAACACAGTAATGTTTGCACATTGGCTTGGCGGTAGAATAACTAGCAAAGGTGTGGTACTACTCCGGGCGGACTCTGCCAAGAGTCCTACCACTACAATTAAAATTGCTCACTCTTTTCTTGTCGTTTGTAATTATAGAGACAACAAGGCTAAATAGGCCTTGTTAGAGTTAGAGGGTAGAATGGACGGTCAAGTGTCCATAACAGCACAGTGACAAAAAACTATTTTGTAAATTGTATTATTCTGTTTTCTTATAAAGTGTTAATTTTGACATAATGTCAATGTATATTTAGTAACAACATAAGATGAGTGTTATGGTGTGAACAGGGCAAGATGCGCAAGAAGGCCAAGCAGGAGCCCATCGACGTGGACGACTACGAGGCGGGCTCCGCGCCGCTGGACACCGACGACACCGGTAACCGCCCTTACGTGATACTATACAGGATATGGAACTAGGTCTAACAACAGTTGACAATGTCAGGGAACATCATTTGGTCTCACTAGTCCCCACCATGGATGGTATACATATAACCACACTAAGAGCTGGATGACTAAAAAAACTAATTAATCCGTCAGCGTCATTTAGATCATTTAAAAATATTGTACACGTATTTTTTCTTTTGTTTCCAAACAAAAAATGACGAAGATACAGCACTTAGAAGTTTTGGATGACGTCACTTCTTTGTATCATTTTTACAAAGACGTAAAATTTTTCCGTAATCTACTTCACAGACTTTAGAATTGAGAATGATATATTTTTGACCCAGCCCTCATCCCAATTGTTTTTCTTAGAATAACAAAGTAGGTGTAAAATTTATAGCGAACTTATTAGGTTCAAATGAGTCCAGTATTATCTCAAAGTAAGTTTGTCGACATAGCCTAGGCCTAGAGAATTAGGAAGTGGGAAAGGGCCTTTTACTGCTAGAGGAAACGATAACCGATGGGGGACGGGTTCTTGAGCGCAGTGTGAGAGGGAGGGACATCCTGAACGGTATTTGTTATCCATATACATTCTACAGTAGAGACATAATATCATCATTCAACATGTAGTTTTTTTTATAGTATAGACTGACGAGACCTGCAGGACATGCGCCTGTTAGTTGGTAAGCAACATGCCTGCCACATAACAGCATCGTTACACACAGCTATTGGAACATGAAGAGTCCAAATCAGAACCTAGGACTGCACTGCGGTCGTCACCCAGAGATATAAGAGGTTTTATCTCTATGCACAGTGATTTCACTGGCAACATTGCCCTTCAAACAGGAACATAGTAATGTTTACACATTACTGCTTGGCGGTAGAATAACTGGTAAAGTTGTGGTACTTCCCCAGACGGACTCAGCAAAGAGTCCTACCACTGCTAAAGCTATATTTTTTCTGTACGAGACACGCTGTCAAATGCCTTCTCTAGGTCAGAAAAATGTCTTCTTTGCTTATTTGTTGTATATTTTTTTGTAATATTATGACTAAACAGTATAACATGATTGATTCATTAAATCAAATTCTTTGCTAAAGTCAGTTCATAACCAAGAAAAATATTTGTTGCCCTCACCCACTACTGTAAGAATATTATTTACGTAACCAAAGCAGTCAGTGATCCTGTATGTATAGACATGAATGTTGGTTGTGATGAGTTGTGGTATGTTCCCCGGCGCAGACGTGCCGGCGGGTCTGGCGGCGCCGGTGCAGGACGCGGAGGAGACGGAGCCCGACGGCGAGCTGCAGGCGGCGCTGGCCCGCGCGCGCCGCACGCGCCAGCGCGGCGAGCTGCTGCAGAACAAGCCGCTCAAGGTGCGTCTTACTTACACATACTTACATCAGAAACTAGAAATAATCGGTAACGTTTCAATCATCCCTCGTATTTGTAGCAAATAACCTGGAATCGTACAACACGCGAGGTGAGATACATTCTTGCAACATTGCAATGCTGACAAGCTTGAAGAAGTGGTCCCGGCAGTATAATTCAAGCTTTGTTTGTATATTTTATTTCTTGTATATTGTATATTCTATGCTTGTATATTCTATTGATAGTGTCGTGTGAGGAATGCCCACAAATATTTATTGATTTTCTCTAACGCGCTGGAGAGACTAGCTCGGAGCGTTTAAAAGACAATGACCGATGGAAGCTCCGGACCGGACTGAGTGGAGAGGATTGGGGGAGACTGTTGCCCAACAGCGGAACAATTGGGATTAATAATTAAAATAAATTGTATTGTGATAATATGTGTAGAGAGATAAAGTTGACCCTATGTCCTGTCCAGGTGGAGGACATCCTGTCGCAGGTGAAGGAGGAGCCGGCGGCGGCGGCGGAGGAGGGCGGGGAGGGCGCAGAGGGCGCGCGCATGGTGCTGGACGCCACGGCAGAGTTCTGCCGCACGCTGGGGGACATCCCCACCTACGGGCTCGCCGGGAACAGGGACTCGCAGGCTGAGATCATGGTACGGAGCGCTACTCAATTTTGAATTCATTTATTTTTATTTAATTTAAAATGTAACACTGGAAATAGCTATTTATTTATTTGTTTGTTAGGTGGTTGTTGTTTTCTTTGTGTTCACAATTCTTTCTTTTCGTTTATTTCACCAGCTAAAACTGTTATTGACTTTGATGTTATCTCATCTCGATACTTTGTTATTGTTTTTAATGGTGTTGGTTTTCTACTGATACATATACATTGTGGAACAGTGGTGTCTGACAAACTATTTAAGGACTAACCATTCTACCGCCTAATTAGATAGGTTTTGGCTTTGCTATTGTTGTCTCTATATGTATTAAAGTAAAAAGAAAAAGCTATATTGAAGGCAAACCGTTTTTCTTAGGCTTTACTTAGACCCTCCGGGCAACAATGTATTAGCGGTGCATTTTCGAAAATCGGCTTCATGTTTCTTCGGAAAAGGGCAAGTCGAGAGGTCAAGGGGTCGTGTAACGTGATGTCGTTTCGTGCAGGACTTCGAGCAAGCGGAGGCGGACATAGAGCCGAGCACGAGCGCGGGCGCGGGCGCGGGCGGTGCGTGGAGCCGCGTGGAGCCCGCGGAGGACGCGCCCGCCAGCGAGCCCGCCGCGCCGCACGCGCTCGGGGCCGAGCCGCGCCTGGGCGCCGGCGTGGCGGGCGCGCTGCACCTGGCGCTCTCCAAGGTACCGCACTACACCGGCCGCTCTCCAAGGTACCGCACTACACCGGCCGCTCTCCAAGGTACCGCACTACACCGGCCGCTCTCCAAGGTACCGCACTACACCGGCCGCTCTCCACGGTACCGCACTACACCGGCCGCTCTCCAAGGTACCGCACTACACCGGCCGCTCTCCAAGGTACCGCACTACACCGGCCGCTCTCCAAGGTACCGCACTACACCGGCCGCTCTCCAAGGTACCGCACTACACCGGCCGCTCTCCACGGTACCGCACTACACCGGCCGCTCTCCAAGGTACCGCACTACACCGGCCGCTCTCCAAGGTACCGCACTACACCGGGCGCTCTCCAAGGTACCGCACTACACCGGCCGCTCTCCAAGGTACCGCACTACACCGGCCGCTCTCCAAGGTACCGCACTACACCGGGCGCTCTCCAAGGTACCGCACTACACCGGCCGCTCTCCAAGGTACCGCACTACACCGGCCGCTCTCCAAGGTACCGCACTACACCGGCCGCTCTCCAAGGTACCGCACTACACCGGCCGCTCACAAATTATGCTATAGAGCATATAAGTGTTCCATAGAATATAAGAGATGTTGTCCTCGCAGGGCTACCTGGAGCGGCCGGGCGCGGCGCCGGCGCCCCGCTCGCAGCACCTGCACCTGCTGCAGGCGCGCCACTACTCCATCGAGGACAAGACCTACGGCGGGTGAGTCCTAGCCTCCACTCCACTACACTACACTCACCTCTACTCCACCCACCTCTACTCCACCCACCTCTACTCCACCCACCTCCAACTCAGTGCTCGGACAGACTGTAGATGCAGGAACGGTGACGCGCGCGACTTACCGCAATGGAGCGCGCGGAGTATCGTCACTCACTCAGTTGCTCAGTTGTAGCTGTTGCTCACTCCGGGCACGTGTATGAGCCAGCGCGTTCGTGGTACCGGCCGCACCGCAAGTCGCGTCCGCGTGCTCACTACGTACTCAAATAACATTTCATCTGTTTAAACACGACGCCGACGTGCCGCGCCCTAACTTGTAGCCTGGCCGAGCACTCGGTCAGATCCTAACGCTGATAAACCTAAGTTGTAGAACTCTTTGTAGAGTCCGCTTGAAACAATGCCGCATCTTTACCATACCTGAGTTATTCTACCTCCAAGCAGTATTCAAACGTCACTGTGTTCTCGTTGAAAGGGCGACGTTTCCATATAAATTATAGGCCATAGAGATAAAGCATCTTATCTCTCTGGGTAAATAGGTCATAGAGATAAAGCATCTTATCTCTCTGGGTAAATAGGCCATAGAGATAAAGCATCTTATCTCTCTGGGTAAATAGGTCATAGAGATAAAGCATCTTATCTCTCTGGGTAAATAGGTCATAGAGATAAAGCATCTTATCTCTCTGGGTAAATAGGTCATAGAGATAAAGCATCTTATCTCTCTGGGTAAATAGGTCATAGAGATAAAGCATCTTATCTCTCTGGGTAAATAGGTCATAGAGATAAAGCATCTTATCTCTCTGGGTAAATAGGTCATAGAGATAAAGCATCTTATCTCTCTGGGTAAATAGGTCATAGAGATAAAGCATCTTATCTCTCTGGGTAAATAGGTCATAGAGATAAAGCATCTTATCTCTCTGGGTAAATAGGTCATAGAGATAAAGCATCTTATCTCTCTGGGTAAATAGGTCATAGAGATAAAGCATCTTATCTCTCTGGGTAAATAGGTCATAGAGATAAAGCATCTTATCTCTCTGGGTAAATAGGTCATAGAGATAAAGCATCTTATCTCTCTGGGTAAATAGGTCATAGAGATAAAGCATCTTATCTCTCTGGGTAAATAGGTCATAGAGATAAAGCATCTTATCTCTCTGGGTAAATAGGTCATAGAGATAAAGCATCTTATCTCTCTGGGTAAATAGGTCATAGAGATAAAGCATCTTATCTCTCTGGGTAAATAGGCCATAGAGATAAAGCATCTTATCTCTCTGGGTAAATAGGTCATAGAGATAAAGCATCTTATCTCTCTGGGTAAATAGGTCATAGAGATAAAGCATCTTATCTCTCTGGGTAAATAGGTCATAGAGATAAAGCATCTTATCTCTCTGGGTAAATAGGTCATAGAGATAAAGCATCTTATCTCTCTGGGTAAATAGGTCATAGAGATAAAGCATCTTATCTCTCTGGGTAAATAGGTCATAGAGATAAAGCATCTTATCTCTCTGGGTAAATAGGCCATAGAGATAAAGCATCTTATCTCTCTGGGTAAATAGGTCATAGAGATAAAGCATCTTATCTCTCTGGGTAAATAGGTCATAGAGATAAAGCATCTTATCTCTCTGGGTAAATAGGTCATAGAGATAAAGCATCTTATCTCTCTGGGTAAATAGGTCATAGAGATAAAGCATCTTATCTCTCTGGGTAAATAGGTCATAGAGATAAAGCATCTTATCTCTCTGGGTAAATAGGTCATAGAGATAAAGCATCTTATCTCTCTGGGTAAATAGGTCATAGAGATAAAGCATCTTATCTCTCTGGGTAAATAGGTCATAGAGATAAAGCATCTTATCTCTCTGGGTAAATAGGTCATAGAGATAAAGCATCTTATCTCTCTGGGTAAATAGGTCATAGAGATAAAGCATCTTATCTCTCTGGGTAAATAGGTCATAGAGATAAAGCATCTTATCTCTCTGGGTAAATAGGTCATAGAGATAAAGCATCTTATCTCTCTGGGTAAATAGGTCATAGAGATAAAGCATCTTATCTCTCTGGGTAAATAGGTCATAGAGATAAAGCATCTTATCTCTCTGGGTAAATAGGTCATAGAGATAAAGCATCTTATCTCTCTGGGTAAATAGGTCATAGAGATAAAGCATCTTATCTCTCTGGGTAAATAGGTCATAGAGATAAAGCATCTTATCTCTCTGGGTAAATAGGTCATAGAGATAAAGCATCTTATCTCTCTGGGTAAATAGGTCATAGAGATAAAGCATCTTATCTCTCTGGGTAAATAGGTCATAGAGATAAAGCATCTTATCTCTCTGGGTAAATAGGCCATAGAGATAAAGCATCTTATCTCTCTGGGTAAATAGGTCATAGAGATAAAGCATCTTATCTCTCTGGGTAAATAGGTCATAGAGATAAAGCATCTTATCTCTCTGGGTAAATAGGTCATAGAGATAAAGCATCTTATCTCTCTGGGTAAATAGGTCATAGAGATAAAGCATCTTATCTCTCTGGGTAAATAGGTCATAGAGATAAAGCATCTTATCTCTCTGGGTAAATAGGTCATAGAGATAAAGCATCTTATCTCTCTGGGTAAATAGGTCATAGAGATAAAGCATCTTATCTCTCTGGGTAAATAGGTCATAGAGATAAAGCATCTTATCTCTCTGGGTAAATAGGTCATAGAGATAAAGCATCTTATCTCTCTGGGTAAATAGGTCATAGAGATAAAGCATCTTATCTCTCTGGGTAAATAGGTCATAGAGATAAAGCATCTTATCTCTCTGGGTAAATAGGTCATAGAGATAAAGCATCTTATCTCTCTGGGTAAATAGGTCATAGAGATAAAGCATCTTATCTCTCTGGGTAAATAGGTCATAGAGATAAAGCATCTTATCTCTCTGGGTAAATAGGTCATAGAGATAAAGCATCTTATCTCTCTGGGTAAATAGGTCATAGAGATAAAGCATCTTATCTCTCTGGGTAAATAGGTCATAGAGATAAAGCATCTTATCTCTCTGGGTAAATAGGTCATAGAGATAAAGCATCTTATCTCTCTGGGTAAATAGGTCATAGAGATAAAGCATCTTATCTCTCTGGGTAAATAGGCCATAGAGATAAAGCATCTTATCTCTCTGGGTAAATAGGTCATAGAGATAAAGCATCTTATCTCTCTGGGTAAATAGGTCATAGAGATAAAGCATCTTATCTCTCTGGGTAAATAGGTCATAGAGATAAAGCATCTTATCTCTCTGGGTAAATAGGTCATAGAGATAAAGCATCTTATCTCTCTGGGTAAATAGGTCATAGAGATAAAGCATCTTATCTCTCTGGGTAAATAGGTCATAGAGATAAAGCATCTTATCTCTCTGGGTAAATAGGTCATAGAGATAAAGCATCTTATCTCTCTGGGTAAATAGGTCATAGAGATAAAGCATCTTATCTCTCTGGGTAAATAGGTCATAGAGATAAAGCATCTTATCTCTCTGGGTAAATAGGTCATAGAGATAAAGCATCTTATCTCTCTGGGTAAATAGGTCATAGAGATAAAGCATCTTATCTCTCTGGGTAAATAGGTCATAGAGATAAAGCATCTTATCTCTCTGGGTAAATAGGCCATAGAGATAAAGCATCTTATCTCTCTGGGTAAATAGGCCATAGAGATAAAGCATCTTATCTCTCTGGGTAAATAGGCCATAGAGATAAAGCATCTTATCTCTCTGGGTAAATAGGTCATAGAGATAAAGCATCTTATCTCTCTGGGTAAATAGGTCATAGAGATAAAGCATCTTATCTCTCTGGGTAAATAGGCCATAGAGATAAAGCATCTTATCTCTCTGGGTAAATAGGTCATAGAGATAAAGCATCTTATCTCTCTGGGTAAATAGGTCATAGAGATAAAGCATCTTATCTCTCTGGGTAAATAGGCCATAGAGATAAAGCATCTTATCTCTCTGGGTAACGAGCACACCGCAATGATTTAAGACTCTTTGTGTCCTAATAGCTGCGTGACAGTTGACGCGTTGCTTACCAGACACAAACATGTCTCTCTCGTTTCTCTTTACTATAAAAAAAACTGGCAGTCATAGGAACTTAGGAACTGCCTATAGAAGTGAAAACTTGTGTTGTGACTCAAATGTTTTCACTTTTTTGAAAATTGAATTGTCTAATGTATTTATCACCATCTCAGAAGATAAACTATTTGTTAAACCATCGTAGGTCTATGTACATTCGCATAATTTCAACACCGCCAGCTAAATCGATGGTTGCGCCATCTAGTTTTATATCAACGTAATTATACAGAATATTGCAACTCTTTACTGTTGCCCTGGGTAGCGATTCTGAAACCATTCGGTTGCATCCGACACGGAATCTCATCTCTCGGTCTTTGTCTTATCTGTAGCATGACAAAGACCGAGAGATGAGATTCCGTGTCGGATGCAACCGAATGGTTTCAGAATCGCTACCCTGGTACTGGTACCTAGGGGCAAACGCAACTCTTTTATATTTCTGTTGTCCTAGTATCTGGAGATAAATGCTGGGCTGTTGGAGGTAGGTAATCGAAACTCTTTACTGTTTCTGTTACCCTGGTACCTACCTGGCCGTTTTTACCGAGTTTACCCGAAGATTTCATATCCGATCCGATCCATTATCATATCCAAGCGTGACGATTGATGAATCCATTTCACAGCCCACGAAAATTCTGTCTATAGCGCGCCTAAAGAAGTTTTCACTTCAAAAAATCGACACCGTTGTTTGTCATGCTCCTTATAGTTGGAACAGGATGTTTCCCCGATCGCTCGTGGGGCGAAGAAGCTTGCTTCGTAACCTGTCCAATCTTTCTCATGGTTCACGCTGTCGGTTTCGATACTAGTTCACCACTACAGTACACTACTGCCGCTCCACTAGTCGTGTTACGATTTATGTTTGGGAAACTCACTCGCCTTTAGCAAATATATGTTCTCCTGTCAAGCGGTGCCGGACCAGCATTCTTGTTCCTATCTGAAGGGTCTTTGCACGGCTATACTATGGCCCCGTAATACTAAGCGCTAAATTCTCCGGATGTTGAGAGCCGTATTTTGCAGTATTTGTTACTTTACGTGATCTCGATATATCGTTCGCCTACGGGCGTGCGATTTCCTGACCAGGACGTCTACTCTCTTTCTACGAATAACGTAATTTAGAACTAAACTCGCGTCTGTCCTACTCTGGTTCTACTTCGATCCGTCGTTTCGTCCTACCTAATACTCTAATTAGAGTAGGCTTAGAACATTTAAACGTCAAACCATGTTCAATCGGACGAAACGAAGTAGAATCGGAGCAAGAAAGACAAGGTTATTTCGAAATTACGTTTTTCGTAGAAAGCCGACTCTTACTAGACGTCCAGTAAGAGTCGGCATCGTCCGGCGCAGTAGCGAGCTAGTGTCCTATGCTATGCCCTCGCAGGGAGGACGACAAGCACGGGCGGCGCGAGCGCGGCGGCGGGCACTCGGGGCCGCTCGTGGACTTCCGGGAGAAGGGCAGCTTCCGGCCCAACATCAAGCTGGAGTACGTGGACGACGACGGCCGCCCGCTCTGCCCCAAGGAGGCCTTCCGCTACCTCTCGCACAAGTTCCACGGGAAGGGGCCCGGCAAGAACAAGCAGGAGAAGCGCATCAAGAAACAAGTACAGGAAGGGGTATGTAGCTCTTTCATTCTTTTCTCTCTTTTATTCTGTATGCATTTAATTGTTCAACCCAAAAAATGATTTAATAGCAACACTCGTTTTACAATCTAGTCTGGTTAGGGTTAGGGGCATCCATAAATTACGTATAACTTTCTGATTTCTCAATCCCTCTTACTGAAATATCGTAAGATTTAGTTCAACACAGTTCACGTAGTCAAATGTTTCTGATAGTATTGTGTAAGCGAGCCGACGCGACGTTAACCGAGCCCCTGTCCGCAGCTGATGAAGAAGATGTCGTCGACGGACACGCCGCTCAACACGCTGCAGATGCTGCAGGACAAGCAGCGGGAGACGCACTCGCCGTACATCGTGCTCAGCGGCGCCAAGCGGGACGCCAACAACTAGCGCGGCGACGACAACTAGCGCGGCGACAACAACTAGCGCGGCGACAACAACTAGCGCGGCGACAACAACTAGCGCGGCGACAACAACTAGCGCGGCGACAACAACTAGCGCGGCGACCACAACTAGCGCGGCGACAACAACTAGCGCGGCGACCACAACTAGCGCGGCGACAACAACTAGCGCGGCGACAACAACTAGCGCGGCGACCACAACTAGCGCGGCGACAACAACTAGCGCGGCGACAACAACTAGCGCGGCGACAACAACTAGCGCGGCGACAACAACTAGCGCGGCGACAACAACTAGCGCGGCGACAACAACTAGCGCGGCGACAACTACTAGCGCGGCGATAACAACTAGCGCGGCGACAACTACTAGCGCGGCGACAACAACTAGCGCGGCGACAACAACTAGCGCGGCGACAACTACTAGCGCGGCGATAACAACTAGCGCGGCGACAACTACTAGCGCGGCGACAACAACTAGCGCGGCGACAACTAGCGCGGCGACAACAAC
The DNA here is from genome assembly GCA_963693475.1 of Ectropis crepuscularia. Classification (NCBI taxonomy): domain Eukaryota; kingdom Metazoa; phylum Arthropoda; class Insecta; order Lepidoptera; family Geometridae; genus Ectropis; species Ectropis crepuscularia. The sequence continues at coordinate 657,900 of OY856342.1, read as the reverse complement.
TAGCGCGGCGACAACAACTAGCGCGGCGACAACAACTAGCGCGGCGACAACAACTAGCGCGGCGACAACTACTAGCGCGGCGACAACTAGCGCGGCGACAACAACTAGCGCGGCGACAACTAGCGCGGCGACAACAACTAGCGCGGCGATAACTACTAGCGCGGCGACAACAACTAGCGCGGCGACAACAACTAGCGTGGCGACAACAACTAGCGCGGCGACAACAACTAGCGCGGCGACAACTACTAGCGCGGCGACAACAACTAGCGCGGCGACAACTAGCGCGGCGACAACAACTAGCGCGGCGATAACAACTAGCGCGGCGACAACTACTAGCGCGGCGACAACAACTAGCGCGGCGACAACAACTAGCGCGGCGACAACAACTAGCGCGGCGACCACAACTACAGCGACAAAAACAACTAGCGCGCCGGCCGATGTCCGCCTGGCCATTGGCGCGTCAGCGACGCTGGGGCGCCCTCTCCGGCCGACGCGGTCGTCTCCACTACGACCGCCCCAAATTCACGGCACGGATCGACTCCGAAAAATAACTTTTGTGACACAAGTTTTACTACTCATGTTTGTCCAAACAGTGCGCACCTGCACAAACCTACCGTGCGTCACATGCTAGTAGTAATACACTATTTTGATCCACACTATCGTGGCCCGTATCGTCGCTTAACAGCAGCCGAGATTACGGTCCAGTGCAAGTTATCTATAAAAAGTAGTACACATTAACATAAAAAAAATTGCATTAGCTACAAGTAATGACCATCAGCACTAATACCCTGATTCCTGTGTGTGACGAAGACCAAGATCTAGGAACCAATCGTGCGATCCTATTGGTTGTGGTTCAAGTTGATAATTTCGATTTACCGTTGTGAAACTTTGTATTTGACACGCAATATTAGAAGTTACCTGTATATTTTCGTAAAATCGTTGGTTGATTAATAAACAATATGAAATTAGAAGTGCTGAATTTTAATTTGAATACCATGTTAATGTACCTTAGGCGAAGATTGACGTGCGCTATTAGAGCGTAAAGATTTGTAATATGGACGTCAATCTCTGTCAGACTGCGACCGAAAGCCAGGTGGCAGTCAAACGATTACTTATTACTGATACAAACTTTATTAACATTAAATAAGAACATAACAACTAAATATATATAAAAGAGGTAAAATTAGGGTAGCTTCCAAAATACATCGAAATTCTCGACGACGAGTAGTGATCGCAGAACAGACGGCCGTCAGTAAGCCAGCTACACATGTAACGATATATCGTAGCGATTAATCTGTGCAAACCGATTTGCGCAGATTTATCGACCGTTTATATGACAAATCGTTGCAGGTCATCGTTCATCGGTGGCAGTTGCAATTTTTGTTACATAAATCATTGTCGATTGCGTTTGTGCAGTTGTATCATCGCGTGTGGATGGTGATCGCTTAATTCGGCAATCTGCAGTATTTCGCGGAGATCGCTTGTGTACCTACGTCCGAACGTAAAAAAATTAAATAAGCATGTGTAATACCTCATAAATGACTACAAAAATGCTGTATTTAAAAAATAATAGATAGTACAAATAATGGAAACATTCATTATAAAAATAAAATATGTGTGCGCTTAAAACCGCACGGCAGAAGTGAAAACTAAAATAAGAAATACTTAACTATATAAAGACTACTAAATAATTTTAATTTAAAACTTTTACGGCTGAATGATTAGTATCCTAGGCCAAGAATAAATTTAAAAAAAAAAATTACGCGGGTCGAAAATGCCGTTTGACTCACAACTCACAAGTTTTTAGTGTTTGCTATTTAGTTGTCATATTTATGTATTTCGCTAAAAATGCATAAATATGTTGTGTTATAGTGTATTTGTGTAAGCACTTTCTTATGAAAATGGGTATCATTTTGTGTGTTTACGTAGTGTAAGTGCTGTGATAAAATATTACAACCATAACTTTTTTGCAATGGACCTGAAATGCAAATTTAACATTTCGTGACAGGTTCAATTTATGTGGTAAGTACCTAGAAGTTAATGTCGTGATAAAAAAGTTTAAAAATTCGCCAGTTTCAGCGAGAAAGTCGCTAAGGTGTCAGTCAACACTGGTAGTGAGCAGCGAGAGAGAGTAAGAGTATGTATTGTCCCATGTCCTCCTCTAACAATTATCTTTCTCGGTCTGGCACGTTTGTTGACCACATTATCTTTCTCGCTCTAGCATCCCGAGTTTACCCGAAATTTCTTATCATATCCGAGCGTGATGATCACGTGATCATTAATCCATTTCACAGCCCACGAAAATTCTGTCTATAACGCGCCTAAAGAAGTTTTCACTTCAAAAAATTGGCAGTCATAGGAACTGCCGATAGAAGTGAAAACGTATAACTCAGAATTTGATAGCTTACCTTGGAAACAACACGGGTGTAACCGGAGGGCGTGGCCTCGCCACCTTGGCATGGCCATCTAGAAATGCGTCAGCATTTCTCATTGGCTGATGTGTTTCTAGATGGCCATACCATGATGGCCTGTCCACGCCCTTTCAGCATTTCCCATTGGCTGACGTATTTCTAGATAGCCAATAGCCATAGTCCCGAGTTTATCCGAACCTTTCTTATCATACCCGAGCGTGACGAATGAATCCAATTCACAGCCCACGAAAAATCTGTTTAGGCGCGTCTAAAGAAGTTTTCACTTCAATAATTGCTTCATGTCAATTATAGTACCTATCCTGTCCTACCATTATATTTTTTTAAACACATAATCAGGCCTAATATCGCAATTACGTCATCCTCTACCATCGTGGATGACATGTTTCTCGCGTGAGCATTTGCGGAGAACTTACGATCGACGCAGATATCGCTACGATATATTTATATATACGTTACGTGTGTAGCCGGGATTAGATTGCAAAAAAATATTGTACATGTATTTTTTCTTTTGTTTCACAAACATAAAATGACGAAGACACGCTTAGAAGTTTCGCGTGACGTTACTCGTGGGTACGATTTTTGTCCACGAGTAACGTCGCGAACCCCCACCCGAAGTTTGATGATCTACATCTTTGTCGATTTTTTATGTTTTGAAATAATAAAAAATACCTCTCCTTTATTATTTTTCCATGATCTAGCTGAGGAACTAATTAGAATGGTGTATTTTTTAACCCAGTCCGGTAGTACCCAATTACTCATCGACGTGTAGTGATCGCAGACTGGACAGCCGTTAGGGGAAGCTTCCAGAAAGAACACTTACAAATATTCAGCGACGGGTAGTGACCGCCTCACCGCAGATCGGACGACCGTTGGGTAGCCTCCAAAACTCGTCCAAAGACTCGTCGACGGGTAGTGCCCGCTGATCGGACGACTGTTGGGAAGCTTCCACAGAGGGTGCGGGGCGCGGGGCGCGGGCGGTCAGTGCTTGGCGGGCGCGGGCGGGGCGGCGGTGGGCGGGCGGAAGTGCGCCTTGTGCCGCGCCAGGCCGCGCCGCAGCCGCGTGGCGCGCACCAGCGGCGGCGTGGCGGGCCGCCGCACCGGCACCGTCGACGCCATGCGCAGGTGCGTGTACAGCGGGATCTGACGCATACATATTTCTATGTATTTAAATCTATATAAGTATTATATCAGCTATCTGGCCGCTATAGTACAAGCTCTGCGTAGTTTGGGGTCAGATGGTGTTGTGTGCGTAACACATAAAAATTGGCAGTCATTGGGACTGCCGATAGAAGTGAAAACTAATAATTCAGGATTTGATAGCTCACCGGGTGAAACCGGAGGGCGTGGTCATCTACATCAGCCTTTCCCAAAGTGGGCGATAACGCCCCCTTGTAGGCGCTGCAGGCCTAATGAGGGGTGGTAAGAGACCCAGAAAAAAAACGGGGCGTTGTATAGAGGCTTGGAGTCCGTTGTGTGATACCTACTACTAGGCTCATGTCTCAAGTTATCTCTTGCGCGTTATAGTAAAAGTCTCGTTTAGAATGAATGTTGAATCTCCGCTAAAATAGCTCACAATAATCATTTATTAAATTTGAAGTTGTATTAGTTTTTAATCACCTATATGAAAAAATGGGGAAGTTAAAAAATAATTTATTCTCAAAGTGGGCAGCAGACAAAATAAGGTTGGGAACCCCTGATCTACATCATCCGAGTTTACCCGAAGATTTTTTTCATTTACGAATGTGACGCTTGAGCTCAATTCACAGCCCACGGACAATCTGTAGGTACCTATGTGGTGCGACAAAAGAATAAGTTATCACTTCAAAAATAAAAACGTTGAGTGATTTCAAAGTACCGATATGTTACAGGAAAATTGTGTGACCGTTAGATAACCTAACCGACTGTATGATTATAATCACTTGCTGTTTTTTGCTACGGTCTACGGTGACTTATAGATATTCTGAAATCGCTCAACATCTTTACTATAATTCGAATAAACTTGGCTCCGATTTTGATCCGTAAAGCTGAGACCGCGACAGGCACTTGACATTATAGCTTTATATGGGCGTTAGTTCGCGATCACGATAGGAGATTGATACAATTCTTGAATATTACTCAGACCGGTAGTAATTGGCACTGTTTAGTGAACAGCTGATTTAACAGTTAGTTGGCTGCGACACATACAGTGCCACTTGTTAAATTATTATTGACAGCAGTGTTGAAAATCCCAAGTAGGTATCCTGCGTACGCGATCGCTGGTATGGAATATGGAACGTGTCTCTAAAAAGAACACTATTTTCAATTCTGAGCATAGATCCCAAATTTCGGCACCATATTTTATTGTAGTAAGCAGTGAACCGTTGCAAAATAGCAAGTGTGGGTCACCTCCGCTGACGCCAAGCGCTTTATTACTTACGGTTCACATTTTTGAACTTAACTTTTTTTTAAAATAAAGAGTGATAAGACGAGCAGGACATGTGCCTGATGGTAAGCAACATGTCTGCCACATAACAGCACACTGACACGCAGCTATTGGAACATGAAGAGTCCAAAGCATTATCTAGCACTGCACTGCGCTTGTCACCCAGAGATCTAAGTTGTTATATCTCTAAGCCCTGTAATTTCTCTGGAAGCAATTCCCTTCAAACTGGAACACAGTAATGTTTGCACATTACTGCTTGGCGTTAGAATAACTGGCAAAGATGTGGTCCTTCCCCAGGCGGACTCTGCCAAGAGTCCTACCACTACAAAAAACTATGCAATATGATAGGTATCATGTGAATGCGAACCGTAAGTAGTAATGTTGTAGAGAAGGAGCCGTGTGTAGCTACGTACCGTGGGTAGCGCGTCATCGAGCGCGATGGCGTCCTGTCGCTCGGGGCGCTGCGGCAGGCGGTAGTAGCGCCCCAGCAGTGGCTCGGGCGGCACGTGTGTAGCTACGTACCGTGGGTAGCGCGTCGTCGAGCGCGATGGCGTCCTGTCGCTCGGGGCGCTGCGGCAGGCGGTAGTAGCGCCCCAGCAGTGGCTCGGGCGGCACGTGTGTAGCTACGTACCGTGGGTAGCGCGTCGTCGAGCGCGATGGCGTCCTGTCGCTCGGGGCGCTGCGGCAGGCGGTAGTAGCGCCCCAGCAGTGGCTCGGGCGGCACGTGTGTAGCTACGTACCGTGGGTAGCGCGTCGTCGAGCGCGATGGCGTCCTGTCGCTCGGGGCGCTGCGGCAGGCGGTAGTAGCGCCCCAGCAGTGGCTCGGGCGGCACGTGTGTAGCTACGTACCGTGGGTAGCGCGTCGTCGAGCGCGATGGCGTCCTGTCGCTCGGGGCGCTGCGGCAGGCGGTAGTAGCGCCCCAGCAGTGGCTCGGGCGGCACGTGTGTAGCTACGTACCGTGGGTAGCGCGTCATCGAGCGCGATGGCGTCCTGTCGCTCGGGGCGCTGCGGCAGGCGGTAGTAGCGCCCCAGCAGTGGCTCGGGCGGCACGTGTGTAGCTACGTACCGTGGGTAGCGCGTCATCGAGCGCGATGGCGTCCTGTCGCTCGGGGCGCTGCGGCAGGCGGTAGTAGCGCCCCAGCAGTGGCTCGGGCGGCACGTGTGTAGCTACGTACCGTGGGTAGCGCGTCGTCGAGCGCGATGGCGTCCTGTCGCTCGGGGCGCTGCGGCAGGCGGTAGTAGCGCCCCAGCAGTGGCTCGGGCGGCACGTGTGTAGCTACGTACCGTGGGTAGCGCGTCGTCGAGCGCGATGGCGTCCTGTCGCTCGGGGCGCTGCGGCAGGCGGTAGTAGCGCCCCAGCAGTGGCTCGGGCGGCACGTGTGTAGCTACGTACCGTGGGTAGCGCGTCATCGAGCGCGATGGCGTCCTGTCGCTCGGGGCGCTGCGGCAGGCGGTAGTAGCGCCCCAGCAGTGGCTCGGGCGGCACGTGTGTAGCTACGTACCGTGGGTAGCGCGTCATCGAGCGCGATGGCGTCCTGTCGCTCGGGGCGCTGCGGCAGGCGGTAGTAGCGCCCCAGCAGTGGCTCGGGCGGCACGTGTGTAGCTACGTACCGTGGGTAGCGCGTCGTCGAGCGCGATGGCGTCCTGTCGCTCGGGGCGCTGCGGCAGGCGGTAGTAGCGCCCCAGCAGTGGCTCGGGCGGCACGTGTGTAGCTACGTACCGTGGGTAGCGCGTCATCGAGCGCGATGGCGTCCTGTCGCTCGGGGCGCTGCGGCAGGCGGTAGTAGCGCCCCAGCAGTGGCTCGGGCGGCACGTGTGTAGCTACGTACCGTGGGTAGCGCGTCGTCGAGCGCGATGGCGTCCTGTCGCTCGGGGCGCTGCGGCAGGCGGTAGTAGCGCCCCAGCAGTGGCTCGGGCGGCACGTGTGTAGCTACGTACCGTGGGTAGCGCGTCGTCGAGCGCGATGGCGTCCTGTCGCTCGGGGCGCTGCGGCAGGCGGTAGTAGCGCCCCAGCAGCGGCTCGGGCGGCACGCGGCCGAACGTGCGCGTGCGCAGCTCCAGCTCCGTGATGTCGCGCAGCTGGTCCACCTCCGCCTGCCCCGGCACGAACCGCGACACGGCGCCGTGCCGCCACACCTGCAACCGAGTGTCGGCGCGGCTCACTCACTGCCGCGGCGCTAGCAAACAGTTCTACATTCATATCTTGCGCGTTAAGAGATTTACACAGTCAAATTGGATAAGGAGTTGCATACTAGAACAAAGGGATAATTTGTGATCCAGATCAAGGTTGTGAGTCACCAGTGCTGGTGATCTCGACCAACTTAAACTTTGACACTTTGACTAATCCATTATAATCCGGCACATTCCGCGCCGCAGTTGTTCGGATTACATTCCGGCACGATCCTTATCTCAGTCAGTTGATCAAACCGATTGTGTTGTGAATCAGGGCACTGAGTGAAATCCTGCTGAATTCGTTTCGATGACGCGGTGTTAGTCCTGCACGCGCACCTTGAAGGTGGTGAAGGAGGCGGTCTTGCGCACGTCGGGCGGGAAGCGCGGCTCGTCCAGCGAGTAGGGCACGAAGCTGCCCAGCGTGGCGCAGTACTCGCCCGACAGCCGCCACACGCGCACGCTGTAGTCCGAGCTGCCGCTGGAGACGCGACACAACAATTTGTAAGTAATAACGTCGTCGCTTCGGTCGCGTTTCGGCAACAAACATCCCTCTTAGATGGTAACGTGCCTACGAGCGATGACACCCCTATGATGCATAGGTATACATTGGCGGAGGTTACAATCTACCAACAGATAGGTTGTTTGTACCTAAAAAAGGAAGGAACGCAACAAGAATTTGAGTAAATTTCCTAATTCTAAATAATATAGAGGACGCGGCGCGGGTAATGATGAGTGCTAGTAAGCAGGCAGTACCTGAGCACGAGCTTGAGCTCGTCGATGTACGCGATGGTGGGCACGCAGCGCATGTGCGCGCGGTAGGAGCTGAGCAGCAGCGGCAGCGGCTGGTCCCGCACGCAGCGCTTGGCGCGGCCCTCCACGCGGTCGCGCCACAGGAACGGGAACTGCAGGCGCAGCGCCGGCATGTTCACGTGCGCCTGCACACCGCACACGCACGACCTCACTCCGCGGGTCCGCGCCAGGTACGCGGACCTGAATATGTAGCTAGGACTCGTTCAGCACCCCTACCCTTATTCCCTCTCACACGGGTGATAAAGAACGCGTCAAAAGTTACACCTTCGCTAACGCCTGCAATGACCAATATGCAACAGCACCTACTTATGAATCATCAAACCCTTCAAGCTAGCTGGGTACCATTTTAAAAATATCGTTTGTCTTTCAGAGAGTGAGTGAGTGCAAAACGATGAGGATCAGATCGCTGGAAAGGAAAATACATGCAGCTAAAACAGACGGGGAGCAAGCTCGTTACCTTCAGCTGGCCGAGCGTTTGTCTGAGTGACAAAGATATGAGTCGGGACCGTCTTTTAGGAACAAAAAGTTTAGAGGTGTTAAGGGACACCCGGATGGAACGAAGTTCTTGCCGATTTATTATTATACATAGTTTAATCGTTGTACCTGTAATCAAGAATAAGACCGGCGATGCATCAAAGTTGAGTAATTACAGGCCGATATCGCTCGCCACTGTCATTGCTAAGGTGCTGGACGGTTTGATTGACCTTCAGTTAAAACAGCATCTACACCTTCACGATGCACAATTTGGTTTTCGACCGGGTTTGTCGACCGAGATGGCTGTACTGAACCTCAAACATACCGTCCAGTACTACGCTGATAGGGGTACGCCTGTCTATGCTTGCTTCTTAGATTTATCAAAAGCTTTTGATCTTGTTGCGTATGACAGGCTGTGGCTCAAGCTGGTGAGCGATACGGATCTTCCCTCAGAATATATCGATATCCTGCAGTATTGGTATAGCAATCAATGTAACTTTGTGCGATGGTCTGGGTCGTTTTCAGAGGAGTATAGGCTTGAGTGTGGTGTCAGGCAAGGCGGGATATCATCGCCAACACTCTTTAACCTGTACATCGATCGACTGATCCGTGAGCTCAGCAGTGCGGGGGTCGGCTGCTCGATTGATGGTGTTCTCGTGAATAACATCAGTTATGCAGACGACATGGTGCTGCTGAGCCCATCTATCAGTGCCTTGCGCAAGCTTATCGCTATCTGTGAGCGTTACGCGGGGGAGCATGGGCTTAAATACAACGCCACTAAGAGCGAGCTCATGCTATTCAAGGCGGGTTTAAAAACCTATGACACTGTCCCTGCTGTAAAACTTAATGACAGTGTCCTTAAACAGGTCTCGCAGTTTGAGTACCTGGGTCACTGGGTCACGGAAACGTTAACAGATAACTTAGACATAGACAGGGAGCGCAGAGCGTTATCTGTTCGTGGTAATATGTTGGCTCGTAGGTTTGCTCGTTGTACCGCAGAAGTGAAAGTTACTCTATTCAGAGCATTCTGCCAATCATTTTATACGTGCAGCCTATGGGTCAAGTACACAAAAAGATCGTATGACGCTCTGCGCATCCAATACAATAATGTGTTCAGGGCATTGCTGGGGCTGCCACGACGCTGTAGTGCGTCGGGGATGTTTGCAGACGCACATACAGATGGTTTCGCGGCGATTCTGCGCAAGCGAGTCACATCTCTGATGGGTCGCGTACGGGGCAGCCCCAACAGATATCTGCAACTGTTTGCCTCGAGGATGGATCTGGACTGCCCAATCATGCAACACTGGACCAAGCTCCATGTTGAGCATTCCGGATCCATTCCTCAATATAGACTTAGATAATTTTGAATTTTTATTATTTAATTTAATATCGTTCTCCATTTATAATTTTTATTATTTTGAAATGTTTGACATAATTTAATTTGAGTGACTTTGCTGTAGATTATAATTAAGGTGTTTTAAATTGTATTTATATGGACTGGTTCTGAAATAAATGATTTATTATATTATTATATTATAGTCGCATTTCAGTCGAATTTAGTCGCTACTGATTTTAGTTTAGGGTAATAGCATCAGTAAGAGTCAGAGTACCTAGTCAGTCTGAATTTAGTACTCTAGGTAGCTAGGTCTTTCGAACCAATCACACTATCAGTTCATTACACGCAACGTAACGTACTACGTCTGAACTACGTAACGTGTAATCCCGGATGAATGGAACAGTTTCGTGACTGATGCCTGAAGCTGAATATAGTAGGATGAAACCTATTGTAAATGGAAGAGAATATGACAAATTGAATGAAAATCGTCAAATAACTGTATTTCGGGTTTATTTTGCGGTTCTGAATGATTACTTTACATAAATTCTCAGGAAAACAAAGAACAAAATTATCGTACCGGTAGTGACCTCTCCAGATTTTCTATGACACTAGAGTAGGATACAATCCACAGCTGAATTTAATTTTGAGTTCTGCGCTACCTATTGGTGATTGTAGGAACTTCGATGTGCAAGTTGATTCGGGCAGTGGTCGTGTCGTCGTGTGGTACTTCAATTTAAAATTAAATTCAGATACACGACTAAATTTTATAAGAAGCCATGACTACGTCGACTATTAGGAAACCGCCACACCGATTTCCATAAAACTTAAATTAAATGCGTTGATAAGAGGGATCCTTTATAAAAACTATTATTCTCAGGAAAAAAGAACAAAAAGAGTGTTGAGAGAAAAAAAAACAAAAAGAGTTTTGCGGTAACTATCGGGATTCGATCCGGGGTATCCCAACTTCACAGGCGACACCTTACCATTTGCGCCAATCGGTCATTGATCACAATGGTGAAATTTGTTATCGTATTCTAATTCTGTCACGTGACAGGGCACAAAACGTTACAACTTTTTCGTGAGATTTTTTCCGTCTAGCTCCCTTTCATAACGCGCGATAAGGAACTTCGTTCCAAAAAATAAATTTAGTTATTCCTAAGAAATCCAAATTATAAAAAGACAGAAGCGCTACGAAAATGTGCAGGAACAAAGTATGGGTACCTCCTCGCCGCGGAAGTAATTGGTCATGAGCCAGACTTTGATGTATCCCATGGTGGTGCCGGTGAAAAGGTACTCGTTGTTGGTGTCGGTGGCCAGCGCAGACACGTAGTCCCCGGCCGCGTGCACGCCCTGGAAGGAGCCCTGGAACCGTAGAACCGGCCAGTTATACACGTTCTTCGGCGAAAGAAACCCTCCATCTGCTTTAAAAGAATTTTAACAGAAGACCTCGTAGCAGACGCTGATACAAAATGAGATTTGGAACTACTAGGTACTAGGACTATGGAGTTCCCAAAGTTCTCCAACATTGATTATATTGTAGGTACCTAGATGCAACGACGTTTTAGAACTGAGCGTAAGTATGTCGTTAGTCGAAGCACACATTGGTTAGTCAGATGCACAGTTTGATGTCTGTGTAAAGTGTAACGATTATTAATTTAGACGAGCGATGGAGCACTTACAGTCTGAAAACACAAATCAATTCTAAGCCCATACATTTTGGACGTTAGTGAAATGACTCGCCTGGAATCCGCCGGCGGGGTGGTCGGACCAGATCTGCAGCATGCCGTTCTCGAGCGCGAGCACGAAGGAGCCGACGCCCATGGCGCTGGGCCGCGTCTCCAGGAACAGCATGGCGTGCACCGCCAGCTGCCGCACCGGCTGCTCGCGCGCCGGGGCCGCCGCGGGCGCCGCCAGCCGCGCGCGCGCCTTCTGCATCGCGCCCGCCGCAGAGATCGGCACCCTGCCCACACCTCATTACATTACAACCTCCTCGAAACTGAACGAGAACTGAATTGCATAACAAGTCTCGAAATCTAGTATTCAAAACCGCTATCATATAATAGTGATTGGGCGCTTATATATAAAAATTCAAGCAGCTACCGTCTCTAAGCATTTGCTTGCAACTTATCAATAACAACAAAGGAAACTATCGATGTAGATGGATGTGGATATCGCGAATCTAGTTTATTACAACATTTTGCAGCGGTAGGACTCTTGGCAGAGTCCGACTGGGGATGTCACGCATTTGCCAGTTGTTCTACCGCCGAACCGGTCAAAAACTCTTCAAACCGAAACAAGTAATGTGCAAACATTACTGTGTTCCGCTTTGAAGGGCGCCGTTTCTAGATAAATTACAGAACTTAGAGATATAATATCTTAGATCTCTGGGTGACGAGCGCAGCGCAGTGCTAGGTAATGATTTGGACTCTTCATGTTCCAATAGCTGCTTGTCACTGTGTTGTTATGTGGCAGTCATGGTGCTTACCATCAGGTACCTGTTCTGCTCGTCACTCTACACTAAAAAAAACCATAAAAAGTGAGTCGAGCTGGATTGAATGTGGCAAGAGAGCAACATTACTTGGTCATCTTGAGCGGCGCGAGCCGGCGCTGCGGGCCGGGCGAGTCCCCGGCGGGGGCGCCGCCCGCCGCCTTCGCCTCGCGCTTGCTGTACACCATCTTGATGCGGAGCATGGGGTCCGTGCACGAGAACCGGCTGGGAACGACATAAGCCCATCGTAACCTGTACACTGAATTCTGGATGCTCTAACTTACAGAAAGATACCATAGATGATTTTAATGTCGTCACTTGCATCTTATTATCAGCACATACTCGTCCCCACTAGACGTAAAAAATAAAATCCCACTCAGGCCGATCCTCGGTTTTACGTTTCCAAACGCCACCAATTAGCTTCCTTTCGTAAATCCTTACTCTATCTCAGGTCGTCACTACCCTCACATACCACTTTCACTCTCACTGTCCACGTTTCAGCACCGTGAATTGGACGAGAAAACTAGACGAAGTTTCCCAAGGGCAGCCAGCCCAGCCCAGCCAAATTCTTCTCATGGCTTCATTTTCATAGCTATTTATTTGTACCTAGCTCAAGCGTCTGCCATAGGCATACATGCTAAGGGCTAAAGCTAAGCTAAGGGCTAATTCAGATCTTTAACTGCCGACACGAGAAGTTAGCGCCACGTGCGCGAGGGTGCGACTTACCGGTAGGGCTGGCCGGTCTCCAGCTTCCACAGGATGAGCTCGGAGCTGTAGGAGGCGGTGGCGATGGAGAGCGGCGCGCGCGCGGCCGCGGCCAGCACGTCGTCCGTGTGCCGCGTCTCCCACGCCTTGCCCGTCTCCGCCATGCCCGTGTCCTCGAACTCGGTCACGTGGCGGTTCCAGCCCACCGCCAGGATCCTGCGACACAATGCTCCCACTTGCTCCTGTTGCTCGACTAAACTAATCCGTTTATCATTTTGCCGATGGTAGCAACATTTATAAACTTTATAATGAGATATACAACTCTTTAGCATCACAAAACTTAGGCAAAGATATTTATTCACTTCGAGATTAGTGCTTACCTCATAACATTGAGAGAATTGTTGTTTGGTTTTACGCTTTTGACGTGAAAATGTCATTGAAATTTCTTCCGTAAGGAGGAAAGTCAAAATAATAAATGATAACAAAATTGGAGGTACAGTTTGGTGTAGCAGCTTCATAGCTGTGACATTTATTCAATTACAGCATTGGATACCTAAAGGATTCAACTAATTCAAATCAACAAGTGAGGACTGTGATGTAAGCGAGTAAACTCCTGTTAAATTGTGATGTTGTCTCATGCGAATAATCGCCAACGCTAAGTGATTGTATGGCACTATCTACTCGTATATATCCACAATCTGTCTACATATGGGTAGAAATATGTATTAAACATTTGTAGGTGTTACTGGTACGGAGAGGAAATGAAACCACGTCACTGTATAAACTGCTGACTATATTGATCTTAATTATACACAAGTGACGCGGGGCGAGAGACTAATCACTCGACCGCTGTCATCTTATATACTAAATCTGACACGTACAAACGTGGCCCCACATACACCCTTTTCTTAAAAAAAGGAGAAAAACATATCTATAACAATCCACAAAAAAAACATAATTACATCACACCTTGTTTACACTATAATATAACTATCAACTCGTCACATGTTTCTTCCGCTTGCTAAGCACATTTTTTTCCGTGCTAACCTTGGCATATTGACTTCGAACCGCTTTGCTCACTCAGCGTTCTAGTTTGCACTAATGACTATTGATTTATATTTCCTATTACGTGACGCATATCACTTGCAATCCAATGTTTAAAATATACAATACCCGAATAAATCGCCAGAAGTTCCTTGTCGTATACACAGTACTTTTTCTGGGATTCCGTGGGCTTCTTTGCAAAAATAATCGAGGGTTCTCCAAAGACCCTTTTCCTTCTGTGCAATACCGCGCCTATACTAATGTCTGACGCGTCTGTCATAAGAGTTAACCTTGCCCCTGGACCCGGGTCTTATAACTTGGCAGCATTTTGTAAGTTTTCCTTACCTTATGCTCTAATTGCCTCTTTAGTAGCCCATATTGTCTATTATCTCTTTTCTTTGCACCATGTAAATATATATCTAAAATTCTTTGTACTCTTGCAGCGTTTGGTATGTATGCTCTATAAACATTTTACATTTCCAAAAAACCTGCGTAACTACTCTACCGTCTCCGGTTTGAGATAGTCCTGAATAACCTTGACTTTGTCAGGCAAAGGACTTATTCCATTTTCCGAGACTTCGTAACATAAAAAATCTATTTTACTTTTCTCATCATACATTTACCTATTTCAACTTCCATTTAATATATCCGTAAACGCTCCAATAACCTACGCAAATGCTCTTTATGCCAGGTTGCATTTTTCGAGCCAATTTGTTATGTCATCTAAGTAACCAAACAAAACTGATTGCTCAGCATTATTACTACTACTACCGCTGTCATTGACACCAATATTTATTTGTTCTACGCCAGTTAACCCAAAGGTCAATCTCGTAATCGAAAATACCAAACGCGTAATAATTGCTATTTTTCTATATCCTCTGTACTAATTTTCTACCGTCAGCTTAAAATTCCTTGAACAATCGGCTCCAATTATCGGCTGTTTAACATCGCATAGCAATTTTCTTAAACCGGAAATGGGATCTGCACAGCCACTCTGGATCACCTGGTGCCCTTTTCTTCCGCGAACCAGTCCTATTTTCGCTCCATTTTTGGCTGCTTCGGCTTCTTCCGCGTTCTTGGCCTTGAACCTTACTGCGTAGTGAAGCTACTTCTAACTCCAGCTTCCTGATCTGCTTGACTAGCTCCGTGAGAGGTAAATGGGGTACCTGTTCGTTACTTTCGGACACAGCAGCGATGTCGTAGCACGTGGTGTTCTCTATAATTTTGTTCTTGTTGCTAAGTTCTTGTCGCTCAGCACTATCCTCATAGACCTGCAGCAGTCGGTCCTTCAGCGCCGTATACTTGTTGTTCACCGGCGTTTGGAATGAGTCTCTCCCCAATTTTGATATAACCATGTTGAACTTTCCTCCATCCCCTTGTTTCTGCGATGCCATCACTTCAAACTGGGCCAACCATAACCGCGGCATGTCAACCCAAAAATCTGGAAGTCTTGTTGACACACCTATAGCGGCCACGGCACAATCAGTGGAATTCGTTCGCTCGTCTTTCATGCCCTGCTGACCCACTTGCCCACTTACTGGTGCAGCGTGCGGAAACATTGTTGAAAAACAATTTACTAACGCAGTAACACCAACAAAATCTTCTGAATCTTCTCTTTAACTCACTGTTCAATCGTCGGGGTCACCACTGTAACCACCACTGAATCACGTCGGGCTGGATCACGCCGGGCTGGATCACGTCGGGGTCACCACTGTAGGTGTTACTGGTACGGAGAGGAAATGAAACCTCGTCACTGTATAAACTGCTGACTATATTGATCTTAATTATACACAAGTGACGCGGGGCGAGAGACTAATCACTCGACCGCTGTCATCTTCTTATATACTAAATCTGACACGTACAAACGTGGCCCCACACATTCAAGTAACTTTCCACAACCCTTCAAACTAGGCGCAAAAAGCAGAGAGATGGATGCGGTGACTGAGGAACACGGAGGAAAACCTGCCTGCCCTCCACCCAGAAGACGTTGGTGACCTCGCACATGTGCTCGATCGACATGTTGCGGAGGCACAGCCCCGTGTTGAAGTTCCACACCTGCAACACTCTTCAGATTAAATACCTACCTTCAGTCTGGTACTGCATCTAAATCAATAAACAACTTTGTCTAGTTTAGATGCGACCATTGCAAATCCAAGCAGATATATTTTCAGAGAGAAATATGATTGCATGTTAAAATGTTACTTTACGTTAACTCCTGCTGAAATTCATAGATAAGGTACAAGATAAAACGAAGTGCTTCCTTCTATCTTATACCTAGTAAGCTCAATAACCTTTAGTAGTGGTAGAACTCTGCTAAGAGTCCGCCTGGGGAAGTACCTTTGCCAAATATTCTACCGCCAAGCAGTAATGTGCAAACATTACTGTGTTCCGGTTTGAAGGACAATGATTCCAGAGAAATTACAGGGCTTGGAGACATAATATCTTAGATCTCTGGGTGACGAGCGCAGTGCAGTGCTAGGTAATGATTTGGACTATCATGTTCCAAAAGCTGCGTGTTACTGTGCTGTTATGTGGCGGGCATGTTGCTTACCATCAGGCACATGACCTGCTGGTCTCGTCTTTTTGCTTCATGGATTACGCCCTTGGCTCTCTCCCCCTCCTAGCAAGAGGCTCCGAGTCCTAGCTGTAGCGAGAAGTGGGAGCAGTTAAATGAGCTGATTGTGTGCTTGAGGAAATTTTTATTAAGAGAGGAGAAGATAGCACAGAACCGTTGTCATAAATAATAACTTAGATCTCTGGGTGACGAGCGCAGTGCAGTGCTAGGTAATGATTTGGACTCTTCATGTTCCAATAGCTGCGTGTCACTGTGCTGTTATGTGGCAGGCATGTTTCTTACCATCAGGCACATGTCTTGCTCGTCTCGTCACTCTTTATTTAAAAAAAAAAAGCTATCGAGAAAGCTGTCATTGGCTGGTAACCACGTCTCGTATCTGAGTGAAACGAAGCAGACGTCGAGTAAAGGTGCGCGTGGGAGTTGGGGCCCGCACCTTCAGGGTGCCGTTCCTGGCGCCGGTGACCAGCAGCAGGTGTCCGGGGTCGAAGCAGGCGGCCGTGATCTCCACGGGGATGAGCTCGCCGTGCAGCAGCCGCGTGTGCGCGTCGCGGATCATCACGTTGCGCTTCCCTGGGACACACGACACGCGACTATTTGATTTTTTTGTTATAAAGTATTTAAGTACGTTGATAGCGTTGTAGCTATGTATTGTAAAATATATTTAGCATGCAGCGTAATCGAAAATGTTTCTACAAGAATCAGACGCGGTCCGAAGGGGGTGTCACAGAGGATATGAACCAAACAAAATTGTATAAATTTTTTATTGTGAAAAATTTACAAAATATTGAATACGCTATTTTTTACGGCGGGAAAACAACTGAAACGAAAACTACGTGGGTAAAATCATGGGTGCTATTAGTAAAGTATTTTTATTCGACGTATTGTATTAATTGGCGAACCCCAAAATTTGAGACTGCGACCGCTCCTGACAAGGATTGAATACATTTCTGGAATGCCAGCTAGAAAGGAAGATCAGGGTAGCGATTCTGAAACCATTCGGTTGCATCCGACACGGAATCTCATCTCTCGGTCTTTGTCATGCTAAACAGATAAGAGAAAAACCGAGAGATGAGATTCCGTGTCGGATGCAACCGAATGGTTTCAGAATCGCTACCCAGTAGTGCAACATTAACCGGTGAGCGGGTCCCAGTTGATGATGATGGAGTCCATGCCGCAGGTGATGACCACCTTGAAGAGCGGGTTGTAGAGCACGCGCGAGACGGCGCGCGCGTGCGTGCAGCCGTCCGTGTGGCTGCCGTTGATCTGCTCGTCCAGCACCAGCACCGCCAGGCGGATGGCGCCGAGGATGTACTCCCTGGTCGCGGGGTTGTACAGCGCGCAGATCGGCGTGCGCTCGCCCACCACCGACGGGATGTCGATGTACGTCTGCCGCGCAACACAGGACACTTCACTCGATAAGCATGATGATGAAAAAAATAATTAATAAAGTCCGTCAGTTAGATTATTAAAAAACATAAAATATTGCAGAGATAAACGTATTTTTTCTTTTGTTTCACAAACAAAAATGACCAAGATACAGACAGTACCTACTTGGAAGTTTCGTCACGTCATTACGTCACTTCATAGTACGAGTTTTGGGAAGACGTGACGTCATAACCCTTTACTCCTGAGTCACGCGGCATTTCTCTTTCATTCTATCTACCTGACTAATTAATCCGGACCTACCGGACTAATTAGTCCGTCCATTCTGCTCAATTGAGCAGAATGGTTGTCACGTCAGTGAACAACAGAGGAGAGGTGGATGAAGGGGAATAATAAGATGTTCGTGATTACAAGTATATTTAAGAAATAAAGACAAAAGGGAAGGTAGAAAAAAGTAGAGTGATATAAAGAGAATGTAAAAGAACAAAAATAATAAAAAAAGGGGCTTAAGTGAGGACTTCCATCAGGGAATGGCTTGCAGGTTCAGCAGCCTGGAGCAGGTACAGCGTTCAGCATCCCAATATCAGCAGCCTGGAGCAGGTACAGCGTTCAGTGAGGACTTCCATCAGGGAATGGCTCGCAGGTTCAGCAGCCTGGAGCAGGTACAGCGTTCAGCATCCCACAGCTGGGCATGGCTCGCAGGTTCAGTAGCCTGGAGCAGGTACAGCGTTCAGCATCCCACAGCTGGGCATGGCTCGCAGGTTCACGGTAGAGTTCCCATCCGGCAGTCAGGAATGGCTTCAGCCAACAGCAGATAATGTTCCATAAACCTTCAAGGTTTACTGGTGATGTTGGTCACTTGGGAGTTCATTGTTCTTAAGTCTTTCCCTGTTGGAAGCCGGATTCTCACTGACCTTCTCAGCCGATGAGATTCATAAAGTAAACTTTTGATGATTTGAATCTGGAGAAAATAAACTTTATTTTAATATTGACAATTCAAAGAGGATTAATTCTAAAAACTATACAACCTTATGAAAAAGAGTAAAAATTGCTAAGTGACAAATAGTTTTTTGAAGTATTTACATTATGTAAACAAACTAAATTTTTGGAAAAACGTAATTATTATAGATTTAGAATAAGGTATATGATACAAGAAATATATCACAACAACCAGAAAATTATTATCTATCGAATGGACACAATTTAAAGGAAATTAGTGATATGAAAATTTTGGTATGTAAATACACACATCTCTCCTATGAAAGTGATGTTTTTAGAATGAAAGTAGGAATGTACGTTTACATATTGTAGTCAATATGTAACGTTACATATTCCCCACGACTGCGGAAATTTTACGCTTCTGTAAAATTTGGTAAGAAATTCTAAAGGGTTTAAGAGAGGTATTACCTTCACACAAACATAACTCCATTCAAGTAACCTTTCAAGTTTTTTCATTCATCTCTTCCATTCTGTTTGGGTGTAAGTTCACATTCAATGACGAACACTCAAAGCATACACTCTCGGCGATGGCAGGCTTTTTTAAAGAGTCATCAACCGCTCTAATAGTCGGCTTATTTAAAGAGTTATCACCCGCTCTATGGGTAGAAGAAAATAAGAATGATAAAAGGGATGAACATAGGGCTTGATAGTTAGGCTTATTTATAGAGTTATCATCCGCTCTTTATAAGGGGAAGAAAGTAATTAAGGATGAGCATAAGGGCTCAAAAGATAGCACGAGCGGTAGGACTCAAAAGCTAACATGAGCGGTAGGGCTCAAGAGATACCTTGAACGGTAGGGTTCAAGATAAGCGTATGAGTTTAGGGCTCATACAAAATCCAAGAGTTAGATACTCATTGGTTAAAGAGTTAATGAGTTTAGAGCTCATTAACTTGAGAAAGTAAGAAAATTAGAAAAATACTAAAGAGTAAATAAAATACTGTAGGTTAATGATGAAGAGAGATCATGAGGATGAGAGATGAGGAGAGATGAGGAGAGGGTGAAGAGGGAAGTTATTATCCAAAGAGTGCCGAAAAGAAAATATTAGGTACAAATACTAGTGTAAGTATGTTTTAGAATTTAGAAGAAATTCAGGGGTTGAGGGATCAAAGGTTAAGGGGGTAAAGGTTGAGGAAATCAAGGGTTGAGGGATCAAAGAATAAGCAAGAGAGGGGGGGTTGTTTTGGAAGGTTGGGCGCCAAATGTCACGTCAGTGAACATAAGAGGACTGGTGGATGAAGGGGAATAATAAGATGTTCGTGATTACAAGTATATTTAAGAAATAAAGACAAAAGGGAAGGTAGAAAAAAGTAGAGTGATATAAAGAGAATGTAAAAGAACAAAAATAATAAAAAAAGGGGCTTAAGTGAGGACTTCCATCAGGGAATGGCTTGCAGGTTCAGCAGCCTGGAGCAGGTACAGCGTTCAGCATCCCAATATCAGCAGCCTGGAGCAGGTACAGCGTTCAGTGAGGACTTCCATCAGGGAATGGCTCGCAGGTTCAGGAGCCTGGAGCAGGTACAGCGTTCAGCATCCCACAGCTGGGCATGGCTCGCAGGTTCAGTAGCCTGGAGCAGGTACAGCGTTCAGCATCCCACAGCTGGGCATGGCTCGCAGGTTCACGGTAGAGTTCCCATCCGGCAGTCAGGAATGGCTTCAGCCAACAGCAGATAATGTTCCATAAACCTTCAAGGTTTACTGGTGATGTTGGTCACTTGGGAGTTCATTGTTCTTAAGTCTTTCCCTGTTGGAAGCCGGATTCTCACTGACCTTCTCAGCCGATGAGATTCATAAAGTAAACTTTTGATGATTTGAATCTGGAGAAAATAAACTTTATTTTAATATTGACAATTCAAAGAGGATTAATTCTAAAAACTATACAACCTTATGAAAAAGAGTAAAAATTGCTAAGTGACAAATAGTTTTTTGAAGTATTTACATTATGTAAACAAACTAAATTTTTGGAAAAACGTAATTATTATAGATTTAGAATAAGGTATATGATACAAGAAATATATCACAACAACCAGAAAATTATTATCTATCGAATGGACACAATTTAAAGGAAATTAGTGATATGAAAATTTTGGTATGTAAATACACACATCTCTCCTATGAAAGTGATGTTTTTAGAATGAAAGTAGGAATGTACGTTTACATATTGTAGTCAATATGTAACGTTACATGGTATATTTTTGACCCAGTCAATTATCTCAATGGGAATAACTGCAGTGGCTACATGCAGTGGCATGTTTGAAACATGGCTCAAATAAAGGCTTTAAAGTCAAATTAAATGACAGTCCCACGTAAAAGTTCAAGAGGAATGTATGAGAGTCACCTGTATGCACATCTGCGCCTGCACGTCCCAGACCTTGATGACGCGGTCCCGGGAGAGCGTATAAGCGGTGTTGCCCGAGTTCTGCAGCACGATGGAGATGATGCCCGCGTGGTGGCCCAGGAACACCACGCTGGGCTTCACGGGCACGAACGAGTTCCACACGCGCACCGTGCAGTCCGGCCCGCCCGTCACCAGGATGTGGCTCTCCTCGTCGAACGCGAAGCATTGGATGCCCTGCACACTCCGATCATTCCCCCCAATAACCATCCCGAACGATAGCTCGAAAACGAAACCCTTCTGTGCTCAGTACCCTGATACACAACGCAATCGAATTGATATAGATATATAATCAAACCTCAGTCTTCGTCTTATTATCCGTTTAGAATGATAGAGACCACAGAACAGATATCAAGAAGTAGTAGCAAGTAGGCGGGGCAATCGTAGTACTAAGTAAGCGCAATCTCCGCATACTTCGAGAGTACGCCCACTTCCAAATACTTAGTCGTGCTCTGCCTCTACTGCAGTACTCTTGAATCCGCGATTTTGAATAAAAAGTAAGCAGTCATGCCGTGTTGTGCAGTTATTGAGTGTAAAAACGATAGCCGTGCCAAAACTTTATCCAAAGGAGGCATATCGTACCATCGGTAAGTCCTATTTTATTTAGTTTTGATTTTATTGTGAAAATAAATTAATATTAGCTTAAAGAGAGAAATGATTTAAAGGAAGTCAACTTTAAAGTCATTCTAATAAGGTCCATTTTCATTCAAACTATATGTGATATTCTAGATCATTCTATGCATGCGAGTAGCGCTACTCAGTAGAGCTACTCAGTAAAGGATGAGACACAAGCTGTTGAAATTGCTAATATCGATATTTCTAACTTGTACAATTATTGTGTGAAACAAATATATTATCTTTTATTATTTGGTATTTGAATAATTTAACGTTTTATTTGAAAAAAAGTACATTTTATCATTTCAGTTTTCCTAAAAGTCCCGTTACTAAGGAGAAATGGATAGAAGCTACAGGAAGGCAAAATTGGTTTCCTTCCAAAACAAGCACGATTTGCTCTGAGCACTTTTTAGACAGCGATTTTATAATTAATAAAAATGAAATAGGAAAAGTTGAGTGCGTCTACAACTCGCACTTGGCTGGTATTTATTTTTTAAAAGTATAGCGTAATTGAGAGGAAATCAGCAGTGAAATTGAAATTTGTATAATTTTTAAACGGTTATGTTGCCCTGTTTTTGTTGTTGATTTTTATGTATAAACTTTTATCAGTTCGAGTA
This sequence comes from Ectropis crepuscularia, assembly GCA_963693475.1. NCBI lineage: Eukaryota > Metazoa > Arthropoda > Insecta > Lepidoptera > Geometridae > Ectropis > Ectropis crepuscularia. The sequence goes on along the minus strand of OY856342.1, from coordinate 635,434 downwards.
TTGTTTTACTGAAACCCTGTTCCTTTTCTATATCCCTTTTGTTTATTTTAGTCTCCTCAAGTTTCTATTCATGGTTATAAAAACATCTTGAATTTTTACTGACAACAACTTAAATGACAAGGTCGTCCCTCAAAGAAAATAACTATTTCCTTACATTGTGGGTTCGATTCCCACCCAGTGCAAATATTTGTGTGATGGATTCAAATATTTTGACTGTATCTGAGTGTTTCTATGTATAATAAGTAAGTATTTATAACAGCTATCTGGCCGCCATATTACAAGCTTAGCTTAGTTTAGCGTCAGATGGTGTTGTGTGTAAATGTTTCACCTATATTTATTTATCTTTATCTCACTCAAGAAAAATATAATTCGACTAAAATACAAATTTTAGTGCTACTTGCCAAGACCAATTTCATCATTACTTTATTTACTTAAGATATTTATTTAGTTTCCTCCGAGTATTTTTGTAATTTCGTCCTAGTAATTACGTTCTTTTACAAAACTCTGTTACGCTACACTCTATAGTTAATAAAATTAAGATGGTACATGAACAAATTTAATCATAATATTATGATTAAATTATACGATAGGTACGTAAACTGAATAACGTAATATCGATAATTTAATGAAAATGTTTCAGCATTGTCTAACATCACTATTAGCACGACCGGCTTATATTTACGAATCCCTTATTTTAAAGAAGGTAGCGTTCATAGTTGCATAAATTACATAAAGTGCCATCTAGTATGAAGTAGCAGAACTAGTGAGCACTAGATGTCACTAATCTTAAAATTAGTGACATCTAGTGCTCACTAGCGAAAACAACTTATATTTTTGAAAGATGATAATAGTTACCACCTTATTCTATTCTACTAAGGTTGAGTTTAGAAAGTTCGTAGCACTGATGTATTCGATACGCCCTAAAAGTCCTGATAATGGTACAAAATAAACAACTTAGTCACATTCAAGATACGGTACTTTTTCCTGTAATTAGACAAAATTGAGTTATCCAAGAAAGTCGTAACAACATTTTGAATAGTTGACAATAACAGATTTATTGTGCTTAGCAATAGGGTTCATTTTTGAGTACGTAACTAAATGCAATACATCATTTTAGGTTCGTCACTATGGGACAAATCACTTGCATTGTTTCAATGTGTTTAAAATATATCAAAACCACGTTTGTGTGCAAACGTGATACGGTGGTTTTCCTAGTGAGATTCAGCTACGAGCCTTCTACTTGATTTCTGTTCTGTGATAGAGACTATACTTAGTACTGTTATTTCGTGCCGAAATCGTTCCCGACTGCAGTGTGAATCAGCACACAGTAAAGTACCTATTCTACTTGATGCATCTCCCTTATAAACTCATTTTCTAGAATTAGTTTAACTATTTCATTAGTAGCAAATGTTAAAATTACGAATATTTTTTATGGTCCTTTACGATCAATATATTTTTTTTAAATATTTAATTAATTTATTTTAATAAAAATATTTTTATTATAAATAATTTTTTAATAAATCAATTTAACATCATCCGCATTTTGAGATGATAAGAGTTCTCAATCGGCCCATAACCTACATAGTTAGATGATGAATGATAAAATATGGTCACAAAAGAGCCAAAATAGTTTTCTTTATTTGCCTTAACAGCAATATTAGAATATTAAGTGTGTCTGAGGTTAAGATTAATGGAACTAAATGATTACTTTCCTGTAAGTAATCCGTTGAAATCAAGGAACAAGTCAAGCAACCAATAAGTTCCATAATAATATTTCATCTAAATTTAAATTTCGCCTAATAGGCGAGACGAATAAAAAAACGAATTAGTCCATCAGTTAGATTATTAAAAAATATTGTACGCGTATTTTTTCCTATGTTTCATAAACAAAAAATGACGAAGATACAGTGCTTAGAAGTTTCGAGTAACGTCACGTTATGGTATGGTTTTTGACGTGATAACGTCTTATAATTCGGTGAAGCCGGCTGCACGCCCGCAAAACATGACGTCATGTAACGTTACCGTTAGTTCGTCGTCAGTGCCATGCGGACGAAGCTGAGCACTGAGGGCGCCACCCGCCGAGTCGAGCGGTGTCACTACTCGCGCTATCAGCGTACTGATTTCTTAAGACGTTGTCACGTTTAACTATCGTCAGTAATCCGACTTTACAGACAACCATTTTTACTATAGAGTGACGTCACAGCCCCCCCCACTCCGGAAGTTTGATGATCTATATTCTGTCAATTTTTGATAATTTGGTAAAACAAAAAATAATTGTCCCAAATTTTTCCAAAATTTACCCGACGAACTAATTTGAATGGTGTATATTTGACCCTGTCGTCACCCCCATTGTGGCTACCTTATCGACTCGGAACATGTTGTGCGTCTTGTTCCCGGCGAGGTCCGCCATGAGCAGCGCGTCGGGGCACGTGGCGCAGGAGACCACGCAGTGCAGCGACGCGTACCACGCCACCTGCCGCACCCACTCCTGGTGCACGCGGCCCAGCTCCAGCAGCTTCAGCTCCGGCAGCAGGTGCGGCTGCGGGGAGCGGGGAGCGGGGACACCCAGGTGAGCAGGAGGCAGGCGGGAGACCTGCCCCCACTGCTGGCACTGGTGGTGGACGTTGGGAGTCTGATGACATTTGACTCCCAATAGCCATGTTTTTGGCACTATTGTTGTAGGCTTACACTTGATCACCTTCTCGTCTGATGTTGAGCAACACTGCGATCTACGATGGAACGTGCTTACCGAGAAGAAACTGATTCACTCTCGATTTGAAGACACCTAGATTATAATAATTGGGAAATCAACCAGTCAACGTATTCAACAGCCTAGACGTTCTTATCACAAAAGCAGACTCAAACCCCTTCGTTCGAGTCTTTGGAACGGCAACCACGAAACGATTTCGAGGTACGAGTCGTCTAGAAAAATGGACAAGGTGGTATTAGATCATGCATACTCTGATACTCTCTTGATATTAGTCTTGTTTTAGCAAACTGAAGTGGCAGTGGACCGGTCACATCTGTCGCAGACCTGATAACCGTTGGGGTATACGGGTTTTGGAATGGAGACCGCGAATCGGCAAACGTAGTGTAGGACGCCCTGAGACTTGATGGATTAACGATATTTGAAAGGCTGGTGGTGGTTGGAGAAGCAAGACCGGGCTGAGTGGCGTATCATAGGAGAGGCCTATTTCCAGCAGTGGACGAATACAGGCTGATGATGACGATGAAAGTCTTTTTCGTCCAAGGGTATCATGGCCTATGAGGTTTCTGGCTCGTCTCTCGCTCAGTCCCACGTGTGTATCAGTACCCGGCGCTGCAGGTCCACGTGTCGCAGCTGCACCAGCGGCCGCTCGGCTCGGTTCTGGAAGGGCCCGCGCCCCACGGCGGAGAAGGACAGCACGCGCACGTTCCCGCCTACGTCGCCCAGCAGCAGCAGGCAGCGCTCGTTGATGTCCTCGCAGAAGTGGTAGTACATGGTGCAGATCTGACGACACAAACAGATAGTATTGCTTACGCACTCTGCAAATTGGTAACCATTTATGACTTCGAGGCTATGGCAAAAACCGCGGTTTTTTACACTGAATTTACGAGTTTATCTTTAGTCAAAGGCTTTCAAACATTAACATGGATGAAAAGATGCATATAGGTACTTACATTAAACTTTCCATTTCTGCATTCATCCGTGCATTACTTACATGCTACGAGTATCCAGGTTTACCTTACTAGGTTATGTCTAACTTAAACAGTCATTATAGTATTTGATATTGAAGTAAATACCTACCTAGTTACTTGTTCGTTCCTTGTGTGTTGTTGTTGTTGCAACTTTTCGCAGTTATAACTTCTTTGGGCGCACCACACATAGATTTTCCGTGGGCTGTGAATTGAGCTCAAGCGTCACGTTCGTTAATGAAAAAAATCTTCGGGTTAACTCGGATGATCAAAATGGTAATGGCCACGTCCTCCGGTTTCACCCGCGTAATTTACAAAGTAGGTAAGCTATCAAATTCTGAGTTACAAGTTTTCACTTCTATCAGCAGTTCCTATGACTGCCAATTTTTTAATTTTTGCTTTTACATTTCTTTCTTATTATAGGTACTGTTTTTATCAGTGACTGTTGTTGTGTAGTTTTCACTCTCTGGAATAGTTTTCATGAATTGTTATTATTTAATGCAGATTGTTTTCCACTAACAATAAAATAAAAAACCAAAGAATTTTCTACGAGCAGTGGAGAATGAGATCTGACCATGTACTCCCAGCTAGTGATGACGATCTTGAGCGTGAAAGTCTTCGCAGTGCAGTCGTAGAAGCGCAGGTCGCGCTCCGTGGAGCTGGTGACGAGGATGTTGACGTCGGGCAGGCACACCATGTCCGTCACCCAGGTGGTGCGCACCTTCAGGTGGGCTGCGGGAGGAGGCGGGGTGTATTCCGGTGCTCAACGAACGACGGACGGTGGATGAGAAATGGGCAGAGGCCCAGGCTTTCATTTTTTAACCTTGCATTGTGACGGAAACCTTGTTGAACTACTACCTATATTACTTAGTCTATACTACTACTCAGTGTTGGCTATATATGATATAGGATTGTTGCGTCAGAAATTTAATTTAAAAATAAACTTAGTGCATGCAACCATACCTACATTTTAAACTTTTTGTAAACTTCTTAATACAAAGGTACGTAGACAACGTTACTTTTGTTGAACGTGGACGCGATACGCTGTTTGAGGAATAAATATGCTATTGTGGAAATAATGCGAAGTGCGATGCCGGATTTGGCTCTCATGCCTGAGATGTAAACGGCCTAGCGGTGAATCAGTGGTGTGGTATAGATAGATACATTAAATCTTTATTAGATACACGCTTACGCTTAATTTGAAAATAAAGTCTTAGGTCTTCTAAAGGGGGGGGGGGGGGGGGGGGGGGGAGTTCAATCAAATAAAGAGTGACAGATACATAATATTTTGAATAACTAAACCTAATGATATAAAATTATGAGGTGCGGTAAGCGGAAGGTGTTCGTGTGTGAAAATTGTACATGTGAGCGTGAGTGCATCTATTACCATATGAGGCTGAATGTTGGTTCCTGGAGATTCGTAGGAATATGCAATAATGAACATGAATTAATATGAAACCGATGTATGTACCGGCGGCTGTGACCGGGTCCGCCGGCGCGCAGATACGTACGGCTAGAAGAGAAGCGAGTCCTGAGCATTCTCATGTCAAGCGTCCACCAGTTGATCTGTCCATCCCGACTCGCCGTTAAATACATACCCTGCATAGGGTCTGTGGTGCGGGTCTGCAACACCATAGTAACTGTCAAAGTTTACAATTTGTGAGGCATTTTTTAAAAGAATAGGACTTCGTTTTGCCTCTAACACCCCTGCTAGAAACGACAAAGACTGAAGGTGGGTCACACAATATTCTTAAAAGGTACCTCGACCTCGACTTGAACACACCGAAGTTGTAGATTATATGTAGATCTTAGGAAATAAGGAAGACGGCGAAGTGTTTCAAACCCTTGGGGTTAGCTTTAAAAAAATGGAAGCGAACCTTTATGACCCACCGGTTTCACGTAAAGATTCGATTTCCAGCATAAAAGAAAAACAACCAGAAGTGTACCTCTCCAAAATAATACTGTCATCTGTCCATCCAACAATACCTTGCGTAGGCAAGTCGTTGAAATGCAGTAGAAATAATATTGCTGAGAGAACGGACCTCTAGGGTACCCCAGGATTACTGGAAACTAGATCTGAGAATTCTGAGAAACATCTGTCATTCTCAAGTTCTTTTTTCGTCGAACGAAGCAAATGGCCAAATGGCAAAGCTTGTATATTAGGTTCACTTGCCAATGTCTATCGAACGCCTTTAAAATATCTAAAGACCACCACACATACAGCTCCATCGTGTTTTTCAAGGGCTTTTTCAAGAATGTATGATACAAACATAGGAAGATCCCCAGTAGATAGCTTCTGACGAAATTCATATTGCCGATTGCTGTGGAGAAGATTATTTCAAGGTTTGTCAGGAGTTAACAGGGTAGCGATTCTGAAACCATTCGGTTGCATCCGACACGGAATCTCATCTCTCGGTCTTTGTCTTATCTGTTTAGCATGACAAAGACCGAAAGATGAGATTCCGTGTCGGATGCAACCGAATGGTTTCAGAATCGCTACCCTGGTGACGTAATCCTTAAATCTGTGTGATCAGTGCAGTGATTTTAACTCTTAATAAAAAAATCCGCGTGGCACTGTGTTGTTATGTGCATGCGTTGCTTACCATCAGAGGCCTGTCTTGCGGATCCCGCCAGGCTTTAAAATAGCTGTCCCTTTTATTTTCTTTTCAAAAAGTCCTATAAATACCGGATTATATTTATGCTAATACTAAAATTAAGTGGAACCTTAGAAGCATTAGGCACTATGTGGCCCAAATATGATAAGATAAGCAAAGCATCGAAGATGTATCCAAAATGCGGGTGGTTGACCGCAGTATTAAATTCGTCGCTTATTTAGGCAGTTACGAGAGCCACGCTCCGTGTTCACATAATTCATATTTATAAGTAGACCCGACCTGTTTTTAGGATTGATTAATGCTTGAGTGTCCTCCCCAAATAAAGCAAGTCCAATAGCATTTTGTTAAACTAGATAAAATAGGAAAAAGATATATATTATGCAGATCCACTGAAAACATTTAAATTTCGCTATAGGTGCCTGATGCTGTGTATCTTGCCATTGCTGTACACTCATAGTTCAGGTAATAAATGTTAAAGCTAGAGCGAGCTAGAGACAAGGGCGGATCCAGTTTTGGCGGCACAGTCACACAGTCGTAGTCAATCAAGACCGTGCCATAAGTGCATGCGTACGTTTTGATTAGTGGTCCACCTACTCGACCCAGCCCTGAAGGGGAGTCATGCAAGGATCCGCCCTTGGCTAGAGAATCGACCTTGGAGACGTCTGGGCAGAAGCAGATCCGGGTGATGGGCTGGCGGTGCTGCGAGCGCAGCACGGCGGGCAGCCCCATGATGGGCGGCTGCAGCGACTCGCGCTGGTTCTCCACGTCCGCGCCGAAGTAGCCCAGCAGCAGGTGCGACACCAGCTCGTCCCACTCGATCTCGCCGTCGCGGTTCGTGTTTATCTGACAAACGTTGCATACGAAATAGAAATAATACTCCCTCATGGACTATTGTTTATGTTAGGACTGTGGTTTTCGGATTTTTTCCCATTAGTACATTTGCTAGACGCTAGACACAGAGGCGTCATTTACGTTTTTATTGTACCTATACTAGCAGTGCACTGCTTGTATGAGTACACGTAGTATAGGTGCAGTTCCCGTTCCTCTTATTTTCCCACGATTTTTTTTTAAAAAGGGCCTTTACCTCTCCTCGTAGCATGCCTCGATTAGCCTCGACTATCCACTACCTGTCGGGCTTTAGATTAGCGCAGACGACGCAGAAACCTTAAAACTACTTACTTATGCTAGATGCATACAACTACTACCTGAAATAAAATATCGAACTAAGATTCTAAGATAGAAAAATACCTACCTATCTGACTCATACAAACCTATAGCACAGTCTATAAAATTCTTTACTGTGCCTATAGTGTTACGTACTTTGTCAATTGCTATCGGAGCGTACTCTCTCAATGAGTATTTGCCGTGTTAGCGTGCTACAATTAGAGCGAGGGCGTCTCGGACGATACGACCTATCGTCAAGGTTCTGCATTTAGTGCCCTAGCGGAGAGGCGCTCCGCGGTCCGTGGGCAGACTGAGTACCAATTAGAGTAGAGTAGAGCACGGATGATATTCCTAGCAAGGGCGGATCCAGGATCATGATGGCATGAAACCTCCCTGGGCCAGCCAGAACCTAGGGGAACACTGAAAAACGTACGCACACACTACTTGTGTCGTACGGTCTTGTGCTTTGACCACGACTATGTGACCCCCCTGGTACTAAAGCTGGATCCGCCCATGACTCCTACTAGATATACTTACTCATTTTCTCACTATACCTACTCCTTGCTCCCCGCTATACTCTTGCCTTTTTGCAGCGGTAAAAATCTAAATGTTCTGTTAATAGAATCATAAAAAGCCCACTAAATGTTCCCACTGCTGGGACTCTGAGCCTTCTTTCGCATGGAAGAGAGTAAATAATCTACCACGCTGTCCCATTGCGGGTTGGTGGATAACACAAACATGCCCTCGAAAGATTCTAGGTACATGTCGGTTTTCTGACAATGTTTTCCATCACCGCGGTTAGCGGCATTACGCACATAACTTCGAAAACGCTGCTTCGAAAGAGCTTCCGGATCGGCAGTCGCCGTTCTCCCGACTACACCAGCCGTAACTATTCGATTTACCTTTAAGAATAATATATTGAATTCGTCATCATCGTATTCCACGTTTAAAAGTTCCCGCAGTAGTTTCCGAAACTGCGAGGGCAGCAGCTTCTGTCTGTATGCCTCCTGGAACGCCTCGCAGAGCTTAACCATGTCATTCATGGAGCAGCGCTCGTGCAGCGGCACGTTCTTCAGGCGCTTGCTGCCCGGTATGGTGCTCCCTTCCGATTTGGACGATAAGCTTATCAGAGACTTAGCATCGCTATCTCCCATTTTGTAAGATTATATTTAGGTACTTATAATATTTTTTATATAGGTCCTCGCAAAGTTCTAATAGAATAAAATGTGTTGATTATTGGATTAAAAATCAGTCGGTATGCTTGCATCAATGAAAATATTTACATAAATTAGAAGTATTTGTGATAGGGAATGATTGTCACCAGACAATTTTTTTTTTAAAATTTCCCGCTTTTTATAAGCGGCAACTGTATGATTTTTTTATCAATACAAGAAAACGTCGTGCAGCATGTTGTTGTCAATGTCAACGAAGTTTTGAGAACTGAATCAAAACATAGCCTCAAAAATATTCGGAAGGGATAAACGCATGCAGTTTTTTGATTTGACAATGACATTTAAATGTCATTGACAGTGACAGTAAAGTGATATTTGACAGTTAGAAATTCTTTTATGTTCTGTGCAGAATAGAAAACTGTTTCGCTTGAACAGCAAGCTTTATAAAATTTTACGTTTTTTTAAGCCTCCATTACATCACTAAATATTCGGACAGTCTTAGTCTAAGTATCGAAATCTAATAAGAGTGAAGTCTAAATGCCTATAGTGTAACAATAGTTAGACCGTTTGACCTGCGTTCGCGTCCGATGGTAGTAGTTCTAAAAGTGCGTCACTTTTATATGTTTGACTTATTTCAACAGAAAACTAAACTCGTACGTTCCTACATAGAAGTAGTTTCTCAAACCAAAACATAAACTGCGAATTTGCATGCCATACCCAAAAATATTTCAACCAAGTCATTTCTTTTTATGTTACTATATCAAAGCGAAACTTTAATATCATCACCTCAAACTCTTTCCTCCATCTATTGCATGCCGCGTGACGGTCGGCTGTGGAGTAGGATTAGCTCTAGTAGTGAAAGGCACTCCACAGAGCAGCCGATGCTAAGAATATGGCGGCGTTACTCGTTAAGTTACTTAAATTATCTAATGTTTTTCCAATAAACATTTTTGAAGTGAAAACTTCTTTAGGCGCGCTTCGACAAATTTTGCGTGGGGTGTAAATTGATTTCTAGCGTGACGCTCGGGTATGATAAGAAATCGTCGGGTAAACTCGGGTCCTTGGCAATTGGGCATCTAGAAATGCGTCAGCCAATGGGAAATGCTGAAAGAGCATGGCCTGCCCATCATGGCATGGCCACCTAGAAATGCGTCAGCCAATGGGAAATGCTGACACATTTCTAGACGGCCATGCCAAGATGGCGAGGCCACGCCCTCCGGTTACACGCGTATAGTTTCCAAGGTAAGCTATCAAATTCTAAGTTATAAGTTTTCACTTCTAACGGCAGTTCCTATGACTGCCAATTTTTTTTTAATGTTTACAATATTTAATGCTGTTTCACTATTACCGTGGTTTCATCCAACCACACAATCATTTTATTAGTAGTTACACTTGTTACGGTATATTTTGAGGCTTTGAAAATGCATGAGCTATGAGGCCATGACAACTTGACAACCAACTACATCGACATCTTGCGTGCGAACGATTAAGCCCGCGTTTTTGAAGTGAAAACTTCTCTTGGCGCACCACAAACAGATTTTTCGGAAGTGGTTGTATATTTGAGCTCTTTGAGGTTGTGACATAGAAGCTCATGGGGGCCGGAAGCTTATTTCATTTTCAAAAGCCTTTTCGAGCGCTTTGTTGACTCGACCCATGACCAAAATGATGTTCAAAAATTCGTTTGCGACCCACGCACAGATTTTTAGTGGGCTGTGAATGAAGATCATCGTCACGCTCGTAATTTAAAGACATGTTCGGTTCAACTCGGAACCATGGACTCAACATAGATGACTATGTCGTATCGCTGTGTTCACTATATTCAAAGCATAGGTAATCATTTTTATTTTGAACTAGCGGCCCGCTCCGGCTTCGCTCGAATAATAACCTAGTTTGAATACATGTTTCTTACATTAGTTTTCACTTCTGCCGTGTCCTAAGCATACACTTTTTAATTAAAACTGAATATTAAATATAATTATGGACATAATAAATATGTAATTTAACTTGTACAATACCTATTGACTTGTATAACGCAATGAAATCTTGTCTTTAGTACCAATAATTAATAAGCGAATACAATAGTTACGAATAAAAAATAAAGGAACTATTTCCCACACTGGCCATCGTAAAAATGCAAACTGCGCATGTTGTAAAGAGGATTTGTGGATAAAGGTGTAAGCAGACGTGATTGTGTTTTGTCTCACTCACTTTGGTGGCCACTTCTCCGTAGGTGCGAGTGCTTTTGACAAATCGCGATCGTTACAACCATAAAGATAGGTCAACCTTAATCGGCTTCTTTAACGCTATTTGCACGCAGTACCACGTTGAGTAGTGCATGCATTTTGACCCTTTCCGTAACGGAATAGAACACACTTTCTCGTGCTTCACTGTAATTTTGCTTGGTAATCCTACTGCGTGAGCACTACATAAACATTTCTGAGAGCTGTTGTCATTTGCAGTGTTGCCAGAAGGTTACTTTTGTAACCTTTTAGGTGATTTTTAAACTGCTTTGGTTACTTTTAGGTTACTTTAATGAAAAGGTTACTTTTAGGTGATATTTCTGAATTTGTAGCATTAACTTTTAATTTTTTACATAAAAACGAAGTGAAACGGAGCTCTCGTATTAGATTTTTTCATATTGGTAAGCTTCGATATCAGTAGAACTAGAACCACAGATCTTTAAGGCCGTCTCAAACGTAACTATAATACATATTTTTATATGTCATAGCTGGACATATTTCCGTAAATTTTCTATACAAATGTTCGAGTGTCCACACACGCATCTATAATACATATTTTTGTGACGCCACCACAATATTATATACCGTAATATATATTAAGGCATATTAATTTAAATGCTGGTATAGCAAGATATATTGTGAATGTACAGCATGTTTCAAGATTGCCCGAGCACACATCGTGATTTGTTTTACAAGCTTTTACATATTACTTTTATCTATCCCGATATTAACCAAGTTCTGATGCTGGATCTATCTAGACTGTGGTCATAGGAACTTTGTACCTTTGTAATGAAACGACGAAATCCCGTCAAATCTGGGATCGTTTTATTTGTCTTGATGAGTACCTTGGTGTAAGATGGAAACCAGAGTCTGAAAATGAAGCTAATGGCCATAGGAATCTTGTAATTAAACGACATAACACCATCGCTTTTGGGTTCGTTTTATTCGCTTTGACGAGTACTTTGGTACTTGATGGCAACCAGGGTCTGATGACGAAGCTGAAACATAGCCATAGGAATTCAGTAAATTAACGACATGACCCATTGAGTTTAGTCTCATTTTATTCGTCTTGACCAGTACTTTGGTGCTGGGGTCTGGGGTCTGATGATGAAGCTGGAATATGGATTACATGAATGTTTTAATAACAACACAGTTAAATTATTAAATTCTCACTTATTTTGGTGGCGGACATCTTGTATTTGAAATTGGTATTCTTCTAGTCAACCCCTTTCATTTGATTTCCATTTTGATGGAAGGCTGTGAAAAAATATATTAACCACCATTTTGTGGTGGCGGCCATCTTGAATAATTTTATATCAAACCTAGCTTAGAACACTTCCGACTAATTCATCCTTCAAACACAAAAAATAAAGTCGATTCATCCGTTTGGGAGCTACGATGCTAGAAACACAGTTATGTGAAACTAATAACACCCCGTCATTTTTTCGTCGGGCGTCGAAAATAAGAAATGACTCGTGACGTGCTGTCACTGTTGATACATGCTGTACACTCAAAATATGTCTTGCTCTGTTTTTTTTTTGTTTAAAATGCAATAAAACTAATATATTGAGGTATTATATGTTGCTGACGTAACGAAAAACTGTAATATTATAGCTACTTACATCTGTGACGACCTTTACCTATCAATTTTTGTTACATACGACTAGGATGAATAAAACACAAAATGCGGGCAAGTGCTCAAATACTCATGGATGTTTCTATAAGTCAATACAACTAATCTATTCTATCAACTTTTAGTAAAAAATAATTAAAAGGTTACTTTTTGTGTAAAAAGGTTACATTTTAGGTTATTTCTGACAAGACCCGACTGGCAGCACTGGTCATTTGTTGTGTAAAGACATGTATAACGTTCCATAATACGCGGAAACGATTGCAATGATACGGTACGGTAATACATTAGTAGTGAAATTACTGAAATTGAAATCGAACATGTGTTTTGTGTTAGGTATGTGAAATAGGTACTGAAATACCGATATTTCTGAAATTTTACTCTCAATTTGGAAATAAACGCCACTGTGATTACTCAGGCTTTTTCAACAACATTGAGGACTGCCGTGAGGCGCGTGAGCTGCAGGTGCAGAGGTGTCTGACTTCGAATCGTCGCCATTATCAATCTATCTATCAGCACCAATACTACCGTCGAAATAAAGGATTCCAAGACACCCAACGACGTGCCTCAGTGTAGACAAGGAGCTCACACACGTTACCTCGGTGTGCACGTTCTTCCGCCCTACGCTATGGTCGCCGACTGATTTGTACATATCAACTTCATTCATGGTTCTTTTAAAACACGACAGTGATTAAACTAACCCTAGGATATTTGCATTTGTGTTAAACAGTATGTGGCATCGATATAAACGAAAGGATGTGCCTTGAGCACCTTGAAATTGGTAATAAACTGCGTCTCTGTGTGTAACGTAAGTGGTTTACAAACAACCAATCTACTTGGCCCCTAGAATCGCTAGTGGCGAGATATACTGTAGTTCTAATTTTATTTGGTTGTTGACAGTGAATAGTGATAGGTAAAATCGTCCTACGTCCACCGCTTCCTGCAACGGACTAGATCGGAAACAGTGAGCTCACTCTTCCCAACAATGACATGATTCCGTGCGCCCTGAAGTTTGAGAAGGCACATCTGTACTGAGATTGTTGGTCCTAGAAATGAATCCGAACCTAAATGTTTATCGCCCTAGTTAATTGTCTGCTTTGTCCCAATGCTGCCAAATAATGATTGGAAATTATGGATTCCTGATCATTTTCAAGGCGAACACACAAATAATCTAGATTTATAGAGAATAGTATTGATACCTAGCTGCCTTGTAAATAGTTGATAACCTACGACTTTAAAATTGAGTTATCCCAGCAAGTATTTGATCGGACCAGGAAGTTCCGGGCTCATCCAATGAAACCAACACAATAAATTATTTAGCAAAGAGGCCTTTCATGATCCAAATCTTAATTATTAACGGGAGATCTTCATGAGGACAATATCCACAGACTTCGGAGCATTCGTTTTTGTAGTTTATACTATCAATTTGTAAGCTCAGCTGTTGTCATATTTATATTGTGTCTACCATCTGTATTTATTGTACTGTACTATCACAATTTAAAATGTTACAATGTAGATACCTCACCACTTTTTTGATATTAATTATCTAATTCATTCATCTGAATTTCTAAATCAATCAGATAATGTCTCCAGAAATGATAAGCGACTGTTACTACCAACTACTAATCCTAAACCAAATGAAAAACTAAATGCATAATGATTTTTTTTAAGTACATAATGTGAAAATAATGTTTAAATGATAACAATGTAACTTCTGCAAAAGCTTTTAATCAATTGAATTATGTAATGTAATATTTCAAATTAAATCAGTTTTATACATTTATGTACCTAGAGCGATAGGTAAGTGTTCAAATCTTACCAATCTAGTAATCTAGACCAGAGCTCCCAAGATACACGCTCAGCCTAGTTTGGGGCTCAATGCTAACGGTGATTTAGACAAGGACATTAACTGTGAACTCTTATTGTACATAGTTGTTAAAAAAATTAAGAAATAAATTAATTACTTTACTGTTAAAATCCATGTTGAATGTTAACTAAATAAATAAGTAGGTATTTACATTGTTAGTTGACTTATTATGTGGTTAGTATCAATTTATTATGCATGTTTACTATTCCCACTAACAGTATTATTGATATAGTACAGCAATGTGTACAGTATTGTCGGATAAAATATTATATGGACAATGGGACATTTAGTTGAAGTGTAAAAAATATTTGTGTTGTGTGAGGAATGTCAAACCATTTTTGTCAATGTACTTTGATGAGGAATTGGTTTGTTATTTATAAAACGCTAATGTGATGGTTTTGGCAGGTATTATGTTGTACCAAGGTATCAGAATTTAATAAATAAAAATTAAGTTGGTATTAGTAAAGAATTTTATTTCATTTTCAATAGTTGACATCTTACCTAGTCTCGAGTCTAATCATATTATAAACCTTACAAAAAAAATCTACTTAATGTGAATTTATAAGTACCTAATCATAGATTTACATAAGTTGCCACTCCTCAGAAAACTGCCATAGTCAGTTAATAATTAAATCTGTTTAGTTAGCTGTAAATTAAACAGATTTTACAGCTACCTTTATAAGACAAGAATCGATCCGCAAGAAATCAGGATGTTAATAAAACAGAAATTTGTACCGGTTTGATGAGAGTGTACCTATGATACCTAGGTAGGTACGTATGATATAAAAGTTAATTGAGATAGAGACTGTCTTATACAAAACAAAAATACATCATGCATATGTATTGAAGTTTGAAAGGTTCAATCAGGATGAAGTTCATCAAACATAATATTAGTGTCTTCATCCTTGTCCGTCGGTTGTCTGTAAGTATCTAAATTTAAATCTGAATCAAATTTTGGATAACCTTCATCATGTTATGTGCTGTATTCTCTAAAAGTGCAGAAAAAACTGAAATACTCGGTACTAAAAAACCCCCATTTTCCCCCCAAAAATGTTGACTTTCAAATTTCTATTCTATCCATTAGCTATTAAAACAGTTACTGTTTGACGTTATAGCGGGTAAAATCGGTAGTTACACAAAGACGGATAAGTTGATAAATATGGAACAAATTGATAATGCCCCTTGCCGTAATATTTTTCTAACGTAGGTACATAAAATCAAATAATAAGCGAATGGTGATAGTAATTAATTTACTAAAATTTACATTTTATTATACATAGATGACAATAACTTATCACATTCCGCCAATTTATTATCATTCACATCTTCATTCTTAAATTATTACATAACTTATGCTTCACCCATGGTACATGTAACATATAGCCTAGAGCACTCTGAGACCACATACATTTCCAAAGTTGAAATTGGTCCAGTAGTTCCTGAGTGTTCAAACAAATTTTCTTCAATATTTTAACATAAGTATAGATTCAATGAACTCTGTAGGTATATCTCTTTCAATTACAATACTTTTGATAGCAGTTAATATGTTTTTCATTACTGTTAATTAACATTTGTATTGAATCATAAAGACACTATGTTTGGGGTATTTCTTTCGTTTGGCATTTACATTAAGTACATTATAGCTATGGCATTTACATTACAGCTATGGTCAGAATTAATCTTGCAAGAACAGGATGCTTGGATACTTTTGTGAGAGTACAACACAACACTGTTCTATTTTCCTTTTTGTTTTACTGTATTGATTTGTAACATGATTAGTAGAGGTTACTTTTCGCATTACTATTCCTTTCCGGGACAGGATTTTCAGGCATCTTGCCACCGAGTACGTTCTCTTTTTTAATAAAAAGACTTTTTACTTCTGGCTGGCTTCCATTTATTAAAAAATAAAGAAGTTAATTACCACTAAAACAGATCGTATGTTTATGTTTTTGCAATTTGCAATTGTAAACAAACGAAATGCACAGTGTTACCAACTCCTGAAAATATTTATCCCTAAACCTAAGTTTTATAACCTAGGTTTAGGGAGAATTAATATTTTCAATATTTAATATATTATATACATAAATATTGCTTTTAATATTTACCCCTAAAATTGACTTAAAAACCCACCTTATTCTTTTTGCGAAATTAAAAACTAATACTTTTACTGAAAAAATCCACGAGGAAATCACAGCAAAGAGGAAAAACTAGTAGGTTATGGTCCTCAATTTATTAAAAATGTTTTTTTAAAGTTATCTTGTAAATCAGAATTATTCAGAAATGAATGAAAAGAACAATGCCATTAATTGACTGCCCTCGTAGCTTAGTTTGTAGTAGCTCTGCCTGCGAAGCCGAGGGTCGTGGGTTCGATTCCCACCCAGTGCAAAAAAAACAATGTTTGTCTGTAAAGTCGGTTTACTGACGATAGAACGTGACAACGTCTTAAGAAAATACTGATGGAATGGTAGCATTTTTCAAAAGAAAATTTTAATTTCATTTGTTTAATGGATTTGTATGTAAAAAGTAATCAGTAGAATTAAGTAATTTTCAATCAAAACAATGCAAAAAAGCTTTTAGATGCCGGGGATCGAACCCGGGGCATTTCACATGCAAAGCGAACGCTCTACCACTGAGCTACATCCCCGCTTGAACTACTGGTCGAAATAATTAATACAACTGTAACAAACATGCGGCGAGGTAACGACCGACGGTAACGGTACATGACGTCATGTTTTGTGGGCGTGCAGCCGGCTTCATCGAATTATAAGACGTTATCACGTCAAATATTGTGTGATGAATTCAAATGTTTGCATTGTGTCTGGGTATTTCTATGTATAATAAGTATGTATTTAAAACTATATAAGTATTATATCAGCTATCTGGCCGCCATCACACAAGCTTTGCTTAGTTTGGGGTCAGATGGAGCTGTGTGTGAATTGTCCGCCAATATTTATTTATTTATTATTATTTAATCTTAATCATTTATAGTTAGATAGATAGGTAAATAAACTCTTTATTGCGTTTAAATTAGAAAAAAAAATCATGGTACAGAAAAAAACCTTGGAATAAAGTAGCGATTGGTGACCTTATCGCTAAGAGCCATTTCTTCCAGGCAACCGTAGGATGGTAAAAAAGACAATGGAAGATGGAGAGTACAGATAGAGGAGTATATAGACATACATTTATACTAGGGATTTGCCGATTAGTCGGCGAATAGTCGGTAAAGCCAACTAATCAGCCATTATCGTAGTCGGCGACTAATCGGTAAAAAGCGCCGACGTCTCACTCCTACTTCTACAGCGTATAAATTAACTACATAGCTATTTTTTGTTAATTCATTTTGCAGTTTTTTCGTTTCGAAATACTTATTTTGTTTGATCGCGTGGTCTTTAGGTATATTAGTTTCCCACGGTACGGTAAGTTCTACAAAGACTAAGCGTTTCGTAGCTCTAGAAAAAAGGAAAACGTCCGGTCTGGATGACGAAACACCTACACCCTCTGGGATTTTATAGTGCTTTAAATACGTGTCCATTAAAATAATCCAAACATGCTAAGACCACATTATGATAAAAACTCCAATGTCATGGAAAATCTTAGTATTTGAACAGCGAATAACTGACCATAATCCTGTACTAATTTACATAGATAATGTAAAAATTCCGTTGAACAAAGCAGAAAGCAGCACAACTTCTATAAATTATGAAGCAATTGCGGAACAACTGGCTGAAGAAACTTGGAAAGATCTGTTTGAAATTAAAGATAATGTCAATAAAGCGGCTGAACTATTGACAAATAAGTTATTGAAAATAATCAAAGAAAATACTATGAACAAAAAAGTGGTTAAGAAAAATATGCCTCTAAAGCCATCGACTACAGCAGGAGTGGTGAAATGTATAAGAAAGACTGATAAGCTACATAGTAAAGTCAAACAATCACCAAGAAATCAAAAAAATCAAAGATATACAATTATATGAAATACAGGAATGTGTGTAACAATATTGTAAAATGAATGAAAAAGGAGTATTACACGTATAAAATAAAAATAAATAAGGGTAATTTGAAGGAAACATGGAAAGTTATAAAGGAAGTCTGTGACATAAACCAAATTAAAATTGCATCTCAATATACATTGTGATCCTACCAAATCTCAACGAAGTCAATGCTTACTTAACGTCTGTTGGCAAGAATCTTGCAGACAAAACTAAATATTATAAATACCAGTGAATCGAAACTTGCATTATTAGCCAAAACATCTGATTCTCCAGTATCTTCTACGTCCTTGTCACCACCTGATCCCTATGAGCATCATTTATGAATGAAAACGTGTGTAGTTTTGATTTCCGTTGGATATTCCGTTAGCCATTAGAAAGTTATTTTCGTGTTCTTGACGTACCCGAATTCGCTAGATATGACGGGAAATCTGTTAAGTTTGCAACACTGAAATAACCTCGATAGAAGCGCCATCTGCTCTGCTTTGTTCAATGACAGATGACAGTAACATATCATTCCATAAAGACCCTATTCATGACTTTTTAACTGAAAACATTTGTTATGTTAGTGTTATTTATTGAACGTTATGCATGGCAGCATTGAACGAATGAATGAACGATAAATTGATTATCTGTGCAGGCATTGAATGAACGAACTGCATACGAATAGGTGCTGCCAAAAATATTCTAAAACAATCTTATAACAATAAAATACGATATCTGCACGTTCGCAAAATCTCTGCATAATGTTCATAACAGCTAGACTATTGTCGAACCGACATCCGTCATTTATCGCACGTACAGTGTTTGTGAAAAATAACGATGTCGACAGTGCTTGTAGGCTGGTCAACAGGATTCTAGGCAAAGAAGGCATTTTGGAACAGTACAGGCTGACCAGATACTACGAAAAACCTTTTCAGGTAAATTAAAACTGTACAATGAATACTGTAGACATACGACGACCGTAACAAATGTTGGTCATCGTATGTCGTTACTAGGAATCGTTGCCTATAAGTAACTAGTAATTTACTAACATGTTTTATCCTTTTCAGACCAGACGACGAGTAAACCATGAAAAGTGCAAGGCTATTTATAACGAAGATATGGAAAGGAAGATCCAATTCGTACTGAGGAAAAATAGACATGAACCATTTCCCGGATGTTACTAAGTCGTAGACCTCTGCTTTATTAGCTTTATGTTATCCCCATCAGGTTGCACACAAGGTAGAAATAATTTGTAAATAAAAGTAAATAGATCTCTAAAAATGTTTGTTTATTTATATACAGGTATAATAGTCATAGCAAAGTATTTACAAGGATTATACACAGTAGGTAGCTTAATCAAACATGAGGTAGAGGTTACAAGCTGCGGTAAGGCATAGAGAAGTATCTTACATTCTCAGATTCATTTCAGTACTTAGACCTGTGTTTCGACCACAATCTTGTTTTGAATAGTACCTTAATTAGTATGCTATACACAAACAAATAAGTCAGTTATCATTAATATGTACACTGGTCCAATAACCCAGCCCATCTTATACTTTTATTCAATTCTTTTAACACAGAATGTATTAGGTTACCTTGTTAAAATTTCAACATTTTCTTTAGCACAAGCGTTCATGATAGGTGATGCGAAGTAGCTGTACAAGACAACATTAATTCTATTTGGTAGTATATTTTTGCATATAGTACATTACATACATGTGTAACATAGTACATCTTGTTCATAACTTATACTGTCTCTTTCCAGTAATAATATTTTTTATAAAAACTTTCACATTCTTAAGAAATATTTCATCCTTAGATTTTAACAGGGTTATGAAAAACTTTGCAAGCGTAAGTCACAGAGCAAGTGATTTCATTTGTTTCTGTATTTGGTATGGGTCATTGGGGAAAAGTCTTAAAGTTTTATTCGAACTGCTGAACGTGTATACGCGGGCACGTATGACGCAGCAGAGGGCGGTGGTGCGGGGTCACGTGTAGGCGGCGCAGGCGTCCCGGCGGCGCACGTAGAAGTGGTAGCGGTAGCAGCGGCGGCAGGTCTTGATGCCGCAGCGGTAGCTGAGCCCGCCCGCCGGCTTGCCCTTGCAGTACTTCAGCCCGCACGGGTACCAGTTCACGCACACCTGACACAGGAAACAACACATTCATAGCTCTATTGGAGCAGATTTAGTAAAGGGTAAGTATGTAGTAAGATTTAGTTTAAGTAACTTTAATTTACAAATGTCGACATTAGTGTACGCGGTACATACATAGTTGATATTTTAATAACATTAAATTAGGTGTCTGGTACTTAACTATTTTTTTGGAATTCAATTTACAGCCCACGAAAAATCTGTCTGTAGCGCACTAAAAGAAGTTTTAACTTCAAAATTGTTCTGGCAGCCTTGGAATGCTCATGGCCACGCTCTTTGGTTTTACCCGCGAAGTTTCAAAAGTAAGCTATCAAATTATGAGTTATTATAAGTTTTGACTTCTATCGGCAGTTCCTATGACTGCCAATTCTTTTTTTTTTATGTGACGAGCAGGGCATATTCCTAATGGTAAGCAACATGCCTACCATTAACTACACAGTGACGTCGTCACACGGAGATATAAGTTGTTATATCTCACAGCCAGGTAATTTCTCTTGCAAACATTGCCCTGCAAACCGGGACACAGTAACGTTTACACACTACTGCTTGGCGGTAGAATAACTATCAAAGGTGTCGTACTTTCCCGAGTGGACTCGGCAAAGAGACCTACCACTACAGAAAACAGACAGCTAGAATTGCATAGTGCACTACAGTAGTAGAAACGAGCTCACCTCGAAGTGGCATATGCACTCGTTGCCGGGGTCGGGCTCGGACACGCAGGCGGGCACGGGCGGCGCGCCGTCGGCCGCGTCCGCCGCGAGTGCGTGCGCCGGGAACGCCGTCACCGCCGAGCTGTACGACGACTGCTCCAGGCCTGGGACACAACACCAAGCCATCCGTACCTATTTAATAAACTTATTGTCTGTTTAAGGACGTCACATTACATTACGTTCACATTAGGTCGCAAGCAGCGCAACAGCAGCGGGTGCCTTCTCATTACAAGTACAGCGTACAAGATTTGCAACACTGACTCGATGCCGACTGTGCGCGCGGCGCGCGCGGCTGCCGCGCTGCAGTCCGCTATGACAATGACGTGTCGCGCGGCTGTCGCGCTGCTCTTTTTAGTTTAGAAGTTTGCTGCCTGTGAACAGCGCGACTGTCGCACTGCTACTGTCGCGCTACTGCCGCGCTGCTTGCGACCTAATGTGAAGGCGCCCTTAGAGCAGGCCATGAGATTCTCATGGCCTGCGAGAACAACTTACGACGCCACCTTATTCTAGTAGGCATTATAATAATATACACTAGTGGTGTCCCGCGGTTTCACCCGCGTTGTACCAGATCCCGTTATTTTCTCGGGATAAAACGTAGCCTGTGTTAGGTATTTCTAATACCTCCCAGAATATGTGTATGTAGGTACAAAGTTCTATGATGATTGGTTGAGTAGTTTTCACGTGAAAGCGTAATAAGCAAACTTACTTTCGCGTTTATATATAATGTTAGTATGATTAATATAAAGCATAAGCAGCCCAGCAGGCCTTCTCTGGCAAGGAGAGAGTCAAGCAGTGTGACCATATGTGGCAGGTTCCTGCCATTTTGGCAGGATTTGGGCGTTATTTTAGCCTTTGGCATGATAGGTTGACGTTTTATGAAAACTGGCAGTTTTTGGCAGTATTGGTGGATCGGAAAAAATGTTTGTTACCATAACTTATATTCCCGATAATGACCACCCGGGGGTGAAAATAAGAGCATAACGATAGACAAAATTGACTAACGCTTTCAATTTAGTTGATTAGTTCTCACACATCCCTAGTAAACTCAGTAGATTATAGTAAAGCGTCACTAATTCTCCGATAAATTTAACTATACTTCTTCGTTCCTTTGTAGGTATGTACTGTAACTTTCGTAAGTCGTAACATTCAGCTCTATGACGGTTGAATTTCATTTTAACCAACCAAAGAAAAGTTAAATATAATTAATAAATCAGTAAAACATGTAACATGTAAAGTATAAACATGTAAAAATATAGTAGCCAAGTGAGAGTTGGACTCGCCCATGTTCCGGTTCATGTTCCGGTTCCGTTCCAGCAAGTAACATAATATACATAGTACACATAGTTCTTGTAGTTCGTTGTAACTTTGATCGAAGTTTTAAAATAGTGTATTTATGACGTACTAAAAAAAAACTACTCATCAGATCGAATTCAAACTAATTTTCGTTGGTAGTTTTCATGGTAATGTACATCATATATTTTTTTTAGATTTTTCATTCTCTTACTTTAGAAGTTAGAGGGGGGGGGGACACACATTTTACCACTTTGGAAGCGTCTCTCGCGCAAGTTATTCAGTGTAGATAAAAATTATTTTAGTAACCCCAACATCATTTTTTAAGACCTATTGATAGACACCACACACGTGTAGGTTTGATGAAAAAAAAATTTTTCAGCTTCAGTTCTCAGTATGGGGGGCACCCCTAATTTTTGTTTTTTTTAAAAACTTTTGTAAAAATCTTAATGCGGTTCACAGAATACATCTACTTACCAAGTTTCAACAATGTAGTTCTCATAGTTTCGGCAAAAAGTGGCTGTGACATACGGACGGACAGACAGACAGACAGACAGACATGACGAATCTATAAGGGTTCCGTTTTTACGTTTTACGGAACCCTAAAAATGGAGGTATACAATGAAAATTGCAATGCTTAACAACTACACTAACACTAATATTATAAATGGAAATATTTGGAGATTTTAATGTCAGAATGACGTTGGTACGTCTGAACGCATCGGAACTTAGCTTAACTTCGGATATTTGGAACACAAATAATCCCGCAAAAATAACGGAAACGCGAAATACTTGAGTAAAACCGCGGGGACTGCTAGTTTATGATATTACTAGGATGTCAATGTTTGGATGTTTGTTGCTCAATCGCGTCGTAAAGTATAAACAGATCTTGTTGAAATTTGTAACACGGTTATATTACAATCTCGAAGAAAATATGGGCTACTTTTTATCCCGGCAAAATAACAGGAACGGGAACTGTGCGGATAAAACCCCGGGGCGCTGTATTACGACATAATCTTGTGTATTTATGGTTTTTCTCTGATAAATACAGCGATAATTGCGGTTGGCAATATTTTGGCATTTTTTGCCCCAAGTGTTGGCAGGATTTGGCAAGATTTCACCCGCAGTATGGCAGGATCCGTGATTTTGAGATGGTCACACTGGAGTCAAGGCCATAATCCACCACGCTGGCCCAGTGCGGGTTGGTGGATCACATATTATAACCTCGAAAGTGTTAAGAATCCCTAACGAGGGGTCGTACTGTTCTATTTTGTAGAACAGTACTAGATTCTATATGGAATAAGTATTCGTACTTCTGGCAATATCTGTGGTAACTTTGGGTCGAATACGACTGGCAACACGGCATTTGTCTATGGTACGAGAAAAAGAAGGGAGATTCGGGATTTCTCTATTGGAACGTCGGTTTGTAATGTAGTTGGAAACAGTTGAATAAATGAGTAATATAAAACCACCGTTGTTTGTATTATGATAATTAAAAGTTCAGAAGACGGGATATCGAGATAGCCCATTTGCGCTATCGGCCGTAAGGTAAAAATGGTGATATTTTGGGTGAGTTGCACAACTTTTCGATAACCAAGAATAAGAGTTAAAAAAAAGCTGAAAGTTATTTTCGATGAGGTTTAATTGGTACTGTGTACCTACCTATTTGTGTTAGTACCTATTTGAATATAATGAGCCTCTAGGGACTGGACACTAAGACAAAATATAGATTTTGACAATGAATTGATTTTACATTTGCTATTTTAACGCTTTCAACATGTTTATTGAACCTTCTAATGTGTTTGTTAGTTACGTGTTCAGTGTTCAGATATAAATATGGTTCTAGCTTACTGTTTGAAGAGAAGGTACTACGATGAAGATCGGTAGCTTCGTGTCTTTTGTACTAGGTACCTCTCTATTACGCGGGTAGCAACTGAGTTCTATGACGAAGATTTATAATAACGACTAAGTAACTACATCCATCTATCTATCTGCTTAGCTAATTATGTCTATCTACCGACAACTGGCGCATAAAATTCATCGGGCATTTTCCAGTGTGTTATTTGATTTGATATTTTTAACGTGTTTTTAGTACCTATATATTTTGAGACTGACCCTACAATGAAGGTTGATTATTAACAGCCAATTACCTTATTTTATGTTTTCTCCTTTTCATGTATTTTTATTGTAGGTACTCTTTGCATGATCTGCTTACTGTGTACTTATTTACTATGTGGGAATGTTACAGCAATCAGTTCAATCCATATTTTTCCGATCCCTTTTGGTACCTACTTGAACTATTACCTTTAGCGTATCAGAACAAAAGGTTTGTTTTCGTGTTGCCCGTGGGTTATTAGTTTGGATGTTGAATACGATCTAGCTATCGGTAAATCCATCGTCGCAATGTTAGTGATTGGGAGATGTAAATGAATCACTGACGAGGTGCAGTGGGAGTCGCGGTCACTCACTTGTCTATCTTAGTTCAACTGATACCTAGTACGATGTCGTCATCACGCGAAAGATGTGATGATAGTCCGATATTCGTTTTCGTCGAAGGATTTTATGAAAGGAAACGTATAAAAAAAATTTAATAATTGTAAAACTTTTAAAATTTGACAGATGAACACTGGTAATATTAGAGGTGATGTTGTAAATAAATACATTTGTGTGCTTACGTTACAAACGCTGATTGAACCCTACGAGATAGATCAAAATAATATATTGCAGTATTGCACGCCTTAAAAATGTCTATATAAAGCCCGCGACGGTATGTCTTATCTCTTAGAAATAACCCAAGATAAATGTATCCTTTACTTATTAGTAGAAATAATGGCTTGTGAACGAAGTAATTTTGAGTAAAATGGCATTAATACTTATCCAATTAAACCGTGTGAAGCCGGGGTGTGTCACGAGTAGGTAAATAAATGCTCGTAAGGGATCGTGTTTTACTTTGAGAATATTAGCAACATTTTTCTTCAACTGAAATTGAAGTTTTGGTTTGCAGCGTAATAGCTCATGGTATGTTGCTTAAATTCAAATCATAAATAAATAAAAACATATTTAATTTGAGCCCGAAGATTGTAGGTCTGCTAAGAAGCATCAAATATTTAATTTGTTACATGTTAATTAAGTACAAGTTCTAATTTCTAATACACTTATTGTAAAAATAAAATATGTTGGATTAAAATTTTTGAAACATGAAATTAAGGTTTTGATTAAACTTCAAATAGGTATGTAGTTTGAACACAAGAGAACACCTGTTGTTATTGTCTCCGTATACGAGGTAGGTATTCTTCCAATCATGTACTAATCTATACTAATATTATAAAGCTAAAGAGTTTGTTTGTTTGTATGTTTGTTTGTTTGAACGCAAGGATCTCTGGAACTACTGGTCCGAATTGCAAGATTATTTCTTTGTAGGATAGTCCATTTATCGAGGAAGGCTATAGGCTATTTAACATTACGCTACTATCAACAGGAGCCGAGCATGAATGAAGAATGTGACAAAAACGGGAACAAATATTGCTTTTTAAGAGCTTTCGTTGCGTGACAGCATATGTCATATTTTAAAGATTGCGTCATTAGAACCTTAACTAACCGAATTTGTTCAAAATTTGAATTGGTAGGTACGACCAATTTTCGATAGAAGGCGTAGCAACGCGCGCGCGTTCAGCTAGTCTATACTAATATTATAAAGAGGAAAGATTTGTATTTTTGTATTTTTGTATGTATGTAATAAACTCAAAAACTACTGAACCGATTTCAAAAATTCTTTTACCAAAAGAGAGCTACATTATCACTGAGTAACATAGGCTACTTTTATTACGAGAAAAAATTAGAACTACTTTGATTTCTTTACTAAAACCAACGCAAGGTATAAAAAAAACAGCCATAAAATGGCTTTCAGCGCATACGCTGCGGAAAGTACCAATGATAGAACAAAACAATGTTCTACAATATTATAAAACGTATTAAAATCTACAAAAAACCTCGCGAGACCATATGTTTAACTACTGTAATTACGTCGCTACAACTGCTTTTTTACATTTTAAAAGAAGATAAAAATGCCGATCAAATTCAGACCATGTTATCCATACATTTGTATTAATTCTTATCCAAATAAACTATTTCGTATTCAAGATTGCTTTAATACCTACTGATTCCTTTTTGAATTATTGAAATCGGACATTGCATTCAAAAGATATTACGAAGTTAAAAAATTCCATCCTGTCGAAATAATAATAAACGACGCGACGGGCCGGCGCGGCGCGCCGACTGTAGCGCGGCGCGGCGCAACGTGGCGGTACATGCCATCGATACAAATCAATGGATTTGCCCTGAGAACCTTGAAATTGGTAATAAATTGCGTCTCTGTGTGTATCGTAAGTGGTTTACAAACAACCAATCTACTTGACCCCTATAATCGCTAGCGGCGAGATTTGCTGTGGTTCTACTTATTTTGGTTGTTGACAACGAATAATGATAGGTAAAAACGTCCAGCGTCCTCCGCGTCCTGCAACCGACTAGAACGGAAAGAGTGAGCTCACTCTTCCCAACTTTGACATGATTACGTGCGCTCTGAAGTTTGGGAAGGCCAATCTTGGGTTCTACGATCTATGGTAGATGCAGAATTAGGAAGAGTGTTACAGCGTTCATCCTTCCCAGTCAGAGTGTTTTTATCTCAGAATACTTTTTTATCATGTACCACGTTGGTACATGGTTCCAAGACTTTAAAACCGTGTAAAAGAAACTTACCAAGCCGCATGCCGAGACGGGGGTTTGTCACAAAATTATAGCCAATGGGAAATCCCTTT
Organism: Ectropis crepuscularia; assembly: GCA_963693475.1. Lineage (NCBI taxonomy): Eukaryota > Metazoa > Arthropoda > Insecta > Lepidoptera > Geometridae > Ectropis > Ectropis crepuscularia. Next base: position 608,133 of record OY856342.1, on the reverse strand, counting down.
GAGAGAAGCTTCAAGCTTCCCGGTGTCCGTTGAGGATGAGAGTTGTTTGTGGTAATATTCATCGATATAATTCAATAGATGTGCCCAGAGCACCTTGACATCGGTAATAAACTGCGTCTCTGTGTGTATCGTATCTGGTTTACATAAAACCAATCTACTTGACCCGTACAATCGCTAGCGGCGAGATTTGCTGTGGTTCTACTTATTTTGGTTGTTGACACCGAATAATGATAGGTAAAAACGTCCGGCGTCCACCGCGTCCTGCAACCGACTAGAACGGAAAGAGTGAGCTCACTCTTCCCAACGTTGACATGATTGTGTGCGCCCTGAAGTTTGGTAGGGCCTATCTTAGGTTCTACGATTTATGGTAATATTATTATTTTGTTTCCGCCGTATTACATTACAGCTAGCCGTTTTGAAAAACAGTGCCTTTTTGTAATGTGGCGGTTCAACGATTAGCCGCATTGTCATTGCGATACGTTCTTCAATAAGGCGGCCCACGTTCAGCCGTATTGTATTACTGCTTATATTATAGGGTGACCAAATTTAAAAAAACATAATTTAAATAAACAAAATCAAAATTAATTTCATTCATCCGAAAAAACTGACCGATTACTTACGGTATTCCTTAATATTTTTTTTACAACATTTTACCTCTCACATAAAGTTTGAAAGCCCATAAATTGATATCGGTGACGGTACACCTAAGAAACATGGTGCACTTCCATAGACAAGGGTCTATCATCGAGATTTGACTCCGGGTGGGCTCCCGCCAGAAGCTCTGCGGTCAGCCCTGAGTGTCGCTTGTCCATACTCGGCCTGCGATACACTTCGGCTACTTGCATGGCTTGCTCCACTCAGGACCTCCCTTGAGCTTCTGGCTCCCGCATTTTTTTTAATACACTCCAGAGGTAGTAGCGCCAAGACTATATGGAGTCGGTATGCTCCGAGTCGGATCTGGGTCTCATGTAACCAACCCGGTCCGATTTAGTCTTAACAAGGTGGACGGTGGAAACGAAATAGTTTCCAAGTAACACCCAGGGTGACAAGTGACACTCCAATAATATTGTGTACAATCCCTCCGAACTCCAGAATCCACTGTCACTTTAGCAATTTAGCAACACACTTACAGTACCTATTCAATGCCATAGTTGTTGTTATGTCAGGCAGTGCCATGAGTGTTAAGAATCGGAACTAAAAATTGTGAAAGAGGCGGCTAATCTCTCGCTTTATTACTTTACGGCTAGCCGTGTTGAATGACGTATGGCGTCGAATACATTCCGGCGGTTTTTAATCAGCCGTATTCAATCCGGCTGATCGTTAAACCGCCGCTTTACAAAACGGCCCTCAACCAACTAAGCCACCAGGCCAGCCAGTTTAATGTTTTTACACTTTAAAGTTTTGGTTTCTAATTTTGATAATTTGGAAAAATTTGGTCATGTACGTTTCATTTAGCATACCTACTTAACAAAAAATATTGACCCCGTGCGAAGCCGGGACGGGCCGCTAGTATGTCTAATAAAAATGTAAAGATAACTTTGACTGCACTCGTGGTTTAGTTGGTAGTGAGTCTGCCTGCGAAGCCAAAGGTCATAAATTCGATTCACATCCAATATAAGTATTTGTGTGATGAATACAAACATTTGTTGCCTACGGTGAAATTTCGTTAGTATTCCGATTTGTTGAATAACTGAAGTTATATAGCGGATCTTATTTGCGGAGATTTTCATGGTACTACGTAGTTTAAAACTCTGGAATAGTTACAAAAATAAAATGCTAATATTTGTACTTACTATTAAACATTCTTAGAATATTTGGGTTATAACCAAGGCTTTTAAATTAACATCATTCAAATACCTATATTTATTTGTTTGTAAAATAAAGAACTATTGGTGAAACTTCGACAAGTCGTTAGTCGAATAAACAGTACCTACATATTTAATAAGTTGAAGGTAACGATAAATCGTCACAAAAATACATTAGGTAAGATAAAGAATTGGATTACTTGATGATTATAGTTCAAGCTCTAGAAATATTTAAAAAAAAAACGAGTGACAAAAACATTTATAACAAAAAAAAACATATTTGGATACATTGCTTTCGTTGTAAATACTTTGTTATGCTGTTTACTATGTTTGGCTACATGTGCGTAAGCGCAAGCAAGCTATTATTGTAATAGAAAAATAAAATAACATGAATAACAGCATTAGTCGTGACATACAATTTCAAACATTCCGATGTTTAATAGTTTCAATCCTTAACGCTCTTATCGTCCCACGGGATGCATAAGGAATGTGCGTCATTAATGTTAAATTACAATGAAATCTGTTTATACCTGGAAGCGAGTACTCTCACTGTACTACCCGCTATCAAGAAAATCATCAAACACAAAAGTCCCAGATTGAACATTTTGTTTTCCTTTCTAAAATTCAGAAATTACTATTTAGATCTGCAATCAGTATGAAATGTAAATGAAATGTTGACATTAAGTATAATGTGCAAGGCAGACATATTAAAAAAAAAAACAATTTAGACTACTGAAATGGACATTAGCAAGACAATTACTAAAGTTTAAAATTATCTACTTGATAACGAAGCGTACTTTCTTCACTCTCTGATGGCTGTTAGCCTAGCCTAAATAAGCAGAAGGTAAACTAAAAAAAAAAGGAAGTAATGGCTCTAAGAACATTCAGTGCCCGAAATTAAGTAATGGAAGTTTAATTTAAATGCATACCTAGTGCAAGTGTAGTTTATACATCTTAGTTGAATTACTGTAAATGAGATACATTATTATTTACACTCTTAGATGTATGGTTAACTAAAGTAATTGGTCTGTACGCCCGTTTTAGTTAATATTAAGAATAAAGAAATAAATATTATGATTGAATTCATGCATGAAAAGCATTTCAAGATTTATAAGCTGTGATGCAATGCGTGACGTAATACAGGTCGTGCCGAACACAAAGTTATTTACTGTACGTGGTATATTTTTTTTGGGTCCACATTAGAAATTGATTAATATATCTCCTTTTCCATTTATAAAATAAAAAAAAAGAACAGTGAAACAGTGACTACGTTTTGTCAAAATTTAAGCTTGACTAATAAGACTAGTAATTTTCCTAAAAAGTCTGAGAAATAGGGTAGTTTGATAAGTCTGCCTGCGGTCAGAAACTTTTGCATAATTGACACAAAATTTCTAATTTGTTATCCATGAACATGGCGTAAAATACTGCATCGAAATATCGGGGAGTCGCTCCACTATTATAATTTTAATTACAAAAAAATAGACATACAGTTAAGAGTTACGATAGGCGAGTGCCTAAAAGAAAAAAAAATCGAACAATGCCAAGACAGTGTCAGTCGTTCCCCTTATGAAGAAACGTAGTCTACTACTGAACTACTGGTTTGCTAAGTTAGTACGATTTGTACGCAAATCTATTTGAACCTTTCGATAAAAGTAAAGTTGGAGACATAACATACAGGGCATAATTAATACCCGAAATATATTTTAAACTTGGAAAACATAACCTGTACTTACAGACTAGCATTTGACAATTCTTTAACGGACATTGATATTGACATTTGATAACTATGACAGAAATAACAGATTCTAAATAAAGACTTAAGTACAAAGATAACAAAACTCATACCACAGATCACAAACGTGGAGTTATTATAGAACGTTATCACAACTAGAGGGCGCCAGCTGTACTTATACGAGAAAATGTTCAGAGGTAGAAAAAACTTTAATACTGCTATGGAACAAGAAAATAAGTCAGAAAAAATATTTTTGAGATGTGCTTACTGTCTACAAAATTATGACATAGATGACACAAATGTTTCAGAGAAAAGATATTACTTGATGTCCGCTGAAAATAGGACTTCATGGAAGTGTAAGACATGCTACGATACACCAATCGAAAAATCACAAATTACAACGTGTTCTTCTACGAGCTCGTCTACTGAGTCTGAGTATGTTACCAATGTCACTCAACGACAACCACGTACAAGGGCCATATCACTAAGTTCAGCTATAGATCTAACACAGAACAATATAACCCTAGAACAAGGATATTTAACATCGACTTTACTTAGCGAATCACTACGTAGCTTACCAAACAGGTCCACAGAACATTATGAAATTTCAGAATTGAAAATAGAATTACAACAACTAAGATCTAAACTAGAGATAGCTGACGCAGAAGTGGACAAGTTATGTCTGGAAAATTTGGAACTTCAAAAACAATGTAAACAAAAAGATCTGACAATTAAAACTTTAAAATACATGAATGGAACAGTCAACGCTAATTTATCTAATAAGCAACTAGATCATAAACTCCAACATTACATAACTCCGATAAGACTCACATCGAGAAGAAATACAGATAAAACCAATACATTACATACATCACCTTTAGAGTTGGGTTTTCCAAAACCTCTAGAAGCCGCCGGTACAATGGATAGTATTCCGATTGGAGTTGGTAAATGTGGCTTCATAGAACGAAGAGAAAATATCAAGAAGAACGAAGTCATTAAGACCAAACAGATTATGAAATCACAGCATTATAAGAGCTCCGACAAAACATACAACGAAAATACGAAACAAACATCAGAAACTTGCACTACTCTAAAAGAAACGGCAAAAGAAAAACACATAAGAAAATTAAATTTACATGAAAACAAAAATAAAATATCAATATTTGGAGACCAGCATCTGTTGGGTCTGGCAGCGAAATTAACGAAGCTATGGAAGGGTGAATGGAACGATAACTATGACATAACAGCTGACATAAAACCTGATGCTAAATCTTCACAAGTCCTTCAATACTGTAATTGTAATGAAACAAAACTGAAAAACACAGATATTGTAATTTTGTCAATAGGTGCAAATGACACAAACCCGGTTGATGTAATAAATCAATTATGTCTAGCGCTGGACAAATTGAGAAATACTAAAGTCTTTGTGCTGCCAACAGCCCGAAGCAAGTACTTAAACACAACTTACTTAAATACACATATTTTTGCAGTAACAAAACTATACGAAAATTGTACGTTCTTAAATATCATAGACTTTAACAAAACTCAAAAAGCCAATGTATTACCAATAGCTCAACAAATTATCCACGAAATCTCTAAGCTTGATTATGATCGACATTTCATATGGTCTCAAAGTAAAATGACTAAAACTTGTAACACCAAATATATCAACAATGATGAAAAAAATACTAAAGGTACAATATTGGCGTACTTTAAGCCAAACAAGAGAATTTCACATTCAGTGAAAAACACTACAACACAAAAAACTGAAAAGAAAGGCACTATTCCATTTTATTTTAAAACAAATATAAAAACAGCTACAAATACTAAACTATCAACTACAACCAAAACATTTTTTCGATCCTAGAAAGTACGCTGATATAACAATACTCCACCAAAATATAGCAAGTATACTAAATAAACTCGATAATTTAACGGTGGTACTCAATGACTTTCAACAAAGAAAGATGGAGATAGAAATTGTTTGCCTGTGTGAAACATTTGTCCAGAGAAATTCTGAAAAGAACATAATAATACCCAATTATAAAATAGCCGATACTTTCTGCAGGAGAAATGAAAAACGTGGTGGCTCATGTATCTTACTTAAAAATACAACCGAATTTCGACCCTTAGGTATTACTAATCAGCTATGCTCGGTTGGATCCTTTGAAGCGTGTGGTATAGAAATACCAACATACAGCCTAGTAGTAGTCTGCATTTATAGAGTCCCCCGCAAAACTAACATCGAAGATTTTTTCACAAAACTAAATATCCTGCTACATAGTCTCACCAATAAAAAATATCACAAGAAAAAAGTTGTGATATGCGGTGACTGGAATATCAACACACTAAATATAAATGACAAATATACTATTGAATTGCAATCTATAATGAAAAACTATAATTTTAGGATACATATAACAAAACCAACAAGAAAAAACAAAACCTGTATTGACTTAATAGCAAGTAACATATATAAAGTGGAATCGAATATCCACGTTTTAGCTTTATCAGATCATGAAACAGGGCAAACCTTGACTCTGAAGGTAAATAAAAACGAAACTATGCCTTATTGGTTTGAAAAAAAACGCGACTATGCTGAAGACAATTACAGAAAATTCAAAGAATCACTATCATCCCTCTCTTTCTCAGAAATATTCAAAATAATGGACTCTGATCAAGCTTTCAATGAGTTTCACTCTACATTTACTCTTTTTCACAATCTTTGCTTTCCAATCTTGAGAATAAAAAAACGCAATCAAACAAATAAACTACAATGGTTGACAAGAGGGTTAAAACTTTCATGCTGTACAAAGCGAAAGCTGTATCTAAAGTACATCAGGTCAGAAGCAAACAGTGTGAAATCATTAAATAAAATAAATTATTCTAAATATAATAAACTCTTAAGAAAATGCATGCAAAAATCTCAACTATTACATAATAATAAATACATAGCGAATAACAAAAATAAATGTAAAGCAAGCTGGCAGATCATCAATAATAATCACACAACAAACACAATTACCAGACGAGATATTGAACAAATAGAAATAAATGGCAAAATAATATCAGACCCTCAGGACATTAGCAAAGAATTTAATAACTTTTACGTAAACTTGACTTCAAATCAGACTAGAAACATCCAATCAGATTGTTATTCGAATATACAGACCAGTCAAAAGTCTATATATCTGTCACCAACAGATCCAGTTGAAATTTACAAACTCATTATGTCATTAAAAAATAGCACATCAGTGGGGTATGATGACATCAATACTAAAACTATAAAAATAGCTGCTCCTTTTATTTGTGAGATTCTGAGTCACATAATAAATCTTACTTTCGAGCAGGGAAACTTCCCGAGTAAATTGAAGCTATCAGTAGTCAAACCGATATATAAAAAGGGAGAAGAACACGATATGAACAACTATAGGCCCATAACGCTCATATCAGTGTTCTCCAAAGTTGTGGAAAAGGCTATGTTCGGTAGAATTTCAAAGTTTTTGGAAAAGAACAACATTCTAACACCTGAACAATTTGGTTTTAGGAAAGGCAGGTCTACAGCTCATGCTTGTTTTGATTTAGTTAAAACAATTACAGAGAGCCTCGAGGCGAAAACATCTATAGTTGCAGTCTTTCTTGACATGAGCAAAGCTTTTGATTTTGTAAATCACGATATCCTAGTAAACAAACTAGAAAGGTACGGAATACGGGGAAATGCATCAAAATGGATATCCTCTTACTTAAATGATAGAAAGCAATGTACAGAAATAGTTAGACTAGAGGGAAATGAAAAACGGATCTTTAGATCACAGTTTACTACAAATCCTAGCGGAGTACCTCAAGGAAGTATTGGTGGACCAATACTTTTTACGTCATATATAAACGACCTCCCCACCTCTACATCGCACAAATGCATCTTATTTGCCGATGACACGACCATACTAGTAAAATGTAACGATAAAGAAAATCTAGTAAACGAATTAAAAGAAGCAATAGACTTTACCACTAATTATCTAAATATTAACGGATTAAATGTGAATATTGACAAAACTAACATAATACAATTTAAAACAAAAAATTCAAAAGACATAAAATTAAACATACTCAAAGACAATAATCAAATAAATAAAGTAATTTGTACAAAATTCCTGGGCATCCACATTGATGAATTACTAAATTGGAAAACACACTGTGCCACAGTATGTGATAAATTAAATAGATTCGTTTTCGCGCTTAGACGACTGCGACAAGTTGTGTCCGAAAAAGCGTCTCTTTGTGCTTACCACGGGTATGTGTCATCTGTACTTAGCTATGGCATAATCATATATGGAAATTCAGTGAGTTTTACATCGGTTTTCAGAGTGCAAAAAAAGTGCATAAGGGCTATATGTGGAGCCCGCTTTAGAGATCATTGTAGGCCTCTATTTAAACGCTTAAGAATCCTCCCACTAGCATGTATGTACATAAAGGAAATGTGTTTATTTGTTACGAAAAATAGGCATTATTTTGAAAATCTTGCATCAACTAGACAAGACAAGATCATATTTCCTAATAGAGTCAGACTTGAATTGAGCCAACGAAACACATACTGTATGGCAATAAAAATATTTAACAAGTTGCCTAATAACATCAAAAAGTTGCCACACCATAAATTTAAAAAAGGCCTCACGGAATACTTACTAGAGAACTGTTTTTACAAGGTCACAGACTATCTTAAATACTGTAAACCTTAAATGTGCTGTACCTAAATATTGATGTATTGACATAAAGAATATTTAAAATTAAGTATGTATTCCAACAAAATAGGAAATGTAAAAAAAAATGTATTGGATTTTGACGTCGTTAATATTATATTGTTTATCCTAAATTGACTTGCTAAGACATTACTCAGCAAAATTAATATTGCACGCCCCAAAGGGCCAAACTGTTGTGACCATGTATTATATTTAATGACTTCTTTTGTACACAGTTATAGCAATAAACGTTTCTGATTTCTGATTTCTGATTTCTGACAATAGATACCCTAAGGCATTATCCTATTGCCTTATCGATAGTTAAATGAAATGTATAATATCAAAGACTGTTAAGTTTAAAATATCAAAGAGAACGAAAGCGGACACGAAGACTAAAACTTCTAGAGCTGCAATTCGAGATGTTTTCGCATTGAACAAAATTCGCTGAAGCAAATTTAAATTTCGCTGAAGATTTATAATCCACTTATATGTCTGTATACCAAACATTGATGGAAACTAGCGAACGTTTTTCTGGTCTCTGACACAACACAATTTTGTTAATCCTAGTTTCACAGACGAATAAAAGTATCATTGAAGTATTGAAGTAGCATTGAACAATTTATAGGTTCTAAAGTATAGATAGCACAAGAATAGCGCGAGAAAGATAAACGTAAACATTTTTCAAATGGATAAAATGTAACCTTCGATGAGATCTGACGGCTCGGAAGGAAAGTAGTGATGGAAATTAAAACAAAAATATATAAAGCACTAAAATTACTATGAAATGTATTATGATTCAGTTTGCGTAAGCTTACGAACTGTGTTCTTGATTGATGAAAATGTATTTTATACAAAGTATGTTAGTCAACGTTACTCTGCACTGGTCCATTAACAACCTTGATTATATTCTTGTTTTCTTTCTAAAACCGCTGAGATGTTTTAAATTTGCCCTTGGTTCTGATACGCTTAAGCTACCCTTCCTTCAACCAATTCCTAAATGAACCGCGCAAAGAGACAGCTGAGCACGTCTTGGAGTGACGATGGAGTCGGCAATGTGGCGCCTTGTGAGCGCTAGTGCTGCATAGTGCTGCAACACCAGAACGAGGCTGAATCAAGTTCTTCCCGAAGATGTCCTGATAAACTTGTCTACTGGAGAAGGCCGAAGCACCTTATGGGTGCAAGCGGTATCTACAATATTTATGTTATTTGTTTCCTGGAGGAGGCCGAAGCACCTTGCGTGTGCAAGCGGTACCCAGGCAATTTAATCATTAACTGGAGGAGGCCGAAGCACCTTATGGGTGCAAGCGGTATCCAGAATATTTATGTTATTTACTTCCTGGAGGAGGCCGAAGCACCTTGCGTGTGCAAGCGGTACCCAGGCGATTTAGTCATTAACTGGAGGAGGCCGAAGCACCTTATGGGTGCAAGCGGTACCCAGAATATTTATGTTATTTACTTCCTGGAGGAGGCCGAAGCACCTTGCGTGTGCAAGCGGTACCCAGGCGATTTCATCACTAACTGGAGGAGGCCGAAGCACCTTATGGGTGCAAGCGGTACCCAGAATATTTATGTTATTTACTTCCTGGAGGAGGCCGAAGCACCTTGCGTGTGCAAGCGGTACCCAGGCGATTTCATCACTAACTGGAGGAGGCCGAAGCACCTTATGGGTGCAAGCGGTATCCAGATTATTTATGTTATTTATTTACAGGAGAAGGCCGAAGCACCTTGCGTGTGCAAGCGGTACCCAGAAGAGTTAATCATTGGCTGGAGGAGACCGAAGCATTTTATGGGTGCAAGCGGTGCCCAGATACTTTAGTAACTTACCTTTAAAACGAGATTGAAGCACCTTGTGCGTGCAAGTAGTACCCAGATACTTTAGTAACTTACCTTTAAAACGAGATTGAAGCACCTTGTGCGTGCAAGTAGTACCCAGATACTTTAGTAACTTACCTTTAAAACGAGATTGAAGCACCTTGTGCGTGCAAGTAGTACCCAGATACTTTAGTAACTTACCTTTAAAACGAGATTGAAGCACCTTGTGCGTGCAAGTAGTACCCAGATACTTTAGTAACTTACCTTTAAAACGAGATTGAAGCACCTTGTGCGTGCAAGTAGTACCCAGATACTTTAGTAACTTACCTTTAAAACGAGATTGAAACACCTTGTGCGTGCAAGTGGCACCCATATACTTTAGTAAATCACCTTTAAAACGAGATTGATGAACTACATATCTTTAACACGAGACCGAAGCACCTTGTGAGTGCAAGCGGTGCCCAGATACTTTAGTAACTTGCCTTTAAAACGAGATTCAAGCACCTTGTGCGTGCAATTGGTACCCAGATACTTTAGTAACTTACCTTTAAAACGAGATTGAAGTACCTTATGCGTGCAAGTGGCACCCATATACTTTAGTAAATTAACTGTAAAACGAGATTGAAGCACCTTGTGTGTGCAAGCTGTATCCAGATACTCTACTTAATTACGTTTAAAACGAGATCGAAGCACCTTGTGTGTGCAAGCTGTACCCAGATACCCTAGTTACTTGTTTTTAAAACCAGATCGAAGAAGCTTGCGTGTGCAAGTTACAAATGCTCTGTTCATTTACCTTTCACAGGAGACCGAAAGCTCCTTGGCCGTGCAAATAGTACCCCGACCTCATAAGCTATGTACAGCACCGAGGCCGGAGCATATTGTTAGATGCACCGAGTTCCCTTCTATGTGGAGGGCGTAGTACAATGTACAATGAAATATGTAGTTGGCATCAGAATTATGTTCAAAATTTAGCAACTTAAATCTGTTCAGCAATATTCTGCACAATGTTATCAGTCGTTTTTAGAATGGGGACATTCTAGTGATCAGGATGGTCGCAGCATTGTGATATTTTTTTATTACTGTTTGACAAGATGTAAATTTACTACAAGTGTTAACTTACCCATTAGGCTAATAATTTGATATCATAATTTTGTTTTTGAAGAAGCAACATAATTATTAATAATTGTATAGTATTATTATCTAATTCAACCCGAATCAGAGTCTGCTACTTGAGTTACCTGTTATCTCATACATTGCCAACTATATCTGTGTCTGGGACAGACACTGGTCCAGGATGGCCGACTGTTAAGAATCCCTAACGAGGGGTCGTACTGTTCTATTTTGTAGAACAGTACTAGATTCTATATGGAATAAGTATTCGTACTTCTGGCAATATCTGTGGTAACTTTGGGTCGAATACGACTGGCAACACGGCATTTGTCTATGGTACGAGAAAAAGAAGGGAGATTCGGGATTTCTCTATTGGAACGTCGGTTTGTAATGTAGTTGGAAACAGTTGAATAAATGAGTAATATAAAACCACCGTTGTTTGTATTATGATAATTAAAAAAAGATTCTAGGTACATGTTGATTTCCTTACGATGTTTTCCTTCGCCGTTTTACGTTAGCGGCGTTACGCACATGACTCCGAAAAGACAGTGAGAGTTGAACCCGGGGGCTCCGGATCGGCAGTCACCGTTCTCCCGACCAGACCAGCCGTAACTTTTACATAGCATTTACCATATAATTCAGAGTGATGTGCATGAGAGATACCTGGTCTCGGCGCCCAGCGCGGCAGGTCGGCGGCGCGCAGGTAGGCGCGCTCCCTTGCGGGCGCGCAGTGTCGCGCGGCGGCCGCGGACAGCAGGCGCGCGGCGCGCCCGGCCCACGCCGTCGCCGTCGTCTGCCGCCAGCCCTTGTCCTCCTCCGCCGTCCTCACGGTGCCCGGGTTTTTCTAACGACAAGTTACATCATCTTACGCGACGGGAATCATAAATATCTAAACAAGGATTGGAACAATCGATAACATCTTCCGTATATATACTTACGTCATAAACTTCTACTCAAGTGTCAAAAATATTCCTCGTAGTTTACATTTTAATAAACAAACGATACCGCTAGAAGCGTCTTGAAACGCTCCTAAGAATAATAGGCTCAAACGGCTACAAGTAAGGCGTAGCGTTACGTAACCTGACACCCATTTCCCGCCAAATTTGAAAACGTAAGTAGCCGCCAGTGTAGCGAGCGGATAAGCAGGCACGAGACGGTAACAGTGTAACCCGTGTACCGTGTATGAAACCGTACCTGCCTCAGTTTGGCCATGGCGTCAGGCGCGATGAAGTCAGCCTGCGCGGCGTGCGTGAGGAAGCAAAGCGTCTGGTGGCCGGCCTGGCCCAGCTCTTCTTCCCCGGGGATCACAACCTTCACCGCTTCTACCTCCTGAAATAATATATTTCCAGGTATAATATTGTATAATATAGGTCAATGAGATAAAAAATCTTATATCTGAGTGATGAATGTAGTTCAATTTGAAAAAAAAATAGCCTGGTATTTCAAATTTCAACCATTCAACATTCAGCCTTTCAGACATGATTGAGCAACAAACATCCAAACTTTGACATCTATACATATAAAAGCGAAAGGTCACGAAATCTCAAAAACTACAAATGCTAGGAGTCTAAAATTTTGCATGGAGGTTTCTTTTAGCACATATGAGCTTGGTAAGACAGGGTTTTGCAAAATACAACCCCTAAGAAGGTGAAACAAAGGATGGACGGTTGTTTAAAAATGCGTCATTTTCAAAGTTATAAGTTGACAGCCCTTGTGGATTAGTTAGTAGTAAGTCTGCTAGCAAAGCCAAAGGTTATAGGTTTGATCCCCAAGTCAAATATTTCCATCAGCTATATGGCTCCCATAACACAAGTTTTGGTTATTTTGGGTCTGTCTAGCCCGGTGTTGTGTACATAATATTATTTATATTATAAACATTAAATTTGTTGATGAAGTTTGAATAGATGTATGTAACTCATGCATAATCTATTAAATTGCTTAGGATGAACCATTACACTAGCATTGCTTGTACACCAGAATAATACAACCTACATTTGGACACAGCCATAAATAGCAACAGCACTAGGTGCACCCTGCACCTAGTGTCCAAAAAGTAGCTTAATGTATTAAAATAAAGAGCATGGATCTTCTACATAACCACATTACTAAGGCAATAACTCCACAAATAATAATTGCTACCAACAAAAAGGCCGTATTGTGCTCATATTATGTATCATATTGCACTGTGATATTTCAATTTGTTTGTGCACTGAAAAAGAGTGTTCTATCTTCATCTTACAGCTTCACCAAACACATTCATTTTATCCCTTTGCTGGTTAATGTGCTTTTCTTTTACACTAATGATCTCTTATATTATATGTATCACAGTGGGTAGGACTGGTCTGGAAGATGGTTGTGCCGGTGTGAACATAAATAAAAGAGCTACATACTTACATTGGTGAAGTCAACCAGTTGAGAGATGTAAACCCCATCGAGGCGCATGAATTCTAGAGTCACCGTATCCTCCGACACGTTCGCGGTGATATTCTCCTGCGTGACATCACCACCCTAACACAATACTTTCAAGTTTAATAATCAAGATTGTAGTTAAAGAATATGGAATACTTTTCTTGAGCACATGCCTATGTCTGAGTAGTAATTAATTAGAAATCTGCAGCATACAAACGTTGGTTCTTATATTTCAAATAAGAATTCTAGTTAATTTGCAATATATCTGAGAAATCCAAAATAATCAAGAATTAAGAAACTACCTAGGAAGTTAGGTAAATATATAAATACATACCTGGTTTTTGACATTTATTAGCAATTGAAGACTAGTCGGTGGAACGAGCAAGTAGAGTAATATCACTGTTAAGCCTATTACACCCATGTTTTACATTAATTTCTTGTCATAATTTTATAAAAAAATTGCAATAAATAAATAAACACAGAATTGAGGAACTGACAGTGAACTGACAGAACATGACAGAACACAGAACTCTCGTCACTCGTCACTATCTGTAATTTTTTTTTTATTTTGCGATTCGAATATGAGCATTTACCCTTTTGTAAGTAGGAGGTGATGCAAGTGTTCCTAAAAGGAGTGTGGGATACGATATACATAAATATTAAGTTATTAGGTAACGGATAGAAAAACTCCGTGGATTGGGATAAGCGATAAGGGCTAATTGATATGCGTATGCGATGATGATGCTTGTGTATTGTTTGCTAGATTGGGCTTCTCATGTATGAAATATGAATATGAACGCAACTTGAAAAGTCTGAACGCGTCCAATAGTCCTTAATTTGGTCTCAATACACGCAGATTTTTGTTAATCAGCAATTTTGTAAAATATGAAAAACTTTGCCATATTTATGAGTTATATTTTATAATTCTATAGGTCTGTCATCACGATTAAGTTTTGAATTGTGAAATCTATGATCCCCTGGGAACTATACATTACTTTGCATATCTGTTTTAAGTCGCATAAAAAAGTGCCTCATTGTTTTGTACTCACAACAGCGAATGTGAGTTGCATGAAACGATACGAATAATGACCGTCAACAAACTTACAACGTCATACGAACGAACGAAATGAAACGAAACGGAAAAGGGCGATGCTGAAAGACAGCTGTCGTTTCATTTTCAGCTGATTTTTGTGTACGCATCGTGAACACAACGAAATAATTTATCAATCTGCGTGTACAACGACATTGCCAGTTTCCTAAACGATATAGTGAACATAACACCCTTCAAATAAGCGTCACGAGAAAGTTTCTGGAACACTGCATATCATCGAGGACGAACAAAGGGAGATGGTGTATTGAGCGCGGGCAGTGCGTAGCAGGCGGCCGTGACGTCACACGGCAGCGGTGGCGGCGTCGAGGCCGATGCGGCGGGCGCGCTCGTGATCTCGGCGCTCCTCGGAGCGCGGCGCGCAGGGGGCTCGCGGGCCAGCCTGGCCTCCAGTGGGTCGGGGGACGAGGGCGCAGGGCATCGGCCGCCGCGGAAGCGGTCCCGCAGGCTGTCGCCGGCCGCCCAGCCCGCAGCCATGCACCAGCCGTGCGCCAACGGCGGCCCGCCGCACCATATGAACGGCGACGGGCCCGCGCGCAACGGTGACCTGCCAGCGCCCGCGCCGCCCGCGCCCGCGCCCGCGGCTGTCCACGCCATGTCCTCCACCGACCAGGAGATCGTGCGCCTCATCGGGCAGCACCTGCTCTCTGTCGGACTCGAGTGAGTACCGTCTGTTGTTCCACTCTTACCACAAACAAATTACTTTTTTATGTTTGTACTGTGTGCCTGTGCTCCGATCAAAGATTCTCTGCAGCAATACAAACTTGCCCTAAAGCATATTTCCTCAATCGAGTAATCCAATAACTCAAAAGTTATTGATTTATTTTATTTACTACACAAACCCACATACATATACTTTTACTACATTTTCTTTATCTTTGTAA
The DNA here is from genome assembly GCA_963693475.1 of Ectropis crepuscularia. Classification (NCBI taxonomy): domain Eukaryota; kingdom Metazoa; phylum Arthropoda; class Insecta; order Lepidoptera; family Geometridae; genus Ectropis; species Ectropis crepuscularia. The sequence continues at coordinate 592,537 of OY856342.1, read as the reverse complement.
AAAAATATATTACGATATGTTTCCCATAAAATGTTATTATACCCGAGTGAAATTAATGGACATGATTCTCAAACCCAGTTTCACTTGAAACAAGTCATGGTTGCTGGGTGTAATTGTGAAGTACAGGTGCATATTCACAATGTTTGTTCTTTCAATATTCCAACTTCATCCTTGTGTGAATTGTGTGCAACTTATTATGCACAAAGTGTATGCTTACCATGGCTGTTGCGAAATAGTTAGTTGGTGACCTGGTTCACTAAAACTAAGGAAACTTGTTCCATTAGGAATGTTTCTTTATGCAAAAGTTGATCGGGTGATCGAGGGTAGACAGGTATAATGAAATAATTAAACTACTTAAGGCACGTCTTGGTTTTGCAGCAGTAGGTAATTTTTATTGAATTCATCAAAAAATATCTGATCTAATTCATTTTCATAATTTGAAGGCATTTTTGTCAATGACATAATTGTAATATTTCTGTGACAATGCACTGTAGCCATTTTTTTTTGTTTTCTAAAGGACCTATAGTAGCCGGCGTGAGTGCCTCTACTACCTATCGGACTTTAAGAAGCCATCTTTACAATACAATTGAGGCCTTGCTAAAGGCTAGTTTTTGTATTGACTCTAACTCATCCCAATAAAACCCTAAGCATGCTGAATAACCATGCACCACAGTTGCAAGACCCCCCACACCTGCAATACAGATAAACTATTCCATTTATTTAATTTCTGTTGAACTTGACATAGATTGAAGTCAGCACTAAACATTACCAGGTAACTCTAATGGCTGCTATTGATTTGGTGCCACAGCCTTGGCCTGTGATTCCTATTGATTTGATAATGTGCCTTAACTGGTATTCTTCAATGATACTTTATTCGCCTGTGAAACTAGGATTAACAAAATTGTGTTGTTGTGTCAGAGACCAGAAAAAACGTACGCTAGTTTCCACCATTGTTTGGTAATACAGACATTTATGTGCATAATAAATCCTCAAATAAGTTGTTATAATATTATTTGTTACCTATGCTTTAATGTCTGTCTGTGACCTATTTTTCACATATTATTTTAAATGTGTTCAGTGAGTGACCCAATTAATGAGCATTTAACGTAAATCAACAAATGCATTAGCTGCAACTACAACTTAAATATAAAACAAGATGATTACAAATTTGCAACAAATGAGAAAAACTGATAAGAGATGTTTGCACTTGGGGAATTGGAATGATAACTGAGTCAAAAATATACCAATCTAATTAGTCCGTCAGGTAGATTATGGAAAAATATATCTTGTTTTAGCAAATTATTAAAAATGAATAAATATATAGATTGTCAAACTTCCAGAGTAGGATGGGTTGTGATGTCATGGCTACATAAAAATCGTATATATTCTATTATATAGATGTGACATCACTCGAAACTTCCAAGCATTCTATCTTCTTTATTGTTTGTTTGTGAAACAAGAGAAAAAATATTTTTTACTAATTTAATTTCTCTGCTCATCTAACTGATGGACTAATTAGTTTTTTTGTCACCACGTCTATTTCCTTATAAGTACCATAGCCTATAACTGTGGACTTGTGCGAGTTCAATTACAGGATGTATTTCATATAAATTAAATTGTAAGTTTAATTTACATAAGTATAACTTAGTAACGAGGCAGATAACTGAGTTATCATTGTGGTTTATTGACCACCTTGCCAAGTTTGGTTGTTTACATTTTGCGCGGTTACAACTCACTGATAAAACTGGTTTGATTATTTTTCACTTTGCTGTAGCATGATTTCCGACTTGCTTTTTCAAGGTGCCAAAAACAAAATGACTAGTTACTTCAAATTTAATTAGTCATCGTACATAATGTTTTCCCACTGTTCTAGTATTACACTACAATGACTACCACAGGACCTTGTCTTAGTTACATTGAATGTAACTTAATTTATTCTTTGTTGTTTACATCCGTGATTCCGTTTTGTAACAAGGGAATGAATCGTAAAGTTATTTCGTGCACTTTAGATACTCGTGTTCACTCGCGTCTCATTCAGCTGTGTCGAAAATAGTTCCCGCACAGGTGCTCGCTGCGCGCGCGCCGCGCTGCGTCGCTGCGGTCGGCGCACGCGGCGCGGGCGGCCGGGCGGCCTGCGCGGGCGGCCTGCGCGGGCGCCGAGCCGCGAGCTGCACGCGCTAGATTTGTCATTCCAGAGAGCACGTCGCCGCAGAGAACATGCGAACATAACGACCATGGATGACTTTGCACCTTGACTTTATGACTTTACATTTCTGAAGCAGGGATTTGTTTTCCTATCGAATCTTTTTATTTCCAAACTAAGTGTGCTTATACTTTCGCGGAGCTCTCTCTATTAAAAAAAAAAATGATGAGCTAAAGAAATGAAAGTTACTCCTTATAATAATATATAACATTAGCTGCCTTTTAACAGATTATCTGGAACAAACATAAATAAAAAATATGTTTTTTTATCTCGTAAAAAATAGCTTTTTCACCTATGAACTTTTGTGTGCATTTAGTGTAAAGCTGTTAATGTTGAATTACAAACAGAAATTATATTTATTTGTATAAACTAGCTGCGCCCGGCACCTTCACCCTCGTATTTCCCGATTAGTCAACATCTAGAATTTCTAAAAACATTAAGGTCTGACTACGACGGCCAGACGACGGCACCAGGACGTCTACTCTCTTTCTACGTAAAACGTAATTTCGGAAAATACCCTCTCGACTTTCCTACTCCGGTCCTACTTCGTTTCGTCCGATTGCACATTGTTTGACGTTTAAATGTTCTAAGCCTACTCTAAACAGGCTTAGAACATTTAAACGGACGAATCGACGGATCGAAATAAAACCGGAGTAGGAAAGTCGCGAGTTTATTTCGAAATTACGTTTTCGTAGATAGAGAGTAGACGTCCAGGATACGTGTTTTTCGTTTTGACTCGAGGATGAAGTTATAACTGAAACTATTGTTGTCGTACCCGGTTACCAGGCTCGGCAAAGCGTAAGGGGTTTCACTAATTATAAACTTGTTAATATATCTAACTCGAATTGTCCATCATGTCGTCATTTATTTATTTAATTACCCAGTACTGCATATCGCCAATTACACAAACGATAGATAAACAGAACATCATAAATAAAAATTAAATGGACACAATTTATGTCATGATCTTTTCACACCTATTGTAGGTAATAGATGAATAGTCTGATAAAAATTAATATTAAAAAATGTTCTAAAAAATATAAAATACCCATAATAAAACATCAATAGCGAGACATACAAATACATTTTTTTTTAAATTAAATTAATAATCAAAACAAGAAATTCGAATTACACAGATAAATATCACAGGAAGGTATGAGTAGGTATACAATAATCATTATTGCTCAATATATTCTCTCAAAGAAGAATAAGCATTCAGACATCAATTTCCTCCAGTCGTCGTCAAATACTTTGGTTTCGCATCGAGCATAGCATTGAGCGCACCAAGAGATCGCGGATCGCGGTACCGGTGACGTAGCATGCGCTACCGTTCTGCACTTAGGGACGGCAAATAGCTTGTGCTTTCTACCCCGGGGGTACTTATCGGGAACAAATAAGGTGGATACATAACTAGTTACAAAGATCTGGCGCATCAATTATCCCTCGAAGCAAATTTGAGGAATTATATCCAACAGAAAGGTATAGGCATACTTGTCCTCATACAGATGCCAGACGCAAGCAAGCACTTGCTTCCAATTTGTTGCGCACTAGTGCACTAATAACAGGCTTGATAGCGTATATAGCGATATTACATAATTATATCCCCGGTGTTTCGCAATACAAACCCGAGATGTCCGTAAGACTCTTGCCACTGTGACTTTGTAACTGTCTGACTGGTCATTAAACGTCAGCTGTCGGTCGAATATTACTCTCACTCCTAGGTCTTTAACCGAAGTCGCATCAGTAATTGGTTGTTAGCCTAGTGTATACTGGAACTCGATCGGGTGTCGCATTCGGCCGAGAGACTTGACGTAGCACTTTCAGAGTTGTTTACCGCCATTTCGTTCCTATAACTCTATCTATGGCTACAATCGATATTCTTCTGCAACTTCAAATAGTCTGCCGATGTATTAATTTCACGAAACGTTTTGCAGTCATCCGCATTCAGAAGACCCTTGTCATGTCAATGTCATGTCATGTCAATCATGTCGTGATCGTCGTTGAGTCAGGGATCGGTGCTTGGGTTCTTACTTTAAGTTAAAGCTGCGCTCGTGCAGAATACGCCCGAAATAGGTAAACTGTTATTACTTTAATATGTTAATAGTACATTATGATATAAGTGCGGTAAGTTGATAATTACAGCCGAGGCTTTATTGCTAGCTCGAGCCGAAGTCGAGAGCTATAATTAGCAGAGGCTGTAATTATCAAAGCGCACGTATGTCATACGACGTTTTATAACATATTTGCGAGGAAATAAACAAAACTCTGACGACATTTTCAAATAAAAACAATAGGTACAACGAAAAAAAACGCGCAGAATAATATTTACTTGATCACAGATTACAGCACAGAGTAAGTAAAACACTATGGATCACAGATTAGCAATGCGCGCGCATCGGCGCCTTTTTTTTAAGCAACGGCACAGAACCAGCCGCTATGCCATTAATGATAAAGTAAATTAATATTTTTGTGTTTTGTTACAGAAAAATTAAAGTAATTTATGGTCAAAATTAATTAAATTAACGAATTTAATGATTCTTTATTATATTTTACCTCTCAAAGTTAATTTTATTCATAAAATGTTGACCACGCTTTTCTGACATAAAAACTCTTTACTAAGATTTAAAAAGGTACCGTTCGTTTTAGACGGAGCATACCTCTCTACCTAGTCTGTGGACGGAGCATTTTGAAACCGTGCGTTTTACATTACACATTACAGCACTAGTGCGTAATAAGATACATTACGATACAGAAATTGCTCCAATAAGAGACCCTTTACGAGCAAATATGTTATAAATACTATTTTAAAATTGCTCCAATAAGAGACCCTTTACGAGCAAATATGTTATAAATACTATTTTACTCGTATGTACACAGTTAAGCAATAAATGATTCTGATTCTGAAAGAGTAAGGGGCCCAAGCACCTATCCCCGAGTTCGACGTCCAACTAAGCTCGGGAATACATCAGGGAAGGATGAGGGAGTGGTGTGTCGGTGTTGAGAGCGTCGCGGTGGTTGCAGGCGCAGCGCGTCGCTGGTGATGGAGGAGGCGGGGCTGCACCTGGAGCACCCGGCGGCGGGCCGCCTGCGCGCGCACGTGCTGGCGGGCGAGTGGGGCAAGGCCGAGGGGGACCTGCGCGCGCTGGCGGACCTGGCGCGCGGCGCGGGCGGGGGCGAGCCGCGCGCGCTCGCGGAGATGAAGTTCCTGGTGCTGGAGCAGAAGTACCTCGAGCACCTGGAGGCGGGGCGCGCGCTCGACGCGCTGCACGTGCTGCGGAACGAGCTCACGCCGCTCGGGCACGACACGGCGCGCGTGCACCGCCTGTCCGCGCTCATGGTGTGCGGCTCGGCGGGCGAGGTGCGCGCGCGCGCGCGCTGGGCCGGCGGCGGCGCGGCGTCGCGCGGCGCGCTGCTGGCGCGCGTGCAGGCCGCGCTGCCGCCGGCGCTGATGCTGCCGCCGGCGCGGCTGCGCGCGCTGCTGGCCCAGGCCGCGCTGCACCAGGCGGCGCGCTGCCGGCTGCACGCGGCGCCGCGCGCGGACCCCGAGCCGCCCGCGATCCCGTTCTCGCTGCTGGCGGACCACCACTGCTCGCCGGACCGGTTCCCGGTGCACGCGCTGCAGGTGCTCACGGACCACTGCGACGAGGTGTGGTACTGCCAGTGGTCGCCCGACGGCTCCAAGCTCGCCACCGGCTCCAAAGACAACACCGTCATACTCTGGGACCTCGACCCCGTCGCCAAGAGGCTATCCTTTAGGTAAATATATACTTCCTCCCCGCTACGGTCGATATAAATTGCCTAATTGTTAAAAATAATTGGCAGTCATAATGGGGACTACCGATAGAACTGAAAACTTACAACTCCGAATTTGATAGCTCACTTTGAAAACTGCGCGGGTGAAACGGGAGACCCTGACCATTTTCTTGTTGGCGCTCCACACATAGATTTTTCGTAGGGTGATGAAAGAAATGTTCGAGTGAATTCGGGACCGAACGCATTTCTGGATACTTTGAACATTTATTCCAGACTAGCAACGCCCTGCCGTTTCCCCCACGTAGCTTCCAAGTGAGCTATCAAGTTCTAAGTTTTAACTAAGAACTTGATGTCCCGTCCCTTCCAATTTTTTTTTAATTTGTGCTAATGCAATGGTAAATTATCTAGTTCATCTTTTTGCAATATCCTACATCTCCACGGTAGACAATTGATTTGCCTGATTACTTCGAGTGAAATTGTGAGAAGAAGGGTGGGTAGGGTGCGAAGGCACTCTTCGTGTTTTCTCCTAAATGTAAAGGAAGTGGTGGTTGTGGTGTGGTGCAGGAAGTCTCTGGAGGGTCACACGTACGGCGTGTCGTACCTGGCGTGGTCGCCGGACGGGCGCTACCTGCTGGCGGCGGGGCCCGAGGACTGCCCCGACCTGTGGATCTGGAACACGGAGACGGAGCAGCTTCACCTCAAGATGAACCACTCGCAGGTACACCGCTCAACACAATACTCGAAACAAACTCCATACTTCCTTCAGTATTCTTATCGATTTATTGCGGGTGGCTACCGAATACAGCCAGAATCTAATTCTGTTTTGCAATAAGTACATTTAATAATGAGTTAAAACATTCCAAAGCGCATCGCTTTTCTTTTACTAAAGCGTGCGTTCCGCGCCCAAAAACGTGCCGTGCGATGGCCTTACGTGCCATCGTTGGCGTATCGCAATGCACATCTGTCGTACCATATATCAAAGAGCTTGACATACTTACGTTACCTGGTATCTTGATCTACCAAGTAGCTGGACCGAGATGGCCGTCAAGTGTAAACCTACTAAAGTAAAAAAAGCTGTATATGTCAGAAATAATCTAGAATCGTACAAGACGCGAGGAGAGAGACATTCTCACAACATACGCAACGCCGACAAGCTGTATGCTATACCATACTCTCTCATGAAGTCACGGCAGCAGACTCACATTATGGGACCGGAACTTTATAACACTTTTGCTAAAATAGTTATATTGAACCCAAGTTTCGGCAGCTTCAAAAACAGATTAAAGTGATGGGTTATCGATCAAACTTTTTATAGTTACAGCGAATTTTTAGAGAGTGATGACAAAGTTCCTATAAAAAACCTTGAGAGGTGTCAAGGGACACCCGGATGGAACGAAGTTCCTTCATTGCCTGAAAACCCCCCATCAAACTACTTAAATACGAATTAAAAGTCATGAGACTATTAACGTCAGAATTCGAACCGGGGTCTCCCGATTGCAAAAGCGGTCCCCTCCCGCCTGAGCTAAATTCAATAGCGACTAAATTCAGTAGTGACTAAATTCAGTAGCGACTAAATTCAGTAGCGACTAAATTCAATAGCGACTAAATTCAGTAGTGACTAAATTCAGGAGCGACTAAATTCAGCAGCGATTAAATTCAGTAGTGACTAAATTCAGTAGCGACTAAATTCAGTAGTGATTAAATTCAGGAGCGACTAAATTCAGTAGCGATTAAATTCAGTAGTGACTAAATTCAGTAGCGACTAAGTAGCGACTAAATGCAGTTGCGACTAAATTCAGTAGTGACTAAATTCAGTAGCGACTAAATTCAGTAGCGACTAAATTCAGTAGTGATTAAATTCAGGAGCGACTAAATTCAGTAGCGATTAAATTCAGTAGTGACTAAATTTAGTAGCGACTAAATTCAGTAGCGACTAATAGTTATTACTTACAGTGGCGAAAATTGTTATCGTTTTCTACTCTAGCAAAAGGTGTCGTTAAAACTTTTCGTCAGATTTTTTCCGTCTAGCCCCCTTTCACAACGCGCGATAAGGAACATGGGTCAGTGCAATTAATTGAATAAAAACATAATTAATATACTCGTATAAATGCTTGACAGTTTTCTGTACGATAAATCGGAATCGACAAGCTAAAAGCTTTTTGGTCCACTGACGAATTAATAGGGCATCAGATCTCACGTAGAACGTAGGAGAGTAGAGATGGCGGTGACTGTGACGGTGGTCGCTCATGTCGCAGGAGGACTCGCTGACGGCGGTGGCGTGGCACGCGGGCTCGGACAAGTTCGTGTGCGGCGGCGCGCGGGGGCAGTTCTACAGCTGCTCGCTGGACGGGGGCCTGCTGTCCTCCTGGGACGGCGTGCGGGTCAACGCGCTCGCCTGCCGCGCCGACGGCCGCGCCGTGCTGGCCGCCGACACACACCACCGCGTGCGCGCCTACGACTTCACCGACCTGGCCGACCGGAACCTGTGAGTACACAGCCACACCTCCACCCACACACACAACGCGCTCGCCTGCCGCGCCGTGCTGGCCGCCGACACACACCACCGCGTGCGCGCCTACGACTTCACCGACCTGGCCGACCGGAACCTGTGAGTACACAGCCACACCTCCACCCACACACACAACGCGCTCGCCTGCCGCGCCGTGCTGGCCGCCGACACACACCACCGCGTGCGCGCCTACGACTTCACCGACCTGGCCGACCGGAACCTGTGAGTACACAGCCACACCTCCACCCACACACACAACGCGCTCGCCTGCCGCGCCGTGCTGGCCGCCGACACACACCACCGCGTGCGCGCCTACGACTTCACCGACCTGGCCGACCGGAACCTGTGAGTACACAGCCACACCTCCACCCACACACACAACGCGCTCGCCTGCCGCGCCGTGCTGGCCGCCGACACACACCACCGCGTGCGCGCCTACGACTTCACCGACCTGGCCGACCGGAACCTGTGAGTACACAGCCACACCTCCACCCACACACACAACGCGCTCGCCTGCCGCGCCGTGCTGGCCGCCGACACACACCACCGCGTGCGCGCCTACGACTTCACCGACCTGGCCGACCGGAACCTGTGAGTACACAGCCTCACCTCCACCCACACACACAACGCGCTCGCCTGCCGCGCCTGATTTCCCGACCACCATGTATTGTCACCACGAAAGTCCTCTTACCAGATGGCAGCAGCAGCGGCAGCAGATATAACGGTATTGAGCAATTTGGGTCCTAACAACAAAACTTGGATTTCTCAATTTGGGAGTGAGGTCACTTTAAGCCGTACGCCACGACTTCGTAAACTGAGCGTAGCTCTTCACCCAATAAGCAGTGTTCAGTGGGAACCCTGTATACCCTGAATACGTGCCACTAGTGTGGTTTTGTTGTTACCAAGAATGTGTAAAGTACTATGTCCTCCTACTGCTACCCAATCGTAAACTATGTACCTACGGTTTATAGCCCAGGTCGCCCATACTGCGCTCAACACTCTTGAAGGCGAATGCGAAATATGGTATTTTTGAAATACGGTTGCAGGGTACAGGAGGAGCACGCCGTGATGGCGATGACGCTGAACGCCGCCGACACCATGGTGCTGCTCAACGTGGCCAACCAGGGCGTGCACCTCTGGGACATACGTGAGTCTCGCTACCCTATCCTCACACTTTCAAACTGCCGATCTCATGTGAACGGTCTCCCTATGTCTTTCATGATTGTTATATTTATCTTGATCATGGATATTTTAAATGTAGGCATATCACGTATTTATGATATTTCTTACCTTAACCTTCCGTATTTCAGGTGCAGGTGTCTTGTTTTCCGTTAAGTGCGTGTCTCTTTCGTCTTGTCACTCTATACTATAAAACATAAGGTTGCCTAGTTGACAAGTTGTGTAGGTACACTCGAAGAGTTGTTGAATAGAGTATACCTACATGTGTGTACGGCCGGCTGGTCCACGGTTGGTAGTAGTGTGATGACGTGGTGCGGTGCGCAGGTTCGCGGTCGCTGGTGCGGCGGTTCCGCGGGCTCAGCCAGGGGCACTTCACCATCCACGCGTGCTTCGGCGGCGCGCACCAGGACTTCATCGCCTCGGGCAGCGAGGACAACAAGGTACCCGCCCGAGCCCTCCACCCTCTGTGGGACATGGCCTGCACTCGCACACTTACGAGTACACAGATATTAACTAAAACAGTTTTCTTTAATTAAGCTGGTACCATTTTAAAACTTGCAATACTTTTATTTAGTTCAACAAAGAGTTTATCTATCTATCTACATTATGAGTCATACAAAAAGTGAGTGTTCTATGATTGAAATCCTATTGCTTGACAATTTTTTTCTAAGTTGTACATATAGGTATTAGGTAATGGTGTTTGACAATCGATTGATGAATCCATCTATCCATCAGAAGCATTGGAGCGTCTTTACAAAGAGTAACTGAGGGTGGCTAGTGGGACGGACTATGGATGTTACTGATTTTATTCGCTTTTCATTATTTTAAAATTGGTAAAGTTTTATATGAGTGCACACATTGATTGGCCTTATTTTTATGTACAAGTGTATGTGTGTGTGTGTGTGTACAAAAGGGAAAAGTGAACGGTTGTGTGTTGGGAGCTTGTGTTTGATGCAGTAACGTTCGTCCGTGTGCAGGTGTACATCTGGCACATCGGGGGCGAGGAGCCGGTGGCGGCGGTGGCGGGGCACACGCGCTGCGTGAACGCGGCCGCCTGGAACCCCGTGCACCACGACCTGCTGGCCTCCGTGTCCGACGACTACTCGCTGCGGCTGTGGGGGCCGCGCGCCGCCGCGCCCGCGCCCGCGCCCGCGCCGCCCTGACCGCGCCAGGTACCACCGCCACCTGCTGGCCTCCGTGTCCGACGACTACTCGCTGCGGCTGTGGGGGCCGCGCGCCGCCGCGCCCGCGCCCGCGCCCGCGCCGCCCTGACCGCGCCAGGTACCACCGCCACCTGCTGGCCTCCGTGTCCGACGACTACTCGCTGCGGCTGTGGGGGCCGCGCGCCGCCGCGCCCGCGCCCGCGCCCGCGCCGCCCTGACCGCGCCAGGTACCACCGCCACCTGCTGGCCTCCGTGTCCGACGACTACTCGCTGCGGCTGTGGGGGCCGCGCGCCGCCGCGCCCGCGCCCGCGCCCGCGCCGCCCTGACCGCGCCAGGTACCACCGCCACCTGCTGGCCTCCGTGTCCGACGACTACTCGCTGCGGCTGTGGGGGCCGCGCGCCGCCGCGCCCGCGCCCGCGCCCGCGCCCGCGCCCGCGCCCGCGCCGCCCTGACCGCGCCAGGTACCACCGCCACCTGCTGGCCTCCGTGTCCGACGACTACTCGCTGCGGCTGTGGGGGCCGCGCGCCGCCGCGCCCGCGCCCGCGCCCGCGCCGCCCTGACCGCGCCAGGTACCACCGCCACCTGCTGGCCTCCGTGTCCGACGACTACTCGCTGCGGCTGTGGGGGCCGCGCGCCGCCGCGCCCGCGCCCGCGCCCGCGCCGCCCTGACCGCGCCAGGTACCACCGCCACCTGCTGGCCTCCGTGTCCGACGACTACTCGCTGCGGCTGTGGGGGCCGCGCGCCGCCGCGCCCGCGCCCGCGCCCGCGCCCGCGCCGCCCTGACCGCGCCAGGTACCACCGCCACCTGCTGGCCTCCGTGTCCGACGACTACTCGCTGCGGCTGTGGGGGCCGCGCGCCGCCGCGCCCGCGCCCGCGCCCGCGCCCGCGCCGCCCTGACCGCGCCAGGTACCACCGCCACCTGCCGCCCTCCTACCTGACCTACTCCCACTCTGTCGTCTACTGTCTGTCAGCGAGTGTACGAGAGGCGCGCTCTCGTTATCATCGCGAGTCTCACCGATACCTTATGACTCGAGTGCAAAACACCAACACGCTGGCGGCGCAAGACGCGACGCTACGAGAGATCCATGTACATACTCGTACTCGGCCTCTCGACGAGAGATCCATGTACATACTCGTACTCGGCCTCTCGACGAGAGATCCATGTACATACTCGTACTCGGCCTCTCGACGAGAGATCCATGTACATACTCGTACTCGGCCTCTCGACGAGAGATCCATGTACATACTCGTACTCGGCCTCTCGACGAGAGATCCATGTACATACTCGTACTCGGCCTCTCTTGTTGTCTCTCGGCGAGTGTGTACAGCCGTCATTGGAATACACCAGGTATTAAGTTCGATTCCGAAATGAGAACTTTTTGAAGCCCTTTTAAGGCTTAGAGCTCATGGAACGATTTTCACAGACCGCGCGCGCTGCGTGCATAAAACGCGTCGTTAGTTGTGCCTTTAATTTTTACATATATTATAAATCTGCATCCTACAGAAGCTGCGGGCTCGCAACCGCGGCGGATGCAGCTCAAAATCGCTCTATGAGTTCTTTTGGAACAATAATTTTCATAGTCGAGTCTGTACCGCGAAAGAGGCGGAGCGGTCCGAGAGCGCGAAATAGTTATTTGTTATACAAGAGTGCAAAGTGGCTTTTTAACCGCGTGCTCAATTTTGATGACCGAGCAAGCGAAGGATTCTAAAGTTGAATCACGAGCGTAGCGAGGGATTCAAAAATTAGAATCCTGAGCGTAGCAAGGGAATCAAAAGGGCACAAGGTGAAAAATCTTTGCACTCGAGTGTAACACGTAATTTTTCATCCCCCCCTAGCGAGGAAATTACTAAACGCTTTGCGCATTTTCAGTTTCAGTCGATTCTGTTGGCGTTAAACAAACTTCTTGGTCGCTAGAATCACTTATTGTTATGGTATTTCGGTTTTTCCCTTGTATGCAATTTTATAAGTTTTAAACTTAAGTCATAGAATAGATAATACAGATAGAACGGACACTCCCCACCCCCCGCCAGTTTCAAGCTTCCTTCCCCGCAAGCACCGCGAGAAGCACTCAACGAAGGGTTATATCGGACGATAATTTTCTATGAGAATACGACCATGATGCTGTATTATTTAACAAAATGGTACCAAATTTTTCGTCTATTATACGAAACAATAAGAGATTTTTGATTTCATAAGAATTTCTACAAAGATTGAATCATTTTTATAAACTGTGTTAGCTATTCTGGTTAGAAGTACGCGCCAACACTGAAGTCCTGTGACGAAATTATTAAACTCGTTGTTTTTAAACTGCGGCTTTCGTTAATCGTTGTGAAATACGTCAGTGGCGCCAAAAACGTATGGTAACGAGTGATGGCGCGGAGTATAGTTCGCAATTCACGAAGTCACTAGTCACTAGTGTTGCCAATTTAGTGGATTTTTTTACTAAGATTGCTACTATTCAGATTTATTGATAAGTGATAATTTCTTAGCATTCAACCGACTCAAAAAAAAGAAACAGGTTCAATATTTAGACTATCTGTACTTTTATGTGCGTCCATGTATATATTATGTCGGTCAATAGTGAACAATGAATATAGGATTTCATCTAGTAAGTAGTATGCTTATTTAAGATTTCGCAACAACCGTTCATTAAAACCAGTAAGAGGATACGAGTACATTGACTATTGGAATGGATAGTTCCAAAAAAAAAAATAACGATATTTTTAAACTAAAACTTATTCAGTAATTAACGGCTTTGACATTGACTTATAAACTTTACCGGTTCTAGTACTACCGGTACTACTACGATTTAGTTTAATTTTTAACCAACTTCAAAAAAGGAGACGGATCTCAATTCGTTTATATGTTTGTTACGTAATAGCTCCATTTATTGTGAAACAAAGGACATAAGCCCAAATCACATTGAAAAAACCCAGGTGCCACACCTGGGTTTTTTGATGTACCTCAGATTTTAAGTTATTAGTAATAATATTCTAAACTATCATCATCATCCGTTAGAGTGGCTAACCTGCGTTTTTTTGCCTGTAGAAGTTTTGTAGAAGTTCGTGTCAAAAGCTCGTTTTATGGAACAAAATATATTGTATAATTTGGTGTTAATGATAAAAAAAAAAAATATACCGGCTGAGTCATAAAGATATATTATATTAAACAATGCACGAATATGCTTAGGTATAGAATATGCTTTGTATTCAATTATCAGTTTGCTTAAATCGCGGGTCAAATCTGGACAAGTACTGGCACAAGCACAGCACAAGCATAGGCCTGGGATATGAGGCGTACTTGAAGAGAGGTATATGCTAAGATGTTACGAAGATGATGATGATGATTACATCGGATTGCAAACAGTATTGGTGAACTTTAAAAAAAACGCCTACAAAACTACACTGATAAAAAAACATGTTAGCCACTAATTTGGGTTATGGGAGTGGTGTAATTTTTTTTCCTAAAATATATTTACATACAGTTATTAGATTTTTTTGAGATTAGATACAATTATTTTGTGCCGAGGTCAGAGTACGATTTGGGCCATGTCTCCTTTGATGTTTCTTTTTTTTTGGTAGATCATAGTTTTGAAACATGAAAACAAAACTAAAAATTACTTTCGTTTATTTTTGTTCAAGTTTTTTATGATCGTCGTTGAAATTTGGTCAATTAAGTTTCTGAATTTAATTTGAAATTAAAACTGATTTTTGTTTATTCGGCGCAAATAAATTATTAAGTAATGACTTCAACCTTAAAATGTGATTTGAGTATAATAGACTCACTCACTATTCTCACAATATTTAAAGTTTTATGCGATCCTTACTATAATGCGAATAAATAAATCACTATTTATCAACATACAAAAGTTATATTTTTTAAGCAATTAGTAAAAAAATAAATCCGGAACTAGCAACATTATCCCGCGAGACACGAGATCCACAAGGCGGCCATAGTAACAACAATTCGTAATGTTTGTTTACAAAATTAAATTGTAGTTTTGAGTTGAAAAATTATGTTGTTCTTTACTGTGGTGAGACATGCGATGGAAATAATTAATAATTAGTTTGTGCAGTGTATACTCTGATTATAGTGAACTGTGTGTAAATGCAACTTATGGACGTAGTTTTACCATCTAATGTGAAATACACGATATGTGGAGTGATTAATTAATATATTGTCAGATTAAAGTTTTCTCTTTGGGTAAGTGTACTTAACTAAAAATCAATTCGTCCATGGTACCTTTATTATCTCCTATTTTGTTTTAAATCTTCTCCCTTCTAATTGTTGATGAAAGTTATATTTAGATACATTAAAGATCGAACACTAACTAGGTAAGATTATAGGTCACTTAACACAGGCAGGTGAACTCACGAGTCACAGCTATTCCATAAAATAATTTAGTAACCCTAGGTGACACGCACACATGCGTAAATGTGTTCGAACGACATATGCGTAGTTGTGTGAGTGTAGGTATGTCGACTGCACCGTCTGTATGGATTTTAGGCCGAGTGTCCGGGGCCTGCTTAAGTTTATTTAGCCATGGTTTTAACAATAATAATATGACGTGAAAATATGGAGAGTTGACCGATTGAGGTAAGGAGTTTCATTTGTACATGAAAAAGTGTCCGCCCAAATGCATTAAATTATAGTAGCGCTAAATTTGCATCAGCACATTTTAAAGGAAATTAATAAACGTACTATTCAGAATTCATGAAAGAAAAATATTGGCAGTCATAGGCACTGCCGATAGAAGTGGTAACTTATAACTCAGAATTTGATTTTTACTTTGGAAACTACGCGTGTGAAACCGGAGGGCGTGGCTATGAGCATGGCTATCTAGAAATGCAGACACATTTTTAAATGGCCAATGGGAAAGGCTGAGGCATTTCTAGATGGCCATTGGCTATGGTCCCGAATTTACCCGAAGATTTCGTATCATTCCCGAGCGTGACGCTAGAATTAAATTGACAGCCCACGAAAAATCTGTCTTTGGCGCGCCAAAAGAAGTTTTGACTTCAAAATACTTCAAAATATATTTTACCTACATGTTTTCTCAAAATAGTAATTATTTATTTGATGTTATATTTACTACATTATTTTGTACTGCACAAGTAGTTGAAATTATCTATTAGTTACTATTTTAGTAGTCAATAATATTTAATTATTTAACTCGGCAACTCGGCATACTTCAATTCGATTACAATTGATTAATTCATAGCATTTCAAAATATTTTGCCATTTGAAATAACATTCTTTGCCTCTATCCTCCATACGTGAAAAGAAAATTGCGCGCAAAGCATTTAAAAAAAAGTACACCAAAGAGGTTCCGAGTATGAGTTTTTAACAAATTAAAAATAAATGTATGATGAATTCGGCACCAAAGAGGTAGAAATAAATAGGTTAAATTATGTTTGAATTCAAAACCTCAGTACACACGATGTTCTAAATTCAAATTTACTTTAACCTCTAGAGGGTAAAAACGACTTTTGCGCCCTGATATCGAGGAGCAAAAGTACTCTTTCCGAGCTGGTGGGATGAAAATGGCTTTGCTGGGTTGTCGCGTCTCAACCAGTTATCCCGTGCATCGTCCGCGCCTCGTTCCTCTCTTAGATGGCATCGAGCCGCTTATTTCGTGGTCAAGCTCCTGTTTTCCTCTTCTGCATTATTATGGTCGAAGCGGCCGTTTAATTCTGAACAGGGAAATTTTTGGTTTCCCTTCATCGTCAGTTTCAGAATGTTATAGTTATAGATCCTGTTTGACGCGTAAGCGTTATGAGAGTAAATTTTTGCTATGAACTTTGACACCATCACGAAAAACCGTTTCTTTACTTTTATAGGTTTACACTTGACCGCCCACCTCGCGTGACGTTGACCGATACGATGGAGCATGGTCTCGATTTGAGACACTTGTTTGTTTGTTTCCAGGCCGTGTAGCCGCGCCGCCCGCGCCGCGCCCCGCCGCCCGCGCGCCCGTAGCTCGCCTCGCGCCGGCCCTCGCTAATCTGCTACTGAACGTTCATTACCCACGTATATCAGATACAGGCTTCCTATAAATAGCTCGCCTTTCAATTAAATTTCGTTTCTTTTTCAAATATCTTTTTGTAAACAAAACTAAATAATTCAACATGTTTGCTTTTTAGAAATAAAAATGTAACGGATCGCTCGATTGGCTACAGGTTGACACCGAATGTTCCGCAGACCAAACACAGAATATTCGTTTCAACCTCGATCTATATCATACAATATTTTGATTTCAAACTCTTTAAAAAATGTTTAGTTAGTAAATTTACTTTTCTTGTCTTTCTTTCTGTTTTTTGCGCATTCGGCCTAATATTTTTTTGAAAAATTGTATCAAATAATGAATGGTAAGCACACATCCGTTGCAAATGCGTTTCGTAGCTGTAATACAGAGTAGCAGATTAGCGAGGAGGCGCCGCCGCCGCCGGCCGGGCGCTCGGCGCCGAGCGTAGGGCTCCGCACGTCACGCCGAGCCTTGTGGAAGAACTTACTTCATTGTCGATGATGTGAAATTGAATAGAGTGACGTAAATACTTAATATACTCAAGTGTGTTGTGGACATTCGGAGAGTGGCGCCGCTGTCGGAGCGCTGCGCCGCGCGGGACCCCGCTCGGTACTGTAGCGATTAGACTCGTACTTTCAACTAAAATTCTGACGAGTGTTAATTAGAGATAAGAGTAAGAACTGAAAAAAATTATGGTAGTAAAATTATTTGTAAGGAATCACTAACCGTTCGAGCGATGTCTGCAGTAAACCTCTGCGAATAACCCGTTCATACAGACCGCTGACTAATTAATATTTTGTTTGCTTAGTGAGTGTGCATCTGTGTACCACTACCGCCCAGTTCAGTGAAGGTAGGACGTCCGAAATATGGAAATGATAGCAAAGGGCCGAGGGCCCGGTCGGGGACAGGCCGGGAGCTCCCGCCTGCCCCAGACCCCGGGAGGGGCTCCTCGTCGCCGCGGGAATATTGTTTCTGGCCGACTCATGACGTGAGTAAGACAGAAAACAAGTGCAATTGTGTTTTGTTGTAATCGAGCGCGACCGAGGCCCGCCTCGAGCGCTCGTGTTAAATATATTTTAAATATAAAATATTAAAATTATTTATCACTAAATTAAGGTTGAATATTATCGGACCGGTCTCATTAGGTCTGTGAATTGCGCGGTGTCGGGCTGTGGGGATCAAAATGAACTTTATTACCACAGGCGTAGGAGCGGATTCGCCGCGGCCGCAGCGCGCCGCCGAGCCTAGTGTAACGTGTTTAAGTCCTTCGGTATAGTTATGATAAGACTTACTATTAACGAGCTAATATTCTGTGGTCTCAGGGACGCGGCTCTATTTTTCTACACGTAAACTGAATCTCCGAGGAGGTCGATTTTATTTGACGAAGCCGTTATACTTCACGTTCTAAACCGGTTCAATTCTGTTTTTAAGTCGAAAGATAAAGTTTGTCTGGAAGATACCATCCATATTTGAGTGGTAATATGTTCGTTGAGAGAATGTCGCTAGAGCGCCGCAGGTCCGCCCGCGGCCGGCTGCTAGTACTAAACTCACGTTGTTTTCGTGCTGACGCGTTAATGTTCTTCAAGCGACTGAATTAATAATAGTGGATCCGTCAAGTAGAATAGTGTGTGTGTTCCGCGCCGACCGCCGGCGCCGGCCCGAGCCCCGAGCCCGCCAACAATGGCGATGCACATTTTGTAAAGCATATTTCGTTTTGGATTGAAGTTTTATTGTTGTAGACGTTTACTGAATGATCGTTTTGTAACCGAGTGTCGCTCGACGGCGGCTCGGCTCGGCTCGGACCGCGGTGGCGTGAGAGTGTCGTGTCCGTGTGTAGCGAGTACAAAGGAGTGTTGCCACTAACGATGGGATTATTTACCTCGGGTTGCGGGTGCGCCCGCGTGGTTTAATTGTTATAAATATTATATCAATACATTTTTTATTGTAAACTAAACTCTGAAGTTTCATTTATGTGTCGCCCTGTGCCACCCTTCCGTTTCTTATTTCCAATGCTTTAAATTGAGCTATTCCCAATGGGACATACTCAGCTACTAGAACTTATGTCACCCTCCACCAGGCAGTTCTATTTCATTGAACTGCCTCAGAGTAAGAAGAACTGCTAATTGTACGAAAATAAATCTTTCAAAACGCTTAGTTTACAAATAGATAAATTACTTGCAAAGATAGTAGTATTCTTCAACAAGATAGTTATTGTATGCCTAGCTTGCTGAGTGTTATTTAACACTTTACTGAATTCAGTAGTGACAAAATTTTGCCAAATTTAGTAAAGCTGTTCGACTTACACATGTTATTTGGCTGGCCTTGTGGCTTAGTGGATAGTAACTCTGTCTGCAAAGCCGAGGGCTGTGGGTTCGATTCCCATCCAGTGCAATTTATGTAATGTATTAAGGATTCAAATATTTGTACTGTGTCTGGGTGTTTCTATGTATAATAAGTATGTATTTAAAACTATATAAGTATTATATCAGCTGTCTGGCTCGCATAGTACAAGCTTTGCTTAGTTTGGGGTCAGATGGTGTTGTGTGTGCATTGTCCACCAATATTTATTTATACAAGACTAATCAGATGTTTTAACTTCTCTGGAAGTTTAACAAATCTATAAAGGATTAAGGAGTTTGTAACAAGAGCAGCCACTTCATAAATAATAATTTATCTTATATTTATAATATCTATAACAGTAACATATGGAGCACTTATACAACTAGATCACTATAAATTGGTGGTCCCCGACTTCTCCACTAGTTCTAGCAGGGTGTGGAGCGAGGTGTCGAAGAGCTCGCAACGGATGGGCATCTCCAGGGAGTAAAAGGGGTTTTTAAGCGCATAGTCTGAATATAACTCGTAGATTCTCTTCAGTACTACTTCTGGCCCATGCATGTTAGGATCGGTCACCATGATGAATTTTACTCCTGAAAAAGCAATGGTCTTGTAAGTTCCACGGTGAAAGTAGAGAGAATATCTTCAGTGACTAGTTTATTTCAATGCTTGAGACTACTTAGTGATACTCCTATATTCAGTAAATTCTTTAATGCTATTGGTGCAGGACTCCAACACTTAAAATATTGACAATGACAACACTGGACAATAAAAATAAATTTTAGTTGGTCTGTAAAAGTATCATTTGTAAGGTTTTACAATGATACATTTCTGTACTTGGCTGTAAATATACATTGGATTGACTAAGATGGAGCATGCTTACCTAGCAGAAACCAATTCACTTTCAATTTGAGAACACTAAGATTGTAATCAGGAAAAACCCCACACTGACAACCCATTCCACAGCCTGTTTGTTCTTATCAAAGAGTTATTGAAAGTACCAAGGATTATTTAGTTACAAACTTGAGAAGTACACAAAGCAATCTGAGCAGGCACTGCTCTTACCTGTCAACGTTTGGAAGCAGGAGAGCTTGAACGTGTCGGCTGTGAGTGATTCTATGCCGGAGGACTTGGGCACGGGGCTGAGCTGGCTGGCGAGAGCAAACAGCGGGTAGAACATGCTCGCTAGCACTATCTTCTCATTAGTAGTTGCTCTTGCTCTACCAAATTTTAAACTCAAAGGATAATTTTCCTGGAAATGTATAATACAATATTAAACTTCAAGCTATCAAGTCTAAAATGGTGAATGGGGTAAGGAAATATACAATATAGTAATATGTACAAACACATAATATTGCTTACCTTTTTTTCTATGATTTCAAACACATCTCTTCCATCTTCAGTAGTGCTGCCCGCCACTGGCGATCCGTTCACTGACAGAAGAACGTGCCCCACTGCAACACAACAAAGATTGAATGGCGAAATTGTGAGGCTAAACCACAATAAAAGAAATAAATCAAAAAGTTGAACTAAGATTAAACACAAATCTATCTGCAAAGGTTTTGCTAGTTTCGATACCTGGTAATATTGAAGCGAATATAAAGTAGAAACGATACCAACATACCATTTATACCATCTCTTTGACCAAAAGCCACAACTACTTTCTTATTTTCAAGTTGTAATTTGATGTCCAAAGGGAAACCAAATGTTTTTTCTGCTTCTACGCGAGGAATGTTATGATCATAATTATATATAAGTCCTCCGGATTTGCTAACGATATACACGCCGTAAATTACCATTTTAAAACAAATTATCAAATGAATTCATTTGTGAATCAATACGTAAACACAACAGTAACACCCACAAAATACAGAATACAGACCACATACAGACGTTTGAGATGTTGCGCGTTCTAAAACCTTAAAACTTAGACACAGAAACGTGACGTCATGTTTCATGAGGTGCTGTCAATGATTTTTAAAACCATTTTTTTGAAGTGTAAACTTCTTTTGGCGCACCACATACAGATTTTCCGTGGACTGTGAATTGACAATTGACCTCAAGCGTCACGTTCGCAAATGAAAGAAATCTTCGGGAAAACTCCGATGATCTAGATTGCCATGGTCATGGCCACTTCCTACGGTTTCACCCACGTAGTTTCCAAAGTGAACTATGAAATTCTAAGTTATTATTAGTGTTCACTTCTATTGGCCGTACCTAAGACTGTCATTTTTGAAGTGAAAACTTCTTTAGGCGCGCCTAGACAATTTTTTCGTGGGGTGTAAATTGGATTCTACCATCACGCTCGGGTATGATAAGAAATCTTCGGGTAAACTCGGGACCTTGGCGATTGGGCATCTAGAAATGTGTCAGTCAATGAAAATGCTGAATGGGCGTGGCCTCGCCATCATGGCATGGCCATCTAGAAATGCGTGAGCCAATGGGAAATGCTGACGCATTTCTAGATGCCCATGCCATGATGGCGATGCCACGCCCTCCGGTTACACCGTGTAGTTTCGAAGGTAAGCTATCAAATTCTGAGTTATAAGTTTTCACTCCTATCGGCAGTTCCTATGACTGCCAATTTTATTTTTTTGTCAATACTTTTGTGGGCTGTGAATCGAATTCTAGCGTCACGCTCGGGAATGATAAAAAAATGGCAGTCATAGGAACTGCCGATAGAAGTGAAAACTTATAACTCAGAATTTGATAGCTTACTCTAGAAACTACACGGCATGGTCATCTAGAAATGCATCAGCATTTCCCATTGGCTTACGCATTTCTAGATGGCCATGCCATGATGGCCAAGCCACACCCTTTCAGGATTTCCCATTGGCTGACGCATTTCTAGATAGCCAATGGCCATGGTCCCGAATTTTCTCGAAGATTTCTTATCATACCCGAGCGTGACGCTAGATTTCAATTCACACCCCACGAAAAATCTGTCTAGACGCGCCAAAAGAAGTTTTCACTTCAAAATCTTCGAGTAAACTCGGAACCATGGCCATGCTCATGGCCACGCCCTCCAGTTTCACCCACGTAGTTTCCAAAGTAAGCTATCAAATTCTGAGTTATAAGTTTTCAAGGTGAGTGGTCTGGTGTATCATTAATATTATGTTAGAGAAATGTTACAAAATAACGAAATCGAGAACTTTGACGTGTAAGTATATTTGTATGTCATGGCTCATCCAGACTCTCGAGGTGACTTCCGAGTGGGTCTCGGCACGAGTCTTGGTGTGTATAGGCAGCAGGAGTGCTAGGCATCGACAATATTGATTCATTAAATTGCTCTCTACGTCTACTACAAGATAGATGTGATTAAAGCTGCCTATACACACCAAGACTCGTGCCGAGACCCACTCGGAAGTCACCTCGAGAGTCTGGATGAGCCATGACATACAAATATACTTACACGTCAAAGTTCTCGATTTCGTTATTTTGTAACATTTCTCTAACATAATATTAATGATACACCAGACCACTCACCTTGAAAACTTATAACTCAGAATTTGATAGCTTACTTTGGAAACTACGTGGGTGAAACTGGAGGGCGTGGCCATGAGCATGGCCATGGTTCCGAGTTTACTCGAAGATTTTGAAGTGAAAACTTCTTTTGGCGCGTCTAGACAGATTTTTCGTGGGGTGTGAATTGAAATCTAGCGTCACGCTCGGGTATGATAAGAAATCTTCGAGAAAATTCGGGACCATGGCCATTGGCTATCTAGAAATGCGTCAGCCAATGGGAAATCCTGAAAGGGTGTGGCTTGGCCATCATGGCATGGCCATCTAGAAATGCGTAAGCCAATGGGAAATGCTGATGCATTTCTAGATGACCATGCCGTGTAGTTTCTAGAGTAAGCTATCAAATTCTGAGTTATAAGTTTTCACTCCTATCGGCAGTTCCTATGACTGCCAATTTTATTTTTTTGTCAATACTTTTGTGGGCTGTGAATCGAATTCTAGCGTCACGCTCGGGAATGATAAAAAAATGGCAGTCATAGGAACTGCCGATAGAAGTGAAAACTTATAACTCAGAATTTGATAGCTTACTCTAGAAACTACACGGCATGGTCATCTAGAAATGCATCAGCATTTCCCATTGGCTTACGCATTTCTAGATGGCCATGCCATGATGGCCAAGCCACACCCTTTCAGGATTTCCCATTGGCTGACGCATTTCTAGATAGCCAATGGCCATGGTCCCGAATTTTCTCGAAGATTTCTTATCATACCCGAGCGTGACGCTAGATTTCAATTCACACCCCACGAAAAATCTGTCTAGACGCGCCAAAAGAAGTTTTCACTTCAAAATCTTCGAGTAAACTCGGAACCATGGCCATGCTCATGGCCACGCCCTCCAGTTTCACCCACGTAGTTTCCAAAGTAAGCTATCAAATTCTGAGTTATAAGTTTTCAAGGTGAGTGGTCTGGTGTATCATTAATATTATGTTAGAGAAATGTTACAAAATAACGAAATCGAGAACTTTGACGTGTAAGTATATTTGTATGTCATGGCTCATCCAGACTCTCGAGGTGACTTCCGAGTGGGTCTCGGCACGAGTCTTGGTGTGTATAGGCAGCAGGAGTGCTAGGCATCGACAATATTGATTCATTAAATTGCTCTCTACGTCTACTACAAGATAGATGTGATTAAAGCGTTAGCATTTTTAAAACCAAATGTCCTTAATGGTTTTGGTTCCATAAAACAGATCCAAAGATCCAGGGTAGCGATTCTAAATCCATTCGTTTGCATCCGACACGGAATCTCATCTCTCGGTCTTTGTCTTATCTGTTTAGCATGACAGAGACAGGGATTGTCATTCCGATTTTAAACCATTCGGATTGCATTTAGAATCGCTACACAGATATCGATTAAATATACCTTCAGATATTGATTTGTGTATCACAAATTGATACTACACTCCAAAGCATCATAATTATTAACAAAACGCACGCGTTCTTACTCTGCAGTGGTTAAAAACAATGAGCGAACGGGAGACCACGAGAGTGTGGTTGATTTGAGCTTTGACTCGCGTCCGAAAAACCGACACAAAACGGAGCGGCAGCGAAGTGAAACGAGGAAGAAGAGGAGATACGAGCGTATCGTCCTCACTCTCGGCCTCATGTTCCCTCGTGCGCCTCTTGGAGAATCTGGATTGGCTATCAAAAATACCTCAATGACGATGGAAGAAACCTTGGGTCAAAATTTAACTCACGTTAGGCGGCAGGGCGTTATGGGTTATGGGTGACTTTTAATATCGTCAATATTTATCTGAATTTATACAGCTTTTTATATAGAGCGGTAGCTAGCTAAATCTCAGCTGGGAGCTATATTTCAGCCTTTTTGTGTTTTAGAACACACCGGGTTGACAGATAAACAAATATACTATTTGGCGTTGACATAGTTGACCTTTTCAGTATGAAGGGTAGAACGAGGAGTATCATCTATCCTCAAAAAGTGGTTATCTTTGATTTAAACAACAGTGCAAAAATCTTCCACAATGGTACTGGTGGTGTGGACAAAGGGTAGGAATGTAGCAATTTTAAACGAATAGAAGAATGCCGAGTTAATAATGTGTGTGGTTAAGACCCCACGGCACAGTGGAAACTAAATAAATAAGAAATAACGATTGAATAATTGTAATATGGCTGTGGAATGCGTTGCCTGAGTGGGTTTTCCCTATTGATTACAATCTTTGTGTCTTCAAGTCGAGAGTGAATCGGTTTCTTCTAGGTAAACACGCTCCATCGTAGACCGCATCGTCGCTTAACATCAGGCGAGATGGCGGGCAAGTGTAAGCCCATAAAAGTAAAAAAAAAAACCTACTAATGTATGGATGTAATTTGTCAATGTATGGATGTTTCGATGTTTGTTGCTCAATCACGTCGTAATTTATGAACGGATCGGACTGAAATTTGGAATACAGCCGTTTCGTTGTTTTCGCCGTCAGCGGCAGAGTTGGAACCCCCTGGCGGTTTTAGTCGGCAGGATATCCTTCCAAGGATATCCTGCCGACATGGTGTCGAGTCCGACAGCACGGAGCAGCAGAGGAGACAGTCGTCTTCCCCTGGCGGTGTGTACCTAAATGCATTTTCCCAAAAAAAAAAAGAAAAAGGCTTGGACGAGAGGGGGATTTTCTGCGCAGCCGAACTGAAAACAAATGTGAGACCGTAAAAAATATGTAACGGAAGTGATGCGTAAAAACTGGCCGTAACCAGTGTTGCTGATTTTATTTTTCGGCTGATCATGCCACAAAAAGAAATAAGCATTTTTTTTTGCAAATTGTGTTGCTTCTAAACTTATTATCCGATGGAACGTCGTCCCTGCCTGGTATCCCACGACACCAAATCTTTTTGAGAACTTCTTTTGGTGCACTACTTACAGATTTTTCGCAGGCTATGAATTTTATTGATCTCAAGCGTCACGCTCGTTAATGAAAGAAATCTTTGGGTGAACGTGAACTTGGAACGCTAACGCATTTCAAGATGCCCATGGCGTATTACCACTTAAGTACCATGGTTAGGTACCATTATACACTTACACATCTAATCATCCGGCATTACGGCCGTCTAGTCTAGATGGCCATGCTTAGAAGACTTATTTTAAACGACAATACTTTAAAGATTTATTCGAGACTAACATTTTTATATATATATAATATATATAACATATTTTGTAGTGGTAGGACTCTTAGCAGAGTCCGCCT
Source organism: Ectropis crepuscularia (assembly GCA_963693475.1). NCBI lineage: Eukaryota > Metazoa > Arthropoda > Insecta > Lepidoptera > Geometridae > Ectropis > Ectropis crepuscularia. Next base: position 566,655 of record OY856342.1, on the reverse strand, counting down.
GGGGAAGTACCACACCTTTGCCAATTATTCTACCGCCAAGCAGTAATGTGCAAACATTACTGTGTTCCGGTTTGAAGGACAATGTTTCCAGAGAAATTACAGGGCTTAGAGATATAACAACTTAGATCTCTGGGTGACGAGCGCAGTGCAGTGCTAGGTAATGATTTGGGCTCTCCATGTTCCAATAGCTGCGTGTCACTGTGCTGTTATGTGGCAGGCATGTTGCTTACCATCAGGCACATGTCCTGCTCGTCTCGTCACTCTTTATTAAAAAAAAAAAAAACAGCGCCCTCCGTTTACAGTTTCACCCGCGTACTTTCCAAAGTAAGCCATCAAATTCTGAGTTACAAGTTTTTATTTCTAGCGGCAATTTTTGCCAATTTTTGTATTAAATTTGAAAGTAGAAAGTCTGTTTGTCTCTCTCTACCACCTATACCTAAATCACTGAACTGATTTTTAAGCCTCAAATTTTTGGGTCATCAATAATAATATCTACCATAAGTCGAGTAAAAAGACTTTACTAGTAGCACTCGTAATTTTACTCGCATAGTTGCCTTTATGGTTACTTTCCTGGATGTAAAAAATAGTCTATGTAGGTACTAGGTATTCGATATTTTGTATTCTTTTGTTATTTCAATTCAACGTATAGGTACTACGATTTTGGGGGGGTCATGTCCTCCGTGTCATGTCTCTATCTGTCTGTTACCGTGTTACCCTTTCACGCCTAAACAACTGAAACAATATTGATGAAATTGCAGAAACATTAAAAATGTTTTAATATAGGTAACCTATAAGCTGTGTGTAGTGTGTATATCTGTGGTCTGTGGTATAATTATGTGTATAAGTACACAATTTTATATAAAATTGCTTCCTCTGTAAATGACTTGTTACAAAAACAATTTTATTGTACGCTGATAGAGTTCATGGCAAAGTAACTCTAGTCCACATATTATTGTCGGTGAAAATGGTTTTCTTTTAACTAAAGAGTGACGAGACGAGCAAGACATGTGCCTGATGGTAACCAACATACCTGCCACGCAGCTATTGGAACATGAAGAGTCCAAATCTCCTAACTCCTAGAGTCAAAATTACCTAACACTGCACTGCGCTCGTCACCCAGAGATCTAAGTTGTTATATCTATAAGCCCTGTAATTTCTCTGGAAACATTGCCCTTCAAACCGGAACACAGTAATGTTTGCTAAAAAAATACTGCTTGCCGGTAGAATAACTGGCAAAGGTGTGGACCTTCCCCAGGCGGACTCTGCCAAGAGTCCTACCACTATAAAAATGATATCCGCACATGGCTTCAGCTGGGATCGCTGGGATTTCGCTCGGTAAAGTAGGTAACATATAACTCTGAAGGTTTTGTCATTACAGAAAAAAGTTCAAGAAAAAAGTTGTTCATTAGATCTACACTTAAGATCAACGGTAAAGTTTCATAAAATTTAACGGTTGGGGAGCAAAAGGCGAAACTTAAAAAAAGGGAGGAAAAAAAGTGAAATGTTTGTCTTTCGGAAGCAATAAATTGAAAAATATTGATGAAAAAATATAAGTTGTTGATAAAAAAGTTTGCAAATTTAATTTAGAAGAGAAAAGTTCTCCGAAATTGAAATGACCATGAACTGACCTAGCCAGAATCCCTCAAATTGGAATATATGCTCAGAATGCACCCCCCTATCGATCCTTTGTAGTCCCCAAACTACAAATTTAATGTTTATTTATTTCCGTAATTGCACTGGACTACTCAGACCAATTACCTATTTATAGCCAAGTAGAGATAGGTACATATTAAAAACAAAAGATGTTGTGTACGATTTTGAATATTAAAAGGATGTACCTAGTTTGGAGTTGCAGATCGAATAAAGCAATTAGTTATCGAAGTCCAAAAATTGTTGGTACTTAGGTAAAAAAGAAATGCCTGCCTCGACGTAATGGTGACCTTGACCCTTGACACCAGAATAATTAGGCATATACCGTAATATACATATTTTACGATAATGATTTTGAATCTTCGTATTTCGAATTTGATTGATTACTAGAAAGACTTTGCGACAGTTAATGACGATAAAAAAATAAATAAAAATACATTTTGGCAAACGTTTCCCGATTAGAGTGTACAAATTAATAAGCTAACATTTTTGTTTTGCAGTTTTCAAACAATTCAAACGAATATGCAATAGATTTGGCACAGTCTATTAAATCATCACTCATGTATTGCAGCTACATTACAATGGTAGTATTGCAGGAGCGCGGCTCAAGGCTGACGTCTTACAATACAAAACTCTTTATTAAAAGCCAAAAGTACAATAAATAAATTACAAAGAAAAAAAAATAAGCTATTTAATTGCGGCCTTATCACTAAGAGCGATCTCTTCCAGGCAACCGTGCACGGACAGGATAACATAGCAAAATGGCCCTTAATTTACACACAGATATAAATAAAGACACATCAAAAAAATAATTAAAGAGAAATATTACACATCAGTAGATATATATACACACGCGTATTTGCTTAAAATACTATGGAAAATGTACAATATTGATAATGAATATATCTAGGTACCTACATTACTAGATTATTATGTACCCATCATTAAAAAAACTAAATAAACCTTTTTCCAATAAATACCATACATTTGAATAACAATATCACAAACAGAGACTACTATACTAGCTGCTATGAGTTATACCTACTCCGTTTACATTATTCCAGTCCAGCCACCGAATCCAGCGCTGGATTGCTTACTGGAATAATGGAAACCGGCACTGGAATGCATGGATGCTGGAATGGATGATGAATGCGCTCGATTCGATCGCTGGACTGGAATAATGTAAACGTGGTATTAAAGACTTCAAGCGATTAGGCACGTTTAATTCCCATAGGAAGGTCATTCCACAGCTTCACAGACCTGTAAAGGAGGAAGAGTAGAAACTAGAGCTGTGTTGAGGAATGTCAAGTGTGAGTCTGTCTGATGCTCCAAGGTTCCTAGTAAGGAGAGAGCGGCGAAACCGGAACCGTTTCTGCAGATAGCGAGGAGATGGAGGATAGAATATAATATTGTAAAGAAGGGAAAGTACGTGAGCATCCCGGCGACGACGAATCGGCAGCCACTTGAGCTTAGTGCGGAATTCGGAAACATGGTCATACTTGCCAAAATTGAACAAGCCATATATGAACCGTATGCAAAAATTTTGCAGGCGCTCAAGTTTAGTAAGCTGCTCTTCTGTAAGATCAACGTAGCAGACATCAGCATAATCTAAAATGGGAATAAGATTGAGTGTAGGTACTACTGCAATGTTAGTGGCAGTCGGCAGAGTTAAGTAGTGAAACTGCGCCTGCAAACATTTTACGGCTAGTTTCTGCAAGTATTTGGGAAACTGTTTCGAAAACTCACTTGATTTGTTTTCACAACACCGCGGCTTCAGCCCCCCCGGTTCTGTCCCCGACATTCTTGTTCATTTATGTCAACCCCCAAACGATTCGTGTGCTTCAAACGTGCTGAACGAGCCCAACGGGCTGTTCTGAAAACAATGCTTAGGCATCATTATATATACCCGTACAGTCCGCGAGGTATAAGCTGAGCTTTGCATTAGTGTGAGTGATCACCAAAAGTACAGTCAGACAACAAAATAACTACACATCTTCTACACCAGACATTGCACCATAGTCACTTTCTTTATCACTCTCGTTATCATTTTCACTCTCGTCTGATGTGTCGTTTGTTTTAATAATGAATCTTTCCGTTATATTGTCAATAACGGCGTCGTATCCATGAAACTTTTTTTCTTCTTTTATTGCATGGTCACAAACATTTTTCCATTCCTGTACAGTGATACTTTAAATTTTTTCATTTGCTAACCTCATTATTGTATCCATATTCATTGACACGTTTTTTTTCGCGACGTATCCTTTTATCATTGCCCATATATTTTCAATCGGATTGAAATCTGGGTGATAGGGTGGTAGACGAAGGACGCTGTGACCATGTTCTCTTAATAAGGTGTCAATTTTATATTCAATAAATCGTTGTTTATTATGCAGTATCAATTGATAAAGTTGTGGTTTAAGCATGGATATTGAGTGATCGATATTGCGTAACTTGAGCCAGTCAATCATATCTTGTTTGCGATTATTTGAGTTGGGAGCGGGATTTTTTAACGAATTGTGGTAAGATGCGTTGTCAACTACAATAACGCTATTGGGCTTCAAATTGGGAATTAATTGCGTTTGTAATCATTTTGTATAGTTTTCTGTATTCATATTGTTATGATAATCACCACTTTTTTGATTAGCTTTAAACATCAGCAGCGCATTTGGTATGAAACCGTCCTCGCCGCCGGCATGAACGATTATCAATCGATTTCCTTTAGAAATAGGTTTCTTCAAACCAGAAGTGCTGCCATCTGAATATGATTTTGATGAAGTGTGAGTGGTGTCAATATATTATGTTTCATCGGTATAAACGATAGGCCTGCCCTGAATACGGTATTCAGAAATTTTAAGTAAATAAGTTATACGTAGGTGACGGATCTCATGCTTTTCCATTAAATTTTTTCTGTTATTCTCTGTCCTTGACCATTTGAATCCTAAAAGAGATACTTCTTTTCGCAATGACCATATTGATCCTGGATAGTTAATGTCAGCCTTTAATTTTTCATGAATTCTTTTCATTGTTGGCACCTCTTTGTCAGTAATGTGAAAATTATGAATTGTTCTACGGATTACTGCTTTATCAAAATCATCAATGATTATTATATTTTTCCTGCATCTGGTCTTTTTCGGAGATTTGAATTTGGTTCCATCTTTCAAAACACGTTTACCTTCCAATAAGACTCTTTTAACAGTTGACAGTGGAATTCCTGTCGATGTCGATACCAATTGGGCTGATGTAGTCACACTTGACATGTCTTTATCGTTCATGTCTTTAAAATAGCTATTTAAATTACACAAAATTTCTTTTACTTGGCTATTTAATGGTTTCCGTATTTTGCGCTTATTTGTGTTGGCATCCATTTTACTAACACTTATATCAAACAAAAACAAAATAATATTAAACACGTCACGCTGCAGTCTGTACAAGAGGTGAAGTGCGTGTACGTGAATGTACACTCACACAAATGCAAAGCTCAGCTTATACCTCGCGGACTGTACCCGACAAGCATTTTACCGGCGGAAGCTCAGGTTCTGAGTGTTCAGTTCTTTGTTTACTTTGTTAAGTGCAATAAAGAGTTAATCTATCTATCTATTATGAGCTGAAATCAAAAGTTACAAAGCAACTTCTCCAATGGTCTTCTGAGGATACGGAAAGCTTCTTGAAAGGAATTTGGTGAGCAACGGGATTAGACACCACTCACCCCCCCCCCCACACACACACACCCTCTTATTTACTCACATACTACTCACTCATACGCCCATTCTCATATCGTTTTATGATTGTAATCAATGTCGGTCCCTAACTATGTATTTTTATGTTTATAATTATATCTCGATTGTAAGTTAAATCACTCGTGTGCCGTCAGTGACGAACCTCATGTGAAACATAAAATAAAACTACCCACAGAACAAGCCTAGCTTAGTGTGGGTGTTTTTGAAATTATGGGCATTTTGTATTAAACTAATAGATAAGATATCTCTGTATTCCTATACTTATTTGTTATTGTAGTTGAAATAAATTTGATTTGATAATTGTATTTTGGTGCCACCTTTTTAAAATTGCGACAACCCTACCCGTGTCTAGACATTATCGGCGTTACTCCGAAGATCAAAGGCGGTGAACTACTGGTAGTATTTCTTTGTACCGCGGATTTAGTAAGTACTGGTTATAAGTGGGTCTACATGTGGTAGCATAACATTTTTTGTACTAATTTAAGTAGGCGGCATAACGTTTTTAGGACTAACGATAATTTACCATAACAACTAACTGTTTTCGCATGATTTTTACAAGCATAACCATATTTAGCATAAAGATAACTTAGCACAATGTTAAAATACATAGGTAACATAAAAATAACTTAGCTTACAGTTTTAAAAGCACACATTGAGTGTGCAGTTTTTGACTCCGGGTGGGCGCCCGCCAGAAGTCAGCGGTCAGCCCTGAATGTCGCTTCTCTACTATATACATACTATATACAATACAATACTACTATATACAATAATTATTTTGCATCATTGGGCAACAACGAAACATTGAACAATTTGAAAAACTCTAACGGAAAGACCTATTTTTATGATACAAATCAAACAAACTCTATGTATATGTCACTAGTATCTGAAAAAGAAGTCATGGCCATAATAAAAAGGCTGCCAAATAAAACTAGCCATGGAATAGATGATATATCTCCATCTTTAATTAAATCCTGTGCACAAGAACTCACTCCGATTTTAACAATACTGATAAATAAATCAATTAAAGAAGAATCTTTTCCAGATCTCCTCAAAATAGCAAAAATTAAACCAATCTTAAAAAAGAACGGAAAATCCTCCAGCGTAAATAACTATATACCTATATCATTAGTCCCAGCTATATCAAAAATATTTGAACGCGCAATGTCAGATCGCCTATACAGTTTCCTAGAAAAATATAAACTATTAGACAAAAACTAGTTCGGTTTTCGAAAAAAATCTTCGACTACATTAGCACTGTTTAACTATGTACAGGAAATCTTAAATAATATGAGCGATAAACATCATTCTGTCGGATTATTGCTAGATATGTCAAAGGCCTATGACAGGGTCTCACACGATATTCTAGTAAACTCTCAGCGATCGGCATTAGAGGTAAACCACTTAACTGGCTTATCTCATACTTGTCTAATAGAAAACAGTTAGTCCAAATACAGCATTACCATCATGACACAGGATTAATAGAACCTATACAATCAGACATACGAACAACAAATTGGTCGATACCCCAAGGAAGTGTGCTAGGGTGCATCCTTTTCCTGATTTATATAAACAATATCCCTAAAATTACAAAATCACCCTGTGTGTTATTTGCCGATGACATTTTGTTACTGTTTAAATGCACACAAGACTCTGCTTCACTCCAATACATAGAAAATACTTTTAAAGATTTTAAAGCAAATCTATCTATTTGTAGTTTAGAAGTTAACGAAGATAAAACAAACCTAATTCAAATTATACCACCTCAGAAAAAAATAGTATGTCTAAAAAGTCTTGCGGAAAATCTGAACATTAAAGAAGTTAACGAATGTACAGTATTAGGTCTTAACCTAGACACTCACCTTACATGGAAACACCATATTGAAACAGTAAAATCGAAATTATCACAATTTATTTATGCTCTAGCAATTTTAAAAGTTAACACAAACTCACAGACAGCTCTGACTGCATACTATGCTTATGCATACTCATGGCTCCGTTATGGAGTAGTTTTATGGGGAAATAGTGTCGATGCCGGTAGGCTCTTCATAATGCAAAAAAAAATGCATTCGCATTATCGCTAATATAAACCAACGAACAAGCTGCAAACCATTCTTCAAAAAAGATAAAATACTGACATTGCCAGGTATTTACATCTACGAAACCGCAAAATTTGTGAGACAAAATCCTAATCTATATACACCCGAAACAAATACACGCAGACAATACAATCTAAAATTACCAATACCACGTCTTGAAATGTATAAAAATGGTCCTTTATACACGTCAATTAAAATCTACAATAATATTCCAGTAGCCATCAGGAAAGCAACAAGCTTCCAAAACAAACTAAGTGACTAAGTGAGTTCTGATATTGAACCATACCTTATATGTTTGAGAAACTTGAAAAAATCAAAAGTTGTCAAAAAGAACAAGTACAGGATAAAACTCCTAAACCGGGTACAATACCCTTCTATTTTCAGAAGAACATGAAAAAATTACAAAATGGAGTTATCAATTGCACAGCTCAGAGACAGTTTTTTCGTTCCTCATTATAATAATAAAGTAAAAAAACCCTATGTTAAAAAATTTACGGTCTTCCACCAAAATATTGCTGGTTTAGTTGGTAAGTTAGACCTTTTACAAGTCTCGTTATTAGATTTTGCGAATACAGGGACCCCTATAGATGTAATATGTATCTCAGAAGTGTTAGCTAAGCCCGGAGATGAAAATAATATTAAATTATCGGGGTATACACTAGTATCACATTTTTTTAGGAAACAGAAAAGACGTGGTGGTGTATGTATATTACTTAGAAATGGCATTGACTACCGTGAAATGCCGTTTGCCAAACAAATTTCAATAGAACATAGTTTTGAATGCTGTGGAATAGAACTACCAGCTCAAAAATGTTTTATATTCTGTATTTACCGGACCATTCATTTGGATATATTATTGGAAAAAATTCAAATTTTACTCCACCAATTAAATAAAAGTGGCAAATCTGATAGCAAAATTATCCTAGTAGGTGATTTTAATGTGAACATTTTAAAGGTAAATAAAAAAACTACAGAATTAAAAGAAATACTTAATACTTATGGTTTAACTCTACACATACATGAACCTACAAGATTTAATACTTGTATAGACAATATTATAAGTAATATTTCAGAAACTACTGGAAAAGTACACAGTACAGGTTTATCAGATCATACGGGACAGACTTTAACATTTCTAATGAACGAGAACAAAAGTACACCTAAGTTTTATTATCTAAATAGGAGAGATTATGGAAAAGAAAATATTAATATATTTAAAAAACATCTGAGCTATTTGTCTTTCCAAGACGTATATAACAGCGATAATTTAAACACAGCATTCATACATTTTTACGAAACATTTTCTATGTTATACGGGTTATGCTTCCCTGTTACTAAAATACGAATTTCAAATGAGAACAAAAAACTCAGATGGATAACAAAAGGTATCAAAAAATCTTGTGAAACCAAAAGGCGTCTAAGGTATTCATACTATAAGAATAAAAATGACGCAACAAAAGCTCAATACAAAAAATACTCAGATTGTTTAAAAAAATGCATTCGTATGTCACAGAAAAAAATAAATAAACACATAATATCTACTTCTAAAAACAAATGTAAAGCTACATGGGATATAATAAAAAATAATAGTGGTAGTAACATTTCCAGCATAGAAAGGATAAAAGTAAACGACCGAATAGTCGAAGACCCAGTACAAATAGCTAACACATTTAATAATCACTTTATAAATATGAGCAAAACTAATAATAACCAGACAAATAAACACACGCCACAAAAAACTTCAAATGTAAAGTCTAATACAAATGGATCTAGCCTATTTTTAACACCTACTAGTTCAGATGAAGTCAAAAGTGTCATTAAGTCACTCAATAATACAAAATCTGTGGGCTACGATGAAATTAGTACACATATATTAAAACTCTGTAGCGATGAATGTGCTGAAGTAATCAGCTATCTAATAAATAAGTCCTTTGAACAAGGTTCTTTCCCTGACGCTTTAAAAATTTCGATTGTGAAACCCCTTTATAAAAAAGACGACAAATTAAACATTAATAACTATCGACCTATTGCTTTAATACCCACCATATCAAAAATATTTGAAAAAATCATGTATCAAAAGGTCAATAATTTTATCACTAAGCACAACATTATCAAAACTGAACAAAACGGATTTCAGAAAAATAAATCCACCACATTAGCAAACTTCACTCTAATTAAGAACATAACAGAACATATAAATTCCAATAACCCTGTCGCAGCCATTTATTTTGACATGAGCAAAGCCTTCGACTTAGTCTGCCATAAAACTTTACTTACAAAACTTGAAAACTATGGCATTCGAGGACTTGCTCATGACTGGATTAAAAGCTACTTAAGTAATCGAAAACAATGTGTAGAAATTAAAAACATCGATGAAAATAACTGTTTGAAAAGTTTCTTTTCAGACTACGAAAGTAGCAACATAGGTGTCCCACAGGGTAGTATATTGGGACCTCTTTTGTTTTTGATATACATTAATGACTTACCAGATGTAATTTCCTATAAATGCGTCCTGTTCGCAGACGATATTTGCATAATCATTCCGAAACAGAAAAATACTAACTTTGAACAAAGCATAAATAAAACTATCAAAACAGTAATCGAATGGATGATCAACAACTACTTAAAAATAAACATAGAAAAAACACACTTTATGCAGTTTCATAACATCAGGACTAAACCACAAAATCTTAGAATAGTATACGAAGGTAATGAAATAAAAGAAACCACTACAGCTACATTTCTTGGTATCATAATTGATGCGCATTGTAAATGGAAAGCTCACATTGAAAACGTATGTTTAAAACTGAGCAGATTTTCATTTGCTCTTCGCAGACTAGCACGTATATCTTGCAGAAAGACGTCATTAATAGCATATCACGGATACGTAGCCTCAGTTCTGAGGTATGGTCTCATCGTTTGGGGCAACTCGGTTGAATTGGAACGAGCATTTAAAGCTCAAAAAAGGTGTATCCGGGCAATCTGCTGTGCTGGCCCCTTAGATTCTTGTAAACCTTTATTCAAAGAATTAAAAGTGCTTCCACTTCCGTCTCTGTATATTTACGAAATGTGTGTATTCGTTAAAAAATATCCAGAGCTTTTCTGTAAGTTAGGAAATAGCCGCCACTACAACACTAGATACCCAAATAGATTAGTTTTCCCTCAATGCAATAATGAACTTTACCGTAGAAACTGTTATATAGCCGCTTTAAGAATTTATAACAAGGTTCCAGAATACACTAAATCACTTTCATACGAAAAATTTAAATGCGGATTATACAGATGGCTAACTGTTCACAATTTTTACGATGTCAAACACTATCTTGATTTTAATGCAAACAGGTATAGTCCCATATAATTTCTAAAATGTTAACGTGAACCTAATTACTTAACGTACATATTAATTGATGTACACATCACATAGTTTTATTTTTCCTTTTCTATTGTATTAACCTATTATATTGTATTGCCTTTAATATAAGTGTTTTTTTTGTTGTTTAGATTATAACTTTCATTTTAAAATGCCTTAGATATAAAAACTGTTATTGTAAATTAAGAATTCCTTAGATATGTAAAAACTGTTATTGTAAATTAAGATGTTTGTTTTGAATATTTTATAAATGTGTAACAATTTTTCTTTAAATTTCGCATGCCTTTTAGGCTGAAATTGTGCAGCACCAAACCATAGTATTTTAAGACCTTATTTGTAACCACAATTTTTGGCGAATAAATTACTTTGACTTTGACTTTTGACTTTGACTTTGAATCCCAATACAGGAATTCCGGAATTGTTCCGATATTGGCAAAAAAATATTTCGGTTCTACGAAAAAGTTAAAATTAATTAATTAAACAAGTTTGATTACAGATATTTATCGATGCGATAATCAACTTAAACTTATTAATCACATGAACCAAAAGAAACAATAAAATATTGTTTAAATACAGTCAACAATACTTATAGTTTAAAAAAATTAGCAATCAAGGCATATACGTACGTTACGTATGAAACCCAAAAATAAAATCTAGAAAAAAAGCAATAGATATTTTTTGCAAGAACTGAGATCGGATCGTTTACTGAGATCAAACAATAATATTTTTTTCGAGAACGACTTTCTTATTTAGTCAACAATGCTTATAGTTTTGTACGAACAAATTATATATTATATTCATACGATACGATGAAAAACAAACCAAACAATAATTAAAAGAATACATTTTGCAAGAGCTGAAATCTAATTGTTTACCAAGATCAATAATCAAAAACAATAATATTTTTTTCGGGAACGACTCTTCTTGTTCTTGATAGTGCCTTCTCAGGAATAATAAAGCATCTAGCATTTGGTTCAGACCAAAGGTTCTGAGTGAATTTCGTATATGGTTACAAAAGTAACCAGCAGATGTGAATACTGTCACACTCTCAGGAAGAATGTACGAAATATATTATATAGTTAAAAGTTTCTGTTAGATAAACACCTCGATCTCCTCCGTTATCGTACATGGCTTTCTCTATTTTGACAAACCGTGCGAGGTCAAAATTTGTGGACATATTCTTAGGAGCTTTTTTGCACTTATCGAATTCATTATTCAGCTGCTGTTGTGAGGTAGGCTCATCATCGTAGGAAAATAGGGTATGTCACGACAACTGACGGGAAAGCTGCGTGCACGACATTTCACGGTCCTGATCGTGATTCTTGTATGTATGTGTCTATGCGTCATGGTTGCGTCCAAAAATAAGTTAGTCAAAATATCGATTTCGGAATATCGATATTGAGTGTTTCAATTCCGGAATTGCAATTTCGGAAAAATTTGTCCGAGATTCCGGAATTACGAAATATCGGAATTCTAATTATAACACTATAATATTACGCCACATTCATTATGACAAAGTAAATTAGGATAAAAAAGTTATGCGTTTTAAATGGCACCCTGTATCCGTTATATGTACCAATATGTTATTTTTTTTATTTAGCATAGCTCTTTATTACTACGTTTACCGTTTACCTCTATAAATAGCATATTATATATTATATTTACCTCTATAAATATAAATTAGCATTTACTTCCCTCTCTACATTATATAACTACATAGATGAAAGTAGGTAAGTGATCGTACTGTTTTAAAAATATAGCACGACCAATAAAAACATTTCATAATATTATTATCTAGTAGGTAAAACTACTTCTCTACGCATCTACATTTTGAAGTGAAAACTTCTTTTCGCACGCCACAGACAGATTTTTCGTGGGCTGTGAATTGAATTCTAGCGTCACGCTCGGGAATGATAAGAAATCTTCGGGTCAACTCGGGAGCATGGCAGTATGGCCATTGGTCATTTAGAAACACGTCACCATTTCCCATTGGCTGACCATTGGCCATTGGTCAGCCAATGGGCTGCCAATTGGTCAGCCCCATGGCCATGCTCATGGACACGTCCTCCCGGATTCACCCGCGTATTTTTCAAAGTAAGCTATCAAATTCTGAGTTATAAGTTTTCACTTCTATCGGCAGTTCCTATGACTGTCAATATTTTTATAGCACTACTTTTAAAAAATTAAACCTGTTACGTACCTCATAGTTTGCAATAATTCCCAAGAATGTACCAACAACTTATAATAATAAAACGGCACCGACGGACTTATTTTTTTCAGATATCCTTAAAAATTTTGATTTTGACAGACTAGCGGTCCGCCCGGGTTTGCCCGTGCTCTATAATACAATAGCCTATAGCACTCAGGGGTCACGTTCCTATCCAACGGTAAAATAATTTTTAAAATCATTCCAGTAGTTCCTGAGATTAGCGAGTTCAAACAATGGAATGGGTTGGAATCGAATCCACGACCCTCGGCTTCGCAGGCAGAGCTACTACCAACTAAGCCACGACGCCAGTCGAATGATTCATCCCCCCTACCCCCTACACATATTTATCAATGAGCGAGTCATCCGTTATCAGGTATCCAATATGCACTATCGACATGATTTTTATCAACGCAACTAGCTTAAAATAAAAATAAAAAAGAGAAAATAAATAAACCTATAAGAAAGGTATCTAGTTCAGTCTAGTGATAGAGGCTGACGATGATGATGATGGCAATCCAAATCATAAGACCCAAACAACTACACTTAGTGCTGACAACCCGTATCTTGGTTGACATTTCCTTCCGGTTATCAGTATCTTGATATGCACAATATCTTATAATAATTCGATACTAACTGAAGAGGCATAGATCAGATACCCTGTGAAGAGGCACAGATCAGATACCCTGTGAAGAGGCAGAGAATGAGGTCGTAAAGTAAAGACGGTTTCATCTCACGCTTCAAAAACTGGAGGTTACGGAAATGCCTTTTTCGATTTCAGAGTCCACATACAAGTAGTATAAACTTTTCATAGAGGTGAGTCACGCTACCCTTCCTATCCGTCGGTAGGTAGTAGAGGTCACTTTTGACCAACAACTGACATAGCTCCCTTTAAAAAAAAGCTACCCTTAGGTGTTCTGCGTCAGTAAGTATTTTATGTTTAGGTCGTAACAGATCTTATAGATTCTAAGAGGATACCTACTTTACCTCAAATCTCAGTTGTGTTACGACTCAACTTTTAATTTAGCTGTCAACGATAAATCTTTTACGAGTACATAAATATGTACAAGGTACATAAATACACACGTAATAAGTCATAATCTGATACGAAATACAAATAAATATTCATACTTATTGGCATAAAATAGATATCTATGTATGGTATTAGTCAGACGTACCTTGTACCTATTAGATTGATACAAGCTTAGGTACTGGGAGGATACAGGCCGACACATCGACACATCGGCCGTGTGTGATAGACGCGCGGCTGAATGACTGAAGGCTCGCAGATTGTGAAGAGACAGACGATGACGAGTTGGCTCAGCACTAGCGCGAGTGCTGTGCACATGGCTTGCTTTTGGGTTGGTTTACTCAGATAAATGATAGGAAGCACGCACTCACCTAAGTTACACCGTGACTCATCCAGCAGCTGTGCAATGGATAGTTAATACAGATATGATTTTGCACAGATTAGATATTGTTTCAGCGTTTCAATTTATTCCGGAGCATGATGGGTCGGTGCATTAATAGTACCTATAGGTGATATAATTATATCATGATAACTATGTGAGTCACACTCTTTCGGAAATCACTATTACAGGTATCTTTACCTAAGTACCGGCTTACAATTCGATTGTATTTAATGCCAATCTAGCGCAGTTCGATGACTCATATCGAGGTAATCTGTCATCCGCACACCTCGCTCGACGATCGAAAGAATCGGTTGCATGAGACTACTGGCGAAGCTGTGTCGCGTCCCTGACTCAACTGAGGCTAGTAGTAAGTTTGAAAAAACGTAGACCTGCGTGTGTTTCACAGAGCTGATTAAAATGCAAATAAAAGAAAACTCAACCGCATGTGTTGTTTACACAATGCGCTGGGAAATCCCAACTACCGAGTTTACCGAAATGCGCCTGGCCAAGGTCTCCCTAGTTCCGTGCGGACGGATTGTTGCTCTGAGCTGCGGCCTGCGGTTTCCCTGCTCTCTATAGTGTCAGAATAACAAACATGACAAATAACACTTTTTGCAATTTGGTTTTATGTTCGAGGTCCGCAAAACCGACCAGTCTTCCTGAAGACTAGAAGCGCCTGCGCTTAATTAAAAGCAAATATTGAGAGAGACTAAGCAACAACAAAAATACAGGAGTTGAGCGTACGAGTATATATTTATGTTCACTACTGAGGTGACACATTGAATGTTTCATTATGCTAATTAGAAATTGAACAGATATTACAACCAAATCAAAATAATCTATTATTAGTTATCTCTAGTGTGAGTAGATAACATGACCGCTAAATACCTAGTAGGTAAATTTATGAGACATAGCCGATGACTCATCCGTGCGAAATATTCGCGACTCGCGAAGATACGGGCCGACAGAGCGAGTACGTAGTTCGGAACCACTTTGACATTTGAATGTGTTTTTATGGTATAGAGTGAAGAGACGAGCATGGCATGTATCTGATGGTAAGCAACATGTCGCTATTGGAACATGAATAGTCAATCATTACTTAGCACTGCACTGCACTCGTCACCCAGAGATATACGATGTTTATCTCTATGACCTGTAATTTCACTGAAAACATTGCCCTTCAAACCGGAATACAGCGATATTTTCACATTATTACCTACTTGGTGATAGAATAACTAGCAAAGGTATGTTACTTCCCTAGTTGAACTTATAATATCAAACAAATTAAGAAATACCTATATACCAACATTCACTTAATTACACAAATTATTTATCTCTCAAGATTTAGTTTAAATTAAGGAATAGGTTGTGACGTTGTGATTTCTTCTATTTCCAAGACGCCGCGTATTGGCACTACTTTTTGGCATAATTATAAATGATATTAATAGCGTATACAATGTATACATAATATGTATGTAAATCCTACTAATATTATGAATGTCAAAGTTTGGATGTTTAATTGTTATCAGATCACGTCGGATCGTCTGGACGAATCGGATTGAATTCGGAAAACAGGTTGATTTTACATAGATAGCAATAATATATTAAACTATGTACTTTTAATATAAAAAAAAAATGGTAGCAGGAATTACACGGGTAAAACTGTGTGGCGTATCTAGTATCGGAAACGACATACAATACGACCACTTAATTGTTAGAATCACAAGAATAATTATTTAATTTTCGTATACAAATGTTGCCACATAGGTACACCTACCTACATAATTTACTTTTATGGATCGTCATAATATAGATATGGGTTATGTAAAATTATACTAACAATTAAGTAAATGTAAACGTACAATTTATAAATTATAAGATAATACTTACTATTTTAATTTCTTTAATAACAAGTATGTATGACAATTCATGATATAAATAAAATTAGTTTTCTATAATTACTTATTCCTCTTAACAACTCCACTAAAAATAAAATTTAATTTACTGATTTATACGTGAATCCTACCAATCCTACTAAAATTATCTAAATATGATTGGTTGAATGTTTGTGGCTCATACACGTTGGAACAGCTTAAAGGGATATCGGGTTTAAATTTGTGTTGAAAAATCTGGGAAAAGCTAGTTTTCATCGGGAGAATGGGGATGTTCTCCTTGTCATCTGTTATGGTGAGCCAAAATATTGCGAAACTTGGTACTAGATGTTTGAAACAAAATATTATGATATTAAGATGATTCGGTACAGGCTAATTTACAAGTCTTCTTTGGCGTACAATTTAGAAACTATAATGTACCAACGTTAATTCAAACTGCAGCAGACTTTTTCAATTATGTACTAACCAAATTTACACCAGTAAGTAGCGGTATTATTTTAGAAATTTTCAAAAGTAGAGTAAAGCGGCAATTAATTGAAATGTTCAATAAATAATTAAACTTGTAATAAACAAAACAATTAATGTAAACAATTTCGTTAAAAATTTTACTCCCTATGAAATTATTTCGATGACTAACCAATTCTGACACATTACTACACCAGTAGAACCGTCATTACACTGGTAATATCAATTTAAAACTAATACATACATGTATAACTTTGGTTCCGCAGCTAATTAGAAAATTAACATATCCAAAGTAAATATTTTAGGAAATATTTGTTTGATTGATCTTTCTGTTGTACTTCCAGCATCTAAGTTTCTTTCAGAGCACAACTAAAATACCTATCAACACTAGCCATGTTACGGAACGCATTCTAGCAGGTACGGAGATACGAGTGTGTATAAAGGTTAAAGCGCGCGTAGAGTGCACTCGGCCGCTGTGTGCAAGTGCAAAGCTCGTTTCGCGCCAAACGCGCAGCTTCCCAGAAAGCGTTTTCCTGGTGCGAGCGGTGCGCGCGCGCCGCGGCCGGCGTGACGCGGGCTACGTCACACCGCCGCTGACGCGAGATTCGCATAAAAAGCGGGCGGTTGGAGGCGCGCGAGCCCTAGTGCTCAGCAGCCGCGGCCGGCGCATGGCGCCCCGACATGCCTGCATGGACCCCGCGCCCGCGCCCGCCTCGTCGGGCTCCGACGCCGACGACGCTACCTCCGACGACGAGACCGTGCCCGCCGGTACGCTCCGCTGTTCCACGCACCTGTTCTCTTGTCGTCTGTTCTGTGCTGTGCTGTGCTGTGCTCTTTGTTTACGTGTGAAAGTGCGAGTGTGTGACCGCGTCCCGAGGACGCCGTGTGAGGTGCACCCGTGGAGGACTGGCGCAGCGCGCACGTATCGTATGCTTAGAGTTAGAGTATAGCATAGACAACCCTGTCGCTTCCTTCTTGAAACTGGTCCTTCCTTTATCCCTACAAGATTGTAATATTGGTCGGATGCCTCTTTTTGAACACCCCCGTTTACCTTCCGCTGGATAGTTTTGTAAATAATAGTTTGCTGGTGAAGATAATTTCTTAACAATTCACAATGTTTATCAATAACACGCACAAGTAGGCTCTCAAATATTTTATTAAAAATAAGTTGTTTCATTAAAAAAGGAGCTTTGTAAAATCTATAGAAATCTACTCAATAAAACGTTTAGACCAGTTGAGTTTTTATTGCCATTTCGGGATAGGTCCCGTACTTAGTTTGCATTAACTTAATCATTCCTGGATCGTACAGTTGTTCTACGTAAATCTGTTGATCTGCAGAAAACCAATGTGTTATAAATGAGCCACCTTCATTGTCAAGTAGTAGTTAAATATAAAATAGGTTAGGGCAACTGAAATCAAGTTTTGACTATGCGTACCTACTGCTGTATTGGTAAACCGGTGGAACTGACAGGACACCGAAGCCAATATCCTTAATATTGTCCATTCGTCGTATAGTTAGTACTTAAGAAACAGTTGATCATTGATTTTGCATTACAGCTACAAAAATCTTGAATTAAAAAGAAAACTGTTCCATCATAGTAAAATGATAATAATTAGGTGACAGAACAAACGCCATATTTCTTGCGCCGGCGGCATTTCACTGAATTTGATACGATACGATGCAAACATTTCTATTTTAGAGACAATTTCTCTGAAATAGCGATATTATGATTAAAAAAAGATGTAACCGAGTAATTTAAGCAAACAAATACTTACTTGCCTATGTATGCACAATGAAAGTGTGAACAGTTCACAGTATCCGCACAAGGTTCTACATATGTCAATACGCTCTCGGGTCGCGCGTAGGCCTAAATGCTTTTCGCGATCTATAAAAATACTTACCTAGGATTTTTACTCGTAAGAGGCTCATTTATGCTAGTTATGTACAACGGGATACTTAAGACTATGTCATAATTATTTAGAACGTATTTATCACGGATAATAGTACGGATCAAGTATTTTTTAAGTCTCTACCCTAACATTTAAATCAACTAAGGTGAAGCAAAGAATCCGCTCGGCATTTAAAGCCAAAATATGCATTAATTAACTGTTAAAATACACGATGAATTTAAATTAAAGGAAAATGTCAATAATAAATCCCACTGACATGTAGAATGCGAAAGTTTGAATATTTGTTGCTCTATCACGCCGGGACGGCATACCGGATCAAGTTGATATTTGGATTAGTGCCTGGAATAGCACACATAAGTCTTTGTCGCGAGGAAATTATGGCAACAGAAACTACACGGGTAAAGTCGGGAGGAACTGATAGCATTCTTACATTCTTAAAAAAAATTGAAGATTCGTTGCAGGGCTGACATCGGGGCCCAGAAATAATCCGCCGAGAAATCTGATCGCCTTTGATGGTCATTTACATTTATTTTTCTTTTAAATACGACGCTTAAAATAATTTCATAGTGGACTAGTAAAATAAGAAAATCATAGGTAGGTACTATTGTGTATAAGTAAGTGCCTTTTCTCAAGACTAGACAATTTTGCCGAGCCTGTGTTTCTGGTAATCCTGATTCTTTCAAACGTGGCATCAACTTTACTGGTTACAGTGTTCCTGTGCGTTCTGCCTGTACTTATACATTTAGTTATGTAATTCGTTACGTCGAAAGATGTGTTGTGAGTTCGTGTGTCAAATATAAGTACGCTTGCATACTCAGTTTGGTAATGTAGTGTAGAGGCTTCTATATTATGCTAAATTTCCATGTTGTTTCCTGTTAGACGACGCGATAAAAAACTCAACAAAATGATTCAGTTCCATTCATCTATCCGAACCATACATTCAGATGAACACTTGGTAACGTCATTTTCAAAAAGTTAAAGAATCTGTTATATATGTACACAGATAAATAATAAATAATAAAATAAATATTGGTAGACAATTCACACACAACACCATCTGACCCCAAACTAAGCAAAGCTTGTGTGATGGCGGCCAGATAGCTGATATAATACTTATATAGTTTTAAATACATACTTATTATACATAGAAACACCCAGACACATTGCAAACATTTGAATTCATCACACAAATATTTGCACTGGGTGGGGATCGAACCCACGACCCTCGGCTTCGCAGGCAGAGCTACTACCAACTAAGCCACGAGGCCAGATACCTACATAGATAAGATAAAATAATAAAAAATATTAAATATGAAAAAAGCAGGACTAAAAATCAAAGGACTTTGTTATTGTTAAAATAATAAGAATCAAAATAACTAATACATACCAAATAAATATTTACATTACAGTAGCTTACCTTACATAAATCTCACCTTATTCTAAGATTACAATTTCTTCCATACATTAGTCTTTAATAAAATCATCTACATTATAATATATGCCTTGCTCAGTAGGTAGCTTTTTATTAAATTTTTAAACAAACCTGGTTTCTTTGAGCCCTTCCACTTGCGCAGAGATCGCATTATAAAAGCAAATGGCATTACATTTGAAAAAGGTATTTTTTTGTTTTCTGCAGGAATTACTATACCTAATATGTTTTGATTCAAATCAGGCAATTTATTCAGTCGAATTCGACTTTTTCTTTTTCGTACCGACATTTTAATAATAAAAACACAACGAGTACGTGTGTCCTTCCATTATCGACTTAGGTACCATTTAAGGTTCTTAAGTAAAAAATAGAAAATGACTACTTCGTAGATGATAATATATTTATATACGTATTTAATTCTTATACATGTACGTGTGTTGACAGTGAACTCTTAAACGGCTGGACCGATTTGAATAATTGCAACTTCCTTATTGTTCACACCATATAGGATTTGACTGGCCTCTTGGCTTAGTTGGTAGTAGCTCTGCCTGCGAAGCCGACGGTCGTGGGTTCGATTCCCACCCAGTGCAAATATTTGTGTGACGAATTCAAATGTTTGCAATGTGTCTGGGTGTTTCTATGTATGATAAGTATGTATTTAAAACTATATAAGTATTATATCAGCTATCTGGCCGCCATCATACAAGCTCTGCTTAGTTTGGGGTCAGATGATGTTGTGTGTGAATTATCCACCCAATTTTATTTTTTTTGTATGCTTTTGGGTATTGCCCTGGATGGTTTAGATTCACAAATCAGCCTAGTATGGTATTAACATGATATCTAGGTTATTATCCGAGCAAAGCCGTAACGGGCCGCTAGTAATGCTTGTGCTAGGATGCCACTTTGAACAACGTGGCCAAGTGCGAGTTGGACTCGCCCATGAAGGGTTCCGTTGCAGCAAGTAACATATTAATATACATAGTACACATAGTTTTTTTAGTTCGTTGTAAGTTTGATCGAAGTTTTAATAATAATGTATTTATGACGTACTAAAAAAAACTACTCATCAGATCGAGTTCAAACTAATTTTCGTTGGTAGTTTGCATGGTACTGAACATAATTATTTTTTTAGTTTTTTCATTCTCTTATTTTAGAAGTCAGAGGGGGGGGGGGACACACATTTTAACACTTTGGAAGTGTCTCTCGCGCAAATTACTCAGTGTAGACAAAAACTATATTAGCAATCGCAACATCATTTTTGAAGACCTATCGATAGACATCCAACACGTGTAGGTTTGATGAAAAAAAAAATTTTGAGTTTAAGTTATAAGTATGGGGGGCAACCTTAATTTTTTTTTGTAAGTATCTTAATGCGGTTCACAGAATACATCTACTTACCAAGTTTCAATAGTGTAGTTCTCATAGTTTCGGCAAAAAGTGTCTGTGACATAAGGACGGACAGACAGACAGACAGACACGACGAATCTATAAGGGTTCCGTTTTTACGTTTTACGGAACCCTAAAAATGAATGTCCCTGTATCATTTTACATAAATGATTTTAGTTCATTTGTTTTAATTTATTTTGCATTAAATTAAGTGGGTATAATGATAACACTAGCATTGTTTACACCTTCGAATTTGCATTGCGGCAAACATTCGTTTTTTAATTAGGTGTGCGGCAGGTGGCGTACAGGGTGGGTTATTTGACCGACGCGACGATTGGACGATATCATTTCATATGATTTCTATGATTCTACAACCAATTTTTTATTGGTGTGTTTGGCATAAGACTAACGATATTTGAAAGGCTTGTAGCATGGTCCATTTCATCGACAAATCACCCCCGTGTCAGGGTTGGCAACTCGGCAGAGGTGACAGGGTCAACAGGGTCAGTTGGGACGACTTTTTATTTTATTTGTGATTTTTTTCTGACATCTCGTAACGAAAAGCTGTTAGTTTTTAGTACAGGCTCTATAAATATAAAGACGATCTCAACCGACAAGTAAATGCATTCCTTGTCTACGAGCAAAAAATGTGGAAGTGAGTTTTGATCTAAATAAGTAAAAAAAATTATCAAACATAATTTTCAATACATACACATACATACAATAGTTTGAATCCCACCCTTGTTCGTGCTTCTGATGAATCAAGGATGTCACTTTGAACAACACTGCATGAGCATAAAAACAAATGTAACTTTATTATTTTCCATAAAAAACTTAAGTTAATTTGTTTCAATTTATTTTGCATTAAATTAAGTGGTTATAATGATAACACAAGCATGGTCACCACAAGGAATGAAATCAAACAGTGGTGGTAACCTTATGGCTATGGTTCCTACAGTCGTTATTTTGGCGTCATTATCCACGTAATTTAAGTACTTACTTTCAATAATAATAAAAAATGAACCTGAATTAGAAATTATGAAAAAAAATTCAATCTTAATAATTAAAGTGGCTTTTGTGGTAAAATTTCTATTTGTTTTTTTACGATTATACATATGTAAAAAATTAACACATATTCGTATTTGTGTTGTAAGAGTAAGAATTTACTTATTGCTGCACTGTGTAAAAATAGGTCTTAAAATATAAAAAAAAGTGGCCAAGTGCGAGTTGGACTCGCCCATGAAGGGTTCCGTTGCAGCAAGTAACATAATACACATAGTAGGTACACATAGTTCTTGTAGTTCGTTGTAACTTAGATTTTAACGAAGTTTCAATAATAGTGTATTTATGACGTACTAATAAAAAACTACTCATCAGATCGAGTTCAAACCAATTTTCGTTGGTAGTTTACATGGTAATGTACATCATATATATTTTTTAGATTTTTCATTCTCTTACTTTAGAAGTTAGAGGGGGGGGGGACATTTTATCACTTTGGAAGTGTCTCTCGCGCAAATTATTCAGTGTAGATGAAAATGATTTTAGCAACCTCAACACCATTTTTAAAGACCTATCGATAGACACCCCACATGTGTAGGTTTAATGAAAAAACAATTTTTGAGTTTCAGTTCCTAGTATGGGGGGCAACCCTAATTTTTCTTTTTTTTTTAATTTTTTTTTGTTCAAATCTTAATGCGGTTCACAGAATACATCTACTTACCAAGTTTCAACAGTGTAGTTCTCATAGTTTCGGCAAAAAGTGGCTGTGACATACGGACGGACAGACAGACAGACATGACGAATCTATAAGGGTTCCGTTTTTACGTTTTACGGAACCCTAAAAATGTAACAACAGCGTACCCTTAACATGCAATATTAAAAGCTATACAATATCCATATCACATCCTTAAAGGTAATTCATTATGTTTTTGTTAACAAACATTATTTGAATTAATTTACATACTAAAATAATTTTATATAAGTCTTTGAATAGTCATCTTTCCCGTTGCATCGTTAAAAAACTCCTTTAAATCATAAAATGCCTTTGCTAGGAGCCATTATTTAATTATTTTTTGAGTATAGATCCATCCAGAAATTTTATTTCAGAGGGTAGATTTTT
This sequence comes from Ectropis crepuscularia, assembly GCA_963693475.1. Classification (NCBI taxonomy): domain Eukaryota; kingdom Metazoa; phylum Arthropoda; class Insecta; order Lepidoptera; family Geometridae; genus Ectropis; species Ectropis crepuscularia. Next base: position 542,982 of record OY856342.1, on the reverse strand, counting down.
AAACCATAATTATGGCTGTGAAAAATTAGGTTTTTTGATAGGTTTCGTGCGTTATTTGCCTGCGGAACAATTATGTTGTTTATGTATACATTCAGTTCTCAACAGGTCCGATCTGCTTGAGGTAGTAAAAAAATGGCTCAAAAACAAGACCTGTTGGTTGATTTAAAAAAAATGTAAGTATGTAGAAGCTCTACAAAAACGTTATAGCTTTTTGTTACGGAATATTAAACGAAAAACACTAATAATAAAATCAAAATGAGGGTTTGCGGACCCTGTATGGGGGGATTTGTCGATGACATTGACTGTTATGCCTTTTAAATAACGCTAGTATTTTTGTTAACATACTGAATCACTGTATACAATTTATTAGCCAAACGTATTCTTTTCTTTTACTAACCCTTTCATTTACTAACTTTCTTGAGACGAAAGTTCATAATTTAAGATAACCCTATATATATAAGGTAAAATTATTTCCTGAACATACGTGTTACGCGATGACGTGATCAAAATGAAATCCTCCCAAAAGGGTAATATTTTAAAATAAATTTGTAAGAAACGTGTATTTAAGTTGAGCAGGATGCGTTGTTACAAGGCACTACTAATATTTTCTGTGCACGAGACCTCTGATACGATTAAGGAAAAAATCAAAAAGTTCTTCAAAGTCGACACAAGTACGTTCAGCAGGAATTTAAAAAAGCTCATACCGGAGCTTTTAGTTTTTAGTGTCTCCTTGGCATTATATTCATTTTTAACCTCTTGTGCTACGCCAATATTTATTTTATTGAATCTCCGTTTCAAAACGTTACATTTTCAGAACCGAATCTTTAAGTTCTTCTACAGGCAGTAAGTAGAGGCTATCTGAGGCCAATTGCCATGAGTCCCTTACAAGAGAATTTAGATCCAGCCCTAACATATTATTAAAACACTACAATTACAAAAATGTCACACATGTTTAGGTTGCACAGCCATATCTATACTAATATTATAGAGCTAAAGAGTTAATTTGTTTGAACGCGCTAAACTCAGGAACCTCTATTTGAACCTATTTCAAAAAATCTTTCACCATTGCATATGTACGTGATCTTATATCTATATGTGAGTGCTATATTTTAAATGTACCACGGGTGAAGCCGGGGTGAACTGCTAGTTTGTGATCAACTACTTTATGACACCGACACTGACGATACAAACTACTAATGTTTATTTGATTAAAACTAACAGAGGTGATCCATGGCTTCTATTATGTTAAGACATTATATTTCCATAGTTCCTCAACTACTTCACAAAACTGAATATCAAATAAAGAACACGTCCGTTCCATTATAAAATATATTATTCTTCGAAACTCTAATAACTTCGAATAACTCTAATCACAAAAGTTATCTGCTCGCGTGTCTGTCTGTCACGTTCCCTATGTATGTTAGATAAGAAATAATTTCCACTAAACTACCCCTACAACCGCACTCTCGTACTTACTGAAGCTTACTTAGTGCATTTTACTTTGAACCCAAACTTCATTGAAGCATTTTAATTAAGCACAAATTGTTTTTTTTTTAATAATTTATGAGGAGTACTGAAATGAGAAAGTAAGAATGAATTTACCGATCACTCATCACGATCGGTATTTAACTCTGTTTTAACATGATTGTAAAATGCAGGAAACAATGTTGAGAGCAATGTGTCGATCACTAGCACTACCACAGATAGGTCTGGGTAGATTTTTGCAGTGATTTTTTAAAGTTTTTAAGTAGAGCCCCGTACAGGGCGTCTATGGCGCGCTAGTTACCTACCTTGAAAATGTGCTAGTGTTTCAGAAAAAAAAATACAAAAATTATATGACAACAAACATCACAATATTAGATATATGACAAAGTATGTGTGTATGTTGTGTGTTCAGCTCGCATATTAGTATGTTAGCTCTGTGAAACATTAAGGTTAAGAAAACCAAACCCTGTAAATATAATGTTGACTTGTTGAACACAGAGGGTTGCATATTTTTAATTGTCTCGCTCGTCCGAGAGCTATTTAACAATGGTTTCCACCTTTGTCCGGCAATCGACATGTTCCTAGGAACTTTCGAGGTCAAGTGTCCACCGACCCGCATTTGCCCAGTGTGGTGGATTATGGCCTAGACCACAGATCAGACTCTCTAGTTGCGGAGAAGGCCCCGAGTCCCAGCTGTGGGAACATTTTGTTAGTTACTTATGCTAAGAGATTATTCCGAGAGCTGGCAGCAAGTTTTGGGTAGGTATTTGAGCCATTTTTATCTTTGGGACATGTATGGGGCTCAACAGAAGCTTAACCCCAAGTTTGTGAGGTCGCCAGCCCGGGTTTATCCCCTAGCCGCCATCTTGCAAATCGTTTATTGATATATCTTACAAACTTCTAATAATCAAAATGCAATTTTCGAGTTTGCTCACATAACTTCAAAAATAAGAAGTTAAAGCAAAAATAAACAAACATTTCTCATTTTCTCAGATCAAAGAGGAAGTCTTTTAAGAGTTTTTGCTACTTTTTATTAAATTAAATTAATTAATAAGGATTTGCGAACGCTCCAAAGTTGATACTCATAAAAATGAAGTGTTAACAAAATATTTGTCATCATTTCATTTAGGTATATCAATTTTGTGTACTTACCTAGCTTATTTTCACCTTTTTCTTAAAACAATCCTATGTTGTGGCTTGTGGCTTATTTACTCTTGACTGTTGACTCTTGTCCTTAGAAATTTTTGCTTTAACTTCTTTATTTTTATTTTTTACTAAAAAGTAGTGTAATAACCAAACTCGTAGAAAATTTTATTTGCTACAAATTATATCTCATTATTTTTTTGTACAAACTTGGGGTTAAGCTTCTATGAACCGCCTACACATGTTCCAAAAATAAAATTGCGTCCTCTAAGAAATGCAAAGCTCAAGTAACATTTCAATGGGCCACAGGGCAAAATTAATTGCCCAATCAACTTTTAAATCTTAAACTCCCACTGAAAATGATCCTAATGTTTGAGAATTTCTATGTTTTGTCCTATGTGTTTTGATACCCAATTAAAATTTAAAATTTCCTCAAATACATTTTTTTTATTTTTGCAAAACATACGCGTTCGGCAATGTTATAACCCCGACTAAATCATCTGGTTTATTATTGTTTTATTCTTTAAACATTAGCCACAATAAATAAAAATTGAATTTTGACTTAAACAAATTTATTGAATCTTATACCTTTAAACGAGCAATTCTTGTACCTATATAAATATGTATATATACATAGAATCTGAATCTCGGAAACGGCTCGACGGATTTTCTTGAAATTATGTATGCAGGGGATTTCGGGGACGATAAGTCGATCTAACTAGGTCTTATTTAAAAAAAAACGCATATTATGCGCGTTTTTAGACAATGAAAAACTGTCACATTAGACATTAGAATGTGAAGGTAAATTTCGCCGCATGACGCGACAGCATAATTAGCTCATACGGGAAGTCGGGCGCTCATAGCGGTCACGAATTAGTAGCTCCGGGTTCGAATCCAGACAGGTTCTCTATTCTTTTCAATTCGTTTTTTTTAAGAAAATCTATTTCTTGGAGTCTTTTATCTGTAGGTATCTAAGTATATTTAGTATTTAAACCGAGCAAAGTTCGGTCACCCAGGTACTATTTTTTTATGCGTGCATCCATTGTGCCCCGCTACTCACTAGTCAGGAAGTCAGGTCTGTGCACCTCTTTGTTGGGGGTAATAGAAGAGGTATATGAAAAGTTTTCAACTTTCCTCTAAAACTTACTCAAAATTTGATGCGAGTTCTCAGAATATATTGTGTCCCTCGGTGCTGAGGTCTGGTGACAGCGTGGTGACAGCGTAGGGACCGCGTAGTGACCGCGTAGGGACCGCGTAGTGACCGCATAGTGACCGCGTAGTGACAGCGTAGTGACATGTCATGACAAATGATCCTGTGTTTGTCCGCAGACCCGGGCGTGTGGGACGCGCGCGACGTGGCGCGCTGCGTGCGCTGGGTGGCGCGTCAGTTCCGCGTGCGCGCGCCGCGCCGGCACCTGCTGCCCGACTCCGGCGCGGCGCTGCTGCAACTCTCCGACCACAGCTGGATACAGGTACCAGCCTCCCGTGTCACTGACCCACAATTTATCCGAAGATACCTTTTGAAGTGATGATAAAATCAGATGATCTAGATGGTCATGAGCACGCCCTCCGGTTTCACCAGCGTAGTTTCCAAAGTGAGTTATCAAAATTCTGAGTTTTTATATTTTACTTCTATCGACAGCCTTAATTTTTTTTTATTGCGTATGCGGTAGCGGGCTTACTTACGACTTTTCCTATTGCGGAAAGGGGAAGGCAATAAAAGGTTATTTAACACCGCTGCACATTCTCCGAAATATAATTCGTACAAGCCTGCCAGACTAGCCACTTTTCGACGACCTTGTTGAATTGCTAAACAACTGAGTCGCGAAGAACCCATTTTGTTTGGTAGCCTACATCTATGATCAGATCAAGGACACTAAGATCTTGACAAGACACTCTTCTATCAGAGAGGTCGAGCTTTACGACTAAAACACAACTTTATGTGTACACATACTACTTAGCTTAGCGTAGTTATACTTAGCGGTATAAATAGGCAGAGGTGTTAATGAACCACCTGCAGAAAGCAAGGCTTTCAATTGCTAACGTCTTCGGCGCTGCGGGATGGTTGTGTTCTTTGGTGCCCAGTCTTTATTCACGGTCCCGTGTTGCAGGTGTGCGGTGGCTGCGAGAAGTCGGCGCGCATCTACCAGACGTACGTGGCGCACGCGCACGCCGCCGCCACGGGCCGCGCGCCGCCCGCGCCACTCGACGAGCACCAGGCGCCGCCGCACCCACGTGAGTACTCCCACTGGTTTAACACCACCAGGACCTTGGGCAACATTTACTTTGATAGGTATACACTTGACCGCTCAATGAGCGGAACTGATCGGTGACAAATAGGTTCCTGCACTTGCGGCGCTGCGCCCTTTATATCCGGCGCCCTGGGCAGTCATCCTACCGCGCCCTATACTAACTCCGCTACTGAGACCCAGATCCCAGCTGCGACCTAGCCCGGAGGCACACTGCCTTTGATAACATAGCTGCCTCCGAGCCACGTTGCTCGCACCTAGCGCTGGTCTGGTGTGTACCAGCTAGTTGAGTTAGCCTAGTTCCAGAGTAGACACACTTCATATAACTGCACGCGATACATCACAATCTCTCCAGTTTTTTCAAAGGCTCAGATTGATATTAAAGCGCCAAACCAACGACTAATGTACGTACAAAAACACAGCAAAATCGTACTTTTATTTGTTTTTTTTTGTTTTTTTATTTTAGCGTGGTTTTGTTTAAAAAAAAAGTAGGGTTCCACGACTCTCTCTCTCTCTTTTTCATTTTTATGATTTTCCTACGTCAAGCAATATTTAAAATGTAATTTAACCAGTCCAAAGGGTTTTGCGTTGGCGACACATTTAAGTAACGGTTCAATTTATTTTCTGTTGAAACTTTTTCTACGAGATAAATCAAACATTGGTGACCGTACCGGGATGTGCCTTACAATTAATCCAGAATCTGGAATCGTTGTGTGAATAAAGTAACATTTTTTCACAATAAACAAACAGCTTTAATAAAAAAAAAAAATTGGCAGTTATAGGAACTGCCGATAGAAGTGAAAACTTATAACTCAGAATTTGATAGCTTACTGTGGAAACTACACGGGTGTAACCGGAGGGTATGGCCTGGTCATAATAGCACGACCATCTAGAAATGCGTCAGCGTTTCTCGTTGGCTGACGCATTTCTAGATGGCCATGCCATGATGGGCAGGTCACGCCCTTATAGCATTTCCCATTGGCTGACGCATTTCTAGATGACCAATGGCTATGGTCCCGAGTTTACCCGAAGATTTCTTATAAGTTAGCCGAGCGTGACGCTAGAATTCAATTCATAGCCCACGAAAAATCTGTCTAGGCGCGCCAAAAGAAGTTTTCACTTCAAAAGTTAAAGTCGTACGATCAACTAAGTAAATCTAATAAAATTTATCGAAACAAATAATATGGGTAACCCTACAATGACATTTTGCAGTAAACTAAAATTATTGTGTCTCTTATTTTATTGTATCTGTGTTTACAATTTTTATACAATTGTGGATTTTTGAAAAATTGTTCATCTTATTTCGATTAAATTTAAAGGAAACCGCCTCTATAGTATGAAATAACAGTCGATAAAAGAATCACCAATATCAGTTGGCGGAGCTATCACGTAACATAAATATACATAATATGTATTTACAAAAAAACACAGCCGAATTGAGAAACTCCTTCTTTTAAGAAGTCGGTTAAAATAGTTAACTTAAATATGTATGTAAAAATACTCTTTCAATTATGAGTAATCGCGCAATGTATTTTTGAGACGAAAATTATGAATATTGACTCCGGGAATCATGAATTAGTGAGACCTCTTCCTGATAACCTACAGACACTACATACGAATGCGTCACCGAGTCACAACATCACCCAACCATTTTCCCTCGCAATTGGACAAAAAATATACCTACATTAAAAAGATTACTCAACGATCCACGACTACTTGCCTAGTAGCTACGTTCATATTCTGTGGTAGTCTATCCGTAGAAGTTTGCCGTAGCTGCGGCTACAGACATGCTACGAAAGAAGCTGTTAAATACGAAAGGGCGTAAGTGAAAGGTGTTTGATCAGAAAAATAATATGATTATGTAATACATTTGATGGACGGCTGGGTCAAAACCGCCTGTAGTTAGATCTATCACAGTGTACTTCGGTCATCGTGAATGGAAAGCGCGCCAAAAATCTAGTGAATGGATGCGTGATTCACCGCTCCATTCATCTCTCACGGCGACGCGACTGAGTCAGCCGATTTCGAGGAAATCGGTGGATAACTAGGTGGTTATATTTAACTGTTATTACATTACACGGTTCACGATGGGGCTGGCGCCGGAGGCTGGGTTTCGGACTTTGAACTGCCGACAACAGGTACCTAACTCATTATTTTGGGTCGCAGTGTGCGTGGGCTGGTGATAAAATGGCGCCTTTCGTTCGTCGAGTGAGCCGCATTAGCCGATTAGCCTCTTGAGAGTGAGCTGTAGTTTCCCCTATGTACTGTAATTATTTTTATAACATATTTGCTCGTAAAGGGTCTCTTATTGGACCAATTTCTGTATCGTAATGTATCTTATTACGCACTAGTGCTGTAATGTGTAATGTAAAACGCACGGTTTCAAAATGCTCCGTCCACAGACTAGGTAGAGAGATATGCTCCGTCTAAAACGAACGGTACCTTTTTAAATCTTAGTAAAGAGTTTTTATGTCAGAAAAGTGTGGTCAACATTTTATGAATAAAATTAACTTTGAGAGGTAAAATATAATTAAGAATTATTAAATTCGTTAATTTAATTAATGTAGACCATAAATTACTTTAATTTTTCTGTAACAAAACAGAAAAAATATTAATTTACTTTATTATTAATGGCATACAGGCTGGTTCTGTGCCGTTGCTTAAAAAAAAAGGCGCCGATGCGCGCGCATTGTTAATCTGTGATCCATAGTGATTACTTACTCTGTGCTGTTATCTGTGATCAAGTAAATATTATTCCGCGCGTTTTTTTTCGCTGTATTGTTTTTATTTGAAAATGTCGTCAGAGTTTTGTTTATTTCCTCGCAAATATGTTATAAAACGTCGTATGACATACGTGCGCTTTGATAATTACAGCCTCTGCTAATTATAGCTCTCGCCTTCGGCTCGAGCTAACAATAAAGCCTCGGCTGTAATTATCAACTTACCGCACTTATATCATAATGTACTATTAACAGATCTTGCCATAGATTTGTAAGTCAAATACGAGTTTAAAGCTTTATATAAATAGCTAACAAATTGATTTAAGCAACAATCACTATCATCATCAGTCTATATCAGTTCGCTGCACTCCGCTCTTTGCTCGATCCCGTATCTTCATTTCCAAATGGAGATTGATCAGTGAGCAGTGTTAGCTCTGTACCTTGGTACTGTCAATGCTTTGACACTGGTCAAAGCATTGACAGTACTTGAACTGTCAAGTAAAATAAAATTAACTATAATATCATCATCATCATAATAATCAGCCCTTCATTGTCCCTTACTCTTAGATATAGCCCTCTCCCAATGTAATACCACACTGAGCTCGCCAGGTCCAGTCATCGATTTTTTTCATGATTTTTGAACCAACGGTTATCGGTTATGGGTTTCAAAATGATGAAAAACCACTCGTTCACATCCAAATTTTTGTATTGATATAAATAATCACGTTCGTGACCAGTCTCAGTAAATGTTTGGAGTGGGTACCAACACTGAAAGTCGTACGTGCGGTTAAATGCAGTTACGTACAATACATTACTAACTTAATATTAATATTGGTGGACAATTCACACACAACACCATCTGACCCCAAACTAAGCAAAGCTTGTAAGATGGCGGCCAGATAGCTGATATAATACTTATATAGTTTTAAATACATACTTATTATACATAGAAACACCCAGACACAGTGCAAACATTTGAATTCATCACACAAATATTTGCACTGGGTGGGAATCGAACCCACAACCCTCGGCTTCGCAGGCAGAGCTACTACCCACTAAGCCACGAGGCCAGTCAAAGCCACTTGTATTATTCATGTACTTCAGATAATAGATCAGATAGTGAGTCATTTGAAATTAGTTGTTTATTTTATCTGCATATACAATGAATCATTGCGCTTAATTTGTTTATCTGTCGGATCGCGCGCGCGCTATCGGCGGGATTAGCACCGCGCGCGCGCCGTTATCGCACCTATGTATGTGAGAAATTAGGAAGCAGGAAAACTCACTTTTCCTGATCTAAAACAATTTTTGAATACTTGATAAAAATCCCGCTTAACCTAAAACTTTGAAATCGATGCTATTTATAGTGCATTCCAATAAGCTGTGTAGAAAACCAAAACAAACCAAAACAAAGGTGATACCATAACATAAACATCGTTTAATCTTAGTATTTTTATGAAATAGCCTTAAAATATTTTTCACAAATAGAATTCGACTTTATTGCGATCTTAAATACCATATACTTAGATTTGTATTGATCAAATAATTCTATACTATCTTATTTTAAAAGTTATATAAAGTAATGGTAGGATGATAGAAATATGATTTTAAGTACTAGCAATTTGATCTGTGTTTCTCAAACTCTCAATGTTGCATTCAAGACATTTATACTTCTTTTCATCAAATTATTCTTATTAAGTACGCGCCTATTTTTCTAACATACCCATATTGCCCATCATGCCCATATTGTGAAAATGCCCATTTCCATTATATTCCAGTATGGATTAATTTTACTCTATTTATTTTTGTCATTAATTTAGAATTTTTAATTATAATGTAATTTGATTTTAATATAATGTATTATTTGATTTTTATTGTAATGGGATTTTAAATTGACGTCTACTTTTTTTTAAATTATTGACTTGTATTGGTAATATTTGAATACCTTGAATATGACATGCAACTACTCGTTATCAATAAAAGAGTAAGAGTATGACTAAAGAACTCCGAGAAAAAGGTTTCTTGTGTCGTAACGAGTTGAGAGAAAATCGCAAACCTCTAAATACGTGTTCCACATTACGCTGTTTACTATCAAAAGCATGTATAGTTTTCACTCTAAAATGACATACATTTTGTGTTATTTTGATCGAAACTTTTGTATGTGTTTACAGAATATTACGTCATAGTGTAATGATCAGTTTTGGGTAGTACGAGGACAATTCGAACGAGATATTTTTTTTATAAATAAATACTGGTGGACAATTTACACACAATACCATCTGACCCCAAACTAAGCAAAGCTTGTGTGATGGCGGCCAGATAGCTGATATAATACTTATATAGTTTGAAATACATTTTTATTATACATAGAAACACCCAGACACAGTGCAAACATTTGAATTCATCACACAAATATTTGCACTGGGTGGGAATCGAACCCACGACCCTCGGCTTCGCAGGTAGAGCTACTACCAACTAAGCCACGAGGCCAGTCTTATTTAATTATTGTTAAAAATAAAAGGAACGTTTTCACATAAGGAAACATCTAAATTACTTTTCTTCTAGTGTTACATTCTTCTCCGAACTCAAATGCTTTGCCTTTCCTTTTTTTACGTGGGGGAAATAAATGTACGTATGCCCGCCATATTCTCATTATGAAATGAGAGGAAATCTCCATCTACCCTCATTTGGGCTTCAAAAATTGCACGGTGACTAACACTACACACAAGACTAACCATATCACCAGGTTTCTCCAAACTAAGTGCGCTATGCACACATTTATTTATTAGAGGATTTCGCGACGCCGATAACTGTAAACTGGTTAGTTTTCGGTTATTGACATCGTGGTCATCGCGTCGTAGTTGAAATATATACCTATGTTTTTTATTTTCCAATGCTTCCCGAACCATTCTTGCGTAGTAATGACATTCGGTAGATAGAACCTGCGGGTCGTGGATCTCGATCCAATGACCAGTTTTAGCATCAATCAAATGTTCAGCAATTGCAGATTCTTGTGCCTGACGATTTTTTACAGCGGCAATGTGTTGATTGTTCCAAGTCCCAGCAGTGGGAACATTTATTTGGGTGTTTATGATATGCATACATACATATTTAGCCTTTTTATGCGGCGAAAATTTAAAAGGGCAAGCAATGAAAGGTACTACAAACTATCTTGTAAAACAATGGTTGAGAAATGCTGGTCTGTCATATTTTGAGTGACATCGATTTGTTTACCTTTTATTCACAGAGATTTGGAATGAGGTATAGGTTTTATACAAATATTTAACTCTAGGTTTATTTGTGTAGTGGTAGGACTCTTACCATAGTCCGCCTGGGGAAATACCACACCTTTGGCAGTTATTCTACCGCCAAGCAGTAATGTGCAAATATTATTGTGTTCCGGTTTGAAGGTTAATGTTTCCAGAGAAATTACAGGGCTTAGAGATATAACAACTTAGATCTTTGGGTAACGAGCGCAGTGCAGTGCTAGGTAATGATTTGGACTCTTCATATTCCAATAGCTGCGTGTCACTATGCTGTTCTGTAGCAGGCATGTTGCTTACCATCAGGCAAATGTCCTGCTTGTCACCCTTTATTTAAAAAATAAAAGTTAAAACGTTCGACATCATTTGATGATTTGATTTGATTTTTCATCCCGCACGATAACTGATTAATTATCGTTTTTTTTGTAAATGTTTTTCACTCTATTTCGATTAAAATTTCCCGGAGCTTATGGCAATCTAAAATTGTTTTATAAAAATAAACATTTATTTTTATTATTAAAGTTTAGGGTTGCCATGGATGGTTTAGATTCACAAACCAGCCCGGCAGATGGCGCTGCAGTTGGTATCAAGGTTATTATCCGAGCGAAGCCGGAACGGGCCGCTAGTTTTAAATTAATTAATTCGTCCAAGAGAACACAATGTCCGGCTACGTCCGAATTATTTTAAAAGTTTCCAGATATATCGTCAACCGAGTCCCGTCGGACACTTCCTGGCTTCTATTCCTTCGGGAACGGCGGCAGTCGTCCAGAGAGCTCTGATAGTGGATATCAGTTAATAGATCTCTCAGCGGGTCCGGCGACCGGCGACCGGCGACCGGCGGCGCTATCTATTTGTTTAATGTCGTCCTCGGTCCTCGGCACTCGTTTCGCACTTACTTTATATGTGCCTGTTGTGAGTGTCTTAGAAATAATATAAGTAAAATAATTATTCGAGCATTTACTCATGGGATTGTACGGGCGACCCGCGTCGGCTCGTCTAGCTCATATCGAGATAGGTACTATCTACTGAAATTGTTATTTAAGTATACACATATTTGTGTGATGATTGCAAATATTGGTTCTATGTATTATACATTTATGTATTTACAATTTTCTACGTAAGTATCCACCATCTGGCTTTCACAGTACAAGCTTTGCTTAATTTGAGGCTAGACAGTGTTCGTGTGTGGGGTGTACGAAATATTTTACTATTAACTCGTAATTTTAAGTACACTACATACTTAACACAATTCCAAGTTGTATAGGTACTATTAGTCACATTATGTGGAAAACACCCTTTAGAATTCAGGATAAAATCAGTATAACATGATTAAATGTTCAAATTATGAAGAAAGGTATCTAACCATAGTTGGTGTACCCACAGATTTTTAATTACTTTGCTTTATTTATACCAAATTCTAGTTACACGTCAGAATTAAAAATAACAACAGCAAAGCGGGCTAGTCTCTAGATAATGTCTTAATAAAGTAGATGTATTACTCAAAAACAAAAAAATAGACAAATTAATGAGTTAGTTTCACTTTTAGTTGTGTCCTCGAACTTATGTTTCGGCAGGCATTCGCATTCAAGAAACCAATATTTGAGCTTGATAAGGTATATACCTACATTACATAATATTATACATTTTCGCTGATAACAAATCGATCGTGAAAGCATTGTTTGTTGTGTTGCTAGTTGAATAAGTTATGTGTTCGTTCAATCTAGGGAAATAAAGATAAATAGAGGATACTCATTATTTTAGACACCAAAAATAAAGAATTATCGTAACATCGTCGATCGTACGTGCGACAGTCCGAGCTATCGGCGCGCTCATGTGATTAGAGGTTACCTATTACAACTAATCAGTTTTATTAAATCCGAATTAAACAAAATATGTAGAAAAGTTGTGGTATAGAAGATGTATAAATAAATTTTAATTTTGTCCTCAAACCTTCAGTTGCCGTGTCAGTGTCCCGGGAGGACGCGGAATCTCCAATGGGATTTATTCATGAAATATTACACTGTCTGAGACCTTTGTTTCGAGGAGTGAAGGAGTCCCCGTTCCGTGTGGCTACGTCACAGGCCACTAACAGGACCATGCCCTTCGCCCAGGGCTCATATGGTCAAAGACTTACACCCCGAGTTTTGGTACCAACCCAAAAAGAACTCGTTGACTCAAAAAAATATATGCACTTAGGTACTTAAATGTAACAAAGAAAATAATTGTATTTACCTTTATAAGTTTGACAAAAGACAGACATAAATACTTTATAATATGCATTCCATAAATATTACAATGAAAACAATACAGAATACAAACAATGACATTGAGCTAGTGCCATGTAGTGTTGCTTGTCGCAACAACGATTTTCCAATATTAAACACAAAAAACTATGATATTAAAAAAAAACCATGACCTTAATAATAATAAAACCACAAATAGCAAACAACCAATGATAGCGAATCCAAGGGAACAGAATAAGAAGAGAGAACCTATGAAAAATAACGAAACTGAAGTTAGGTAAAGGTTGGACAAAAAAGCTTTTTATTTTAATGAAAATGTGTAATATAGGGCTTTTGCGTGGGGACACGCACCCCAAACGCACCGGTGACACGCCTAGTTCTCCAATAAATCATCTAGGCTTTCAACTTTCGAGAATTAGCGTGCCCCCAAAAAAGAATTCTCAAAAAAGGCCTGGGCCTGGGTATAACATAATATATACAGATATACATTAACTTTTCCGCGATGTTTAAAGTGACGCTAGTAGGTATATCTACCTGCTACTTCTACATCTACCTACCCAAAGTGATTGATTCAGGATTCACGACGCACGTTGTAAACTATAAAACCAGTTTCTGATGTTTATTTTAGTTATATGGAAATATTCGTTTTCTTGTAAGAATCCCGCGAATGCGCGGGCGCCGGTGAGTAACGGCAGCCTCCCCGCCGTCACCCAGCGCGCTGCCAAAACAACATTACTCGCATACTTTTTGTTAAATTGAATCATTGGAATTCTGCACGTGAACCCGAAAATTGTAACATGACGTTATGTAGTAAATATTACCTACCAGGGTCGGACTACGCCGAAAGCCCGGGCGGCTCTATAGCGATCACGAGGCAGGGGGGCCGATGGTTGCCGCATGTCCCGCAAGCGAGGCCCGCACAGACTGGGTCCCTGGCAAATGTCACCTCGACGATATGGCCAGTCCAACGCTGGGTATTACAGATCTACCTATCTATATGATGTGGTCGGTAAGAACGTGTCGGTCTGCTGTCGAGTGTAGCTTGTAGGCAGCGATGAGGTTCTAGTGACTTTCATTACACGAGCCGGCCTCCGCCGAGGCCGCGCCCCCCGCACCCCGCAGCCACCAGCCGCCGGTTGCACAAGATGCGCCGGCGCACGCCGGAGTACTCACTCGCTCGTAACGTTGAGGAAGTGACTCATTATTTACCCGGAACCGTGATTCAAGATCCGCTCTGACTCAAGATCTAGCATCTGGCGCCGCTGTGCCGTACGAGATCTTATTGATAGAGAGATAGAATTTATATTTGGTAAATAGTTTGGTGAGTAATTAGGTCATTTAGCGCGGCGGCGGCGCCGGCGCCGGCACGCGGCCGCGCCGTGGGAGAGCTGGAGATGTGTCACTTGGGGCAAATCGACCTTTGGAGTTTCATCATCACCATAATCAGCTATATAGTGAATTCCCAACAAACAAATACGTCGTATAAATCTTGACTTGTACGACCTAAAGTTGGATAGCAGTCTTACAATGGTAATGAGATGACTACCAGGTCCTATAGATGTCTTTAATGCAACTAATTAGTCGTGCGACGAATATGTCATAGTAAACTGGTATTAGCAACGTTGGGGAGACTAAACGATACGACGTTATATTACAGTCTTAGCTAAAACGTTTGTACGACAACGCAATAGTCATACCAACGTTATAGTCCAATAAACGTTTTGAACACACCAAATTATGTTTTTGGAAAACCTTTATACAACATTTATACAACGTGGATGTTATATAGACGTTTTCATAGTGCCGTTTATATAACAATCAGTACCTTGTTTTACAGCGGTCAATTAAATACTCTTAAATGACTGGGTTGTTTATTGACGACTCAAATATAACCTTTATATTACATGATGTCCGTTTAAAGTCCTGTCCTGACTTTAATCAAACTTGCAGTCGCATTTGAGTCAGGTTTTGACTTTATAATGATTAGACGGCCATATTTACGGAAGTTTGATGAATTTTTCCTACGAAAAACCACACTGCACTATGAAGTGTTCTTTCCTGAAATAGATTTACAAATAATACATTTTGGTGAATATTGACAATACGAAAAGGGTTTTAATGTTTTTGAGGAACTCTAATAGCTAGCTGTCATGGCGACCATCGTCATCATTATCAGGTCGTACAGAGGTAAGTGTGCGACAAAAGCAACAGTCAGACATTTTTAGAAAAAAATAAAACTTTTTTTTTAATGAAAATATGATTATAACACAAAATTACGAGGGGGCATGAAAATCTGAATAGTATTCACATAGGTATATTATCATAAAACTTCAGTTCCCAGTCAAACTAAATAGCATGCGAGACAGATAAAGTAGATAGATAGATAGATAGATAGATAAACTCTTTATTGCACTTAATAAGAACACAAAAAACAAAAATATACAAAACATAAAAAACAAAGTAACAATTGGCGGCCTTATCGCTAAGAGCGATCTCTTCCAGGCAACCGCAGGATGGAAAAGGAGAATTGAATAATAGGAAAACGGGGAAGTACAAATAATGAGTGGAAGATACTTATGATTCTATAATTTTGAAAGTTAACTCCAATACTAATTATATATAAAATATATAACCTACAATACTTTTAAAATATACTACATAAACCTACAAAATAATAATTGTACATGCTACTACATAAATACGAATATAATATATACTAATACATAGACAATATCATGTTTTACTCATGGAGATTTTCTTGACACGACTTCAACTAAGTGATCATATAGACAAATAAATCTGATTCACCATTTTTTTAAAAACGGCAATGGATGGAGCTTCTCTGGTGGATACAGGCAAAGTGTTCCACAGTTCAGCAGCCCGAAAAGCAAAAGACTTGCCGTAGAAATTTTCGCTGCGTGCCGAAGGCATTTGGAGTAACAAATTGTTCTTAGATCGGAGAGGCAAAGAGTGCGCATCGCTCCAGAAATTAAAAACATCTTTCAAATAACGCGGTGAGGAGGGGTTAAATAATATATTATAGAGCAGTGACAAAGTATGAGCATTCCGACGAAGGCGAATGGGGAGCCACTTGAGCTGGATGCGAAACTGAGATACGTGATCATATTTGCGCAAGCCAAATATAAATCTTATGCAATAATTTTGGAGACGCTCAAGTTTATTTAGCTGGTCTTCATTAAGGTCAAGATAACAGATATCTGCGTAATCTAAGATGGGAAGAAGAATAGATTGTGCAAGTGCAACTTTAGTAGCAGTGGGTAAAAAGTTTCGTAGTCGTCTCAACGATCCACCAGAAGCGAATAGTTTGCTGCTGACTGTTTTCAGTTGATGTTCCCAGCTTAACGTACGATCGAAAATTACGCCAAGGTTTTTGACCGATTCACTATACGGTATTACAACCCCGTTAAAAACTACTTGTGGAATGGATGTCCAGTCAACTCTGGAGATCATATATGGACTACCAATTAATATAACCTGAGTTTTTGTGGGGTTAACGCTCAAGCCAAAGGAGTTACTCCAGTGAACAATTTGTCGTAGATCAGCGTTCACTACTTCAATGGCAACATTAAGATCTGAGAGCCGGGCTTGAGAATAAATTTGGAGATCGTCTGCATAAAGGTGGTAGGAAGACTTAAGGTTTAGAGAGATTGAGTTTATAAAAATAGCAAAAAGAAGAGGTGATAGCACGCCGCCTTGAGGGACACCAGCATTTGTACTACACCAAGACGATAATACATCGTCGAGGTGAATACGTTGTCGGCGTCCATACAAGTAACTATGAAACCAATTGATTACCGATGGAGATATGTTAATAGAGCGTAGTGTCGCCAGCAAGATATCGAAATCAACGGCGTTAAAGGCATTACTGAAGTCTAGCAGAGCTAGAACAGTAAGCCTGCCGTCGTCCATACCTTTGCGTATGTCGTCGGTGATCTTAACAAGGGCGGATACAGTGCTATGCCCTGGACGGAAACCGGATTGGAAAGGATTTAGGAGGTCTTGTCTATTTAGAAATAGATTAAGTTGTGAGTGGACAAGACGTTCAAGGACTTTGGACAGAAAAGGAAGAATAGATATAGGGCGGTATTCAGAAAAGGAGGTAGGATTTGGTTTCTTCGGCAAAGGAATTAATTGTGCATCTTTCCAGATAGCTGGAAAAACGCCACAGGAGGTGGATTTGTTGAAAATTGCACACAGGACGGGAAGAATGACGTCAAGTATGGGCAATAACATGTTCCTACTGATACTATCACCGCCAACAGCGTTGGAGGAGATCGACACAACACTTTTCTTAACGTCACTTTCAGTGAAACAATTGAAAGTAAAAGGAGAGTAGTCAGGAGATGGGATGGCAGAAAGATGATTTATAGTAGAACGTTTTACAGATTCTGTTATGGGGGAAGCAAATGAAAAATGTCGATTGAGAGCATCTAAGTCTAATTTATTTGAAGTGGAATCTGGACGTGATTTGCCAACTCCCATAGACTTAAGAAATTTCCAGACTTTGCCTGGATTTTCGTTATGAACAGATTTATGAACATGTCGGCGCATTGCATCTCTACACACCTTATTGCAGCGATTACGGGCCTGAACATATTTATCTTTATTTATCTCTGTAGGACGTGATTTATAACGCGACTTCGCTGCCGACTTTTTATGCATTAAAATCTTTATTTCGTCGGTGAGCCACGGGGCAGGAAGATGTTTTATTTTAATTCTACGTAGAGGTGCATGTATGTCATATAATTGTGTCACAAGTTTATTAAAGATGGCAACTTGTTCATCCACCGAAACAGCGTCAACGACGAGACCCCAATCTATATTTTTGGCGTCTTTGAGAAGAGATTCATGATCCATACTACTAAAGTTGCGATGCAAGACCATTTTCGGTTTAGATTTAGGGGGACGGATTTTGTAAGAAATAAATATCAAATCATGGTATGAAAACTCATCAGCAGAGTGCTGACCATGTGAAGCAACATTATTAGGGGAAGAGACTAATATCAAATCTAGTAAAGATGGGATACTATTTGGGAAATGATGAGTAGAGTTAAGAGGAAGAATATGTAAGTTGTATGATTTAGCGATAGATTGGAGTGAAGAAGAGCGAAGATCTTTTTTAAGAAGGCAAGTATTGAAGTCACCCATTATAATGGTGTGATTATAAGAAGGTAGAAGGTTAAGTAAGAGATTATCAAATGAAGAAAAATAGTTGACGTTTTTGGAGGGGCTATAGTAGACTCCGAGAAGAACTTTAACATGTGAAAGAATAACTTCAATAAGAAGATGCTCGCCCGCGGAAGCTGGGGGTGGTTGTGGCGATTTGCTCAAAACTGAAAAAGGAATGTTGTCCTTAAGGTAAATAGCCACTCCCCCCCCAATACGTCCGACGCGATCATTTCTTATGAGTGTGAAACCGGGAAGAGAATAAGAGATCGAAGGAAGACAGGGTCGAAGCCAGGATTCGGAGACTAAAATAGCATGGATGTTATCATGTTCAAGAGACGCCAACATTTCAGGATAGGAAGCCGGAATGCTCTGCGCGTTAATATGAATGACGTTGAAATTTTTAGGCACACCGGTAAAGGTGTTCTCCAGAAAGGTAGATATTGGTTCAATACTAATGCAACTTACATTGCTGCTCGTTGAACCAGATGAGGCTGAAAAATATTCGTCTTCACTACTACCGTCATCGTCGCTAAAAATATTTATCATGATACTATAAACAATATACCTATTTAAAAATAATACAAGTAAGTACTAATAAATATTGTATAAAAAAAAAAGTAAAAAAAAAAAAAAAATAATTTACAATAATACTAATAATAGACAAATAGAAACGTACACGTACAAATAAAATATATGTATATATAATTATTATGCAAAAAAAAAAGTTTTAAAACCTTATTTTATCACCTGTCGGGTTGTGCGGGAACGAGATTGCTTCACATTACTTTTTATATATGAAAACATAATTAAAACTTAAACATGAAAATAAATTAAACTAAACATTAAACATGAAATTGAAATTTAAAAAACAAAACAATAATATTGATCATAATTGCTAAATAATGGAACTTTATCATTAGAACGCTAGACACTGGCAAAATGGCGGTGATGTAACGAGACAGAATCCATAAGAAAAAAAACAAAACTGAGCATGACAGTTGTCATTGTCAATGCACGGATCAAAACATTCAAAACAAATTACAAAAATACGTAGGTAGTGAAATAATTATTATAAAAATGATTCGAATTCGAAATCATACAATTATGAAGTTGAACCAGTGTGCACGTAGGTGCAAATACGACAATTTAACAATACCATGGAAGAAGTGAGGCAAAACCGTAAAAGTATAATAAAGATAATACATGCACATTGCACAAACCGTATCACTCAATATACAAGTAATTTTGAAGCACTATAATACCGAAATACAAGATCGCTACTTTTGTGGGCCTCTTCGTGCGGCTTTTGACACCTTCTTCACTGCCTCTACCTCGGGTTTCTTTAGCTGGAGTGGAGCCGGCGCCACAAGTTTTTCAAGATCCGATTGATTAGTGATGAAATTGCGCTTACCATCCGATCCAAGCACGACCACGACGCCATCCTTCGTCCAGCACTTTCCGATACCGAAGCGCTTGCGGGCCAACATAAATAAAACAAAAAAAAAAGTAAGCAAGATATGAAAATTAAATAACACTCACCTTATTATTTCCCAGTTGCAGTAAGTTGTAGTATGTTTTTATTTTACACTAAATTAAATCTTCGAACGACAAGTTAGGATGCGACTACTGCGCGACGAAAGTGGTTATCACATAACATTTGTACGACTGTTGAATGACGTTAACGAAGTTGGCTCGAGCTTTCTGTATGACCATTATACGACCATTTAGGTCGTATAACTGGGGCCATTTTCGCGTTTAGTAAACGTTATTATAACGTTAGTATGACTTTATTAATAGCGATGTATGGTATTCAGATAACGTTTACTTAACCTTTATACGACGTTAAATTGTTACTTGGGTTACCATGTCGAGTACTCGGACCGTCTATGTTAAAGAAACAGTCAAGGCCAGTTAAATGCAGGTTCGCGATTGTCATTAGTAAACTGAAGACTTATTTGCGTACACCAGGGGTAGGTACCTACATAAATCGCTCACGAAATGTAGTTCCTCATTTTTACATTGACTTTACTTATTTTATCCATAACTAAATATTAAGTGAATATTTCAAGCGTTGCTAGTATCAATTTCGAGCAAAATAATCACGTTTGTTAAATGGAAGTCTCCTTAGATATTTATTTTATTCTATTTTTAGTTTTTTTTTTATCGGGGAGAGCCTTTTTTAATAAATCTAAAACACAATGAGAACTACACTACGCTACATAACTAACTACTTACCTACACTAAGCACACCTGAGTTATCCATCATATACCAATGAAGGTCTACAGATAATCAAGATGTTCAAGCCCACTACCGATCGGAAGCGTACCGAGCATGCTGGCGGCATTACCACGCTGAATGGCAATGCTTATACATTGGGCCAAATAAACGCCAGCATTTTTAGTACATTACTATTTGAGTGGCACCAGAAAAAAAGTGAACTTTCAACTATTTAACTATCAGGGTTCATGTGATACAGCCTGGAGACAGATTAACAAATTGACAGACGGACGGACTGCGGAGTCTTAGTAATAAATCCTAAAAACCTCAATAAATTACAGTAACAAACGCCAATTCAGTAAATAAGTTTCACCAAAAGAATAAATATTATTAAAAAGAAACTAATTAATTAATAATATTCACTAATTACGTAATAAAAAAAATCTAAAAAAAGGCATTTCAATTAATATTTAAATTTAATTTAGTGTAACCATCTCTTTGGGCAAGTGATTTTAAATCAGTTGCATCATACATAGCACTCTATAAACAAATAAAGTGATATTTCTCACGAGTCCACCGAGTTAAAGTCAAAGTCAAAGTTCTTTATTCATAAATGTACAATAGACAAGTCAATTTAAAAAAAAAAAAACAAAAAATATCACATACGTTTTTTAAGTTTAAATTTAACATTTTATGTATCGTACATATCACATTATATCGTACAAATAAGTGTCAACCATTAAAATATAATATGTATTTATTACAATTATTGTAATTAACAATGTCAATTTTTTACAATTTTATTGTGAGTTTACCATCACTCTTTAAATAAAGTGGCCAAGTGCGAGTTGGACTCGCCCATGAAGGGTTCCGTTGCAGCAAGTAACATAATATACCTACATAGTATTTTTAGTTCGTTGTAACTTTGATCGAAGTTTTAATAATAATGTATTTATGACGTACTAAAAAAAACTACTCATCATATCGAGTTCAAACCAATTTTCGTTGGTAGTTTGCGTGGTACATCATATATATTTTTTATTTTTTTCATTATCTTATTTTAGAAGTTAGAGGGGGGGGGGGGGGCACACATTTTACCACTTTGGAAGTGTCTCAGTTTTATGATTCTGGCATTTATTCCTTCCGCTCTGTTACCGCCTAACTCAATCGGCTTTGCCTTTTCTGTTGCTGTCTCTTTAATTTCAAACAAAAAGTTAAAAGAGAGCCATATCAATACTAAGACAGTTTTATTTAGGTGGTACTGTAGGTGGTACCTTTGGTATCTCTGGATCCCTGGTAATTAAACACTTATCTACAGTTCTTTTCCGAATTCTGGTACTTCTCATATTTAATTTGTTGCATCAGTTATAGTTTTGTCGTCTTGTTAGTAAATCTACAAGTTTTATTAGTGTTGTGGCGATTCACACGGCTGCCAAAGTCGTATCTATTACGACAGTTTGTTTTCCGGTTTCAGTCACTTCTCTGGTCTCGTCACTGGTGATAACACGAGATAAAATTATATAATTTCCCTATCATCAAATTAGATAAGGACTCAAGTTATGATTCAGTAATCGACCTGGCTATGACAGGTGTTGTATAAACTAACGTAATATTTCCGTCCACGTCACTAAGCTTGTCTTCCGTTCAGAATGCGCCACGCGGGAAACTGGGCGAGGTTCTTTTGTGGAGTGTGCACATGTGATAGATATTCTCTAAATCTGTTGAAACATTTAATACATAAATTTGAAATAATCCAAAGGCATAATTGAAGTAGTTGATACCGCAGGGCTGCGGCCCGGTGGCGAGGACTTCAAGTTTCACAAGCGTGACGTCGAAGTCGCAGGTTCACATCCCGGACCTGGGCATGAAGGTGTAAAATATCGTGAACTGTGAAGAAAAATGTTGCGTGAAAACCGACACGTTCCAAAATTAATATTTGTTTTCCACGTTTTTTATTAGCAAATGTAAATTACAATGAGAATAACACTACACGACATAATAACTAAGTATTTGATTGCACTAAGCCCTTCTGAGTTAACCGTATACCATTGAAGGTCTAAAGAAAATCAAGATTTTCAAGCCCGCTACCTGTCAGAAGCGTCTCCAGCATGCTCCCGGCATTACCAGCAAACCAGCCAAGGATTCTGAAAATTAGATGAGCTCTCGGCGTTCACGGCTACAATCTGTCAACGCCAAACCACAGTCTTTTAAATCATATGTGGCTAAACGCATCAAATATATAACCACATCCAAGGTTTGCGTATTTGCGCCGTTTTAGACGGTCATCCGACTTAGCCACTGCACTAGTCTTACTATGTATTTTTTTAAAATAAAGAGTGACGAGACGAGTAGGACATGTGCCTGATGATAAGCAACATACCTTCCACATAACAGCACTGTGACATGCAGCTATTGGAACATGAAGTTTCCAATTTCCACAATGTTTTACATCTTAAAGCTTACATACATTTCGCAATCAAGAGACAGTACTACATAATTGTAGAGGACACATGTGCGTAAATTTAAAGTAACCTAGCGGAGACTTTCGTGGAATATTTTGAATTTATTCCTCAACAAAAAGTGGCAACCACTCATTTAATATCCGTAAACCCAGGAGCCAGGAGCCGTCGGGAACTTTTGTCAACTGATAGGTACTGAGACTCTCTCTTCTTAGGCAGGCTCCAAATTTTAACACTGGGAACACAATATGTTCCCTGTTGGCTTTTTATGCTTTTATTAAGTCAAATAATAATTGCATCTGCAGTCTGTATTATTGACATGGCGACAGTAGGGTGTTGCTCTCAGTGTGACCCCGTCGTGCTCAGACGTTCAAAATGTTTAATACCTAATTTCACATGTGTAAACATGGCACCTCATCTCGCCATGTGGTTTGTACATATTTAAGCTTCATTACAAAAAGTAAGTTGTGGTGTTGTATTCGGTTGATGTAATTTAGTGATGTTTGCACAGCTCGGCGGCGTGTTATTGGCGGAGGCGGGCACTCCCACCAGCGCGGGCGCCGGTTCGCGTGAATTAACAGATCATTATAATATTTTATATTTGTTATGTCCGTGTCTTGCTGCCGACCGGCCGGTGGGTGGCTGCGACCACCACACTTGCACTCATCTATTTGTGGTTGACGTGTTGAGGTCACCCGGGGCTGACACCGAGCTCCGGGTCACCTTGTACTTGAATACGTTGGTTGACTGCAACAAGAGGAACCTTGCTGGCATTTCATTTTCCTTACATATTTTCGGTCGGAGTATACCTCTTTTATACCTCTTTTTATACAAAAAATTAAGCCGACTTCAAAACCACAAATAGGCACTGAAAAGAAGAAAAAGAAGTTACAACAAACTACAAGAACTAATGTATTATATGTATTACTTGCTGCTACATGTTGGGCGCCAATGAAGGGTTCGCTTCACGGGCGAGTCCAATTCGCAAATGATATTTTATTCTACTGAAAAAAAAAATCCAGCCTGGTCCCGGCTCGGAAACTAGGATCGCTAGGGTTTTGTATAATATCCTTACAACAATCACGTGGTTTGATTCCTTTTAATTGACTACTCATAATAGAGCTAGACACATGTTTGTGTCAGTCGGAAAATAGATTGCCGGGTGCGGGCGGTGCGGGTCCGTTCCTGGAAGCCGCCGCCGCGCCGGGCCGGAGGTTAACTGGCTGCTCGCGCGGACCGGCGACACTCTACATAACTACTACCTTCACGTGCGCGACACACAGAGCTACTATTTCAGCCTACTTTGCCTCTATCTTGGGTAGAGGTCTCTCTTTGCTTCTTCCAGTTGTGAGCCACTGAGCCAACGCTTCGTGCTTAGCTTGTTTCTCTGCCCCTCCCCGCGCCGTACTGGTCACAGCTTACCTTCGAACCCGTTACGTTCGAACCTCAATAACACCGTTTGAGTGAGCCCCAGTATCTTAGACTATCAATAGTAATAGATCGTATAAGAAATAAGTAGGTAACTCCGCTCAAAACACAAATAATAGATGATACTCAAAGTCTCACTTCAGCATGGCGATAGGATACTTGACTCGGAAGTTTGTGTGAAAAATAACTACGAGCAAAATTCCCTGACTGGGTTCGAAGGTTAGCAGTGACCAGTACGGCGCGGGGAGGGGCAGAGAAACAAGCTAAGCACGAAGCGTTGGCTCAGTGGCTCACAACTGGAAGAAGCAAAGAGAGACCTCTACCCAAGATAGAGGCAAAGTAGGATGAAATAGTAGCTCTGTGTGTCGCGCACGTGAAGGTAGTAGTTATGTAGAGTGTCGCCGGTCCGCGCGAGCAGCCAGTTAACCTCCGGCCCGGCGCGGCGGCGGCTTCCAGGAACGGACCCGCACCGCCCGCACCCGGCAATCTATTTTCCGACTGACACAAACATGTGTCTAGCTCTACGATGAGTAGTCAATTAAAAGGAATCAAACCACGTGATTGTTGTAAGGGTATTATACAAAACCCTAGCGATCCTATAGTTTCCGGGCCGGGACCAGGCTGGAAAAAAATAATTCAGTAGATTAAAAGCGGCCATGTGCGAGTTGGAGTCGCCCATGAAGCGAACCCTTCATTGGCGCCCAACATGTAGCAGCAAGTAATATAATACATTAGTTCTTGTATCGTGCTCGCAGTATAAGTCTGCGCGCGACTGGTGGCGTACTTAATGTTGCCAGGTCAAGCTAATAGGTTCCCTTCCCGTTCATTGGGAACTCACAACTTCATAAAACAGGTACGGGAAGGGATTTTTCAGGGAAGCAATATAACTAACTATTTATAAATTATAGGACAACTGAGATTAGAATGAATGTCTCGAAATAATGAACGCCGTTACAGTGCTGGTTCAGTGCAGTTTGGTTCAGTATGACCAAGTATCATTGGTACAGGTTAATGACTGTCTGAGTCTCTTACCACCAGAAGAACTTTATTTTAGTTAATTACATTATAAAAAATCTGTCATTTTCAACCTACACCAACAACGAAATAATGATAATTTAATTTAAACTTGGAAATCTTTTATTGAGACCATAGATAACACTATTTGAAAATTTGGCGTATGAATGCTCTTTGAAGGATCATCTTATTTTTCAATAGGGTTTAGATCACGATGGATCACAGCGGTAACCGCAAAACTTCTTGTCCATGTCCTTTTAACAGTAATTCTACTTAGTATTGTGGGTCTTCTTTGTGCCTCTTTATTAGATACATTGTAGCCTCTTTAGTCTGAGTGCAGTGGTATGACGCGTTGTCCAGTACCACGTAATTGTACGTTCTGAAACGCCTATAATAAAACATACAGTAATTAATACGGAGTAAATGATTACAGAGCATCCAAGCTAAAAAAAATAAGTGAAATTTCTTTTGGCGCACCGCCCACATATTTTCGCTTCGGTGGTAAATGAAGCTGACGCTGTTAGGTGAAAGGGTCGATCGGGTGAACGTAGGACCGCAGAGAGTACCCGAGCGAGAAAGATACAATCAGCTGATCTTTACTGCTGTGTCACTGTGTTTACTATTTTGATTTGTATGTTATGAAAAAAATAAAATTAAATATAACTTGTTTCTCACATTCGTTCTTAAGCACTCACATTTTTTCCCACGGTTATTTATTGACATTGGCGATAAAACAATAAAACCTCAAAAATAAAGCTTCAGCTTAAAAATACGCCGATAATTGGTGGAGATTTGATTGCTATGGTATCCCTACATATTAGTTGTCAAATAGCTCTGCGTTTGGAAAACTGCACTTTTGGCATGTTATTTTATTGTTCTTCTTCACAACCACGATTGATTTTCAAGAACCACCCACGGCCAGCACTTTTAATCACTTTCGGCATAATAAAAGCTATTAATTACTTTGGAAATTAATAAATACACCAAACGTAAACAAACTTTTGTCTCAACTGACGTAAACAAGAAGTTGACGGCCTGTCAATTAGTTCCAAATTTTGCTACGCGCAGAGTTATATTGCGAGCACTCTAGTTTGTTGTAACTTCTTTTTCTTCTTTTCAGTGCCTATTTGTAGTTTTGAAGTCGGCTTAATTTTTTTGTATAAAAAGAGGTTATAATACTCCGACCGAAAATATATTCATTTATAAACTCTAATAATAGTATTTTAACTGCCAGAGTGTGGATGTTTGTTGCTCAATCACGTCGGTATGGCTGAACGAAATATCATACAGCATATAGATTATAGTCTAGAATAGCACATTGGCTTTTCAGAACTAGAAAATTAGCGAAACGGAAAATACGCAGGTGAAACCGCAGAACGCTGGTAGTAAGTAGTTTATTAGCCGACTGCAAAAAGGAGGAGGTTCTCAATTCAGTTGTGTATTTTTTTATTTGTGTGTACGTTACGCGATAGCTCCGACAATTGTTAATCTACGTTACTGGTTCTTTTTGAAGTGAAAACTTCTTTTGGCGCGCCTGGACAGATTTTTCTTGGGGCGTAAATTGAATTCTAGCGTCACGCTCGGGTATGATAAGAAATCTTCTGGTAAACTCGGGGCTTTAACCATTGGCCGTCTAGAAATACGTCAGCCAATGGGAAACCTTGAAAGAGCGTCATGGCATGGCCATCTAGACATGCGTAAGCCAATGGGAAATGCTGACGCACTTCTAGATGGCCAGGCCACACCCTTCGGTTACACCCGAGTAGTTTTCAAAGTAAGCTATCAAATTCTGAGTTACTTATAAGTTTTCACTTCTATCGACAGTTCCTATAACTGCCATTTTTTTAATTTGGTAGATATATCTATCGTAGTTCAAAGATCCCATATTATAATGTTTGTCAAAATCGTTTCATAAGTAGATGACTTACTGATGGCTTTTTATGAAATTAGGTCGAGTCTCTGAATTTAATTTTAAATTGAAGTCGGTTTTTGTTTTTTTTTGAGAAAATAAATTATACAATATTTAACAAATCAAAAAATAAAGATAGTGATCCCAGGTTGAATTATTTGCTAGAGTTTGTTAAAATGGCAATTCGCGTGGTAATATCCAGAATAGCGTAACATTTTATGTAGTTATAGCTAGATTGGATT
Source organism: Ectropis crepuscularia (assembly GCA_963693475.1). NCBI lineage: Eukaryota > Metazoa > Arthropoda > Insecta > Lepidoptera > Geometridae > Ectropis > Ectropis crepuscularia. The sequence goes on along the minus strand of OY856342.1, from coordinate 515,419 downwards.
ACTCACAGTAATCCATACTTGAACTGTATCATTAGACTAGTGTACACTGTACACGTTTAGTTATAACGTTTGTTTAAACGTTTCAAAGAGTGTGCAGCTGATACACAGAGTTAATCTTAAATCTACCACCTTATCCATTTTTCTGTAGACAGGTGGCTGGCCAAAAATCGACTTCGTTTCATAGTTAATTTTCCAGATATTTAAGAATCAAACTAATAGGTTTGACTCCACTTTCGTAATAACAACCCAAACTTTGGAATATGTCAGGCATTTCCTTCTGTCTGTAATCTGGATGGCGTAAAATTTAAAGTGGATCAGTTTCTTCTAGGTGTATGCTTCGTCATGGACCGCATTATCGCTTATCATCAGATAAAGTGCAAACTTATTATCGATAAATAGAAAATACCATGGTATGAAATCGACACGGAGGTACTCTATTAAAAGTAATTTATAAATAAATATTGGTGGACAATTCACACACAACACCATCTCACCCCAAACTAAGCAAAGCTTGTGCTATGGTGGCCAGATAGCTGATATAATACTCATATAGTTTTAAAAACATACTTATTATATATAGAAACACCACACTGTACAAATATTTGAATTCATCACACAAATATCTGCGACCCTCAGCTTCGCAGGCAGAGTTAATACTACCCACTAAGCCACGAGGCCAGTAAATTTACGTCGTGTGTTTATCTCGCACCTCCCGTTTATGAAGTGCAGCCAGTAGTCCCGTCACCCCGAGTTCCATTCCCACCTAATAAGCGCTGCTAGTGTCCTCACATCAATCTCTCGGCGCCCCGCCGCGCCGCGCCGCGCGCACCCCATACCCGGCAAATCCCGGAGAAATCTCCGCCGCGGTCGGGCGCGGGCGCGGTGGGGCTTCCGGGAGCGCGGGACATTTGCAAGTCAATGGGAGACGGATATTGCCCCGACCCCGACCCGGGCGGGCTCCGCTGGCTTTATGACACGCTCCTATTATTTTGTAACGCGGTGTCAAGTGGGGTTCGGCGGGAGGTGGCGTTCACTGGGAGATGGAAATGAGATGATATGACATTTTAAGTACTCGTGTAAGCCGTGACTAAAGAGCAAAAAACAAGTGGGTGTTTTAGTCGTCGCGTAGTCTTCATTAAAAGCCAGCTAAACACGTAACGATATATCGTTGCGATTAATCTGTGCAAACCGATTTGCGCAGATTAATCGCTATCGCTATCGATATCGCACATGATCGATATCGATTATCGATCGTGTGTATGACAAATCGTTGCAAATTATCGTTCATCGGTGTCAGTTGCTCGATGGTCATTTGAACAGATTAATCGCTACGATATATCGTTATGTGTGTATTTACACACATAACGATGTAGGGCTTTAGATGTATACAGGTGATGTGTTCTCTTTCTCATCATGCACACACTATCTGAGCCGACAGTACGATAATAGTACATTATGATATAAGTGCGGTAAGTTGATAATTACCGCCAAGGCTTTATTGCTAGCTCGAGCCGAAGGCGAGAGCTATAATTAGCAGAGGCTGTAATTATCAAAGCGCACGTATGTCATACGACGTTTTATAACATATTTGCGAGGAAATAAACAAAACTCTGACAACATTTTCAAATAAAAACAATACAGCGAAAAAAAACGCGCGGAATAATATTTACTTGATCACAGATCGCAGCACAGAGTAAGTAATCACTATGGATCACAGATTAGCAATGCGCACGCATCGGCGCCTTTTTTTTTAAGCAACGGCACAGAACCAGCCGGTATGCCATTTATAATAAAGTAAATTAATATTTTTGTGTTTTGTTAAAGAAAAATTAAAGTGATTTATGGTCTAAATTAATTAAAATAACGAATTTAATAATTCTTTATTATATTTTACCTCTCAAAGTTAATTTTATTCATAAAATGTTGACCACACTTTTCTGACATAAAAACTCTTTACTAAGATTTAAAAAGGTACCGTTCGTTTTAGACGGAGCATATCTCTCTACCTAGTCTGTGGACGGAGCATTTTGAAACCGTGCGTTTTACATTACACATTACAGCACTAGTGCGTAATAAGATACATTACGATACAGAAATTGGTCCAATAAGAGACCCTTTACGAGCAAATATGTTATAAAATAGATTAACAGATAGACAGCTTCTCACATCCTTGTCACAATGTCACATCATGACGCGATCTAGCAAAAGATCTTTGCCAGCTTGCTCGTTAATCGGTCCAATCATTGTTAAATAGCGCGAGCTTTCTCGGTTTCTCCAGCAATTTAGACAATTTGATTTGATTTTTTTAACACATTTCTGTCCCTTTTTACAAAATAACCATCAAAATTATCCATCACCCGAGAGCAAATAAGCATGTTATGCATCAAAAAACAAAAAGTAAAATGCTAATGAAAGTTCCCCAAATGATGTGTGTCAAATCTTTCCCAAAAAAGGTTCATCTAAATTGCGGAGCAGAGTTCCTCGACGCGCTATGACGCATCGTAATGTAATAACAGTTAATGAACTTTCTGCAAAAAGCATCGTTTGGTCCGGCACCTGTGTCCTAGCGCCGCTAGCGGTCCAGACCAGATTCCTATGCTTTCACATTCCGCGGCGCGCGCGGGCCTGAATCACCGCGGGGGAATGCGGACCCGGCCCGGCGGGCAGGCCGGCGGGCCCACGCGTGGGAACCACACACACCAGCTCCATCCCCCACACACCGAACACGCACGTGCCGTCGACCACATTTCCCCGATGACTTGACGCTTCCATCGCAGATAGAAGCTGTCGCGTCATATCTGCAGACAATTTATCTAAGCGATAATCATTATTAAACGATAAGTAAAACATTTTCCTTTTGATAACATAGGTAACATTCTCTAAAATAAAAATAGTTCGGATTTGAAAATAATTCTTGTTTCATTCAGACTCGTATTTGGAGGAAAACAATTTTCGTTTTGCATGCTGAAATAGTTTTTGGTGATAATATCGCACATAATTATGTCGACGGTCTGCGGTTTTATTTGGTTGTCAATTGACAAGTTACCATATCGGGGAATCCGAAGGTGTGGGATGTTAAAAGTGGTTATGGTGGTAGTAGGTGCAACATCGGACACGCCCAGTGCGGGCCATGATGGTTGTATGACTTCGGTGTACCTACCGGCACCGGCGGTGCAGCGTGCGCCTTGCAGTGGGTGCTCCGTCTTGCAGCTCCGCCGGGCGCCGGGCGCGGACTGCCCGCGGCGGCGGCGCGCCCGGCGCGAGGGCGGCGCCTCGCGGGCCCCTCCCAGCCGCGGCGCCGCCCCGGCCCTCCTCCCGCAGAGGATAACGTGGCCCCAACCACAAGCGGCAACGTGTCGCTACCTTGCCTTTTCTATTTCCCCGAAGATATTTCTTTACTTCACCAAGTTACACAATTCGATCAGGCTTTCTTTTTTGTCACGACGACCATACCTGCTGGGAGACTGGGAAACTTGAGGACATACTCTGTGTAATAGGATAACGTACACATATCACCGTCGCAAATAAGTTTTTCACACCACTGTCTGTGGTTTTAGTATTAAAATTAACGTGGTTGTTACACATATTGATTGGGTAAACGGGTAACTCACGTGTAATGAGGTCGGGCAATCCGACTCGAGTTTTGGCCGCGTCCGGCGACCTTTTCAAGGAGAGTGTACGCGCCCAATGGCTTCCCGTTTGGCACTGCCAAACTCGAGTCGGATTGACCGACCTCATTACACGTGAGTTACCCGTTTACCCAATCAATACTGTCTGTGGTGTTTATCTACGTTGAGTTACGTTTATTGAAATCGGTTCTATTTGAGTAATGTGAGCATTATTTATTAAAATAAATACAACTTTTTACATACTTTTTAGTGCTACGCTAGTAATGTAGGTGCTTTGTGTAGAGAATATGAAAATAGTTATTTGTTTTACAGGAGTGCAAAATTGCTTTTTAACCGTGTGCAATAGGCTAGTTTACTAAATTTTAAAAATTGGTTAATAATATAGCTTTATGTTTATATTATTCCGAAACATCTATATTTTTGAAAAAAACTTACATTTACAATATGTATTTTGCATTTCAAAGAATCAAACAAATTTCTGCACAAAAACGCTCCAGACTGTAATGGCGTCTTGAATGACGTCACGCCGTAGCAAACTCATGTGTTTGTGTAAGGACGTTGTCAATGTTTTTAATTTAAAATAAATCCCTCGTATTACAATAACTGCATAGTACCCCTAGTGTACAAGCACAAGTATAAATACACCAAACAAATTACTCATCTATGTTCTAAACGATCCACAAATCCGAAAAAAGTGGCTAACGCTTGCGAGGAAGAATGATGCCCGCTAAACCAAGAATGTATTTATGTGAAGATCATTTTAATGTAAGTATTTGACACAGTATAATCTTGGTAATGTAAATGTAAAAAAAACTGATAATTTTCCTCAAGAATAGTGGTAAAACAATAACAAACTAGTTGAGTAAAGCGGCTGAAGAACCAGTATCCATGACCAAGAATAAGCTAAATAAAAAATAAACTAATATTAATTCTATGAAAATGTCAACAACATTAGTAATGTTAAGTGATGTTTAGCACGGCGTGACGTCACATTTTCTGATTGGTGTTCACTGTCACGTGACTCAATGCCTATTTTTAAAGATTTTCTTTTACAAAAATATTAATAATCTTTACTTATTTTTATAAACTGTTTCATTTTTTTAAATCTGTATATCTTAATCAATAGTAAGAACATCTAATCCATCCGATCATTCTTAGTGGAAACAAGCCTATTGTATCACAAGCGCAGCGTGATACAATCCAGTGTCAACACAAAAGCAACAAAAGTGAGAATCCTGAGCATTAAGTGACGGAATTAGTAGAGCAAAAGGTGAAAAATCTTTTGCACTCAGATGCAACACGCAACTTTTCATCCCAAGTTTTAAATGCTTTTTTGCGCATTGTTAATAGTTCATCTGTGGGCATCAAAAAAACTCTTCGAGGCTAGAATCACTTAATTTAGGGTTTTCACACGTTTTCAAGTTTCTTGGTTTAAGGTTTTAACAATAACAATGTGACGTGAAAATATCTTGAAAAGAAAATAAAGCGCGTAAAGTAAATTTAAAAAAATACACTAAGGAGGTTCAGAGTCACAATTTTTTACAAATTAAAAAAAGTTGTATGATAAATTCGGCACCATGGAGGTTTAATCAAGTGTTGAATTTAAAGACTGTGCACACGACGTTCTAAATTAATGTTTACTTTACTCTATAAAGGGTAAAAACAAGTTTTGCACTCGGATATTGAAGAGCAAAAATACTTAAATGTTATGGATCGCGTAAGAAAATGTTTTTAATAGGTACCTATGGGGTGCAATTGTGTAATTTTACTGCTATTAACGTTTTAATTTATTTTTACGATCGAGAGAGCAAGCAATAATGTACCTAACCTATATAACAGTTATGCAAAAATAAATGTATGCGCAAATAAAAAATGAAAACCACACGGCAGAAGTGAAGACTTCATTATCTGTATTGTGTAAGTAGAATCTGTTACATATTATGGATCGTAATAGATGATATAAAAGCCAGTTTTTTTTTAATTCTTTGGGTACCAATTAAAATAGTAAACACAGCGATACAGCAGTGAAAGGTAACAGACTGTCTCTTTCTCACTTGGGTACACTCGGCTATCCCGAGTTCACCCGATCTAGCCTTTCACCTCGCAGCGTGACGGACTCATGGCTTACAGCCTTCGGAAAAATCTGTATGCGGTGAAAAGAAGTTTTCATTTTAAAAATCTTCCGACCATGACAACAAATCCGTAGCAGCGGCTCGCTCAAGGCTTGCCCCACGCTCGCTCGCGCGGCGTTTCTAGGAACTCGGCTGCGGTCTGCCGCTACTTATGTTACATTTTATTTATATTAGAGTGGGCTCCGTGGCCGCCACTACTACCTCACTGGCCCTCACTTGCTCGCAGACACACTCTGAGAGGAAATCTCTAATTAACGACCGTGGTAGTGACAATTACGGTTATGGGCTTTTACTGATTTATCGGGGGCTAGTGATACCTGGAATTGGAAGTTAATCCCAAGCGTTTCATTGAGTTATTAAACTAATTTCAGGGGTCTTTACGTACATGTATCTACGTCATTTTATGTTATACTAGCGACTCGCCCCGGCTTCGCACGGGTGCAATGCTGATACCTGACACTAAATCTACTTATAAAAATGATTATTGTGGGTTATCCCTAAGAGGTCGACATGTACCATAGTGAACTTTTTTTTGTAGACCTTTTTAAGGTTTACAATACTGCAGTACATTATTTTGATCTATCTGGTAGGGTTCAGCAACGTTTGCAATTTAAGCGCAAAAATGGTGTCTATTTATGACATTGTTTTAGAAACCTTTAAAATTATCAGTGTTTCTTTTCTGTACTATTCATGTATTCTACATAAAAACCTTTCTCTTGAATTACTCTATCTATTAAAAAAACCGCATCAAAATCCGTTGCATAGTTTTAATGATTTAAGCATATAGGGATTTAGGGACAGAGAAAGCGACTTTGTTTTATACTATGTAGTGATAAGGATTAATGTTAACTTTTGCTTGTAGACTCATAGAAAAGTAGAACTATCTTTTTAAATGAAATGATCGAAACAAAATTTAGTTAGATTCGACCACGGTTCGACAAACAAAATCATCATTAAATAATTACCCGTGGCTGTTTCTGCATATTCCAAAATAAAAGTAGATGCAGGTCAACTATCATAAAAAACACGTTATCACACAAAAAAATGGCAGTCCCTAGACTACCGATAGAAGTGAACACATATAACTCATTATTTGATAGTACACTTTGGAAACTACACAGATGAAAACGGAGGGCGCTGCTAGTCTGGAAAAAGTCTTCAAAGCATCGTTATCTAAATAGGTATTCTAACCATGGCCATCTACATCTGCATCTACAAATGCTAACGCATTTTAAGATGGCCATGGTCCCGAGTTCACCCGAAGATTTCTTTCATTCACGTGCGTGACGCTTGAGCTCAATTCACAGCCCACGGAAAATTGTGTGTGGTGCGCCAAAAGAAGTGTTCACTTCAAAAAGTAACGAGGGAGTTTCATTGTACCAATGGGTGGCTGTGGTTCTCATGATTTGCTAATATGTATTGGTTTTGAAGTAATAATTAAAGGTAATTGTAATAGGTAGGTAATTGTTTATCGCTAGGTACTAAATTTAACTTTGACCTTTGATATTGGACCACAAAGCTTATACGAACCGCTAAACAATTTCAAACAGGCAGACATTCTTACAGACATACCTTTATACAAATAAAGGTAAGTCATTTACACATATAGCAAATTTTGTACCAAATTGACAGTACCAACAGAATAAAGATTGTATTTCGCTTCACTTAACGAATATATTGTCTATATATTGTCTATAATATATTAACGAAATACTCTCGAGATATAGACCATTTATAGCACAAGGTCTCGCGTCCCAGTTGAAACATCAAGAGTGTTGCGTATGTTGGTAAAGTGTACAATTACGGCAACTTCCACAATCTATAATTAACAGACATTTTGAAATAACAATTGTCGGGCGTAGGGTGTGATAGAGGTGCCGACTCTACGACCAGTTATCCGCGGACGCTGGCGCTGTAGCAATCGTCAACATGAAATTATTCTAACGAATGTTTACCCCACCCCTACCAAACTACCCTAGCCAATAGCTTATTTATTATTTACATGGGTTAGGTATACAAACTACAGGTGGAAGTAGAAATCAAATCAAGCTTATAGTTTTTATACCCAGTTTAGCGATGTCAGAACATGTGCCTGATGGTAAGCAACACGCCTGCCCGTAACGGCACAGTTTCACGCATTTATTAGAACATGAAGAGTCCAAATCATTACCTAGCACTGCAGTGCGCTCTTCACCCAGAGATATAAGCTGAATTCATTGAAGATTTGATTGTTGTTCACAAAGTAAACTACAATAATTTTTCAGAGATCGTACGTATACCAAATTGATAGTACCAACAGAATAAAGATTGTATTACGCTTCACTTAACGAACATATTGTGATACTCTCGAGATATAGACCATTTATAGCACAAGCTATACCCTACGCCCGACAATTGTTATTTCAAAATGTCTGTTAATTCTAGATTGTGGAAGTTGGCGTAATTGTACACTTTACCATCACACGCAACACTCTTGATGTTTCTATTGGGACTCGAGACCTTTCACAAAGAGAGAGTAGAGAGAGTCACGGCCATAATCAATAACGCTGGCCCAGTGCGGGTTGGCGGGTGACGCATATCCTTGAAAGATGTATTTCATGGAACATGTTTTCTCATGACATTCCTGCGCCGTTAAAGCCAATGGTGATGACAAACGTTCAGAAACGCAGACAAGATTTGAACTCACGACCTCAGATTGTGGGTATGTAGTTCCTGCCACTAGGCCAGCACGGTTTATACCATTAGAGGCGAGTGGTACATTCATTGGACTTCTTTGTAAAAAAATTACGTTGGAATTAGATAAAGATATAAAGATAAAGATATATTTATTTGCATACAACATGAGTGAGTTTTGTACAAGATGTGCACATAGATGTTACAATAAATAGTGTTGCAATATCATGCTGTGCCGTTTAGGCGTACAAATGTCAGGTAGCACACGTGCTCACACAAAAAAAGAATTTAAATTTAATTAAAATAAACAAGTCACAGTTACATCAAAAAATATTACCCAAAAATATGCTTAAAATAATAGTTAAAATAATTCAAATGTCACAACAGTTCAATAATAAATAATTAAGAAATTCATAATTTAGTAAGTATAAAATGTCTATAATTTGTCGTTTAAAAAATCGTTAATTGTATAATAACATTTCTGTACCAACAAGTTTAGTGCTTTAAGTTTTTTTCTAAATTGGTTTGTATTTAGCTCCCTTATTGGCTTTGGTATCTTATTGTATACAATGGGTCCCATGCATACAATATTATTTTGCATCAGAGTTGTCTTGCCTCGATATAGACTCCTTTTATCTTGGTCACGACGATTTCTTACAATAGAATCAGAGAGTCTAGGAAATCGATCTCTGTTTAACTTTATAAATATCGCTGTTTCTAAAATGTATAGGCACGGAAGTGTAAGAATTTTGTGCTTAGAAAAATACGGCTTACAACTGTCCCTTCTTTTAAGTCTAAACATAGCCCGAATACAGCTTTTTTGTCTTCTAAAGAGAATGACCTTATTTGTTGAGTTTCCCCAAAAGATAATACCATATCTTAAGATAGACTCTACAAGCCCGTAGTACGCAGCAAGCAAGGAATCCGTATTTAAAATAGGAGTCAAACGCCTTAGAGCATAAGCTTGGCTGCTAATCCTTTTTGCGAGATTGTCAATTTGTGGTTTCCAATTTAATTTCCTATCTATAGTTATTCCGAGGAATTTGCCAACTTCCACTTCTTTTACCTGCATATTGTCATACTTAACGTTAATATTGGAAGTATTTAGTCCTAGTTGTCTAAAATTCATTATATTAGTTTTCGTCAGATTTATTCTTAGATTGTTGTTGTCAAGATATAAAATAGTTGATGTCAAGGATTTGTTGATGTCTTCTTCGTATGTGTCAAGAGTTTTACAAGCTATTGTAATAGTGCTGTCATCAGCGAATAATGTCATGGGATGAGATACGGCATTAGGAAAATCATTGATGTATCCAATAAATGCTAGTGGACCCAAGGTGCTGCCCTGCGGAACACCATATTTCACAGCGCGTTTACAAGATCGTGATATTTCTTCAATTTTGGTTTTCATATTTACTCTACTAATTTCCGTAACTTGGTCTCTTTCAGCTAGGTATGACTTTAGCAATTCCAAAATGTTACCCCTTATTCCATACGCCTCCAATTTGGCAGTCAATATACCATGATCCACATAATCAAAAGCCTGTGTTAAATCACAGAAAATAGCGCAAACTGGCAACCTTTTGTCGACACACTTTAAAACCGTACTAAGGAAATCATATATAGCTAAATTAATATTTTTATTTTTCCGGAAACCTTTTTGCTCGTCACACAGAATATGGTTTTTTTCTAAATAATTGTTGATTCCATTATAAATGTATTTTTCAAATATTTTAGAAAATATTGGTGTGAGTGCTATTGGCCTGTAGCACTCTATCTATTATCTTTTTTGAACAACGGTTTGACAATGGTAGTTTTCAATGATTTAGGAAACGTTCCAGTTGAAATACAAAGGTTTAGTATGTAGCTCAAAGGTTCACATACCAACTTACTAACTGATTTTATTATTTTAGTCGAAATTTCGTCAATACCTACACTATTCGTGTTTTTCAGGCCAGTTATAATTTTTTCTATGTCTCGAGGAAGACTTGGAGCCATGAACATAGAATTCGTACTCTTTTTTATATTTAGTGTGATATTATTTCCGGAATTCGGAATTGGCATTATTTTGTCAACAAAAAAATTATTAAAAGCATTAGCTATATCTGTCGGACCAGTTTTTTTTTTTTTTTTTTTTTTTTTTTTTAGCATAGAGTGACGAGACGAGCAGGTCATGTGCCTGATGGTAAGCAACATGCCTGCCACATAATAGCACAGTAACACGCAGCTATTGGAACATGATAGTCCAAATCATTACCTAGAACTGCACTGCGCTCGTCACCCAGAGATCTAAGATATTATGTCTCTAAGCCCTGTAATTTCTCTGGAATCATTGCCCTTCAAACCGGAACACAGTAATGTTTGCACATTACTGCTTGGCGGTAGAATATTTGGCAAAGGTGTGGTACTTCCCCAGGCGGACTCTGCTAAGAGTCCTACCACTACTAAAATTTACAGTTATATCATTATTATTATGTCTAATTTTGGTGATACTATCTTTAGGCATATTTAATTTATTTGTGTTAATTATTTGCCATGCTGTTTTCGATTTGTTATTTGATGATTTTATTCTGAAGTTATTTTGTGCTCGCTTAGTTAAATCAATAATTTTTCTAAGACGCTTGGAATAGTCAACATAATTAGTTTTATTATCCATTGTCGGATGGAGTCTGAACTTCCATAGTAATTTTCTTTTATTTTTGCTACAAACTTTTATGCCATGAGATAACCATTTAATAGGTCTGTTTGTTTTGATAACTACTTTTTTTAATGGGAAACACAGGTCATAGTACAATTTAAAGTTAGATAAGAAGTAATCGTAAGCTACATTGGCATCAGAGAAATCATACAGCTCCTCAAATGATATACCACTTAAACAATCTTGACATTTTTTAATATTTTGTATGGTATAATCATGCTGTATTTTACGCCAATATTTAAGTAAAGAATTATGGATTGGAAATTGCATAATAAGAGCACTGTGATCTGATAGATCTAATTCATGCACTTCCGTTTTACATGTCTTTTTGATATTATACGCCATATTATCAATACAAGTTTGACTTATAAATCGAGTTGGTTGTTTAACTGACAGTTTGAAATTGAACATCAATAAAATAGATTCAAAATCAGAACTTAGTTTAGAATCCTTCAGCACATTTATATTAAAATCGCCTGCTATAACAACTTGCTCATATTTTTTTGAATTTGTCAAGATCAATATTTTATTTAATTTATAGAAAAAAGTGTCTATATTCGTTGATTTGGGAACTCTATAAATACATATTATCAATAGCCTAAGTCTAATTAATTCGATTGCACAACATTCAAATACACCAGTCAGTGAAAGCTTTTTAAAGTCCAAAACTTCTCTCCACTGATGTCCGTTCTTCACCAAAATACACGCACCACCCTTATTTATATTATCTCTGCAGTAAGATGCAGCCAGTGAGTAGTTAGGTACATTTACGGGCTGTTCATAGCCTGCTTTTACGTTATGCTCCGTGATACACAATATGTCTGGATCAATGTTACCTGTAATTTGATCTAGTGCAATTACCAATTTATCAGTCTTATTTATAAGTCCCGCTATGTTTTGGTGCAGAATATGCAGATATTCAGATACGAAAAATTTTTTTTTCTCCTTTACTATTATTACCAGGTGTCTTAGAAGATTCTATGTGATTGCACTCGATATTATTGATTATGTGGGCAATGTAGTTTTTGATTCTTTTGAAATTCTGTCGAAGTCCATTGTTATTTATTACACCTGAATTCATATGAAACATGCTGGAGTCACATTTCAGCTTTTTATTTGAGTCGAATATGTATGCATATTCATGTGTTATTGCGTCAGAGTACAATAAATTATTAAAATTTTCGACTCTATGGTTATATAATAAATTGTCAGATCTCGGTCCAGATTTGTACGTCGGAAGACATTATACTATGTTGGTATTATTTATTTTCTGCAAAGTGTTTCGAATAGTCACCACTAGGTCATAATAATTTTTTGTTGTTGAGAAATCGTCTTCGCCGATGAAAATAATGCACACATCGTTAATTGTAAAATTCGTCAATTTTACGTCAATTCCCTCAATAAGTGATTTTACATTTCCATTTGGTTGAAGATAGTGACAGAGGTTTATAGTCCTATCCCACGTATCGCATGCAATTGAGACCATTTTATTTCGTTTATTACAACTCAAAATGCAAATCTTTTCTGGTACGCCCAAAACTTGTCGGGTGGTAATGGCTACACTCCTTTGTTTTGATTTAGGCTCTAAGTTTGATTTCGGTGAACCATGTATCATGTCTCGAACTTCATTAACACATACCTCTTTTGAATGTACACTTGTATCTTTGGGGGATTGTGCAATATTATTTGATACCTCCACATCGACTTGGATCTGTTTTTTGTAAGATTTTTCCTTGCGAGTCGCCTTCACTTGGGCCGAATTGATACTATTTTTTGTTAACTGTTCATTTTGCTTGAATAAATCTTCATTAATACGTCTAAGATTAGAGTTATCTGCTGATAATTCTTCAATTTCCTTATGCGCACTTTTTAATTGTAATTCAAGTGTTTCGATCATGTCTCTTAAATTAGTTTCTTCTAAACTGTCGTTAGAGGTTTCTGCTAAACTATTTCCAGTCTTGTCCAAAGTCTGGGATAACAATTCGCTATCACTTTCATTTATTGAGCTTGACTTAGTATGTGTACGCCGAAAAGTTATATTCTCCAAGAAATTCATGTTTTGATATTATGTAACACAGGATTCTAACTTTATGAAGAATAATTCGTAATGCGCAAAAATAACTTGCTTTGCTGAGATTCGATCCTTCGCATCACAAATTGCAAAGCGAACACCTTCCAGCGATACCACAGCCGATCTTACGTCAGTGGTCAAAAATAATCATTCCATTCAACAAATTACCTCAGCTGTTGACTCATCAGCTGTCTATGACAACCGTTGGAATTTGGAACTATAATGCACAATATAAACAAACGAGTTTTATAGGATATTTTTGTGTTTTGGGGTGTAATTGTCGGCAAAAAGGTCAAGTTTAAAGCAGTTATTGTTTTTACCAGTTTATTAAGTCCCATAAATCACTCATTTTTGTTTATTTGCACAATTTGAAAATAGGTTATCCATATCACTGGTTTTCGATTTTTCACAAAAGTTACTTGGATAATATTGTCACAAACACCACTGGCACAGAATTTTGTTCATAACTATCGATTAAAGACAAAGTCACTGTGAATTTCCGCGTTTAAGTATTTTTTCTCATTAAAACTATACGAATCTGATGTTTACTTGACGGCACCGCCATCTACCCTCGGATCTACCCCCTTAGATACGGTACATAGGTACTTATAATTTAAGTGGGGGTGTTATAATGTTTGCTACATTTCGTTGAAAATGTCGTGTTAGTCGTATGATTCTAAAGCTACGCTCGTGACTGCTCCTCGTAACTCGGAACTAACGTTCATGATAGGAATAATGATGAAAACGGATAATGAGAAGCCCGTGGAAATAAATTGGTGGACATTTTTCACAACAAACTAAGCTAACTAACCTCCAAACTAAGCAAAGCTTGTACCTACTATGGAAGTCAGATAGCTGATGTAATAGGTACTCATATTATAATTTAAAATTTGAAATGTATACACAGAAACAAACACCCAGATACAGAACAAATATTATTTGTAACACAAATATTTGCCCTGAATGGGAATCGAACTCACGATTACGCAGACAGACACGTACTAAGCCACTAGGTCAGTTAAAATATGCCGCGTGTCCTCGCAATAAAGCGATGATTTTACGAAATATAGCTATGAAAATTAACCTGAGACGTGACCATGTGCCCGAGGGAGTTTAAAGCCTCGCGGGGGGCGCCGCAATATCGTCCCCCCCGCGGTCGCTGCATTATGCATGCGGCGGGGGCTCGCGGGGGCGCTCTCGATACACTTTATTTGGTTTACATTACACTGCTATCTCTCCTCATTGACTTCTGGCCCCATTTTATGATAATTGAATTATTCCGAGATTATCTGCTCCGGGTATTTATTGCTTCATTATTCATTTCATTTATATTGTATTGAAGTCTTTGGAGACAGACTGTTTTGGAAGAACGTTTGTCGGGACATACGTTTGATGGAATTATGGAACTATTTTATGCAGCTTTCGATTGCGTTCCCAACACAGGGCTCGGAGTTTTGCTCTCAAAAGTTCACTCGCTGGCCAAGTGCGGGTTGGCATGACACATGTCCTTGAGAGATATTGGTTTCTTCACAATATTTTTCTTCACCGTTAAACTTAGTAGTAATCAAGTAGTAATGATCGAACTTGCACATCTGCGAGGTTTGACCTAAACGTTAATGTGACAAACCGTGAAATTCCTTTTTTTTTAAATTAAAATTAAGAACTACTCGGAATTATATTTTTGGAGTCATGATGGTTTGGTTGTTACATTTGTGTGGATTGTCGAACATACGAAGTCATCTAGTTCGTTTGGTCGTGATCCGCACCGGGATCAGATGTTGAGGTGTGTGTGAGACCCCGCCCCTCGCGGGGAGGGCGGGGTGCGCGGCGGGGGCGGGCTCTCGCCGTCACTCGCTCGCTTCCGGTCGCGCATCCGCCCGTATATCCGGATTACTCCCCGGATATCCGCAGCTATTAAAAATAACTACAAAAATATCGGTGTTCTTGTAAGAGCGGTGTGATTTTTAAATTTTAATACACAAAATATTTCAATCAGTGAGTTGTTAATTTTCATTAATAATTTTTTTTTTTTTTCAAAAAACAAAACAATAATTCAAATATACAACAACACGAACAAGACAAGAAGTTCGATTATATCTAAATTAGTTACTTTGCAGCCATAGAAAAAAAAACTGTTTGCACACAAACGTAAAAACACAAAAATAGAACAGATTATATTTAGAAGTGTTATTGTGGTGTGGTGGTAGTGGAGATAAACCCCGAGTAGTAAGCGTAGCGGCGTCGGCGGCGGGGCGGTCGCGGGGCGATGAGGGCGCGCGGCGGGAGCGGGCGCGCGCGGCGCCGCCCGCCGGCCTGATGCTGTGGCTGAGCGCGGCCGAGCAGCGCCGCATCCACCACTTCTACCACGGTCAGTCCCTCGCTCCTCCCGCCGACCTGATGCTGTGGCTGAGCGCAGCCAAGCAGCGCCGCATCAACCACTTCTACCACGGTCAGTCCCTCGCTCCGCCCGCCGCCCTGATGCTGTGGCTGAGCGCAGCCAAGCAGCGCCGCATCAACCACTTCTACCACGGTCAGTCCCTTGTCGCTCCTGACCGCTCCGGGCACTGACGACGACTCCGCTCCTGGTCCCTCGCTCGGGCCTCACTCGGTACTACACAGCTGCTGACACTCTTGAAACGTATCGGATATCGTCACGGTACCTAGGTAAGTACAATTACGAAGTAAATGAAAGGCGATACCAGCAAGGTCAAAAAAATTTAAAAATCCTAACCCGGATAGTAATATATCGGATATCGGATCGGATCCCGATAAGATACTACATAGTTCGATCCGCATCGGTCTATGTTAGCTTTTAAAATAGCAAATTCGAATAAATAAATCGAATAGAGTATTTTTGAAAGGAAGGTATGGTGGCTGGTCTCACCTCATGCACAATGTCTTACGAAGTGGAATAGATTATCCGGGAGTACTTAGATTTGTTCTACTCTGCATTGAATCTGCATTTAGCTGTGTACTTTACGACATGGGATGATGACAAAATCCTACTTCCTATCCTACTATCCTATCCTATCCTATTAATATTATAAATGTGAATGTATGGATGTTTGTTGCTCAATCACGTCCTAACGTATGAACGGATCGGGCTGAAATTTGGAACACTGATCGATTATAGTCTGGAAGAGCACACAGGCTACTTTTTATCCCGGAAAAACAATGGGAACAACGGGAACGGGAAATTCGCGGGTAACACTGCGGGGCGCTGCTAGTTATTTATATTCGCACGATCTTGAACTTTAAATCTAACAACTATTCGAAACATGGTCGTAATGAAGATCGACATTTTTACAAACACGTTTAATAAGAAAATCATCGACAGAACCAGGGGAAAATACAAACAAATTAGCAGGTACAAAAATCTAAACAAACTAAACATTAAATTAAACTTTTGTGGTTTGTAACTTTTAGTAGCACTCAGTAGGTAGCAGCTGAACTGAACTAGCGATTGTTTTCAATTTGAAGTTCCTGACCATACTCTCTTGCAAGTAAGAATGTGTCCGGGTCTCCCCTACAGCCTACGAACACTCCTCCCCTACAGTCTGGAGTATCTTAGGGTTCGTAGGCTACAACAGAGTGGCTACAGAGGAATCACATTTCTAGAGATTTATCATCATTCATCCAATCATGAATTATAATATATGATACCAAAAAAGAATTGATTTTTCTAAATCTTTAATATTTTCTTGTCAAAGTGTTTGTACAGCTAGACTGATATTATTTTTTGTGTATGAGTAGATATTTATTTAGAATTCTCAAAATTTTGATTCTGGTAAGCTATTTGTATAAGCTTTTATTTTTATTTTTATTATTAGCATTAGACATAGTTATCACCCTTAATTTTCACCAACTCCCACATTATATTATTCTGAATATTAAAAATAATGAACGCGCAGTTGTGACATGAGATCACCAAATACAGTATCTAATCCGTCAAAATGCATCTGGCTCGTAGCGCCGGTGGCGCTGACGTAGAGCCTACGATTGCTGGCCACCGTAGCCGCTACGGCCGGAGCATCGAGAGCACGTCTGCTCTCTTTTTACGAAAACGTAATTTCGTAATAAACTCCCGACTTTCTTTCTCCGATTCTACTTCGATCCGTCGTTTTGTCCGTTTAAATCTTTTAAGCCTACTCTAATTAGAGTAAGCTTAGAACATTTCAATGTCAAACAATGTCTATCGGACGAAACGAAGTAGAACGAGAGCAGGAAAGTCGCGAGTTTATTTCGAAATTACGTTTTCGTAGAAAGAGAGTAGACGTCCTGGCCTGCGCTGGGCTAAAGTTTTTAGAAATCAAATCCAATCGAAATTTTAATTGGATTAGTGTAGGTGTTACTGGTACTGGAGAGGAAATGAAACCACGTCACTGTATAAACTGCTGACTATATTGATCTTAATTATACACAAGTGACGCGGGGCGAGAGACTGATCGCTCGACCGCTGTCTTGTTCTTATATACTAAATCTGACACGTACAAACGTGCCCCCACATACACCCTTTTCTTAAAAAAAAAAAAGGAGAAAAACATATCTATAACAATCCACAAAAAACATAATTACATCACATCTTGTTTACACTATAATATAACTATCACCTCGTTACAAGTTTCTTCCGCTTGCTAGGCACATTTTCATTCCGTGCTAACCTTGACATATTGACGTCGAACCGCTTTGCTCACTCAGCCACAGATCAGAAAATAGTTACTTCGTAACAGATGCATCACTGCCATACAAAAGTGCAAATACCTACACGATAATAACCTAAACTGTCGTATACTACTTACCTACTATTACTTGCAAGCAAAAATACACCTTAACACACCCACGTAGAGTTGTAAAAACCGTGACTTGTCGTCTGCTTACGTCACTGACCAAACGTGCTAGGGTTGTAAGAAATGGTGGAAGGTGGTAGTAGTGGTAGGACTCTTGGCAGAGTCCGGAGGGGAAGGACCACACCTTTGCCAGTTATTTTACCGCGAAGCAGTAATGTGCAAACATTACTGTGTTTTTTTTTAAACAAAGAGTGACGAGACGAGCAGGACATGTGCCTGATGGTAAGCAGCATGCCTGCCATATGCACAGTGACACGCAGCTATTGGAACATGAAGAGTCCAAATCATTACCTAGCATTGCACTGTGCTCGTCACCCAGAGGTCTAAGATGTTATATCTCTAAGCCCTGTAATTTCACTAGAAACATTGCTCTTCAAATCGGAACACATTAATGTTTGCACATTACTGCTTGGCGGTAGAAGAACTGACAAAGGTGTGATACTTCCCCAGGCGGACTCTGCTAAGAGTCCTACCACTACAGTATTCCATTAGACAAGCCCATTCATTTGATATAGAGGTAGGTTGTGAAGAAATATTTTGTCCTCCGTTTTGTAGAGGGGGCCATTTTGAATCTATATTAACCAAACATAGCTACCACCGCACAAAAATAAACCTTTTTAAAAAAATCGACGTCAAACTTATAACACCCTTTTTTGGTTGGGGGTTAAAAAATGATTCACAATTAGCTGAGCTATCACGAAACATACTTACATCCAATAAGAACCACCTCCTTCTTTGAATCCGGTTAAAAATTCTGTCGGTTTTTTAGGTAGGTATGTTTTATAGTAAACTAGCGGCATAGAATAGATAATACAGATAGAACGGACACTCCCCACCCCCCGCCAGTTTCAAGCTTCCTACCCCGCAAGAACGCGAGAAGCACTCAGCGACACGAGATAGATGACACGCACACATGCGTAAATGCGTTCGAACGACATATGCGAGATGTGTGAGTGTAGGTATGTCAACTGCACCGTCTGTATAGATTTTAGGCCGAGTGTCCGGGGTGTGCTAGCGGTCCGTTCCGGCTTCGCTCGGACATAACCTAGACACTGTCTGCAGCGCCATCTGCCGGGCTTATTTGTAAATTTAAACCATCTTCGAATACACACACAAAAAAAAACATTCAAATCGGTCTCGTCGTTTAGGAGTTCACTGTCAAATTATTAAATTACTAAAATGGCTATAAAAAAATAGGGGTTGGTGATAAAAGGGTAAAAATTTAGGGTTGTATGTATTTTTAACGCCACATTATAAAAAAATAAAAACAAAAAAAAAATGACCAAAAATTAAAAAAAATATGTTTGGGATGAACAACCCCTAACACTTAGGGGTATGAAAAATAGCTAGTAGCCGATTCTCAGACCTACTGAATATGCATATAAAATTTGGTAAAAATCAGTAAAGCCGTTTCGGAGGAGTAAGGAAACAAACACTGTGACACGAGAATTTTATATATAAGATTAATACTGGAGTATATTTTAGTTCTACAATGTTGTAGGTAGTTGTAAGTTGTTTTCATACCGTCGAATAAATGAACAAATTAGTATCATTCAGTATGTACATGAATATTCAAAAAAGTATGTCGTCATAAATTATATTAAACTTAATGAGACATAATAAAGATGGGATAAAAAGGTATTTTTGACAATATAATTTGTATGCATAATCTCTACTGTATCTATTCTGAACAGATATTATACAATACACATATTACACACTACTGTTTCTTTATTCTGTGCGATTGAAAACTACCAAAATTTGGCTCAAAAATAAATATTAACAATAAAAACAATTCCCTTGCTTCCTGTTTCGGCAATTTGAAATAAGATAAATGACTACTACATTATAGTGTCTTGCTATTGCAGCCATTCACAATATTACAATAATGCCGCGACATTATTTATGTGCGCACTCGGTGTTCGTTCGCACGTCAACTCGGGCAACCGGCCGGCGGCCTTGTGATTTTAGTACACCCGGGAGGACCCGAACGAGTAGGTATAAAGCTCGCGCCGTTTAGCCAGTGATGAGGGTGTGACTCAGCGCTCTAGATTGCACTAATGACTATTGATTTATATTTCCTATTACGTGACGCATATCACTTGCAATCCAATCTTTAAAATATACAGTAGGCTACAACAGAGTGGCTACAGAGGAATCACATTTCTAGAGATTTATCATCATTCATCCAATCATGAATTATAATATATGATACCAAAAAAGAATTGATTTTTCTAAATCTTTAATATTTTCTTGTCAAAGTGTTTGTACAGCTAGACTGATATTATTTTTTGTGTATGAGTAGATATTTATTTAGAATTCTCAAAATTTTGATTCTGGTAAGCTATTTGTATAAGCTTTTATTTTTATTTTTATTATTAGCATTAGACATAGTTATCACCCTTAATTTTCACCAACTCCCACATTATATTATTCTGAATATTAAAAATAATGAACGCGCAGTTGTGACATGAGATCACCAAATACAGTATCTAATCCGTCAAAATGCATCTGGCTCGTAGCGCCGGTGGCGCTGACGTAGAGCCTACGATTGCTGGCCACCGTAGCCGCTACGGCCGGAGCATCGAGAGCACGTCTGCTCTCTTTTTACGAAAACGTAATTTCGTAATAAACTCCCGACTTTCTTTCTCCGATTCTACTTCGATCCGTCGTTTTGTCCGTTTAAATCTTTTAAGCCTACTCTAATTAGAGTAAGCTTAGAACATTTCAATGTCAAACAATGTCTATCGGACGAAACGAAGTAGAACGAGAGCAGGAAAGTCGCGAGTTTATTTCGAAATTACGTTTTCGTAGAAAGAGAGTAGACGTCCTGGCCTGCGCTGGGCTAAAGTTTTTAGAAATCAAATCCAATCGAAATTTTAATTGGATTAGTGTAGGTGTTACTGGTACTGGAGAGGAAATGAAACCACGTCACTGTATAAACTGCTGACTATATTGATCTTAATTATACACAAGTGACGCGGGGCGAGAGACTGATCGCTCGACCGCTGTCTTGTTCTTATATACTAAATCTGACACGTACAAACGTGCCCCCACATACACCCTTTTCTTAAAAAAAAAAAAGGAGAAAAACATATCTATAACAATCCACAAAAAACATAATTACATCACATCTTGTTTACACTATAATATAACTATCACCTCGTTACAAGTTTCTTCCGCTTGCTAGGCACATTTTCATTCCGTGCTAACCTTGACATATTGACGTCGAACCGCTTTGCTCACTCAGCCACAGATCAGAAAATAGTTACTTCGTAACAGATGCATCACTGCCATACAAAAGTGCAAATACCTACACGATAATAACCTAAACTGTCGTATACTACTTACCTACTATTACTTGCAAGCAAAAATACACCTTAACACACCCACGTAGAGTTGTAAAAACCGTGACTTGTCGTCTGCTTACGTCACTGACCAAACGTGCTAGGGTTGTAAGAAATGGTGGAAGGTGGTAGTAGTGGTAGGACTCTTGGCAGAGTCCGGAGGGGAAGGACCACACCTTTGCCAGTTATTTTACCGCGAAGCAGTAATGTGCAAACATTACTGTGTTTTTTTTTAAACAAAGAGTGACGAGACGAGCAGGACATGTGCCTGATGGTAAGCAGCATGCCTGCCATATGCACAGTGACACGCAGCTATTGGAACATGAAGAGTCCAAATCATTACCTAGCATTGCACTGTGCTCGTCACCCAGAGGTCTAAGATGTTATATCTCTAAGCCCTGTAATTTCACTAGAAACATTG
Source organism: Ectropis crepuscularia (assembly GCA_963693475.1). Lineage (NCBI taxonomy): Eukaryota > Metazoa > Arthropoda > Insecta > Lepidoptera > Geometridae > Ectropis > Ectropis crepuscularia. The sequence continues at coordinate 493,601 of OY856342.1, read as the reverse complement.
CTCTTCAAATCGGAACACATTAATGTTTGCACATTACTGCTTGGCGGTAGAAGAACTGACAAAGGTGTGATACTTCCCCAGGCGGACTCTGCTAAGAGTCCTACCACTACAGTATTCCATTAGACAAGCCCATTCATTTGATATAGAGGTAGGTTGTGAAGAAATATTTTGTCCTCCGTTTTGTAGAGGGGGCCATTTTGAATCTATATTAACCAAACATAGCTACCACCGCACAAAAATAAACCTTTTTAAAAAAATCGACGTCAAACTTATAACACCCTTTTTTGGTTGGGGGTTAAAAAATGATTCACAATTAGCTGAGCTATCACGAAACATACTTACATCCAATAAGAACCACCTCCTTCTTTGAATCCGGTTAAAAATTCTGTCGGTTTTTTAGGTAGGTATGTTTTATAGTAAACTAGCGGCATAGAATAGATAATACAGATAGAACGGACACTCCCCACCCCCCGCCAGTTTCAAGCTTCCTACCCCGCAAGAACGCGAGAAGCACTCAGCGACACGAGATAGATGACACGCACACATGCGTAAATGCGTTCGAACGACATATGCGAGATGTGTGAGTGTAGGTATGTCAACTGCACCGTCTGTATAGATTTTAGGCCGAGTGTCCGGGGTGTGCTAGCGGTCCGTTCCGGCTTCGCTCGGACATAACCTAGACACTGTCTGCAGCGCCATCTGCCGGGCTTATTTGTAAATTTAAACCATCTTCGAATACACACACAAAAAAAAACATTCAAATCGGTCTCGTCGTTTAGGAGTTCACTGTCAAATTATTAAATTACTAAAATGGCTATAAAAAAATAGGGGTTGGTGATAAAAGGGTAAAAATTTAGGGTTGTATGTATTTTTAACGCCACATTATAAAAAAATAAAAACAAAAAAAAAATGACCAAAAATTAAAAAAAATATGTTTGGGGTGAACAACCCCTAACACTTAGGGGTATGAAAAATAGCTAGTAGCCGATTCTCAGACCTACTGAATATGCATATAAAATTTGGTAAAAATCAGTAAAGCCGTTTCGGAGGAGTAAGGAAACAAACACTGTGACACGAGAATTTTATATATAAGATTAATACTGGAGTATATTTTAGTTCTACAATGTTGTAGGTAGTTGTAAGTTGTTTTCATACCGTCGAATAAATGAACAAATTAGTATCATTCAGTATGTACATGAATATTCAAAAAAGTATGTCGTCATAAATTATATTAAACTTAATGAGACATAATAAAGATGGGATAAAAAGGTATTTTTGACAATATAATTTGTATGCATAATCTCTACTGTATCTATTCTGAACAGATATTATACAATACACATATTACACACTACTGTTTCTTTATTCTGTGCGATTGAAAACTACCAAAATTTGGCTCAAAAATAAATATTAACAATAAAAACAATTCCCTTGCTTCCTGTTTCGGCAATTTGAAATAAGATAAATGACTACTACATTATAGTGTCTTGCTATTGCAGCCATTCACAATATTACAATAATGCCGCGACATTATTTATGTGCGCACTCGGTGTTCGTTCGCACGTCAACTCGGGCAACCGGCCGGCGGCCTTGTGATTTTAGTACACCCGGGAGGACCCGAACGAGTAGGTATAAAGCTCGCGCCGTTTAGCCAGTGATGAGGGTGTGACTCAGCGCTCTAGATTGCACTAATGACTATTGATTTATATTTCCTATTACGTGACGCATATCACTTGCAATCCAATCTTTAAAATATACAATACCCGAATAAATCGCCAGAAGTTCCTTGTCGTATACACAGTACTTTTTCTGGGATTCCGTGGGCTTCTTTGCAAAAATAATCGAGGGTTCTCCAAAGACCCTTTTCCTTCTGTGCAATACCGCGCCTATACTAATGTCTGACGCGTCTGTCATAAGAGTGAACCTTGCCCCTGGACCCGGGTCCTATAACTTGGCAGCATTTTGTAAGCTTTCCTTACTTTTCAACGCTCTAATTGCCTCTTTAGTAGCCCATATTGTCTCTTTTCTTTGCACATTGTCTGTCAATATCTATCAAAAGTTCTTTGTACTCTTGCAGCGTTTGGTATGTATGCTCTATAAACATTTTACATACCCAAAAAACCTGCGTAACTACTCTTCTGTCTCCGGTTTGAGATAGTCCTGAATAACCTTGACTTTGTCAGGCAAAGGACTTATTCCATTTTCCGAGACTTCGTAACATAAAAAAAATCTATTTTCCTTATCTCAACATACATTTACCTATTTCAACTTTAACAACATTTACCCATTTAATATATCCGTAAACGCTCGAATAACCTACGCAAATGCTCTTTATGCCAGGTTGTGTTTTTCGAGCCAATTTGTTATGTCATCTAAGTAACCAAACAAAACTGATTGCTCAGCATTATTACTACTACTACCGCTGTCATTGACACCAATATTCATTTGTTCTATGTCAGCTAAAACGTTCGTGTTTATAAATCTTTGCATCGTCTGCGGTCTGCGCTCCATTGCATAACCCAAAGGTCAATCTCGTAATTTAGAAAATACCAAACGCGTAATAATTGCTGTTTTTCTATATCCTCTGTACTATTTTTCTACTGCCAGCTTAAAATTCCTTGAACAATCGGCTCCAATTATCGGCTGTTTAACATCGCATAGCAATTTTCTTAAACCGGAAATGGAATCTGCACAGCCACTCTGGATCACCTGGTGCCCTTTTCTTCCGCGAACCCGTCCTATTTTCGCTCCATCTTTGGCGGCTTCTGCTTCTTCCGCGTTCTTGGCCTTGAACCTTACTGCGTAGTGAAGCTACTTCTAACTCCAGCTTCCTGATCTGCTTGACTAGCTCCGTGAGAGGTAAATGGGGTACCTGTTCGTTACTCCCGGACACAGCAGCGATGTCGTAGCATGTGGTGTTCTCTATAATTTTGTTCTTGTTGCTAAGTTCTTGTCGCGCAGCACTATCCTCATAGACCTGCAGCAGTCGGTCCTTCAGCGCCGTATACTTGTTGTTCACCGGCGTCTGGAATGAGTCTCTCCCCAATTTTGATATAACCATGTTGAACTTTCCTCCATCCCTTTGTTACTGCGATGCCATCACTGCTTCAAACTGGGCCAACCATAACCGCGGCATGTCAACCCAAAAATCCGGAAGTCTAGTTGACACACCTATAGCGGCCAGGGCACAATCAGCGGAATTCGTTCGCTCGTCTTTCATGCCCTGCTGACCCACTTGCCCACTTACTGGTGCAGCGTGCGGAAACATTGTTCAAAAACAATTTACTAACGCAGTAACACCAAATAAAATTCTTCTGAATCTTCAATTTAACTCACTGTTCGATCGTCGGGGTCACCACTGTAACCACCACTGAATCACGTCGGGCTGGATCACGTCGGGGTCACCACTGTAGGTGTTACTGGTACTGGAGAGGAAATGAAACCACGTCACTGTATAAACTGCTGACTATATTGATCTTAATTATACACAAGTGACGCGGGTCGAGAGACTAATCGCTCGACCGCTGTCTTGTTCTTATATACTAAATCTGACACGTACAAACGTGCCCCCACATTAGTATTGTGGCTGACGCCCTTAGACAAAGAATAAGTTTATAGATCAGGGTTTTCCGCACGCTTCCTTTGTACCAATCGTAAGCAGATGAGGTGTATGTGAGCTATGGCGACATAGTGATGTGCCGCGACAAAAGTGTAACACTTTCACAAGAGCGACGAGACAAGGACAATCAGACTCGTGCGTTCGGTGTAAAGCGTTTGTTTGACACCCCATTGCTATTGTTATCTCTTTCTCAAAACAAATTTGACTAGGCGGTTGTGTATTTAACAGACAATTCAAATACTTGAGTGTGTTGTTGACGTTGCGTCGGCGTAATTATAGTCATAAAACTGAATGGAAGCCAGAAATGAAAAGTAGAAGACTTTAATAATCCGGCAATTTTTTATTCTCATCAAATAAACTATGCCTAAAAAAACATATTGTATTGCCAAATGTATCGCATGTCTCTCCAAGTATAGTTTTATTTTTATTTTGTATTATAAAGAGTGATAAGACGAGCAGGACAAGTGCCTACTTGTCCTGCTCGATAAGCATAACCACACAGTGATACACAGCTATTGGAACACGAAGAGTCTATCTAAATCATTACCTAGCACTACACTGCGCTCGTCACCCAGAGATATAAGATGATCCATCTTTATGCCCTGTAATTTATCTGGAAACATTGCTCTTCAAACCGGAACAGTGTTGTTTGCACATTACTCTGTATGAGCGAACATTAAAACTTTTGAAATATGTTGTATCATGGTATCTTAGTATCTTACCTGGAAATAACAGTAAAGGTTGTTGTACGTGTTGTTTGCAGACGGGTACGCGGCGGCGGCGGCGGGGCTCGGCGGGGCGGTGCGGGGCGGCGCGGGGGGCGCGGGCGGGCAGGTGCAGCTGTGGCAGTTCCTGCTGGAGGAGCTGGCGGCCGGCGCGCCCGGGATCTGCTGGGAGGTACGAACGTACACCGGTCACCGCTGACCACCGACCACTGACCGCTGACCACCGACTACTCACCACCGACTACTGACCACTGACCACCGACTACTGACCACTGACCACCGACTACTGACCACTGACCACCGACTACTGACCACTGACCACCGACTACTGACCACTGACCACCGACTACTGACCACTGACCACCGACTACTGACCACTGACCACCGACTACTGACCACTGACCACCGACTACTGACCACTGACCACCGACTACTGACCACTGACCACCGACTACTGACCACTGACCACCGACTACTGACCACTGACCACCGACTACTGACCACTGACCACCGACTACTGACCACTGACCACCGACTACTGACCACTGACCACCGACTACTGACCACTGACCACCGACTACTGACCACTGACCACCGACTACTGACCACTGACCACCGACTACTGACCACTGACCATCGACTACTGACCACTGACCGCTGACCACTTACCACCTGTACCACTGTATTTTAAATCTCAACCTCGCGTAATTTGACAATGACATGAATATTTGACTTACTTATTATTTTTTATTTTCAATTAATTTGACATTGTTTAATATCTATCGTTTTGAAGTGAAAACTTCTTTTGGCGCGCCTAGACAGATTTTTCGTGGGCTGTGAAATGAATTCTACCGCCACGCTCGGATACGATAAGAAATCTTCGGGTAAACTCGGGACCATAGTCATTGGCTATCTAAATGCGTCAGCCAATGGGAAATGCTAAAAAGGCGTGGCCTGCCCATCATGGCATAGCCATCTAGAAATGCGTTAGCCAATGGAAAATGCTGGTGCATTTCTAGATGGTCATGCCATGATGATCAGGCCCTACCCTCCGGTTACACCCGTGTAGTTTGCAAAGTAAGCTATCAAATTCTGAGTTATAAGTTTTTAATTCTATCGGCAGTTTCTAAGACTGCAAATTTTTTTTGTAACAATTTGATATTGTTCAAAACATTTGTTTGGATGCCTCTCACGAGGAAAACGTAATAAACATGATTGTACGAATAACATCTAATTTATTTACATATATATTATTATTTACATTACTTTATACCCTTCATCATCCTACATAGGTTTCCTGGTGGTTCATTTACTACGTAAATTTTGATCACGGGGTAGTCTAATCTATCTATGTTCCAATTTTCAACCTAATCCATTCAAATGTCACAACGTGATTGACCAAATAACATTCAAACTTTTGCATTTATGATATGAATAGGGTGCCAAATTTCGGTTGTTTAGATATTTATTGCTGAATCATGTCGTAACGACTGAACGGGGAACAGAGTTACATTCTAGTGTCGGATAGTACATAGGTTACACTTTATCACGGGAAAATGACGAGAACGGGAACTATCCGGGTAAAACCACGGGTCGCTGCTAGTTTTAACTCAGAATATGTGTTAGATTTTTTTTTTTTTTTTTTTTAAATAGGGCAGAGCCTTTATTAACAAAACTAAAATACAATGAGAACTACACTACGCTACATACCTAACAACTACTTACACTAAGCAGTAAGCACACCTGAATTATCCATAGACCAATGAAGGTCTACAGATAATCAAGATGTTCAAGCCCACTACCAATCGGAAGCGTACCCAGCATGCTGGCGGCATTACCACGCTGAATGGCAATGCTTATGCGTTGGGCCAAATAAACGCCAGCATTTTGGTCACGCGTCGCATCGACCAAGCGTTCGGAAAGGCTTTTGAAGATGAGGTGAGCTCCCGGCCCCCACGGACCCAATGTCTCAACCCCAAAGGGCTCAAATATGTAACCTCTTCCGAGGGTTGCATATTTGCGCCGTTTGAGTCGCTCAGCTGAATTAGCCGCTGCACCAGCCTTACAATGCGTCTCTGGAAGATGTGATGGTGCCAGAGTATCGACACAAGTTGCGTCCCACACTAGGGGCCGACCCAACTTCCAAGGCACAACAGTCATGCCGTCAGGTCTTTTGCCATCGTCACGCGCAAGCCCACTCGGTTCGAGTATGGCTGGGACATTGGCGGTGGAAAAAGCTCGGCGTATGATGTCGTTCAGGCTGGCGTGGCGGCCAATACGACCTGCGCTTTTCGAGCAAGAGAGACCGTGGTGACCGAGTTGGTCGACGGCAGTACCACAATGGCAGCGATGGGCTTCATAGCACCTCGCACCCAAGCGCAAGCTAACAGCTAGACGAAATGCAGTTGGATCTAATAGGCTACCGGTATTGAAAGATGCCGAGGGGTGTAAGGGGGAAGCGTATATCATCCAGTTTCCTCAAATGTCAACCTCTCCTGCACGTGGTGCACCCTGCTACCAACTAACGAGGCTCTGACGGCCGAACCAATGGCGGTATATCCATTTAAAAGCCAGTCCTAAATTGACCAGGCCAGTGACGGGCAGCGGCGTCACTGGTGCAAAGGGCTGGCCCCGCGGTCACCAACCCGCCTGCCAAGCGTGGTGACTATGGCAAACACCCCCCCTTATGAAAGACACAAATAAGAAACGGCCCCTAGTCCCCGGCGGCTCCGCTATTCCAGGCACTGGTGGCAGCCTTGGTTCCGGCAGAGCATGGGGTGCAAAGAATCTCCGGCAGATGCCCCGCCACCAAACCACACGACTCGACCTGGCAACTTATAATGCACGGACGCTGAGGGCTGACGAAAAGATTGTGGAGTTGGAAGAAGAAGTGGACAAGTTGCGCTGGGATATTATAGGGTTATCCGAAGTCCGAAGACAGGGCGAGGGCAGGATAACCCTCGATTCCGGCAACTTGTTCTACTACCGGGAGGGAGATCAACAATCCCAAGGGGGTGTCGGGTTTATCGTCCGCAAGTCTCTTGTTAACAACGTGATAATGATCGAGAGTGTGTCGAACAGGGTTGTATACCTTGTACTTAAAATTACCGACCGATACTCATTGAAGGTAATACAGGTATACGCACCGACCTCGACACATCCCGACGAAGAGGTTGAGGCCATGTATGAGGACATCTCCAAAGCTATACATGTCTCGCCAACACATTTCACAGTTGTGATGGGAGACTTGAACGCGAAACTGGGGAAACGTAGCGGTGATGAGTTGAGAGTAGGGCAATTCGGATATGGGCAGCGGAACCCAAGAGGGCAACGTCTAGCTGATTTCTTGGAAAGGGAGAGCCTCTTTATGATGAACTCCTTTTTCAAGAAACAGCCACAACGAAAATGGACATGGATTAGCCCAGATGGTTCCACAAAAAATGAAATCGACTTCATTATGACGACTAAACGGCAAATATTCAGCGATGTCTCTGTGATCAGTAAGGTCAAAACCGGCAGCGATCACCGTATGGTAAGAGGCACGCTGAATCTAAACATTAAGTTCGAAAGGTCACGTCTAATGAAGTCCACGCTCCGACCAAGTTCTGCTCAAATTGAGAATCCCGATAACTTTCAACTCGAACTTCAAAACCGCTTCGAGTCCCTAAATGAGTGCGTAACGGCGGATGAAATTAATGACAGGCTAGTGGAAACTGTTCACGCGGTTGGCAGAAAATTCTACAAGAGCCGACGCCAAAATAGAACACAAAAACTCTCCGATCATACTCTGAATCTCATGGCGGTTAGGCGAGGTATGCGGTTGCAGTCTTCGGTAGACATGACGGTCTACAGACGGCTCAATAGACAGATTTCTACTTGTGTGCGACGCGACATACGCTGCTACAATACTATGAGTATTGAAGAAGCGATTAAGCGGAACAAAGGCTCGAAAGTGTTCGCAAGAAATCTGTCTCTTGGGCAAAGTCAATTGACCAAATTGAAAACCGATGATGGCAACGTCACCTCGTCGAAGCCCGAAATTTTAGAGGAGATCGAGAAGTTCTATGAACAGTTATACACCTCTGCGCAAGCACAACCTGTCGTTAATATGGCTAAAGACCCCAGAGCCAAGCTGACCCGACACTTTACCGAAGATATCCCGGAAGTCAGCCTGTACGAGATTAGGATGGCCCTCAAGCAACTTAAAAACAACAAGGCACCTGGCGACGACGGAATTACGACTGAGCTTCTGAGAGCGGGTGGAAAACCGGTACTTAAAGTCCTCCAGAAGCTGTTCGACTCCGTCATACTTGACGGTAATACGCCAGAAGCGTGGAGCAGAAGTGTGGTGGTGCTCTTCTTCAAAAAAGGTGACAACACTTTGTTGAAGAATTACAGACCCATCTCACTTCTGAGCCACGTTTATAAGTTGTTTTCGAGGGTAATCACGAATCGTCTCGCACGCAGGTTTGACGACTTCCAGCCACCCGAACAAGCCGGTTTCCGAAAAGGCTATAGTACCATAGACCACATCCATACGCTTCGGCAGATTATACAGAAAACCGAGGAGTATAATCGGCCACTATGTATAGCGTATGTGGACTATGAGAAAGCCTTCGATTCCATCGAGACCTGGGCAGTGCTTCAGTCTCTCCAGCGATGCCGCATGGACTATCGCTATATCGAAGTGTTGAAGTGTATTTACAGCAAAGCCACAATGTCTGTTCGATTACAGGACCAGTGCACAAAACATATCCAGCTACAGAAAGGCGTGAGGCAGGGAGATGTTATATCTCCGAAACTGTTCACTGCCGCGCTGGAAGATGTTTTCAAGTTACTGGACTGGAACGGACATGGCATCAATATCAACGGCGAATGTATCACTCACCTTCGGTTTGCCGACGACATAGTCATTGTGGCGGAGTCGCTGGAGGACCTCGGTGCTATGCTCAGAGACCTCAGTAGAGTATCCCAACAGGTAGGTTTGAGGATGAATATGGACAAGACGAAGGTCATGTCAAATGTTCATGTCTCACCTGTACCGGTTATTGTTGGGAATACCACACTCGAAGTTGTTGACGAATACGTCTACCTGGGTCAAAAGATCCAATTAGGTAGATCCAACTTCGACAAAGAGGTCCAGCGAAGGATCCAACTCGGATGGGCAGCGTTCGGGAAACTACGGCACATCTTGGAGTCCAAAATACCCCAATGCTTGAAGACGAAAGTCTTCAATCAGTGCGTGTTGCCAGTGATGACTTACGGAACTGAGACGTGGTCCTTAACTGTGGGCCTCATAACAAAGCTCAAAGTCACACAGCGAGCTATGGAGAGAGCGATGCTCGGAGTCTCTTTGCGCGACAGAATCCGGAATGAGGATATTCGCAAAAGAACGAAAGTAACCGACATAGCTCGAAGAGTAGCTAAGCTGAAGTGGCAATGGGCAGGCCACATCGCTCGAAGAACTGCCAACCGATGGGGAAGAAAGGTTCTCGAGTGGCGACCACGAACCGGAAGACGCAGTGTTGGACGGCCTCCCACTAGATGGACAGAAGACCTCACAAAGGTCGCTGGAAACCGCTGGTTGCAGGTTGCGCAGGACCGTTCGTTGTGGAAATCTAGGGGGGAGGCCTATGTCCAACAGTGGACGTCTTGCGGCTGATGAATGAATGAATGAATGAATTGAAAGATGGCAAAGCTTGTAACCAAAGGCCCGATTCCGACACAGACACAGCAAGGATACGAGCACGATCCGCGATACTAGGACACGTATCGAGAAGAGAGTTCCGTGCTAGATCGCAGATCGGTCGATCCCACTGTCTCTGAGATGACAGACATCTGGGGAAATCGTTGTTTGGACAAGCCAGCCTCCAAGCATTCTTAGCCTCGCACAAATTAGCTACTACTACATCAGAATATTCCGAATGGCCTAAAGAGGGTGCGAGAATTTTGTCTATTAGATTTTGAGTACTATGAACTGAGGACAAGAATGCCGGTAAAGCTACACTTGAAATTTGGCGGACCCCTAGGCCTCCCAACCGTATGGGTAGTGAGGCTTGTGACCAGGCCCTCCCACTCAGATCCACATTCAACACCGATATTAGAGATTCCTTTACGACATTGTCTAAGCTCCCAAGGAGCTCACCATGTTTCCACAGTGGACTACACCGTAAAGCGTACATAAATTTCGGAACAAATAAACATTGCCGAATAATTGTAAACGCCATATGGGCGTTTACTTTGAGTAGCCTATCGGAGGCTCTCGTGAAATTTTGAATTTTTTCTTCGACAAAAGATGGTAACGACTCTTCTAAAATCGGTGAGCCCAGGAGGCGCAGGGAACATTTGTCAACTGATTTGATGTTGGGGGCCAGATCATTAAATTTCTGTATTATCGAATCTTTATCTGGACATGTGTCGCAAACGAAAAGTTCGCATTTTGAAAAATTTAGTTCTAAACCAATCAGACGAAAACCGTCTATGAGTTTTTGTAAATCAGTTAGAACAGTATTCACATCGCCCCCCAAAGTTCCGTCGTCCAAGTACCAAACGTTTAGTTTGGACTGGAGACGTTGAATGATAGGGTGAATGGCCAAGGCGAAGGTCGCAGGGCCGAAGGGATCACCTTGTTGACAGCCGACGGAGGATAACATATGATTGTTTTGATAAGTCAATTTTGTGGGCTCGCCATAACATTGCCAAAGAAAATTGTACAGGTCAGGAATTTTATCCTTCACTTGGGCCAACAAGGCTCCTCGATCAACCGAATTAAAGGCGTTTTTGACGTCCACCTTTAACAGCACCTCTCCCCAATTTTGGTAAAGGAAGGTCCGGACAGAATGAACGGCAGCCTCACATCCACCCCGCGAACCAAAACCGAGTTGTATTGGTTGGAAAATGGAGCTCAAAAGAGCAACCTTTTTCCTACAACCCACCTTGGCAGCAAGGCGACGATATGTGGTGCCGACAGCAATTGGTCTGATCCCACCATCTTTTTTGGAAAGTGCGCACAAATTGGCGCCGTACAAAACTTCGACAATGTCACTACTGACTCGACCAGATAACATGAGGTTAACTAAAGAGGTTAGATCTCTCAAGAGGGACTCTGCCACCTCACCAGAGCTAAAAGATAGAAGATCTTTTAGATGTTGAGGTGTCAGGCCGTCTAGGCCTCCAGCTGAGCCACTCAAGAAAGATGTAATCGCAGCCGAAACCTCTTGCGATGTGGCCTCAATAGTGACGTTATCTGATTGTGGTGGAACAGGGAGGTGGAGATTAGCTGTTGCGGGTGGATGTTTGTCACGAAGTGACTGAATGGTGTGTGGTGTGTTCGGCGCAATGGTGTCACTGGAAAACAAAATACGTGCAGCGCCTTTGATGTCGCCATCGCTAATTTTGTTCTCTACAATCTTAATTATAGCCGAATCATCACTACTTTTAGAATTTTGGTTATTCCGCTGCTTAGGCGGAATAAAACTACTCAAATCTAAAGGGTTTTCCACGGAAGCAGTGTACTTTACGCAGTTCTCCTTTACCCTAGTGGTAAGGGACTTTTTGTTCGACGGTTCTAAAGGTACATAAAGCACACTGTATGGGAAACTCAGTAAATGTTCCCAGGCATCTTTCGAATTTTGCGAAAGAACACTTTTGATAACTAATGATAAACTTTGAGCCACCAAAACACGAGCACCATGCGGGATGCGCTTAAGGACCGGAAATGAATTTTTGAGTGAGCTCAACACTTCCCAAAAAGGTTGGGAAGGCGTAGCAGCGCTCACGGAACTGCCACTTGTGGTCGGCTGACCCGTAATCGGAGCCGAAAGCGGAATTTGTAATTTGTTGTGGGATTTAGCCCGGTGAATTTTGACCCCTTTTTGGTGGGTTCCCAACGAGTCACACCAAACGAGTCACACTGTGACTCGTTGGGAATTTTTTTTCCCAACGAGTCACACTGTTACTCGTTGCAACTTTCTCTACTAGTTTACATTCCCATCGAGTCACACTGTTACGCTGGTGTGACTCGTTGGGAAAAAAATTCCCAACGAGTCACAGTGTGACTCGTTGGGTAAAAAGAACCCAAATATGATGCACTTGTTGCACATTTTGAAGCAAGACGCTTCATTACATTATTTTAAAAATGACATAAAACAGGCAAATGCAATAAAAAGTAAAAGAGCCAACTAAATTATTTTAAAGGACGAACTTATCCAGAAAGTTAAGAAGAAGCCCAGCTGGAATTAATTCAAGGTGCAGTAACAGTGGGACATGTTTTAGAAATTTTGCGAAATTAGGTAAAAGGCTATTATGATACTTATTAAATTTTATAAATTAAGTAGGTACCTAAGTTTGATTGTGATGCAAAGTGAGTGAAGTTAACCATAGGTGAATTTTGTATCCCATTAGCTCTGAAGTGGCGCACCATGCTATATGACTGGTCTCCTGCCTTTGCTATACCTGTGGTGAGGCGATATGTACAGCAAGGCACATAGTGGTGGGATGCAAGGTGCTCCTTAATAGGGGTCATTACTCACAGCGCCATGACAGAGTACTTGAAATCATACGTGAAGCCGTAAGCACAGAATAAATATTAGTACAGAAGCCACACTTACCAAAAACAATTATATAAATAGCGACTCTTGCTGGGACACAACAAAGTTCAATTCAGCTCCCAATACCTGTCGCGATTTTCAAATAAACATTTGCGCTCTTTCTAACGCGTAACTCTGTCCCTGTCTAGCGCGGAGGGTTTACGACATATCTAATAACAATATGCGCGGGAAACGTTTTGCGCGAGCGCTCAGCCGTGCATCCGACAACCGACTGTCACTTGTTTCCAGCGCTTCTACCGCCTAACGAATAACGCTTTGACGCCTTGGCATTGCCGTCTCTTTTATTTCAAGCGAGAAGAAAAGAGACAGCAATATCAAAGCGTCAAAGCGGTTTTCGTTAGGCGGTAGACACCCTGGAAGGAACGGTCTAGCGGTAGGTTAAAACCGCGCGACCTTGAGCGAGTGAGGGTGCACTGCCGTAAGCCTTTCGGTAGCTAGAGCCCAAAAGGGATTGACGACAAACAAAAGACAAATTAACTTTGTAAAAGAGGGCTCAACTACAAACTCCAAGAACAAGCCTTACTCAATCCTGGGTTCAGCACCTGATTGGACTATTTTAATGGACACGTATTAAAAGCACTACAAAATCCCAGAGGATGTGGGTGTTTCGTCATCCAGACCGGACATTTTCCTTTTTGCTAGGGCTACGAAACGAATAGTCCTTGTAGAACTTACCGTACCGTGGGAAACTAATATACCTAAAGACCACGCGATGAAACGAAATAAGTATTACGAACTTCAAAACGAATTAACAAAAAATGGCTATGTAGTTAATTTATACGCTGTAGAAGTAGGAGCGAGATTTTGCTGGTATACCAGCAAAATCTCGCTCTATAACCTGCTTAAAGACCTTGGCTTGTCCAGAAGTGCAGTAAGTTCTATACTAGAACGAGTATCTAAAACTGCACTAGTAGGATCATATCGGATTTAGCTGGGCAGGGAGAGAAGTACGAGTAGTGAAGGTGAATGTTGACGTACGTCACCAAAAGGGGCCCCTTTTAAACCTACGCCTGAGTCACAAGTCTTGGGGTCTATTCGAAATTTCTCTCTCTGCACACGATGGACCCGGCACCCGCACAGTGAATCCATGGAATGCTAAGAAGTTCGTCTCTCTATGTTTTAAAAACAGTAACTCAGTTGATTGTGATCATTATTAGGCCTCAGAAGTTTAGTTTCTACCTTTGTTGATTGTGATAAATATGTAGTCTTTAAAATATAGTACCAAAGTTGTAAGTGATAATTATTAAGTCTCAGACGTTTAGTGACTGAAATGATTGTGATATTTATTTTGTCTCAGATATGTATTATAGGCCGAACAATACAAGTTCGAGGATAGGAAGTTAGTTACAATATTATGTGAGTTTCAGCCAAGATTGGGCATTGCGCAGTTGTATAATTCGACCGAAGTTAATTATTATACTACACATATTTTTCATGATTTACATATTCTAAAACCGATGTTGTTTTTTTTTCCAAACAATGAATTATTACTGCGACAAAACATTTAAAATCGTAGACATCACCAAGTAGTAGCTTGATTGTAATATATATCTTATTCTTTTGTTTAATCTCTAGTTGTATTTACGTTGCTTTTATGACAATCATTTGATTACTGTCGAGCTTTGAGACAAGAAGTGTGTGTGTACTTATATACGCACGTAAAAAGTTAATACTTCTTTTTATTCCTCGTGTGAAAAAATCTAACTTCAATTATAGAAATATATTATCTTCAACGCAAAGAAGTATTAACTTGAAGTTAGGTCCAATGTTTACTAGCCAACTACGGGGAATCAGTTTTTCGTGACAGTGTTTGCGCGTATCGTAAAAAATATTCTCATCATTTTACACTTACCAAAAGAAGTACAATTTCAAAAAATAGTCGATTCATCACGTTACTCGTTTCCATTTGTGTACAAATTGAAGGCAAAAACGATCTAAAAGTTTTAAATTGTAAATCGTAAAAGCAGAAAAACTATTAAGAAAATAAGTACGTCGAGAAAGACTTTGTGAATTTTTATTGTTAAAAAAATTGTTTGGTTTTGTTATTTTAAAAGAATACATGTGACTCATAACTCATTTTTCATTTATTTTACCAATTTCAATATGATCACTTCTCCCGCATGATAAAGTCCCAACCAGTCACACTGTGACTCGATGGGACTTTTTTTCCCAACCAGTCACACTGTGACTCGTTGCAACTTTTTTTACTAGTTTATATTCCCATCGAGTCACAGTGTGACTCGTTTGGTGTTACTCGTTGGGAACCCACCCCCTTTTTGGCCTCTAAAATAACGGGAACATAGCTCACACTGTACCTTGGATTCCAGAGACACCAGATTAGTCAACGCATTGCATCCAACCGGGGTGCAAGATGCCATACTATAGCTAAAACTAAAAATAAATAAAATTATCTTAGTATCTCTAAGACGGCCGCAAGACAGCGAGACGTCAGGCGATGACGTTGCCTGAGCGCGCAGGCTCGCCGGATGGCGTCGTCATGGAAACAGAAAAACACAACTAAGCGGTAATCTGTCAAAATATATGGAAATTATAAGCGCTATGAAAAACTAATATCTGGTCTATCCCCAGCTCTACAAACAATACCTTGCAAAAATCCCTAAGTATACTTGCGGCTGGTACAAAGAAACCAGCTCAAAAACGAAGAATAGCTGAAAAAAATATTTGCCGAAAATTTGCCAACTTGCGTTGACAAGTTCTTTTTTTTTTTTTTTGGAGACAATTACATAATGTCGAGTGCCTGTCACGGCCTGTGCGGCCTCGGCGCGGACTTGTAGCTTATTAACACTAAATACACTCAGTATACTCAAGTCTTGTTTTAGATGATGTGTGATTACTGACACAGCGAGTGTAGAGAATAGAGTATAGCGAGTAGAGCATGGAGTAATGTAATGCCAAACATTTCAATTCTAACATGAATGACATTATGTAATTGTACGGGCGCCAGTTCTGCGTCTCGTGTCGCGGTCTCGGCGTGAACTGACGCCCATACAATCATATAATGGCAAGTGCCTGTCGCGGTCTCCTGTCGCGGTCTCAGCGCGAACTTGATCCTTTAGCATAAAGGTACCTACGTTTGACACTTAACGAGTATAATAATAGTGTGACAGATATGAAGTGGTAAGGCCTACAGATGTCCAGCAGTGGCTGACTGTGTCCTGATGAATGATGTAGATGTGTGTCATGTGCCCCGCAGGGCCCGCCATCGGAGGGGGAGTTCCGGCTGGCGGACCCCGACGAGGTGGCCCGGCGCTGGGGCCGGCGCAAGCAGAAGCCCAACATGAACTACGACAAGCTGTCGCGCGCGCTGCGCTACTACTACGACAAGAACATCATGACCAAGGTACGACCCGCACATTAATACTATTCATTTCCTCCAGTCAAACATTTTTGTCTGAAATAGTGTTATTTTGCAATTGCGCGTTAGATAGTACACTTCTGCGTATCCCAATGTATGCCAAAAATGGTCGTACCTTTTCATTTCACTTTCCAATAGAGTTGCGTGTTGCGTCCCCAGTAGTGGACTGAACAAACAGCAAAAAAGTCTTGTCTATTTTTTATCAGTTTTAATTTAAGGAATGATTGGATTGTATCTAAATGAAGTAATGTCACGCCTTGGCTTCTGAAGCTGCGATGCTTTCCCATACCCTTGGGTCAGCACCGCAGACTTAAGGCTGGACAATTGGCATGTGAGCTAGTCAGTCCCGTCCGTCCCCAACCTCTGACCTGTGCGGTCATTTTTACCAGGGTGTTATGTGTTACCCCAAATCATTTTAATATACTGGTATTACAAGTTAAATTCTAATTTTGTAATCTAGTCTTTTTTATAACACCTCTAAGTCGCCACCTTTGTTTGTTTCCAGGTGCACGGCAAGCGGTACGCGTACCGGTTCAGCTGGGGCGGGCTGACGGCGGCGTGCCAGGCGCAGGCGCCGGACGCGCCGCCCTACTGGCACTACCTGCAGCCGCCGGTGCCGCCCGCGCACCCTGCACCAGGGCAGCTCCTCGACCGACCCTCGCAGCCTCCACCACCGCCACAGCCACAGCCGCCCTCGCAGTAAACCCCCGGTCTATCACCACTACCGCCGGGAGCATCAGAAGACAGGAACAACGAATCCTGTCACCTGAGATACAAAATGTATAGCAGTACTACTAGGACCCGTAAGAATCAGTAGTGTGAAGGCATTGTCGACGAGGCGTTATGTGTAGTGCTGCCGGTAGTCGCGGCTATACCTGGAATCTACTTCTGATATTTGGAACTCTCGGATTATCCCCAATATTGTCCTGGGTGTGGTCCGACCTGTTGGAAAACAAATTATTTAGATTGTACAGTGACGACCCGACATAACGGACCGTACTAATGGAGCCCTTGAAGTTGGCACTGAATTAAGCGTATATATATATGTGCGTAGTGATTCTGAGCCCAGTATCGTACCAGTATATATCTCGACACGGAATCAAACCTCTCGTCTTATCCGTTTAGAATGACAGAGACGATTGTTATTCCGAATTTGAGTCGTTTGGATTGCGCTAGAATCAGTTCCAAGAACATATTTCGTCCTTCTCAGTTTGAATGGCTGCCGTAGCGTGGGTTGGGTAGATTGGAAACTTTCAGAAGACGAACGTGAAGTTTCTTATTGTGACTATGGCCGAAACGTTGGAGATAGTTAAGAGTCTTTTCAGCATATTTCAACAACTGATGTAAGTGCCTAATAAATGAATAACTTTCACAGGGTGATCCTATTGAGTCTAACTCCATTGAGTCAGGACCGAGACAGGTTGCCTAGTAAAAGAGGTCTATACCCAGTGTGGGGAAAAGAAGGCTGTGGATGATGATGAAATTTTATAATGTTATTTATTCTGTAATCATCATTTGCACGAAACATAACTGTTATTTGCGTACCTAATCGTAGGTATATGTACTTTGAAAAGACTCATTGGACTTAAATCACTGCGCAATAGATGTTTTGAACAACTAAAGTACATATTTTACTAAATATTTCAATTTCCAGTGAATTTTGGCAATCATTAGAAATTAGAATAATAATATAAAGTCGACAGTGTTAACCGCATTAGACTAGAGATGCGCACGTAACTTACTGCTCGTAAATAAGTACTTTAATTATTATTATTTTGAAATCACTCGTACGAGTTATCATTGTTATCGAATTTAAATTAAGTTCGTGCACGTTAAAATTGTTGTTTTAAATTTTTATTTTTTAATATTATAGTAGGTAGGTACATTTGTTTGTTTTATTTTCATAGTAAGTTTAAATAACGGGTTGTAATCGTATTTACGTGCATTTAGTGTGAGTACAAGTTTCTTATTATGATAAGCACTTTTAATAATGTTAATAATTTATTAGGTTAATATATTACTTTTATGTCAATAATAATAATAATTAGATTCGTAAGTAATTTTCCGTAGAGCAGGGAACAAAGCTCCCGTTTTATATTTTTGTTTAGTGTTAGGTAACACATTTGGAAATTATACCTAAAAAGATATAATCTATTCCACAATGCTTGAAAACTCGACTTTTTAACCAATGTGTTTTGCCCACTCTTACATACGGTGCTGAGACATACACGACATCAGAGGAGCACAGAGAGCGATGGAAAGGTCTATGCTTGGCATAAAACTCCAGGACCGTATCCGAAATACCGAGATCCGACGAATAACGAACGTTCGCGACGTCAGAACCACGGTAATGGAGCTAAAGTGGAGTTGAGCTGGACACGTTGCTAGACGCGGTGATGACAGGTGGAGTAGAGTAGTGACCGAGTGGTGGCCGAGGCGAGGTCAGCGGAGTGTAGGACGTCCAGCTGCAAGATGGAGAGACGATATCGTATCTATCGCGGGTCGAACCTGGACTCGATTGGCACAGGACCAAGGAAGATGGCATTGGAAAAGAGAGGGCTATACCCAGCAGTGGGATAGAGAAGGCTGTGGATGATAAAGATGATGATGATGAAGATATAATTTCCAAATTGGTTGTATTTTAGATAAAGGTATAATTTCATTACATCAAATTATACGTACCTATTTAAGTAATGGAGGTTAAACTGAATGATACACAAGTTTGTTAGGAATAAGTCACATCCACGTCGTCGCACCTTCGAATACAAGTCACAGTTCTCAGCAGGTGTGTCGGGGTATATGACGCCTGTGAGCTGTGAGCACAGGGCGTCTACTCTCTTTCTACGAAAACGTAATTTTGAAAAAAAAACTCGCGGCTTTCATACTCCGTTTCTACTTCGTTTCGTCCGATAGAACATTGTTTTACTTTTAAATGTTCTAAACTTACTCTAATAGGGTACCGGACTGGATCAAAAACACACCATCCTACTTAGTCCGTCAGCTAGATCATGGAAGAATATTGGACACGTATTTTTTGTTTTTTTTTCATAATATTAACAATCGTCAAAGATATAGACCATCAAACTTCGAGAGTGGCCCCCCACTCTCGACTCGCGACGTCACTCGTAAAAATCGTACTCACAAGTGACGTCACACGAAACTTCGAAGCGCTGTATCTTCGTCATTTTTGTTTGTGAAACAAAAGAAAAAATACGTGTACAATAATTTTTGGCAATCTAACTAAAGGGCTACTTAGTTTTTTTGAGGATTGTACCCTATTAAAGTAGTCTTAGAACATTTAAAAGGACAAAACGACGGATCGAAGAAGAATCGGAAGGGGAAAGTCGCGAGTTTATTTCGATATTACGTTTTCGTAGAAACAGAGTAGACGTCCAGCACACGAGACACATTCGTTCTTGTTAGATCGCTCGGATAACTCTGACGTTGGTGCTTCACTTTTATTGAAGTGAACACTTCTTTTGGCGCACCGCATACATATTTTCCGTGGGCTGTGAACTGAATTGATGTTCGTAAATGAAAGAAATCTTTGGGTAAACTGGGATCTCGGATGATCTTGATGGCCATGTTCATGGCCACGCCCTCCGGTTTCACTCGCGTAGTTTCCAAAGTGAGCTATCAAATTCGGAGTTATTCGGTTTCACTTCTATCGGCAGTCCCTATAACTGGCAATTTATTTAAAAATTTATATTATTTCCGTATTACGAGCAGCATTATGTACGGTCACAAGAAGATATTCTTCTTTAATGTGTAAGAAGTATTGCTAACTCTTTGGTATCTGGTAGTTGAAAGTTGGGTAGTAGATGCCTTTAGCAGCCCACAGTCATAGGTCCCTTTAAAAAATGCGCCACCAACTTCAGTGTGTTGAATGTGGTGTTCATGTTCATGTGCGCGCACACCGTAAAAAAGTAAAAAATATATCTAAAGATAGAGAATTGTATCAACTTCATCATGTCGTTTTGTGACCATCTGTGTGCGCGCGCATTGTTAAAAATTAGGCCTCATCATTTTTACAATCGTGCCAAAAGAAGTATATAACTTGAACAATGCGCTAAAAAACTAAATGAGTTCGCCCGGGTGGACAACGGCCGGTTTCTATGAAGACGATTTACTGTCCTTAGTACCTACTGTGGCGTTTAACCTTTTGACCGCCAGAGTCACCTACACTTGACAAGCGCTAGCGAGCACTGAGCGCCAACGATGTCTATAGTTGACTAAAATTAAAAAACGCACTATACAAAAATATTAATTAAAGTACAATTTTTTTTTTTTACTTAACTTGTCCTTAAATAGAAAACCCCAGCAAAACAACGTGAAACTAGTCGCTGAAAACTATGACGTTCGCTTGGCGTACATGGCACGGAAATGCAATTTAGTCCTTACTTAAATACAATACCTTAGTTAAATACAGGGTTACTGGTAATCAGCCTGCATCCTTTTAAGGGGATGTTAGGTACATTCAATACGTCAACTTTTGATCTACAGTTTTTAAAAACTTGTGTTTTTTTTTCTTTTACAAAATAAATAAAAAATGTATTTGCACGGTCTAAAAGCATCGAGCTCTTCGTAACAATTCGTAAAAAGAGCGCGTACGCTCTTTAACGCGCAAAAAATGATGTGGCGAAGTGAATAAACACTAAAAAGTCGGTAAACAGTACAAAAAAGGGCAACAAACACAATTTTTTTTGGGTTATCTATTGAGTTTTAGCGAAAATTGTAGAACAAAAGTTGTTTGTTTAAATATACACATGCCCTTAAACGGACGCAGGCTAATTACCAGTAACCCTGTATAGTCTAGTAGGAACGACTGTGAAGTGTGTTCACTGAGATTAGCTGATGAGATTTGTAAAATAAGAGATGGAGTAAATAATAATAATACCTAGTAAATTCTAATACTTTCATACGCCCATTAGAAGTATGACTGTTTAATAGTAAACATACGGTGGGAATAGTTACCTATCTACCCGTCTATCATATCCGCTTGTCTGCTGTAACAAGCTATTCTATCAAGCAGGTGGTAAACACGCAAGCTTTGGAACGGATAGTAACAGGTATTTCTATAAATTTTACATTTATTGATGATTAAGTATCTTAGTTTCTGTATATATTAATCAAGGCCTCCAATAATTCAATACTAGATGTACAGTCTTTGTTAGCATTATACGAATTACAATTTTCTTATGGTTGCAACTATGTAGTTATGTACTAATTTAGTAAGTAAATTAAGTATTAGTTAGGACGTAATTCATTTTTGTTTATAAGCAATAAAGTTCCTCTTCCAGTTACCTATTACCTAGTATCATTTCTTCCATCAATATAAATTTATAGATGTGTCTTGAGCACCTTGAAATTGTTAACAAATTGCGTCTCTCTGTGTGGTATGAGTGGTTTACAACTACCAATCTGCTTGACCCCTGGACGTCTACTCTGTTTCTACGAAAACGAAATTTCGAAAAAAAACTCGCGACTTTCCTACTCTCGTGTTACTATGTTTCGTCCGATACAACATTGTTTGACGTTTAAATGTTCTAAGCATACTCTTAGAACATTTAAACGGACAAAACGACGGATCGAAGTAGAATCGGAGTTGGACAATCTCGAGTTTATTTCGAAATTACGTTTTCGTTGAATTAGAGTAGACGTCCTGGAATCGCTAGCGGCGAAGTATGTTGCGGTTCTACTTATTTTGGGTGTTGGCAACAAATAGCGATATGTATGAACCGCTTCCTACAATTGACTAAAACGCAAAGAGTGAGCTCACTCTTCCCAACGATAACATAATTCCATGCGCCCGAAGTTTGGGAGGGCACATCCATTGATTTATATCAATGATTTCTTCCTTCATACCGAGTAGGACAAACAGCGCGGCCTACCGCCAGCCGCCAGCTACTACATCGGAAATGAGATAACAAGAGGTACGTCAGATACATAAAGCTATCGACGTAGCTCAATGCAGCAATCCAATAACTAGGAAAACGACATTCGATAACTCCCAGTTATCGTTGACCTAAGTCAAGGACAAAAAAAACGCTTATAGCATTAGGCCCGCCAGTTGGAGTTTTTACAGTTTTTTCCTCTCCTGTACAAGAGTGTCTTTGTTTACGGTGTCTACAATAAAGAGTACATTTATTTTATTTATATATTATTATTTATCTAACTATCTAAAACTCATTCAATCATCGACACTGGCGTGACAAAACAGCAATCAATCAGCCGATAGAAGATAACAATATATACGAGTATAGCTCTACATATCGGTTACAAGGCAGGTGCGAGATAAGGTTGTTAAGTCAATATAACCGTAAAGTATCAATTAAGTAAGTAAGTAGTATACCTTTGAGGATGGCAGCAGGTCTACTACGAAAACAAACTCCGAATGATCGGATCCGACCCACAGCCGCATCGGATTGTAGCCTACCACGAAAAACAGTCAGATCGATACATCTCGGTAGGAAGTTATAGACTTAGGTCGGATGAGGGTCGAATCGAACGAAACGGCCGATCCTATCAACCGACAGATTGTCTTTCGAGGTAGGAAAAGTCCATAAGTTCGGCCGATATATCGTTTATCGGACTTCGTAGTAGGCCTGCAGGTCCATCGTTCATTTTCCTAACAGGAGAGGACAGCAGGACAAGAGATACTTCTTCCCAATAAAAGAGAAAATCATTCTCCATATCTGGACGTCTATTCGTCCAATCGAACATTATTTGAGACTATTCTAATTAGAACATTTAATTGACGAAACGACGGATCGAAATAGAACCGGAGTAGGAAAGTCGCGAATTCATTTCGAAATTACGTTTTTCGTAGAATGAGAGTAGACGTCCTACACTTCTCGAGTCCAGGCAAGTCTGAGCGCTGAAAACTAGAGTGGTGACCATACGCGCCGGCGCCGGGGCCGGTGCAGACAGCGGCACCCGGCTGGCCCGGAACCGGGTGCGCCGGCGCCGGTGCAGACAGCGGGACCCGGCTGGCCCGGAACCGGGTGCGCCGGCGCCGGTGCAGACAGCGGCACCCGGCTGGCCCGGAACCGGGTGCGCCGGCGCCGGTGCAGACAGCGGCACCCGGCTGGCCCGGAACCGGGTGCGCCGGCGCCGGTGCAGACAGCGGGACCCGGCTGGCCCGGAACCGGGTGCGCCGGCGCCGGTGCAGACAGCGGCACCCGGCTGGCCCGGAACCGGGTGCGCCGGCGCCGGTGCAGACAGCGGCACCCGGCTGGCCCGGAACCGGGTGCGCCGGGGCCGGTGCAGACAGCGGCACCCGGCTGGCCCGGAACCGGGTGCGCCGGGGCCGGTGCAGACAGCGGCACCCGGCCGGCGCGGAACCGGGTGCGGCGGCGCCGGTGCAGACAGCGGGACCCGGCTGGCCCGGAACCGGGTGCGCCGGCGCCGGTGCAGACAGCGGCACCCGGCTGGCCCGGAACCGGGTGCGCCGGCGCCGGTGCAGACAGCGGCACCCGGCTGGCCCGGAACCGGGTGCGCCGGCGCCGGTGCAGACAGCGGCACCCGGCTGGCCCGGAACCGGGTGCGCCGGGGCCGGTGCAGACAGCGGCACCCGGCTGGCCCGGAACCGGGTGCGCCGGGGCCGGTGCAGACAGCGGCACCCGGCCGGCGCGGAACCGGGTGCGGCGGCGCCGGTGCAGACAGCGGGACCCGGCTGGCCCGGAACCGGGTGCGCCGGCGCCGGTGCAGACAGCGGCACCCGGCTGGCCCGGAACCGGGTGCGCCGGGGCCGGTGCAGACAGCGGCACCCGGCCGGCGCGGAACCGGGTGCGGCGGCGCCGGTGCAGACAGCGGCACCCGGCTGGCCCGGAACCGGGTGCGCCGGCGCCGGCGCAGAGTGGCACCCGGCCGGCGCGGAACCGGGTGTGTCAGCGTCGGCGCCGGCGCATTCTAGCGCACACAGGTAGGTATAGTTTGGCGCGGCCTTTCCGCACCTAGCCTCTTTATTGGGCCATTGTACGTAACGGCAAACAGCACACAGGTACATCAGCAGCCCTAGCCTGCCGGGTAATACGTCGCCATAACGCTTATAATTTGGGAACAAGTTTTGCACGCCTCTAATTGATCCATGCCTAGCATTCCCAGCAAGAATCTAGACAGATTTTATTTATTTATCCTGAACCTAAATTGTATCAAAAATGTGCTTGTAATTACGTAATAATAAATTTTCATTTCAGATTCTTGCTGGATAGAAAAAACAATACCATCTAAATTTTCCTTTGGACTAAAATCTTAAGAATTTTGTCTCTGAACTTTTTGTACAACATTCATGATAGTTTCAAATGACCAAGTAATCCAACTTAATATATTCGTACCTACCTATAGAACTTACGTTCATATATTTGTAAAATATTTAGCATTGTGTATCACAACTCCTAGTTTTTGTAAGCAGTGGATACGAGTAAAAAAACAACACATTTAATCATGACACATTCATAATAAGTGTATCTAACTTAGAATCAAAAATGATACCAAGGGCCTTGACAGATCGGCATCATATTCGTTTATTCATACAGCAAGTTGACACAAGTTCTACACGGCAATTTTACTGTGAATAGTGTAAGAGTATATAGATAATAATCATTATTATAAGTACAAATAAATGACATATTAAATCATAATTTATCAAATAGTCGAGCGACATCTTCACATTTCAACTGATACGAGTATTACTTGCGCAAGTAGTGAATAATTTGAGGAGAGCTGGGACCTAAATAAAATTAGTCCAAAAATTTGTGCTAGGCCAAATTTCGAGAAGTATAAGAGACCATCTGCGCCCAAGTGCTGTAGAGACCTACTTATATTTATAAACAAAATAACGTATCGTTAGCTAGCTGAAGTAGTAGGTATTCGACGGGTATGTCGGAGATTCGCCAGGGTTTCCATGTTCAGACTCCATCAGAATAAAAACTCAAAGTAAATGAGATAGTTTTATTTCTCGCCGTTGGTATCGAAGTGACCCTCTTTTACAAAATCACCCGCTTTTATATCATTCTTACAATACACGACATAACTATAGCAAATACAAATTGTTTTACAACAAAATATGAAATACTTTCATAACAAGTACAGAAATACAGTCTAATATTCCAAACAAATAGTTTAATGAATTTTACAACAACTATTAATGATTTAATTTACCTAAAATGCATTATTAATTAATATTATCAAATGTTACCACTAAATAGATGGCGCCACTAACAAGCATGAAACAACAACAAGTTTATTTATGTTTAAACATATTAAATACTATTCAGAATATCAGTAACTACAATAGAAAACATGTTTAAATATTTACAGAGTATATTAGATATCTAATCTAATAATGACATGCAACAAAAATATCAAAATAGTCGATACTAGTAAATAATCAATACAGCATCTATTAAATTCTAAAGAAGGCTTTGTATTTACTAATACCCATTTGGACATCAATATAACGAGTTTTAGATATTTTTGTTACAGTATAATGAAATAAAACCAATATTAGATAATTACTGGCAATACATAACAATTTGCGCCCATAGGTACGTTTGTCGCAAAGCCGATTGCGGTTGGGGTAGATAGTGGGGGAAGCCAAGAATCTACAAAATTACTGTAGCCCTGAGACTAGACAACATACTTATAAATATACGGAAGGGGGAATAAATGGTAGGTATCTTGACCAGTTAGTTATACATTGATGTAGGCATGTTAGGATGATAAACCAGCGTGTGTTAAAATGCGCAACTAATTCGGTATTCAGCGCTATTTCAGTGCGATACGTACCTATATACATTGTTTTCACAGATAATCGGGGCCGATGTACTTCGGTATTTGTTTATTTTAAAGCGCGTTATATGAGTCCTTGCTGCGGCGGAACCCGCGCCGATAGCGGCCCACGCGGCCCGGGCAGGGGTCGCCAACTCTCTGAAATATGTAAGCTAAGGAACCATTAAATAATTCCACTGAATGAAGGAATCATTCGTTATCCACCAATATTCCACTGCTGGGACTTGGAGCCTTCTCTCTCAAAGAGAGAGTCAAAACCTTAACTGTCCACACTGGCCGAATGCGGGAGGTTGATGACGCATGACCTCGAAGGATTTTAATTAAGTACAAGTCAGCTTCCTCCCGAAGGTTTCCTTCGCCGGTTTAAACAATTTCACTCTAACCAAAAAGTTTGCAGTTGCCTATTTTACCAAAATATTTTTAAATCGGACTGCTAGTATCTCGAAAAAGTGGCATCGTTTCTTGGTTAACGTTCCAAAGACTCGAACGAAGACGTTTTGACTTTACTGTTGTGATAAGAACGTCTAGCACAGCCTAGACGTTCTGAACGTTAAAACGCGTTGTTAGAGAAAGCTTCAAATCGAGAGTGAATCGGTATCTTCTGGGTAAGGACGCCCCATCATAGACCGCATCGTCAATGAACGTCAGGCGAGATGACGGTCAAATGAGAACCTATAAAAGTAAAAAAAAAAATTGGCAGTCATAGGACCTGCCGATAGAAGTGAAAACTTATAACTCAGAATTTGATAGCTTACCTTGGAAACAAGACGGGTGAAACGAGGAGCGTGGCCTCGCCATCTTGGCATGGCCACCTAGAAATGCGTCAGCATTTCCCATTGGCTGATGCGTTTCTAGATGGCCATGCCATGCTGGCCTGTCCACGCCCTTTCAGGATTTCCCATTGGCTGACGTATTTCTAGGTGGCCAATAGCTATGGTCCCGAGTTTACCCGAAGCTTTCTTATCATACCCGAGCATGACGAATGAATTTAATTCACAGCCCACGAAAAATCTGTCTAGGCGCGCCTAAAGAAGTTTTCACTTCAAAAAAATTTGCATGATACACAACTTACTTTCCTAGAAATTGTAAAAACGATTGGCCCGTGTGCGCGACCCCTGCGCCCTGCGCCCTGCGGCCGCGTCCGCCGCGCGCGCCGCCGCAGTCCCTGCCCGGAGCCCGCAGCATGCGTCCCCCCAGCCCCGGCCGCGCTCGCGCCGCGCCCGCCGCGGCGGTGCTTCTGCTGTGCCTTGGTAACTACACCGCTGTTTCCTTTTCTGGGCTTCCGTTATGAAAAAGAAACTCTAACTACTCTTGTTTTTATACCAATCCTTGCTACACAGAGGGTTTGCCGACTAACTAAAACTGTCTAATCTTTGATATTCCTCTATCTTTTCTTTTCGCTTGAAATTATAGAGACAACAATAATTATAGCAAAGACAAAGCCGATTTAGAAAGGTTATAAGGGCGAAAAGGCCATGTTCTACTCACCATCATGAATAATGTACCTATACTGAAGTGATACGACATTTGTAATTTTTTAAACAAAGACATCTGTTCCTTTTAATTTAGGCAATTTTTCACGTAACGGCTGAGGCTTTTTTGCGATTTCAGAATTATTCGATAGTTTTAAGTTGTTCAAAATAATGATTGCGTAGGTAACCCTGCATTTCTTTCCTATTTACCTCTCGGATAAACAGTGCCATTCGATGTCTTTAAAAAATACTGGGTTACACAAAGCATTTTTCGGATTAACTTTCAAAATATTAATAGGTAAGTATTACCTAGTTAATGTATCAAGTTTTGGTAGATTTAAGTTGTCCTTTAATCCCTAAAACTGAGTACAAATATCAAAAGGAAAACTTTCAATACCTGTATCCTTCCCTGCATTACCTACATACGGCAGCGAGACCTGGTCCCTCACCCAAAATCACAGAGAAAGACGAACCAAATGCCAGCGAGCAATGGATCTTTCCATTGGTCGCTTCCATTCGCATGTTGGGAATAAAACTAACCGATAAAGTTAGCTCCACTGAAATTAGACTCAAAACCAAAGTCACCGACGTAATTACTCGAACTGACCAGCTAAAATGGCGATGGACAGGTTGCTGCGGTGTAAGTTACAAAAATGGAGCCAACAAGTGAGTCTGTGGTACCCAAGAGATGCGCGTAGACAACGAGGACGTCCTACAAAATAAAATGGCCAAGTGCGAGTTGGACTCGCCCATGAAGGGTTCCGTTGCAGCAAGTAACATAATATACATAGTACACATAGTTCTTGTAATTCGTTGTAACTTTGATCGAAGTTTCAATAATAGTGTATTTATGTCGTACTAAAAAAAAACTACTCATCAGATCGAGTTCAAACCAATATTTTCGTTGGTAGTTTATATGGTAATGTACATCATATATTTTTTTTAGATTTTTCATTCTCTTACTTTAGAAGTTAGAGGGGGGGGGGGACACACATTTTACCCGTTTGGAAGTGTCTCTCGCGCAAATTATTCAGTGTAGACGAAAATGATTCTAGAAACCTCAACATCATTTTTAAAGACCTATAGATAGACACCCCACACGTGTAGGTTTTTATGGGGGGCAACCCTAATTTTTCTTTTTTTTTTTTAATTTTTTTGTTCGAATCTTTATGCGGTTTACAGAATACATCTACTTACCAAGTTTCAACAGTGTAGTTCTCATAGTTTCGGCAAAAAGTGGCTGTGACATACGGACGGACAGACAGACAGACAGACAAACAGACAGACATGACGAATCTATAAGGGTTCCGTTTTTACGTTTTACGGAACCCTAAAATGAGAAGATGATTTCCGCTTAGCCTTGGGGCCGTATTGGACCAGAGTAGCAACCGATAGAGTGCAGTGGAAACAGTTGGAGGACTGGAGGAGGCCTACATTATGTCAAAAGGCACTGAACTGAGGGATACCGAACCGAGGGACATTATATGACCGCATCTATAAATATCTATATATATAAAAGCGAAAGGTCACTCATCAAGGAATCTCAGAAACTACATTATATGCTACTATGCTAGGAATCTGAAATTTTGCATGGAGGTCCCTTTTAGCACGTAGGCGGTTGCTAAGACGGGGTTTTGCAAAATTCAACCCCTAAGAGGGTGAAACAAGGGATGAACGGTTGTATGAAAATTCGTCATTTTTAAAGTTATCAAATTTTGCATCTAGACACTTGACACGAAGCAATTAAATACTGTTCTATCAAACTGCACGGGGTGAAATTGGGGTTGAAATGGGGGATGAATGTCAATATGGAAGTTCCCAACCGTTGAAGATAAAACCATGAAACTCTGTATATAGACACTTGACACGAAGCAAACGAATGGTTGTTCTATCAATTTCGTAATTTCGAACTGTACGGGGGTGAAATTGAGGTTGAAATGGGGGATGAATGTCAATATGAAAGTTCCCAACCGTTGTAGATAAAACCATGAAACTGTGTGTAGACACTTAAGTGTCTACACACAGTTTCATGGTTTTCACGAAGCAAACGAATGTTTGTTCTAGCAATTTTGTAATTTCAAACTGTACTACGGGGGTGAAATTGGGGTTGAAATGTGGGATGAATATCAATATGGAAGTTCCCAACCGTTGAAGATAAAACCATGAAACTTTGTATATTATAGACACTTGACACGAAGCAAACGAATGTGTGTTTTAGCGATTTTGTAATTTCGAACTATATGGGCATGACATTAGAGTTGAAATGGGAGCCGTATATATCTTACGCTTTCAAATCTAAACAACTGAAGCGATTTTGATGAAATTGTGTACCTACAATTGTTTTATAATAAGCTGT
This sequence comes from Ectropis crepuscularia, assembly GCA_963693475.1. Taxonomy (NCBI): domain Eukaryota; kingdom Metazoa; phylum Arthropoda; class Insecta; order Lepidoptera; family Geometridae; genus Ectropis; species Ectropis crepuscularia. The sequence continues at coordinate 463,652 of OY856342.1, read as the reverse complement.
TTTTAGTAACCGTAAATGTGTCTGGGTATACAAATAGGTACTGCCTGAATTCCTTAGTATTTATTTCGCGCGGGCGAAGTCGCGGGTAACAGCTAGTTATAGTATAAGCCAAACTAAACGAACCTGTCAGTTCTGGAAATAAAGGGCTATTATATTAGTCCCGAAAAACACGGAACGAAATAAACGAGAAACTTTGTCAAACGTAAAACCAAAATGTTGCACAGATCCCACTGCACCGCTGCAGCCAATATTCACCAAAAGAAAAAATAGTCAAAAATTGTTTGTTGAAACACTTTATTTTTCATATAATTTTTCTGCTTTGTGTCATGCAACATGTGACAACAATGTGAAAAACAACACAGCCCACGGCCAGTCACGCGCCGGGACGTTTATTGGCTACTAGCGGCCCGCTCCAGCTTCGCTCGAATAATAACCTAGATATCAACTGCAGCGCCATCTGCCGGGCTGATTTGTGAATCTAAACCTTCCAGGGCCCTCCCTACCCAAACGTATACAAAAAAAATCATTCAGATCAGTCCAGCCGTTTAGGAGGAGTTCAATAACAACGAAAAGTGGCATTGATTTTTAAATATATAGATATAGATTTCTCATCGCAGCTCAAATTTCATGGTCACACAGTCATATTTTGGAAACCCGGCCCAGAGCCTCCACTACGGCTGCATGTCTGTCCCTGATGGCCATCTGTAGGTTGAACTCTCGGATGGTCTTCGGTGATGCAGCCAACGCTCTCCGCACGAACCGACCGATGGCGTCGTCGGTGTCGTCAGCGTAGTACGTGAAGGTCCCCGTGTGCCGTGAGATTGCAACAACCGCATGGGGCACAATATACACTGTACACACAATACTAAACAATCAACATCAACATCAACAGCCCACTAAACGTTCTCCCACTGCTGGGACTCGGGCCTTCTCTCGCAAGGAGAGAGTTAAGGCCATAATCCACCACGCTGGCCCAGTGCGGGTTGGCGGATGACACATGACTTCGAAAGATTCTAGGTACATGTCGGTTTCCTCACGATGTTTTCATTCACCGTTTTAAGTTAGCGGCATTACGCACATGACTTCGAAAAGACAGTGGTGCGTGTGGGGTTTGAACCCGGGGTCTCCGGATCGGCAGCCGCCGTTCTTCCGACTAGACCACCGTAACTTATACTAAACAATAATCTTTTTAAAAATATTTTGAAGTTAAAACACAAAATGTGTCGGTCACACGATTTTGGTTACTTAAGATTTGCGTCAAAAACAGCTGATTATTGAACCCAGTGACGCCAACTAATCACAAATTCTATTAGGTTGATTGTCTGCATGTATCGTAAATATTAATTTAAAACACAAACACACGAAGGGTTCCGTACCATTAGCAAATAAACGGCGAAAACCTCTTTGGCTTTATTCATTTCTGTAGACAGGCAAAAACTTTTACTAAAATACTTATTTTTGGCTCATGTTTCTGATAGACTACAGGCCCGTGAACAAAATTTACGGGTCAAATGAACCACCGGGAGACCTATGTAGGATGATAGAAGGGTAAAAAGTAATAAGATTCAGCACTATGCCGTCACTTGTAAGCTGTCCAACTGAGTACAGTTGAAGAGGGGGGGTTCCGATCTTCGATCATTTCTCCTTATCGCATGATATTTACACGGCGTTGCGAAATAATGGATTAGAAGAGGTATGGAAACTATAAAAATTATAAATTTTAGATTTTTAATTATTAGTTTGTCAGAAAAAAATATGATGTGCCGACGATTTACATTGTGAATTTAGTCATTTGATTATGTACGGCATTGTTGCCATACAGTTTCAATACCTCTTCTAATCCATTATTTCGCAACGCCGTACAAAAATCATGCGACAAGGAGAAATTATCGAGGATCGGAACCCCCCATTTTCAACTGTACTCAGTTGGACAGCTTACAAGTGACGGCATAGTGCTGAATCTTATTACTTTATACCCTTCTATCATCCTACATAGGTCTCCTGCGGGGCTAGCACGGGCAGTTGACAATTACTCCACCGGGAAAGGAAATAATCTCTTTCCCCCTTGTCAATTTTGTCCACTGTCAGAGCACGGACTCGCCGGTGGATAGTTATTCCACGGTGGATATACGGCGGGAGTAGCGTTATCACTTCAGTATTGCCGTTATAAGAAAATTAAATAATAAAGTGGCCAAGTGCAAGTTGGACTCGTCCATGAAGGGTTCCGTCGCAGTAAGTAACATAATATACATAGTACACATAGTTCTTGTACTTCGTTGTAACTTTGATCGAAGTTTTAATGATAGTGAGTGTATTTATGACGTAGGTACTAAAAAAACTACTTATCAGATCGAGTTCAAACCAATTTTCGTTGGTAGTTTGCATGGTAATGTACATCATATATTTTTTCATTCTCTTACTTTAGAAGTTAGCACACATTTTACCACTTTGGAAGTGGCTCTCGCGCAAATTATTCAGTGTAGACAAAAATTATATTAGAAACCTCAATATCATTTTTAAAGACCTATCGATAGACACCCCACACGTGTAGGTTTGATGAGTTTAATTTCTCAGTATGGGCATAGAATAGATAAGTATGGGGGTAACCCTAATTTTTTTTTATAAAAACTTAATGCGGGTCACAGAATACATCCACTTACCAAGTTTCAACAGTGTAGTTTTCATAGTTTCGGCAAAAAGTGGCTGTGACAGACAGACGTGACGAATCTATAAGGGTTCCGTTTTTACGTTTTACGGAACCCTAAAAATGACGTATTATTAATCATCAGTTTTTCTGTCAACGTTCGCTCTTTTTACTTTTTTTTTTTCTGTGCTGCGTTTTGAGGTTTTATATGTAGGTTTTATATTTTTGTAAACAACTATAAAACATTTTCTCATCTAAATCACATACCTTAGTATAGAGAACGCATGTAGATGTAAAAATGAGTAATTGTATAATTAAAAATATAATTATAATATGCTCGCGACATTATGTTTGAGAGAGATTTACTTATCCCCACCTCCAAATCAGACGATAGTTTGTCCTCTGTCATATGTCAATTGAAGAGTATTTATCTTCGTTTTCCCGAGTCCGTGCTATACAGCGGGGAGTAGCGGGATATAATGTCCACGACAAACGTCAAGTGGGAACATTTTATCCCTTTCCCCTGTTGCCATGCTATGCAAGGTGGAAATGATTATTATATCCACTGACAGGTGGAAAAAATGATGGAAAGACTATTAGTCCACAGCCCGTGCTAGCCCCGCTGGTGGTTCATTTGACCCGTAAATTTTGTTCACGGGCCTGTAGTCTATGACGATGAATTTGACATCGCGTTCTATTTTTACTAGTGGCGCCGTCTAGTTTATTTATGACGGACTAATCGAGCAAAAATCAAGTTTGTTGTATGGGAGCCTAATTAGAGGATATTTTTTAAGTATTTGTTGTTATAGCGACATAGAAATACATCATCTGTGAAAATTTCAACTGTCTAGCTATCACCGTTCTTGAGATACAGCCTGGTGACAGACGCACGGACGGACGGACGGACAGCCAAGTCGCAGTAATAGGGTTCCGTTTTTAGAGTTTTTACCCTTTGGGTACGGAACCTTAAAAAAGGGATATTCTCGTCACCGACGTGGCGTCACCTTCGTGACGTTTTGTCCATGAAGGTGATTGACGAAAAGATTAAAACAATGTGAATCACTGTGATTTATGAATGTCTATGTCCTTGACATTAGTTGTGTCGTAATCATTTACTGTGTAACTAGCTGACCCCGCAAACGTTGTTTTGCCTTAGTGAACAACCCTTGTCACTTAAGGGTATGAAAAATAGCTAGTAGCCGATTCTCATACCTACAGAATATGCATATAAAATTTGGTTAAAATCAGTAAAGCCGTTTCGGAGGAGTAAGGAAACAAACACTGTGACACGAGAATTTTATATATAAGACTAGCTGACCCGGTGAACTTCGTACCACCATGTATATTTTCGTCTACATTTTCTAGACTTTCTGCTGTACAAATCTTGTCCCGACAATAACAAACAAAGAATCATCCTATTTGGTGCAGTCATTCAAAAGCTATGAGCGTACATACATTTCGAAGATCCATTTTTACGGTTCCGTAAAACGTACTAACATGACCTTTATGGGTTTGTCATGTCTGTCTGTCTGTCCATCCGTATGTCACAACCATTTTTTTCGAAACTATAAGAACTATATTGCTGAAACTTGATAGAGTTAATAACATTTTACTTCAACGTATATAAGCATTTAAAAGCAAGTTATCCCTTCATGCAGAATACAGAAGACCACACCTTGTGGCGTTCATTAGGAGAGGCCTACGTCCAACAGTGGACGAATATTAAATAGGCTGATAATGATGATGAATCCCTTTATTGTTAATCAAGTTATTACCAATAATCATTTTTATTTTCATTGTAGTGCTTTGTGATATACGATGTTTTTTGTTTGATTACCTGGCACATGAACAAACAAATCTGCTGGTTTTCGAACACGGGAGGGAATATGCAACATACAATTGACCATGTGAGAATCATGAGTTTTCTAGATTAATACCACAAACACTATAACACGCTCAGCGCCTTGTGTATCGTTTAGGATACACAATGTCATAAGGAGTGTGTATAGTTTATGATACACACTCCCCATTTCAGTTAAAGCAGTATGTATCCGAAATGCGCACGCTTTCTACACATTTTCCCAGTGGTTTTGGGTTGGGAATCGGACAATCAGTTAAGGAAATATTAAGAGAAAAATAAAAATCACCTTGAAATAGTTTTATTCAAAAAAATAAAGTTACTTAGAAATTAAATAGTCAACTTAATAAGTTCAAAATAAATCAGTGATATTATTGAAACATTTTTGACACAGAAAACTTTCACATACAGAGCATTTTGTAGTTGTTTGAGTTGCTCTGAAAGTCTTGCCACCAATAACTTTCCTGTCATACTTTTTATAGCACCTCTGCACATCTTCAGCGTACAGTTTTCTCTCTAACTTTGTTACTTATGAGATAATGTTTTCTATTAGACGGTCTTCTTGTCATAATAGGGGCTGATGGCACTTCATCTCCGGCTAACTGAGCAGATCGTTTTAGTAAAACTACAATTATTTGTTCCCTGAATTGAGTGATAGTAAGTTTCTTGAGATAATATTTGGTTGAATAATAAATGTGCATTCAAGAGAGAAACACAGATAAATAATATTACGAAATGTGTTTCTTTATTGATACACATGGCCTGGGGAATAGTTTATCTATATACCTTAAAGTATTTCCCAGGCCACGTGTATCAAAAAATATACACACCGGTAAAAAGGGATGACGGGGGAGGGGGTGTGATTAGTTTCTATGCTATTTTAACACCTCACAACTCACAACACTAAAAAAACAAAAATTAAAAGTTGTCAAAATTTGGTAGTATTTCCATATAGGGCTTGGCGCTGAGCATATTAGGGTTGCCCCTGGGACTTGTTTATGATGATAGCAAAAGCAAGCCGCTCTGGAAACTGTAGTCGTTTAAACTCAAATGGTGCCGCATCAGTCGGAATCATTCGTCTTCTCCTTTATACTTTCCTTTCAGTATAGTTGCTTCTATCACGTTGTTCAGTATTTTTTATAGCTAACCGTGTGCCGTTGCAAAGACGCGGTTCGTTCATATTTCACAACATTTTAACTACCGATCCAACTTGAAGATTAGGTATGAGGTGGCAATCCTGGAAAATCCAGCGAGTTCAAAAATTCCGGTGGATAGATACTTAGTTGTTGACGACATCATCTTGAATCGAATAAACTGATTTATAAATCCTCAGTTCGCCTGTAATTTGTTCTTGAATTTTGAAATTTAATTCATTTGCATCTATCTCATTTACATATTAGGTATTAATATTTATTTATCATGTGGCTGTCTTGTCCTAATATTGGGCAACGGCTTCCATACCCTCCTTCCACTTTTCGCTTTCTATGGCTAATACAGTCCAGTCTTTCCGATATTTGAGGTTGTCTCGCCATCGTTTCTTTGGTCTGCCGCTTCGTCGTTTGCAATCTGGCTTCCTTCGCGTGGTAATTTTGGTCCAATAATCATCTGACATGCAGCAAACATATCCAGCCCGACCCCACTTTCAAATTGGCTGCTTTTTGAGTCACATCGGCTATTCCGGTTTTGGAACGCAGTATGGTGTTTCGTATTCTGTCCGTTAGTTTTACTCCAAAAATATTGTACTCCACAGCACAAACGTGTGTATTCAAATCATTTTGCACAGATAGGGATATTAAATCAACAATTCAAAATAATAAAACACTTATTTTTTTAATTAATGGCTCTATGTGGATTAGTCAAATAAACACTTTTCGTTACGCGGTTTGTGTTTGACTGACACTTGATTGATATAATGACGTGAAAACTGACGCATTTTATATCGCGTGCCAAAACTAAATCAAAGTAAATAATATCGTGAAGCCGACCAAATTGAAAATCAGTACTAATGAGTCTTACGTTTTGTGATTATTCAATTTAATTAGGTTCGCGATATCATCGCTTTTGTTGAGTTTCTTCTGAGTGGGTTTCGGAACGTGACATTAGATCCAACCATATAGATTCTATCCTCCAACTGTTTTGATAGACATAATGGAAATTGAACTTTGTGCAGCGGGAATAAATAAAGTGCCAACTGACTGCTCGACGTTAGGAACACACATATATTGCTTGGACATAAGCGAGTGCCTGTTATTTAATATGAATTTTATTTCATAGCAATAAAGCTCAAATTGCCTTAACATTTTAGTTAGAATACGTTTGTATAGGAAAGCACTTAATTTAATACGAACTTTATTCAATCGCATTAAAGCTCAAATCGCCTTAACATTTTAGTTAGAAAACGTTTGTATGGGAAAAAGAAAAGGGCTGTTTTTAGTGTTCCCGGCAATTATTTTTTTTTTTCTTGCCGTTAAAACCATCCTTGGACTTCAACGAACATTTCAAACAAAGAATTGTCCAAATTGGTCCAGGCGTTGTTGAGTGATGCGCTTACCAACACATTTTGGGATTCATTTTAATATTATAGATTTTAGATTTGCCATAAGCTCCGCGAAATGTTAATCAAAATAGAGTGAAAAACATTTAAAAATAAAAGCAGCCAAGTATTTATGACGTACTAAAAAAAACTACTCATCAGATCGAGTTTAAACCAATTTTCGTTGGTAGTTTGCATGTACATCATATATTTTGTTTAGTTTTATCATTCTCTTATTTTATAAGTTAGAGGGGGCGACACAGACACATTTTACCACTTTGGAAGTGTCTGTCGCGCAAATTATTCAGTGTAGACAAAAATGATTTTATACACCTCAACATCATTTTTGAAGACCTATTGATAAACACCCCACACGGACACGTGTAGGTTTGATAAAAAGAAAATTGAGTTTTAGTTCTAAGTATGGGGGGTGTTAGCGCCACTCATGACGCATATCGTATCTATTTAATATATCGCTATCCCTTTCCCACCCAATCCTAAGAATACGACCACTTCCGAACGTTGTCTTCGGAAATTGGGTGCACTACGCCCGACACCGAGGTCAAGGGCGGGAGTCTGCATTCGAACGTCCTCTGAGTCGGATGTGAGACAACCGCATAATCTATCTAACTCTGTGCTAACCGCGTACGCAGCAGTTAGCGCGTTCGTGATACCATATCCCGCGATCACCTGCATCTAGCAGCACCGCTACCGCATCCTCTGCTAACCAGCAGAGCTATTGAAGGCCGCCGGAATCTCTGCCAACCTGAACGGACCGAGGAATTGCAGCAATACCCGTTCTCGGAAGTACGTCAGGTTAGTGGTCGTTCTTTTCCCGCTATCCCGCTAGTGAAGGCGCGTTTCACCATAAAGCTTGGTGGCCGCGCTAACACAAATTCTTGGTCCTCGACCCAAATCCCATATACCAGCCCTAAACTCTTTTCTTCTTTCTAATATCTTTTTCCGCAAGTTTGCCGCATTTTGCGATTAATTTGTCGTAGTGTCGTCCATTTGCCTCAGCCGAAGGTAGGAAAGATATTTCTTACCGTCCGGTCAACCGTCACTTTGCCGATTCACATTACATATAAATAATTTTTATCTACCCGCATTTTTTGCCGTTACGCAGTTGTCAGCATCCAGTAAGCTAATTTATACCTAACCATGTCTAAACAAAGGGAAAAATTCGAAGTCAAGGATGATGACACTCTCGATTCCTCGCAAATAAAACGCTTAACGTTGATAGGTAAACGAGATGCCATATTTGCTCGTTTGCAAGATATTTACGACCGCTCATTAAATGCCTCCACTGACAATAGTGAAAAGGAATTATTTTTATGTGGAGTTATTTCACTCGATCGCTTGCACGCTGAGTTCAGTCGAATTATGGACGAATTAACCGCCGTCGAGTTGACTTTGAACCCAAAATATAAAGTGAACTTTCAATCTATGAACGCATTCGAAGATATGTACTGCCGTTGTAAATTTGTTCACAATTCTTTAACCGCGAAGTCATCCGAAACTGATTCCTTGCCGCAGCGCAGACCGTTAAAATTACCTAAACTAGAATTAATGAATTTTGATGGTAGTTTTAAAACATGGAACATATTTTACGAATGTTTTACTCAAAGCGTTCACAATAATCCCGATTTAACAGACCACGAACGAGTACAATATTTGGTGAACAAATTAACTGGTCGTGCCTTATCGGTTGTCGCAGGTATTGTTCCCAACGGAAAAAACTATCATTTAATTTACAATACCCTCGTTGAAAGATATAACGACCCGCGCTCGCTTGCAAGTTCTTTCTTCGAACAAATTTAAAATTTCAAAACGAATACGCAATCGTCATCCGCAAAAAACCTGGAATCTTTTCGCGATGTGTTTTGTTCAGCCGTATCGAGTTTGCATTCATTGCAACTGCCTGATTTATCTGATTTTATGTTACTGCAGTTAGCATTAGGGAAGGTAGATTCGGGTACTGCTCGCGCTTTTGAAATGCAGTTCCGAGAAAAAACAATTCCTACTTACAACGATTTTGCTAAATTTATTCGTGAGCAAGCTCGAATACTAGATCGTACCGCCGTCGCGCCCGCAGCGCTTACCCGTCATTCAGAAAACAAAAGGTCTGTGACGCATTCTTTCACCGCGTCATATACAAGTTTAAAATGTTCCTTGTGTAAAGAGGACGATCATATGCAGTTATATCGTTGCCCGCAGTTCGCTAAACTTTCTATTGATGACAGACTAGATTTTATACAGAAGAATAAAGCTTGCACTAATTGTCTAAGTCTCTCGCATACGCTACCCGAATGCAGGTCAACTCATTCATGTTTTAAATGTGACTCGCGTAAACATCACACTAAGCTTTGCCGTAAAGTTGCATCGCGGGATACATTTCAATGTAACACTAACAATAATTACGCCGCCGCTCGTAACGAAGAGACGCATCGCCCTCCTCTGACGTCATCGCAAGCGCAGCGATCTCCATCACCGACCCGCCGTCAAAATGTTATTTCGACCGCTCAACAAAATGATAACATATCGCTTTGTAATAACATTCTCCCGCCGGCAATAACCACTTGCCTATTAGGAACCATACAACTTTCCGCCTTTGATGCGGATGGCAAAAAACATTGTTTACGCGCGATTCTCGACTCCGCGTCACAAAGTAACTTCATGACAGCAAGTTGCTCCGCTAAGCTCAGCCTAAGTTCTAAACGGGTTTCAAATACCGTGGTTAAAGGGATAGGTTCGTCATCGAATCCTATTAAGGGTGCGATTTCGACTACGTTACACTCACGGGTAAATAATAACTCTATTTCATTCAACGCTTTTATTATCGACCGCATTACCGAAGAATTACCTTCCGTACGGATTGACGTCACGAATCTTTCATATTTAAATTATTTCCCGCTCGCTGATAACCATTTCTCGGAACCATCAGATATCGATGTACTTTTAGGAGCGCCTGTTTTTGCTGATATATTACTATCAGGCCGCGTCACTGGACCACCTAATTGTCCAACCGCGTTTGAGACGATATTTGGGTACGTGGTAATTGGCAACGTGACAATTACTTCCTCTCATGTGGACACTGTTCCCAACCGCGACTCCGCTAGCACCGATAACAGTAACCACCCGCAAATTTCTCTCTGCGCCTACGCAGAAGAGCCGCGTCTCGACCAGCTGGTACAAAAATTCTGGCAGCTCGAGGAAGTCACCCATGTGCAGACCCCGAGCCCTACCGCTCTTGAAAATGAACATATTTTCAAAACTAATTTTTCCCGCGATAATACAGGACGATATTCCGTCGCATTACCCTTTTATCGCGATCCCGTGACCACTCTCGGTAATTCATTCGAAACCGCAAAGAAGCGCTTTATATATTTAGAGAAAAAACTAACCGCCTCGCCTTTTTTGCGTACGGAGTATGACGCAATAATCAAAGAATACCTACGAGAGGGTTACATTTCTAAAATTGATAACGATGACCGCTTATCGGGTTATTATATACCACACCACGCTATTGCCCGGCTGGATAAAACCACTACGAAATGGCGAATGGTGATGGACGCCAGCTCTAAGACAGATAACAATTTATCTTTAAACGACATTTTGCACACAGGGGAAAATCTGCAAAATGATCTATTTACAATACTTTTAGATTTTCGTTTTTACCCAATAGCGTTCACATCCGACATCAAACAGATGTACTTAAGAATTCTCGTGAATGAACAAGATCGCAAATATCAAAAATTTCTTTATCGGTTTGATGCCTCTTTACCGCTTAACACCTTCCAATTTAATCGAGTGTGCTTCGGTCTACGAAGCAGCCCGTTTCTTGCAATGCGAGTTTTACGCGAGTTATGTGCCGATGAACGAAAAGGCTTCCCGCTCGCCGCTAGTGTTATAGAAAACAACTCGTACATGGACGATATTTGTTATTCAATGCCGTCCTTATCAGTTTGTTTACATCTGCGCGATGATCTACGGAACTTGCTCAAGGCCGGGGGCTTTGACCTTGTCAAGTTTGCAAGTAATGCACCTGAGCTAACTGAATCGCTTCCGATAAGCGATAGGCACGCTGCAATTATTACTTTCGACGAACCGGACAGTAAACTGAAGGTTTTAGGCTTACAATGGTCACCTAATGACGACTCATTCATGTTTACCGTGAGCCTCGAAAATCGTCCCGCGACTAAACGTAACATATTGTCACAGATTGCTAGACAATACGATGTACTAGGACTCATTGCACCGGTTACATTGTACGCTAAATTAATATTACAGAAATTACACGCATTGCAGATCGACTGGGATGTAGAACCTCCGTTAGAAATTGTCAACCTTTGGCAAAATTATGTCCGCGAGTTACCTAATATTCAACATTTACGTTTCCAGCGCCATCTAGGTGTTGTTGAAAATTCAAAAATCACGATTATCGCTTTCTCCGATGCTTGTGAAAAGGGATACGGTTCTGTGGTGTACATACGTGTTCAACTCGATCCTAATTCACCACCAACCACGCGATTGGTGTGCGCGAAGTCGCAAGTAGCCCCTCTGAAGACTATTTCAATCGCTAGACTAGAACTTTGTGCGTGTTTACTTATGTCGAAGCTTGTTCGTCGGGTGCTCGATACCTACGAAAAACGTCATACGATAGACGAAGTGTTTTGTTTCACCGATTCCACGGTAGCTTTACAATGGATTATCGCTTCACCGCATAGATTTAAAACTTTTGTAGCTACGCGCGTTACAAAAATAATTTCCGCGATCCCCGCTAAATGTTTCCGGCATATTCCCGGAAAAGAAAATCCTTGCGCCGACGCTCTGTCGCGAGGACTAACTCCCACTCAGCTCGTGGACCACCCGCAGTGGTTCACTGGACCAATATGGCTACAAGAAAATACCGCCGATTGGCCAGTTAATTTCGTAGTTCCCGCTCGAATAGATACTGACTTACCAGAATCAAAGAAAATTGTTTCGCTACCGGTGACTCAGTTACAAAACAACATTTCGGATCCGCTATTAAAAATGTCTATACGAGTTTCAAAATGGCCCATACTACTACGTACGGTCATACTAATTTATCGTTTCATCAGGAAACTACCGCGCTCTAACCAATTCTCCGTTACTGATTTTACTTTCGCGGAATTGAAACTTATGAAATCAATCCAAAATCATTATTTTGCTGATTTAATAGATAAAATTAAATCTAGCACGCGTTGTCCGCGCGGTATACAACGGCTCGCGCCTTTTGTAGACAATGACGGACTCATTCGCGTTGGAGGCCGGCTACGAAACGCTGACTTGTCTTACGATCAGAAACATCCAGTTTTATTACCGCGTAAAGACCACATAATCGAACTGATAATTATGCACTACCATCGTATCAATTGTCACGCCGGTCCGGTCGCTCTCATGTCAATACTGAGACAGCGATATTGGATTCTTTCATGCCGCAACATTGTTCGCTCAGTTATACATAAATGCAACTTTTGTTTCAAAACAAAACCGAAACCTACGTTTCCATTTATGGGAGATTTACCCGCTTGCCGTGTTAACGAAGCCTCCGCGTGGGCACACACCGCTGTTGATTATGCAGGACCGATACCTATCATTCCCATAATGGTGCGGACTCATATGCGTCCTACGGCGAATATTCGTGTTGGCGCGATTAGTGTGGCCGGGTACATCGTGTTATCGCAATGTATGCGCAACAAGACGATGAAGCATCTGAGAGCTCTTGGTAAACTGGCGCGAATCATAGGGATTTGTCGCGGCAATATTCGCTTGACCTACGTCAATTCAAAATCAAAATTCATTTATTTCAGGTAAGGTTCCCCATAAATTATACAATTCATACAATCAATTTCAAACGTCACAAAAGGAATGTTTAAGACTTAAGTATTGGAAAGCTTTACTAGCTTTTCTGATCGTATATTTTTTAACACGCTTTTGTTAACTTCACTTGTAGGTAACTAACTACGAGTAGGTATGTATGTAAGAAAATCTTGGAATCTTAATTTGACCCACTTCCCGGTCTTTGATTAGGCTTAAATTTTACACACGCTCTGAATTCTGATGACAATACATGACTTGTAAAGGAAACGTCATTACAAATCCAATATGGCGCCCTCCCCAAGATAGCGGACTAGCTATTTGAAATCCACCCCCATGATATGGGTATCAAATGAAAGGGTTTGCTGTCAGAAATACGAAAAAAATAGTCATGTGACTTAAATTCAATATGGCGGACGTCCAAGATGGTGGACAGGCTATTTGAAATGCTTTTGTAATTTTTAGTGCGTGCTAAAAGCGTGTTTTTTCGTTTTTTAAACTATTATTGGTAATTAATGGTGCGACCCTTTTGTAGTAGTATTTCAAAGCCAGATGTTGATATACGTAAAAATTCAGGAAATTCCATGCCACTCTCTGCGGCTAAGTCAGATAACATACTTATCAATTCCTGTGCTGTACATGAGAAAAATAAAGTGAAATTATAATTATTGGGGAGCGGTGGACTGTAACTACCTGGTGAATATAGGAAATGAGAACGGCGCACAATGATAGTAAAACTATTAAAATTATTTAAAACAAAAAAAATAGAATGTGAAATACAATTAAAAATAGAAAAAGAAAATGTTCCAGGCAATCGTTAATAATTATTATACACTCACGGCTATCTTCTTGCGCCTCCTCATTCTTCTCTTTTTAATATTATTTCGTAAATGATAATCGTACAATTTTAATAAATGATAGTGTACTGACATTATAATGCAAAGCCACTATTTCCTTCATTTTTAAATTACTGCCTACGTCTCGACGCACAACAATCTGAACAACCCTATTCGACACAATGCCTTTGATTATTGACTTGTCTAGATGACGCGTTACGCTGTAATTGCGACAAAAGTACGAGGCCAGGTTTCAAACACAAGTTTAACAATTGTCTGTCACTGTCCCTGCTATTACTGTTCTTATGTCAATGGTATGCGTGCTAAGTGATAGAAGCTCCCCTAAAGTTTAAAGTAAAAGCAGTTTGCTAAACGCGTAAAAAAAACAGTTGTTCACATTGTGATAGTGTTATTTTTAATCGTTTAATCGCGTAAATACCATTTTACATGAAAATAATATATGTGTACGTGATCCGTATTACCGTTGAACAAAGTGTATAACAGAAGAATTAGACTGGACTGTGTGTGGACTGTTTAGTGTTACATATTTAGTGAAAATAAATGAGGGAACAGTGTTAAAGACTCAGACTTAGAATTAAAAGTAGTAAAATCTCTTAAGAAAGTAAATATTTCGAACATTTGATTTGATAACCCTCATTTTTGTGATTAAATTACGAAGTGGACAAAACAGTGCTAACAGGATTATAATTCCGTACCTACCTGCAGTTATAACATTGCAAAAAAGTCATCTACTGCAACTAAGCGCTAATTTAGACGCTCCCTCCAAGCGACGTTTAGCTCGATCGCTAACGTCTTGGGTCAATAATCCTGATTTTAAGGCCTGTATTTGAACCTTTGTTTTGTACGTTGCAATCAGTTTTATCAGTTTTCAACACGATTTTTTTTTCAATACATATATAAATATATATATATATATTTTTTTTTTAAACATTTTTAAATTAAAATATCTACTCCCCCTCCCACCCTTCGTGATGTAAACATCTACTTGAGTTTATTAAAATGTTTTGAATTTTACAAAAGAAGTGTAATTACACAAATAAGTGGTGTACTTATGCGAGTGCAGTGTGATTTACGAATGAAATACACAGTTACTGCCAATAATAGTGTAGATAATACGAAAGTCACAGGCAAGTTGGAATTAACAAGAATAAGTGAACAACCTAACGGTACAATCTACATGAATCATTGCGACATGCAACTGACATTATAGTATATAATTAATAACCAAAAATAGAGGGTGATTTTAGAAAATATAATATTATTGTGACACTCAAGTAATAGAATACAATTTTCGACACTATAAAAGTAAGAACCTGTGGCTAAATGGTTAAGAACTCTACTCGTTGAGGGAGCTAACCCCGGATCGAATCTTGACTAACGCAAACATTTTTGTACATAGATTTGTTTGTGCTTGAATGAAATGAATACTGCTGACTGAAGGGACACTAACCCTGGATCGAATCTCCAACTGATATAAATATTTTTGCACACTATTTTTATATTTTTTGTTTCAATTGGAAAATACGATTAAGAATAGCCTAATTGCTGTTGTTTAACAGTGATTAACCCATTAATTTATTTATTAGTGATAAATTTGAAATATATACATAATAAGCTAATAACATAATAGTTGACTAATTGTACCACTTAAAGTTAACCATGGCGACTAAAACAAGGAATCAGACACTGAAAGAAGCTGAAAATAGAATTAAAGAAATTACTTTCGAGTTAAAAAAATCACAGGATCTCAACATAAAGTTAATGAAGGAACACGATGAGTTTTCTGAGGATTATAAGAACCTCATGGCTCAAAACTTTAGTTTAAAAGAGCAGCTATCTGAAAAAGAAATAGAACTCGACAAGGCCGTATTAGAGAAACAAGAGATAATCAATTTATTCGAAGAAAAATCTACAGATATCTGTGCATACGAAGAATCCCTTACGATAATACGCATGCACGAAACGAATGCTGCTTTGTTTGGACAGTTGCAACGTAACGCACAGGAAGAACATGACAAAATAGTGATTCAATTAACAGAAGAATTGAATAATTTAAGGAAGCAAATATTAACATTGCAGAATGAGATAATACAACTAAGAATTGAAAGTGGTGGTCAAGTGACCATAGAAATACAGGATTCTGAAAAATGTAAGAGAAGCGAAAAATCCTTGAAAGAACCTGTTGATCTAGATGAAAATGCCGTACACTCTGATCTTACTTCAGCTAAAACGACAAAGAAACAAAACCGTTTTCATAATAAAAGTATAAGCAATGAATTTAGAAAAGGTATTGAACAAAAACCAACAAATATAATGAACGCAGAAATCTCAGAAAATGAAACAAAAATATTAATATTTTGTGATAATTTTGGCAAGGGTTTGGCCGAATATATGCTACGTAATTCATCAGAAAACATATCAATAACATCGATATGCAAACCAGGAGCTGAACTTGCGACTATAATAAGTGATTTTGAATCAATGACTAATAGCCTTTCAAACGGTGATACCATTATTATAATTGTTTCCAATCCTATTAACTACAGTTTAGATATTATAAAAAAATTAAAAACAAAATGTAAAACTAAGAATTTTAAATTACAGTTGTCTACAATACCATACATTCATGGTCATGCAGTGAATAGCAATACTTTTAATAATACAATTTATTTTCTTAACAAAGAGATTTATAAAATTGTAAGTCGGACGTCTTACATGTCACTTATTGACATAAATGTCTTTAATCGTAAGTGTATGACATTTTCTAACAAATTAACTTATAATTTTATGAATTTTTTGCAAAATCAAATTGTTCAGAATTTAACATATGAAAAGAATAGGTACAATAATTTAATTGTATTAACGCCTAATGATGAGGTAGAATTAAAATGTACAGCTACAAATGCAGTCTCGTCAGAAACTAATAAAACATGTTTTTTAGAAACATCAGACCATTTAAAACTTCAAACCTAGTGCCGGAGTGTATCCAGAATGAAATAACAGTAATACATCAAAATTGTAGAAGCCTCCAAAATAAAATGTTGTCACTCCATAGTTTTACTGCGATATATAAACCAGATGTATTAATACTATCGGAGACATGGCTAAACAAGAATAATGTAGATTGCATTGCCTTACAGGGATACCACCACTCTAATTGTTATTTTAGAAAATCTCGTATTCATGGTGGTGTCTCAATATTTACAATTAATACACTTAAGACAAAACCTATCTTAGAAATAGATAACTTAACAGTAGAATACCACTGCGAACTAGCCGCAGTAGAAATAAAAATAAAGAGAAAAATTAAAAGCCTTGTCATCATTGCAATGTATAGAACAGGTAAAGGAAATTTTGCAATTTTTGAAAGTGTTATAGATAAACTGTTTCAATTGTTAAATGAAAAAGCGTATGCTAATGTTGTCGTGGCAGGAGATTGGAATGTTGACTTTTTGACCAACTCTCCTGACAAGCGTGCATTACTAGATATATTAGATACATTTGCGTTTAGGAACATTGTGGATTTTCCAACGAGAATTGAAAACTCTAGCGAGACTTCTGTTGATTGTATAATAACTAACATAGACAAGGGTAGCATAAACGTAAAGGGTATATCTGCCGCTATAGAACGTGTTGATCATGATGCACAATTAGTAGAAATTAAGCCTACAAAGATTGACGCTCATAAGATTACTTATGTAGAGAGGCGTTTTTTTAAGCCAGAAAAAATTGAAGACTTCTGCAATTCTATGCTGTCATATGATTGGGATACTATTTTTAATGATTATAATAACAATACGTTTGATATTTTTCTATCTAAATTAAAATGGAACTTTGATGTATTTTTTCCGATAACTAAAATTAAACATAATCATCAAAAGACAGTGCCATGGATAACTGAAAAAGTTAAGAAACTATACAATGACATTAACGACTTGTATGAATTTAAGAAGCAGTATCCTGAAATTGTGAATTTAAATATAATAAATAAAAAGTTGAAAGAAAGGGAAATTTGTTTAGTAGAAGAAAAACGAAAATATGTCGAACAAAGAATATCTAATGCTAAAAATGTTAAGAAAGAAGTTTGGAACATTATCAAAGAAGACACGAAAAAAAATATCAAAGAATGTGATTGGGATATTATAGACACTGCAACGAACATTCAGGTACCATACGAAGAAATTCCTGATTTTGTAAATAACTACTTCATTTCTGTTGGCAATGAGCTAAATAAAAAACATCCACCTAATATAGATAAAGCACTAGCATTTTTAAAGCAATCTGTGAAAGAATTGCCTAATTATGAATTTTCACATATAAAACCAGAGGAGTTACTAAAACTAGCCAAAGGTAAAATTAAGCTTTCGAACACCAAAGACATTTCTGATATATCCGGCTATTTTCTGTACCAAATTATGCAACCATTACTGGATCATCTCACATATTTAGTCAATAACATGTTAAAATCAGGAATGTATCCAGAAGCATTAAAAATTTGCCGCCTATGCCCTCTATATAAGGGAAAAGGAGACAAAAGAAAAGTAAATAACTACAGACCAATAGCAATTGTACCCACACTTTCAAAGCTAATAGAATCATTAATATCTAGAGAAATTATGTCACACTTAGATAAACATAATGCATTGTCAGATACTCAATACGCCTATAGAAAGGGTAAATCAACTACAACTGCTGCACATGTTTTTATAAATAAAGTTATAACATCCCTTGATGAAAGATTGAAAGTTGCAGCTATTTTCATAGATTTATCGAAAGCTTTCGACTCGGTTAATCACGAACTTTTAATAAACAAACTAAAAGTATACGGAATGAAAGGTAAATTCGTGAAATTGATAGAATCGTTTTTGACCGATCGTCAGCAAATAGTAGAAATTAAATCAAATGGAAAATCAGTTAGATCTACACCACAAAAACTAAATATTGGCGTGCCTCAAGGTTCCTCTTTTGGAAATACAATGTGTCTCTTATTTTTAAATGATTTGGCTTATTTAGAATTACATGGAGAATTAATTCAGTATGCCGATGACACTACAGTCATTGTTTCTAGTAATAATATGGAAGATTTGATTGAAAAAATTGCATGGAATATGAAAATGTTGAGTAATTGGTTTAATATGAATGGAGTTAACTTGAATTCGGAGAAAACTAACATTATGGTATTTAATGCAGTATCTCCAAAACAACCAATAGTAACTATTCCTCAAATAGATGATGCAAAGTGGCTGAAAACCACTACTTTGGTTAAACTTCTTGGATTCGAGATAGATTCTGCTTTAACTTGGAAAACGCATATAAATACTACCAGTAATAAGATGTCTCGAGGGATTTACGCATTAATTCAATTGCGACCAATGGCAACAAAATGCTACCTGAAGGAAGTTTATTACGCGTATATACATTCAGTTATGACGTACGGTATTATATTATGGGGTAATTCTACTGATAATGAGCGCATCCTGAAAATGCAAAAACGTGCCATAAGGGTTTTAGTACAAGCAAAATATAGAGAATCATGCCGAGAACTTTTTAAGAGTCTGGGGATTTTGACTTCAGTATCGGTATACATTTATGAAGTAATAAAATATGTTCGATCAAATCTTCATCTTTATCAGACTCGTGGTGATTATACACATTTAAACTTTCGACACAAAAATAATTTGTTACATGTTTTTTTTTTTTTTTTTTTTTTTTATAGCATAGAGTGACGAGACGAGCAGGTCATGTGCCTGATGGTAAGCAACATGCCTGCCACATAACAGCACAGTAACGCGCAGCTATTGAAACATGATAGTCCAAATCATTACCTAGCACTGCACTGCGCTCGTCACACAGAGATCTAAGATATTATGTCTCTAAGCCCTGTAATTTCTCTGGAATCATTGCCCTTCAAACCGGAACACAGTAAAGTTTGCACATTACTGCTTGGCGGTAGAATATTTGGCAAAGGTGTGGTACTTCCCCAGGCGGACTCTGCTAAGAGTCCTACCACTACAAAGAAAAAAAAATGTGAAGCATAGGTTGCACTTGTCTACAAAAAATCCTATTGTGATAGGTCAGCAACTCTATAATAAACTGCCAAATTGTATAAAAGATTGTGCATCAGACAATGCGTTCTATCAAAATGTAAGAAATCTGCTTCTGTCGAAAACCTTGTATAAAGTAGCAGAATATATGAAAAACAAATACGATGACTATAAAATAGTAGTTTGTTTTATTAACGAAAAATGAGTATCTATGATTATAATTCATTCATTTATTCATTTTCTTAGGTTTGCATTTTAACAATTTGATTATAATTGTTATTGTATAAAACAACCATTGACGAAGATTACGCTGGTAATTTATGTTAAATATATTTTTTTATGTTAAATATTTTTTCCACCGAAAGCCCTTATACAGCTTTTATAACCGAAGTATTATTCCAAATGTATGGAATTTATGTATTAAATAACATGACGATCAAAAATTAATGTATGTTTTTCAAAATAATTGATGTGATTAATAAGTCTCTTGATGTGAGTATTTCAAGAGTACTCACAGTACAAATTAATGAAGTTATTAATTGTAAATCTGACGAGGCCATAAATGTAACTTATATTATTATAACAATAGTAATGTATGTATTCAATTTATGCCAATAAAAAAATATCTTATCTTATCTTATCTTATCCTAGTATTTCCTGTTAAAGTGGGTAAAAATATATTTCGATTTATAGAGACCTATAACTCGTTCAATTCAGTGTTCAATTCACTTAAATTAGATATATGTCAAGATATCAATGCTATAAAATTAAAACATGACTATTGTAGAGAATGATTTATTCTCTAAATTCCATTATAAGATTTTTTTAACAAATAAAGACAACAAAAAAACAACGGAAACCATGAGTTTTGTTTAGATACTTGCAGCGCCTTGCGGCTTTACCTGCGTAGTTTCCGTAATATTAATGTTTGGATGTTTGTAACTAAATCACGTCGTAACGTCTGAACGGATTGGGCTGACAGTTGGAACACAGATTAAGGCTGTATGGTACGTAAGATGGCGTAATGTTAATTTGCGCGAATTACAATATCTACTAAACTACTGAATATTTCATTTTGAAATTTAGTCACTCCTGAATGTAATCGCTACTGAATTTAGTCGCAACTGAATTTAGTCGCTACTGAATTTAGTCGCTACTGAATATAGTTGCTACTGAATTTAATACTAGGTATAATGAATATTATAGACAATAGACAGTAGATACCTAGTAAATTTGTATGTATGTATATTGTAGTGGTAAGACAAAGTTATATGTATTAAAAATCTATCGTTTACTTCTTTAACTAAATGGTAATGTAAAGGTTACTTACCGATATCAGCTAATATTTTTAGTTGTTTTCAATCGTCCTTTGTAATTTATGCAGACTTTTATAGCACAAATATTCAAATGTCACAAAACACGTGTTTACCGCGCAACGTCATTGTTGCGACAATTAAACCGACAGGACGAACTTATCTTAACTTATATTTTTGTTGTTTCTACGCGGAGCGGTCTATCTAGACAAGTAAATAATCAAAGCACAATACATCGCACCAATTTGACATGAATCTTCGCGTGCTAATGTAGACACCAACATCGTCTTAGTCCGAATACGATGTTTTTGTTGCGCCAACACGTTACGAATATTCGCCTCATAGGTGGGGCCGCAGCATAAGAAAGCGAGGCGTACACTCTATTAAGGCTTACCTGTTAATATTTGTTGACAAAGTGGTTCGGTGTTGCCATGTCGAATTGACTACTTCGCTCAGTACTTGCTCGTTTCTTTCTGCGTTCAAACGTTTCCTGGCGCGTCGCGGTAAGGTATCGGTAATGTACTCGGACAACGGTAGATCATTTGTGGGCGCAAATAATGCATTATCCGATATTGATATGTTCATCGGTTCGGATGACTTTCATAAAGCACTCTCAGACGAGCTAGCCGCGAATCGCATAGTCTTTAAATTTAATCCGCCCAGAAGCCCACACTGGGGAGGCGATTTCGAAATTTACGTGAAAGCTTTTAAGAGCCACCTCGCTAGAACTATCGGTTCTCAGTTGCTCACATACGAAGAAATGTTGACCATACTCACCCAAATCGAGAGCGTCATCAACTCAAGACCGCTTACTGTACTTAGTGAGGATCCTTCTGAACCCACTGCCTTAACGCCTGCTCATTTCTTAATGACTGCACCGCTACAACATTTACCCGCATGTAAGGCAACAGATGAGCCCGCGCATTTATTGAAACGTTACGCTTTACTGGACCAAATGGTTCAATCGTTTTCTAAACGCTGGAAATTAGAGTATCTCCACTTACTGCAAGTTAGAGGCAAATGGAATACCCATTCTAATCCCATTAAAGTTGGCTCCGTCGTGCTTATCATCACGGACAACCTTCCTCCGCTCTCTTGGCCCTTAGGTGTCGTCGTCGAGACAATACTGGGAGCCGATGGAGTGTGCAGAGTTTGTCTTGTCAAAACTGCAACTTCTGTGTATAAACGACCAGTCGTTCGTTTATGTACTTTACCTACTCAATAACTTACCTTTTTCCCGCTTGCCCCAGGTCACCCCGCTACTGTTTATTTTCATTGACCACTCTTTCATTTTAAAACCAATGGTTTTAAGGCCGGGGGCATGTTAGCGCCACTCATGACGCATATCGTATCTATTTAATATATCGCTATCCCTTTCCCACCCAATCCTAAGAATACGACCACTTCCGAACGTTGTCTTCGGAAATTGGGTGCACTACGCCCGACACCGAGGTCAAGGGCGGGAGTCTGCATTCGAACGTCCTCTGAGTCGGATGTGAGACAACCGCATAATCTATCTAACTCTGTGCTAACCGCGTACGCAGCAGTTAGCGCGTTCGTGATACCATATCTCGCGATCACCTGCATCTAGCAGCACCGCTACCGCATCCTCTGCTAACCAGCAGAGCTATTGAAGGCCGCCGGAATCTCTGCCAACCTGAACGGACCGAGGAATTGCAGCAATACCCGTTCTCGGAAGTACGTCAGGTTAGTGGTCGTTCTTTTCCCGCTATCCCGCTAGTGAAGGCGCGTTTCACCATAAAGCTTGGTGGCCGCGCTAACAGGGGGCACCCCTATTTTTTATTTTTGTAAAAATCTTAATGCGGTTCACAGAATACATCTACCTAAGAAGTTTTAACAGTGCAGTTCTCATAGTTTCGGCAAAAAGTGGCTGTGACATAAGGATGGACAGACAGACAAACAGACAGACATGACGAATCTATAAGGTTTTACGTTTTACGGAAGCCTAAAAAGACTATAATTGATCAGTTATCGAGCGGGATGAAAAATGATTAAATTACTAAAATGGCTATGAAAAAATAGAAGTTGGTGATAAAAAGGTCAAAATTTAGTGTTGTATGTATTTTTTAACGCCACATTATAAAAAATTAAAAACAAAAAAATTCGTCCAAAAATTTAAAAAAATATTTTTGGGGTGAACAACCCATGTCACTTAGGGGTATGAAAAATAGCTAGTAGCCGATTCTCAGACCTACTGAATATGCATATAAATTTTGGTTAAAATCAGTAAAGCCATTTCGGAGGAGTAAGGAAACAAACACTGTGACACGAGAATTTTATATATAAGACTAGCTGACCCCGCAAACGTTGTTTTGCCTTAGTGAACAACCCTTGTCACTTAGGGGTACGAAAAATAGCTAGTAGCCGATTCTCAGACCTACTGAATATGCACATAAAATTTGGTAAAAATCAGTAAAGCCGTTTCGGAGGAGTAAGGAAACAAACACTGTGACACGAGAATTTTATATATAAGATGAATATTTAAACTCTGAAATAGTTCATATAGTGCTCGCAGTATAAGTCTGCGCGCGACTGGTGGCGTACTTAATGTTGCCAGGTCACACTAATAGGTTCCCTTCCCGTTCATTGGGAACGTACAACTTCATAAAACAGGTACGGGAAGGGATTTTTCAGGGAAGCAATTTAAGTAACTGCACGACAACTGAGACTCAAGAACATATGTCTCGAAGTAATGAACGCCTTTGCAGTGCTGGTTTGGTTCAGTATGACCAAGTATCATTGGTAATTATTGGTACAGGCTGTCTGAGTCTCTTACCACCAGGAAAACTTTATTATAGTTTATTACATTATAAAAAATCTGTCATTTTCAACCTACACCAACATCGAAATAACAAGAATTTAATTTAAACTTGTAAATCTTTTATTGAGACCATTAATAACACTATTTGAAAATTTGGCGCATAAACGTTCTTTTAATGAGTCATTGGATTCCATAGAATCATCTTCTTTATTCAATAGGGTTAAAATCACGATGAATCACGGCGGTAACCGCAAAAGTTCCTGTCCATGTTCCTTAAATAGTTATTCTACTTGGTATTGTAGGTCTTCTTTGTGCCTCTTTATTCGAGTAACTGCGGATTTGTCCTACAATCGTCGAAATCTATTTCATTTTTCTTAAGCCACTTTTGGCTTTCTTCTTTTACATTGCCCATTGTAGCCGCTTTATTTATCTGAGTGCAGTGGTATTGTTGGTCGTTGTCCATTACCACGTGACAGTACGTTCTGAAACGCCTACAATAAAAATACAGTAATGAATACAGATTTAAGGATCAAAGGGCATCCAAGCTAACGTTGAAAAAAAATTAAGTAACATTTCTTTTGGCGCACCGCTGTTAGGTGAAAGTGTCGATCGGGTGAACATGGAACCGCCGAGTGTACCCGAGCGAGAAAGATACAATCAGCTGATATTCACTGCTGTGTCACTGTGTTTTCTATTTTGATTTGTACATTATGAAAAAAAACATTTAAAACTACTTTCTCACATTCGGTCTTAAGCACACACATTTTTTCCCACGGGTAAATTGGCGATAAAACAATCAAACCCAAAGCCGCACCTCAACCTAAATCCTCAGCTTTAAAATATGCCGATAATAGGTGGAGATTTGATTGCTATGGTATCCCTACATGTTAGTTGTCAAATAGCTCTGCGTTTGGAAAACTGCACTTTTGGCCCTTTATTGTATCGTTCTTCTTCACAACCACGATTGATTTTCAAGAACCAGCCACGGCCAGCACTTTTAATCACTTTCAGCAGAATAAAAGCTATTAATTATTTTGGAAATTAATAAATACACCAAACGTAAACAAACTTTTGTCAACTGACGTAAATAAGAAGTTGACGGCCTGTCAATTAGTTCCATATTTTGCTACGCGCAGAGTTATATTGCGAGCACTATACTTACCAATTTTTAAGCTATTGCATAGCTTTTATCGCGGGCCTGGACACCGATTGTTACTAATGGTGCATCTCTTTCTTATGTTCACAAAAAAAGAGGGAGGGAAGACTGTCACGCCGTCCTCCCCACTCGGTCATTCGACTTTCAATCTTATGGTTTTACATTTACAGACTAAATGCTCTTAGCAGTGTTGCCAACTTAACGGATTTCCCGTGATACGTAGTGGATTTGAGTACGTAGAGAACGGGAAAATAACTTTCTAACGGCTATTATCATAGCATATTTTGGAATAAGTATATCAATGAAGCAATAGTGTCAGCGTAAACGCTCACTAGCTCACTATTTAATCAATTTTAGGGATTTATATTTTAACTTAAGTTTAGGGATTTCGCGACGTTTAAAATTTTTGGATGTACATGAATGTCAATGTCATTATGTCACTAAAGATGAATAAACAAAAAACAAAGTGCCTTAAAAGCAAAATATATAGTGAAAAAGCTGAAAATCTTCATGTTCCAAGAAGCGTGCTATAATTGAGATGTTTTGGCTTAACAATATGGAATCTGGATTTACTAAAGGGAATAGGTAGTGCCAATTTACCAAAGAAGGCAAACTTTTTTGCAATCAAGAAACAAAGACTTTTGTAGTTCAGAATAATTCATGAACGTGAAAACATCTTTGTAAGTACAGTTTTACGTTTAATACTATTTACCTATGTATATAATACATAAAGCAGCCTAGTACATAAATATGTAATAGATGATTTTCGGCTTAGAACTTCATCTTTAACACTGTTTACAAAGTTAGGTTATGTGCGTAAAATATAATAAGCGTTTGTTTGCTTGTTTCAGATCTTCAAGATTATCTTATGCGATTGTTGGATATGTCCAAATAAAAAGAGGTCTAAATGTGTGTACTGTCAAGTGTCGCGTATGTCCTGAACACAATAAAATATGAAACAGCCTTGGATATGGGATAAGGAGCAGCTTCATCTGAAAATACCTGTGCCTATGATGATAAATCTGTGGAAGAAGGCTGCGGACAAGAACTATGTTTTCATATTGCAAAAGAAAGCAATCCATGGTTTATATAATTTATCAGCTAGAGAATCAGTACGGGAGATTTTCACCACATAACAACTTTAGTATGAAGAAGTAGCAATGAAGGGATCATTGTACATATATTTATCAATGTATAATGTATGTAAGAAAAAATCAAAGTCAATGGCAGAAATTAAATCTGAATCCTAAAGCACACCATAAACACAAAATTGTATTTCCTACGCTTCTATATTTTTGCAATCCCTGCACAAGCTCTCAATGAAATCAAGTTTAAAAATGAAATAAAAACCTATTGAGCAAGAAAACAAAGTCAAGTGTTAGTCAAAGTTAAAGATAACATATGGAAGAGAAATGTGTTGAAATTGGAATCTTGTAGTAAGGTAAAATAGTAGATTTATAAAACTTTTGGTGTAACATTGTTTGTACTCAATCATGTACTTAGTATACTGTATAAATATTGGTGGACAATTCACACACAATTCACTGCTTTAAATTGCTGAGGCTCCTTTACAGCTGCTTATATTAATTTTTACCTTAGTTATTTTATCTTATTTTGTACACAGATTCTTTGATTTTTTGTGAATGACGTTACCACATGTTCTTATGGATTTATGGTTCGAATAAATGAATTGAATTGAACAGGAAAATAAAAAAAAATAAACATTAACAGTTGTATAATGAAGTAATAATAAACTAATAAAAATAATCTTATGTTAGTGAATTAGACTGGCGAGCGAATTAGAAGCCATGAGCTTAGTGGATTTAGTAGCTCTTCCTGCGAAACTGAGGGTTGTGGGTTCGATTCCCACCCAGTGCAGTAATGTGCAAACATTACTGTGTTCCGGTTTGAAGGGCAATGTTTCCAGTGAAATTACAGGGCATACAGATAATACATCTTATATATCTGGGTGACGAGCACAGTGCAGTGCTGCAGGTAATAATTTGGACACTCATGTTCCAAAAGCAGCGTGTCACTGTGCTGTTATGTGGCAGGCATGTTGCTTACCATCAGGCACATGTCCTGCTCGTTTATAATATAGAGTGATGAGTCACATTATAAAAAAAATATGTTTGCACTGTGGCTGGGTGTTTCTTCATATTTTATCTATCTATATAAATATAAATCAATGCCACTTTTCATTGTTAGTACCTAAACTCCTTCTAAATGGCTGGACCGATTTGAATGTTTTTTTTGTATATATTTGGGTAGGACCCTGGAAGGTTTAGATTCACAAATCAGCTCGGCAGATGGCACTGCAGTTGATATCTAGGTTATTATTCGAGCGAAGCCGGAGCGGGCCGCTAGTCTTCTATAAATACAAAAGCGAAAGGTCACTCATCAAGGAATCTCAGAAACTACAAATGCTAGGAATCTGAAATTTTGTATGGAGGTCCCTTTTAGCATGTAGGCGCTCACTAAGGGGGTTTTGCTAAATTCAACCCCTAAGAGAATGAAACAAGGATGAACTGTTGTATGAAAATTCGTGATTTTCAAAGTTATCAAATTTTGTCTCTAGATACCTGATACGAAGCACTTAAATGTTTGTTTTATCAATTTTGTGATTTCGAACTGTATGGGGTGAAATAGGGGATGAATGTCAATATGAAAATTCCCAACCGTTGAAGATTAAACCATGAAACTCTGTATAATATATAGACACTTGACACGAAACAAATAAATGTTTGTTCTAGCAATTTTTTAATTTCGACCTGTATGGGGATGAAATTGGAGTTGAAATGGGCGACGATTGTATCTTACGCTTTCACATCTAAACAACAGAACCGATTTTGATGAAATTGTATTATTACCTTAATATTTATTTTGCACAGACGAAGTTGCGGGTAAAGCTAGTAGCAAGTATGTATTTAAAACTGTATAAGTATTATATCAGCTATCTGGCCGCCATAGTACAAGCTTTGCTTAGTTTGGGGTCAGATTTTCATGTGTGTGAATAGTCCACCAATATTTATTTAGTTAGTGTGATTAATTTTAAGAGAAGTATATGACAGTATGATGATGTAAGAGAGTTTGTTTGACTCATTTGATTTTGAGATTGTTTTGAATAGTTGCTGTAAATAAGTGATATTTTGTACTTAATCTCTTTGTATAACTTTAACCTTAATGTAAATAAGTAACATTTTGTATTAAATCTTTTGTAGAAATTTTACCTTAATGAGTTTATATTATTTTGTACTCAACCTTTCCAGCATTATGACATAGAATAGATTGATTATGATAAAAACATATGTGACTCAGACTCAACATTATCCCAAAAATACTGTAGAAATTAAATTTAAAAAAATATAATTGCATAAGTTGATAAATTATGGTAAACAAATGCATTTCAGACCCACGGTACCCTTGGCCATACCCCCGGTGGTATCGTGGGTTTTTAAAAGTTAAACGGTACCATCAAGTATATGACCCTAGTGATGTGTTGACCTATATATCTCTCGCATAATAACTCGTTAATTAGGTAAATAATAGAAAATGCATATTCCAATAATGAATGCAAGTAAGTACCATAACCCATCGAACAACTATACGACGAGCAAAAGAAAGCATTTAAAAATTCTGGACTGAATTTTGTGAATGGGGAATATCCTCGATATGAAAGCGTAAAGCACTTCCTTCAAGATGCGCGAAACAAGTCAGCACAAGTTTCCAAAACTGTATTTCGGAATTTGAAAGAAATTGAAGTGCCCATTAAATATCATAATTTAATTTTAGCCGATTATTATTGCGAGGAAGAAAACAAACAAACCCGGATCATTGCTTTTTGCTCAAAGGAGTCTCGATTAATAATTCCGAATATAAAATAATACTTTTTTGATGGTACTTTTTACTGTTGCCCAAAACCCTTTGCACAATTATATAACATTCACGGTGACATAGGGAGTGGTGTGAAAACAATTAAATTAAGACCCTTAATCTTCGCACTAATGTCGGATCGAACTGAAAAAAGTTATACGATTTTGTTAAATATGATAAAATCGCAACTTCCAGAGTGGAGTCCACATAAAGTTCACACTGACTACGAAAAAGGTGCGATGAATGCAATTTTGAATGTATGTCCAGATATTACATTACGAGGGTGCTATTATCATTGGACTCGCAACATTTGAAAGAAAGGCAAGTCGTTACGATGCACAAAAACGAAATCTGGGCGTAGAATCGTTGCATTGGCCAGTGCCTTGCCGCTTCTTCCTGAAGACAATATTCAACAGGGTATGGACTACATAAAAGCTGAAGCCGATAACATACCAGAAGCATTTATAAAATACCTTGAATCGTTTTGGTTCAAGGTCCATAGTCCGAAAATAATTAGTGTGTTTGGTGAACGCCACCGAACAACAAACATTTTAGAAGCCTCCCACTCAAAAATAAACAAACTTATTAATAAAAACACGGTTACGTTGATGCGATTGCTTCACGTACTAGAGCAAGTTCACACTTTGGAGATGATTCCAAAAAAAAGACGCAAAGATCAAATCGTCAACGATGATTACATAATGAGCATACAGCTCCAAATTGTAAATAAAGACATATCTGTAGGCTACGGACTAGAGAAATTGCGTTAATTACGTTGTACCTATACATTTTTTTTGTAGTGTGTGACATGTTGGTTTAGTGAAAAGCTTAAAAAAAGCTATGATTTGTTACACAAAATGTCTTTTTAGTTATTTTAGAATAATAAACATATTATAGTAATTGCCTATTTACTGTTAACACCGTGTTTTATCAGCCATGGTTGTTGCATCACAACACTAGTAGTCGATGGTACCGTTTAACTTTTAAAAACCCACGGTACCACCGGGGGTATGGCCAGGGGTACCGTGGGTCTGAAACGAACAAATGTCACTCTTCAAAATAAAAGCAATTCCGAAAAGCTGTTAACATCCCTATTGCTTATGTTGATAAAAATGCATGCAACATGCAATAGCTTTACCGCGGCAGTCCCCGAGTGCCACACATCTTTTTTTTAAATACCTCTTACGTTTTTGGGTCACCTTCGTGGGAACAAAAAAAATCAAAGCGTTGTTTTTACGAACAAGGCTCAAAATTTAATTTACTGAATCGAAAATATTTCTTTTCATATTGAATGCTCTACGTATGTTTAGAAAGCCAATTCAAATAAATAGTAATTAAAATTTTCCATGAAGGTGACGAGGAGAATCGTAAAAATGAGAATTAGCCTATTATGAAGCTGAATAGTTTTATTTGTTTGAACACACTAATCTCAGGAACAACCAGACCGATTTCAAAAATTATTTGACCACTAGGTATGTATTTACATGATCTCTGAGTGCTATAAAAATTATATACCTACGTATGTACGATGGGCGACCGGAGCCGTTCGCTAGTTTAATCTATGTGTAATTGAGAATACGTGAGCCCAGTATATTTGCTCAGGGTTGTGGAGAGCTCGCAGCGGTCATGCGATAAGGGTCACAGGTCTCCAGAGTTTGACCTCGGTCACGTCGCTTCAGTTCCAGGCGGGTGGTCGGCGGCCGAGTACTCGAGCTCGGAGCTGTCGACGTTCGTGGACACCATGCTGGCGGAGTACGACCGGGAGACGCCGCCCGCGCCGCGCACGCCCGTCGCGCTGGCGCTGGACGTGCGACACGCCAGCGTGGACGACGCCGCCGGCACCATGCGCGTGCTGGCCGACCTGAGGATGGTGAGTGCACGCCGCTTCACGGACTCCACGCCAGACGCGTTTCAGCGAATTGGTTCGCTCAATTCTCGCTGCAAGAACGAGGCTGCGTCACTGCGTCTTGGTGCGAGATTGATTTCTTCTTAATTTTTGAAGTGAAAACTTCTTTTGGCGCACCACAGACAGATGTTTCGTTGGCTGTGAACTGAATACTAGCGTCACGCTCGGGAATCATAAAGCATCTTTGGGTGACCTCGGGACCATGTCCATTGGCTATCTAGAAATGCGGCAGCATTTCCATCGCCATGGTCATTGCTACGCTCTCCCGTTTCACTCGCGTAGTTTCCAAAGGGAGCTATCAAATTCTGAGTTTAACTTCTATCGACAGTTCATATCACTGCCAATTTTAAAATAATAAAAATGTTGTACTCATTTCTTATTTAACTTTTATAGGTTTCCATTTGTCCACGATCTCGCCTGATGTTAAACGACAATGGTTTACGATGGAGCCCCCAAGATTGGAACCATCGCATCGGCAAAACCCTTACTCAGGCAACGCATTCCGCAGCCCAGACATTCTTATCGCAAACGAAAGTAGAGTTAAACAGTTTCGTTCTAATCTTTGAAACGTCAACCATGATACAATGTCGAGCTACGAGTAGTCCGATAGGAAAGACGCGGTGTTAATGCAAATCAGCTGCATACTCTTCGAAGTATATCCGATAAAAACTCACAAGCTAGCAATTTTGCGACGACGTTCAGATCTTAGAAGCCTAAAAACGTTTGTCAAGTTACTTACTAGTGTGAAGGCAAATCGGTGGCGGTGTTGCAGAGCTGGAACGAGAGCCGCCTGTCGTGGAACACGAGCGAGTGGGGAGACGTGGTGGTGGTGCCGGCCGGGCGGCTGTGGGCGCCGGCGCTGCGGCTGGCCAGCGCGGGCGCGAGCTGGCCCGGCGGGCCGCAGCGCGCGCGGCTGGGTGCCGGCGGCGCCGCGCGCCTGCTGCGCCGGCTGGAGCTGGCGGCGCCCGTGCCGCTGCACCTCCGCGCCTGGCCCGCCGACTCGCACGAGGCCAGCTTCAAATTCATCTCCGACCACGACGAGATAGAACTCCTCGTCACCGAATACAAGGTACACTACGACGAACTTGGTATTGGGAGCATTTGTTTATCCCAGTCGAAGTCGGATCGTAGAATACGTTCAGAATATGCAGCACATAGGACCCCAGACGACGCTCTACCAAGCTTTGGATACCCTGCTTATTGAGCTGCATACATCACAGAGATGATATACATAGAAAGTTGCGTAATCATCCCACTGTTCAAATGATAACTAAAGTAGGTACATCATCTTTTGCAATAGATATGTAGATCTAAACATAAAGTATGAAAGTTCTGAAATCAACGTCAAGCATGATTCTTAAAACCTAACATATGAATAAAAATTTACGGAACAATCGATCTCAAACAAAAGTAATTACTCATTATATCGAGAATATACATAGATTGCGGAAAAATGTGTTAAGACATGGCTAGAGCCTTTAACAACTTCTCTAGTTCCTTCCTACTTATAAAATGTGAACACTTGTGTATACACTATACATACAAATAATATACAATTATGTGAAATATCACTAATTATATTTTAACACTACCTACCAGAAAGAAATCAATGTGTTGTTATAAGAGATGTTAAATATATGATTGATGACGAATGTGTTGCTTTCAAAGTTCCGCAAGGCTCTGTCTTAGGCTTACCCTCTTTCTAATTTTCATTACTGACTCTATCTGTACCAAACCCAATAAAAGTAAAATATTTACCTACATTTGTGGATTACAAGGAACCTTTATTTTGCGATAAGGTACGTGAATCTGCAGAGGTAAAGCTAGAAGTTACATCTTTGGTTACCTACAACAATGCTACAACGACACAGATTCATGTTAAATATGGCTCTATATTCATTTACTAGCGGCCCATTCCAGCTGCGTTCGGATATTGTCATTTATAGACTACTAGCTGACCCCGCAAACGTTGTTTTGCCTTAGTGAACAACCCTTGTCACTTAGGGGTATGAAAAATAGCTAGTAGCCGATTCTCATACCTACAGAATATGCATATAAAATTTGGTTAAAATCAGTAAAGCCGTTTCGGAGGAGTAAGGAAACAAACACTGTGACACGAGAATTTTATATATAAGATTAATCGAAATAAAAACTATCCTATCTCTCAAGTTGGACCAGACTGCTCACGGTGTGCCAATTTAATTTATGTCTACGCCTGTACCCAAGCGCACGCAGGCGACAGCGGGGCGGGCACACACCGAGAGGGGACCGACGGAGGCGGCCTCGGCACTCGCTGCGCGCGGCAATCCAATCGGCCACAACTACACCTAGCATCCAGATCTATTTTATCCTCAATGTAAAATTATATCTGGTCTAGAAATAAATCTTAAATCATTTAAATATTGTTTGGAGTTAAGAACCCGAACAACTGGCGACCGTTGAAATTCAAGAACCTGTATCGGAAAGAGGAGTCCCAAAAAGGAAGTAAGCCCGTTCCGTTATTTTCTATCATCCTGTACCTTTAAACTTCTAATTGCTGTGCAAAATGTGAATTGGCTTCCAATGGTTAGAAGGTATCTAGCTTGATGCGTATCTTCCCTATTATAAATAACTATTGCTAAGCACCGTCATTTACATTATTTGTCAAACGGCTATTATCGCGTTTCGTAAAGTTAACCAAAACTACCCACATACCCAATTATAACAAGGCCGATTCACCACAATTCATTTAAAATCTAATATTTATATTGATACACTGCGCCTTCATTGCAGAATCAATAAATAATACCTACAGGTAGTTTTGCATTATTACGAAAACATTATTAAACTTATCTTTTCGTCGCATTCCTCCGTATGCGAACGAAACTATTCATTATATATTTTATATTCTATAAGATTTTTAACAAAGTAGTTCTGTAAACCTTTTGGCTTTAAACATCTAAACAACATTAAGTACTAAGTAATCGTATCTTTGTTGAGTACTAAAACTAGTTACTTGCTCATTAATTTATTAGTGATCGTTTTGATATTTAATAGTTTTGTTAAAAAGTTTGCGAGTATCGATATTCGTATAAGCGGTTAGCGCCGCGCGCTCCCGCGCAAAGCCCCGAGCGCGGTCCCTGCGCTGACGCTCAGCGCGTCGCATCGCCCGGCCCGCGGGCTCGGCTGCGCCGGCGCCGGCTGGCGGCTGGCAGGCTCGGCAGTGGCAGCGCATACAAGCTGCAGGCTATCGTAGTGATATCTTCTCGTTTTGCCCTATTCATTGTTCGATAAAATGGCGGAAAGGGAACCGACCACTTCTAGAAACAAAAGTCCACTTCCATTGTTAAAAATTGATCAATCTACTAAACCCGACGTTAAAGAGTATCTTAAAACTTTGATTAAAAAACGAGCGGGATTTAGAAGTCGTTTAACGGTTTTGAAGAATTATTTAGAAAATTTTGATAAATCTAGTGTATCAAATATTTCGAGATTGGAAATAAAGGAAATTTCGCTCAGATTGATTCAATTAAAGGAATGAATGGCTAATTTTGATCGAGTACAATTAGAAATCGAAGAATATTCTGAAGATTTAAGTGAGCAAATTTCGGAACGAGATATTACAGAAAGCGAATTTTTTACACAAATTGCATACGCTCAGGAGTTGGTCGATTTGTTTTCCACAAAACCTAACGTTGCAGGGTCAAGCTGTTGTCATGATCATAGCACGGATTCAGTTCGGCTACCAATCATTAACCTACCTACTTTTGATGGAAATTATACCAAATGGCTTGAGTTTAGAGACACATTTAAATCGCTTATTCATGACAACGCTTCGATTGCGCCTATTAATAAATTTCACTATTTAAGAAATTCTTTGCAATCGGGGGCCAGTGTCGTGATTAGATCTTTGGAATTTGTCGCGAGGAATTATGAGCTTGCCTGGGATACGTTATGCAATAGATATAACAATAAAAATATTTTAATTTATAACCATTTGAGTGATTTAGTGAACTGTAATATGATACAAAAGGAATCATTCAAGGCTTTGCGTTATTTGATTGACTTAGTATCTAAAAACTTAAACGCTTTAAATACGTTGGATATTTCTACTGAGGGTTGGGACCCGCTTGTGATATTTTTGGTTTCGTCGAAGTTAGATTCGGCTACGAGTTCCAAATGGGAAGAATACAAAGGTCTATTATCTAATCTACCTTCGTTAGATGATTTTAAACGTTTTTTAGAAAACCGGGCGAACGTTCTGGAGACTGCAAGCTGCCGTAATCTAGAAAATAAACATACTTATAATAATAACTATAAAGAAAATCGAACTACTAAATCATTTGCTACTTTTTCCAATGGGGTTCAAACTTCCCAACAATTTAAAAACTGTCCCGTCTGTGGTCAGTTTCATTTCGTGTACCTGTGTAATAAATTTAAATCGATGAATATTGACGATAGGTTGAGCCAAGTTTCAAAATATAAATTGTGTACAAATTGTTTACGCGGCGGACACACCAATGCCCAGTGTGGTTTGAAGGGCACTTGTCGTTCGTGTAATAAAAAACATAACACATTATTACACAAAAATGACTCAAATAAAATACTTACCGAGTGTGATGACTCACCCAGCCCTCCTGTCAGCCTATCTGCGGTTTCTTCAGAGCAAGTCCTCCTGTGTACTGCTAAAATAAAAGTTTTTAATAAACAAACAAACAGTACTTACCTTGCGCGTGCACTGCTGGACACGGGTAGTCAGTCGTCATTTATCACGAAGAACCTGAAAGATAAATTAGGTCTGTCGACAACATCTACAGATATGCTGAATGTAGCCGGCATTAATGGGATATCCTGTCCTATAAAGGAGAAGTGTCAATTAAACATAAGGTCGTGTACTAGCTCATTTACAAAAGACATTAATTGTTTTGTTATTCCTAAAATCACTGGTCACTTACCCAATATTCAAATAGATGCGGAGAAGTTAGGGCTACCACGTAATATATCCTTAGCTGACCCCACGTTTTTCAACCCTTCTGAGATAGACATGTTAATAGGTGCCGAACACTTTTTTGACATTGTTTCTCCAAACAAAATTACACTGGGTCCAAACAAGCCTATTCTAATGGAAAGTGCGTTCGGTTGGCTCGTAACAGGTCGAACGGGACATATTTCCAACAACTAGGTACTTACAACACAATTGTAGTGGTAGGACTTTTAGCAGAGTCCGCCTGGGGAAGTACCACACCATTGCCACCTATTCTGCCGCCAAGCAGTAAAACATCACTGCTTTCCGGTTTGAAGGGCAATGTTCCAGAATATATTACAGGGCTTAAAGATAAAACATCTTATATCTTTGGGTGACGAGCGCAGTGTATATTGTGATCGTCCCGTCACTCAAATCTAAATAATAAAAATAAAAAATACAATTACAATGCCACTTTGTGCAAATCCAAAAATCATCTAAGTCAGAGTGTCACTTCAAGATATTCATGACTACCTACATCCAAAATTCGTCTAAGTCGATGTCACTACAAGACATTCATGAGTACATCCAAAATTCGTCTAAGTCGATGTCACTACAAGACATTCATGAGTACATCCAAAATTCGTCTAAGTCGATGTCACTACAAGACATTCATGACTACATCTAAAATTCGTCTAAGTCGATGTCACTACAAGACATTCATGACTGCATCCAAAAAGCATCTGAGTCAGAGTGTCACTTCAAGACATTCTTGACTCCATGCCAAAAAATCATCGAAATCAGAGTGTCACTTCAAGACATTCATGACTTCACCCAATATTTTGGGGGGTACAAAAAATATCTACCCCCAGAATACATACAGTGATTCTCCTTCAGTAGAATAACATTTTGTCAATACTATCCAACGATCATCATGATCATCATCAGATGGTCGATTTATTATCCACAGCTTTAAACCGGTTTCTAGTCCCTTTTTGATAGAAACCCAACATTAATAAATTTTTTAAAGAAATGATTTGTATATTTGAACCTCAGCAGTCATTACTCTCATTTTTGTTATGGTGGGAAGGTTCGTCCTTCTTAAATAACACTTCTGATAGGTCTTCTTGACCTGATCGCACGAATGACATGAGTGAAGCCAAAGTAACAGTTCATTTGTCAAGTGATCAGTCTTCAAATAAGCACCTAAAGAAATAATAATATACTTACCTATTCAAAACTATTCCAATTCTTTTAACAATTTTAAAATTATTATAATATAACATATCTACCACTAAATGAAAGCAATCTAAGCGGCTTCTACAACTGATGTATTAGAACCATCATAAACAATATTTAACAATAAGTAAAGCAGTTACCAAATAAAATTATATTTCCAAATAAAATAGCCTGCATCAGGCAAGCCACTTCACAATAAAAATCGTCTTTTATCATTACATCTATTTCTTCACGAAGGTGTAATGCGAGTTGAAGGTTGAACAATCGACCTTTGGTTACCTATATTACTAATTAGTTATTTTCAATAGTTTTACCTAAACATTGATTTTAATTCCCTATTATACAATAGGGTCCCTAACTTCTTTTCTTTGATATTCGCGAAATTTTCTGGCCGTTAAGAAGGCAGAAATATGGTCTCTATTTTGTAACCCGTATGCATAGTAAGACAATACAAACCATAATGGGTAAATTTACCCGATTTTTAGGGTAAATTAAAATGTTGTTTTATTTTTTCTAACTCATATGTCATCTACTTCGCAGGGCTTTTTATGATTCCTTTTAATAAACATAGTAAAACTAATCGGAGCGCAAAGCTAATTTATGCGTTTTTCTCAGTCTAACAGTCAAAGCCTTGTATCTTGAAATTAGCGATATTTCAACTGTATCATTTATAATGTGCCTAGGCAGGTTCATATCGCGTCGTGGCAGGCCACGTCTATTGCGACAGTGGCAACATTTTTGCTAGCGCGAAAATGAATTGGGCAAAACATCGCGATCCGGTCGTAGGTCGTCAGTTAATATCTAACTTCGCTGCGAATAAAGCTATTAAATTTATTTCTCCCGGCCTACTAGTCCGTTCTATAAAATATTAAAACGCGCTGCTAGCAATGTCTTTCTTGCTTTTAAGAAGTTAACCACACTTTTGCACAGCTAGAAGCTATCCTCATCTCCCGTCCGCTCATCCCACTTTCATCCGATTCCCTCGACGAGAACCCTTTCACTCCAGGGCACTTTCTGATGGGGCGATCCTTAATGTCGCTTCCGTCGCTACCTATCACCGTCGAGAAGCCAAATAGATGATACTAATTAATCGAGGAGATCAGGAATCGCTACTCAGATAACATTATTGGGAAAGATGGCGCCAGGAATATATGACTGAGATACAACAGTGGATCAAATGGAGAATAATTTATATAACAAGCCACTTAAAGTTCCAGCCATCATCAAAGAAGACAATCTGATGTCACCGCAGTGGAAAATGGGACGTGTAATGCAGCTTCACCCTGGTCAAGATAGCATCACTAGAGTGGAAGATCTGCACATTTCTAAAGACGTCATAAAACAAGCCATCAACACAATGTCCTTTACCAATGGACGTCTGACAACTTCTTACAACAAACATCAACATTTGAAGATTTCTTCAACCCCTCGGAGGATGTCTACGCCTGTACCCAAGCGCACGCAGGCGACAGCGGGGCGGGCACACACCGAGAGGGGACCGACGGAGGCGGCCTCGGCACTCGCTGCGCGCGGCAATCCAATCGGCCACAACTACACCTAGCATCCAGATCTATTTTATCCTCAATGTAAAATTATATCTGGTCTAGAAATAAATCTTAAATCATTTAAATATTGTTTGGAGTTAAGAACCCGAACAATTTAAAATCGGTTAAGTAGTTTAGGAATC
This sequence comes from Ectropis crepuscularia, assembly GCA_963693475.1. Classification (NCBI taxonomy): domain Eukaryota; kingdom Metazoa; phylum Arthropoda; class Insecta; order Lepidoptera; family Geometridae; genus Ectropis; species Ectropis crepuscularia. Next base: position 424,977 of record OY856342.1, on the reverse strand, counting down.
CATCGCGGACAAACATCGTGACAGGAGATTTATGTATATTAGATTTATTAATCAAGTAGGTACATGCTATTAAATTATCAATTCAGGTGTTCTTAGTCCTTAGCAGTTAGTAAGTTCTCATTTTAATTTAGTTTTGTTAATTAAAATCTCTTCGCAGATAAGAAAAAAAGTTACGAATTGCTCTTGAACAAGTTTAGTAAATTAGTTAAGAAATATTGCTTTTTTTATGAATTTAAGCGGTTGCTCATCTTAAGTTTTAGGGGAAGATTCCCCAGAAGTACCCCATTTCAAAAGTTTTCCTAGTTTGTTCTACTTACATGGGTTACCTTCAAAATGTACCTACTGTTTTGTCCAGTTTTTGAAGCAAATAAACGTTTCAAATGTCATTCATATAAAGCAGCATAATGCATCAAACGTTCTTCAAATGACAGCCTTGATAGCATCGGGTATGAACAGCTGCAACACTAGAATTGTTGATAAGGAATCTTTTCCACATTAAAAGTAAAATATTAGTATAAGTACAGAACACTCACTTAGCGAAAACAATTGTATACATAGCGACTCTTGCTGGGGCACAACAAAATTCAATTCAGCTCGCATTAGCGCTCAATGCCTGTCGCGATTTTCAACTAAACATTTTTGCTCTTTCTAACGCGTAACTCTGTCGCTGTCTGGCGCGGAGGGTTGTCGACATATCTAATAACAATATGCGCGGGAAACGTGTTGCGCGAGCGCTCAGCTGTGCGTCCGACAACCGACTGGCACTTGTTCCCTGGGAGGAACGGTCTAGCTGTAGGCTAAAACCGATTTTGAGCGAGTGATGATGCTCTGGTAGAGTGATGAGCTGATGACGTCCGTGTGTTCCCGGCAGCACTCGGTGATCGTGGAGAGCGGCGCGTGGGAGGTGACGCTGGTGGAGGGGCGCGTGGAGGCGGGCGCGGGGGAGGAGGGTGCGCAGCTCGCGGCGTGGCGCGTGGCGGCGCGGCGGCGGGGCGCGGCGCGCGCGGCGGCCGCCGGGGCCGCGCTGGCCGGCGCCGGCGCCGCGCTGCTGGCCGCCGCCGCCGCGCCGCCCGCGCACCGCAGCCTGCTCGCCGCGGCCGCCGCCTTCCTTGCCGCGCTTTGGTGAGACTCCACGTTCTACCTCCCTTGTCTATACGACCGACCCATGACCCTCCACTTTTACGCATCATACCAGTTTGTTTATACTCTACAGGAACGTAGCAGTCACCATACCATAAGTAAAAACTTAAATTTCTGTTCCCTGATTTACAACGCAATCGGATTGATCTCAATATGGAATCAAACCTCTCAGTCAGCGTCGGTCTTCGTCTTATCGGTTTAGAATGACAGAGACAAGGGTTGTCCTTCCGAATTTCAATCCTACGGATTGTGTTCTAATTCAGTACGCCGGTCTGGGCTGACGACTCATTAGAATATAATATATATATTAGCCTTAAATACATAAATTCAACATGTCTAGGGTGCATCGTATGTAAGGCTGCCGAATAAAAATTGGCAGTCATAGGAACTACCGATAGAAGTGAAAACTTATAATTTAGAATTAGCTTACTTTGGAAACTACACGGGTGTAACCGGAGGGCGTGGCCTATCCATCTTGGTATGGTCATCTAGAAATGCGTCAGCATTTCCCATTGGCAGATGCATTTCTAGATGGCCATGCCGTGATAGCTTGACCACGCCCTTTCGGCATTTCCCATTGGCTGACGCATTTCTAGATGGCCAATAGCCATGGTCCCGAGTTTACCCGAAGGTTTCTTATCATACCCGAGCGTGACGCTAGAATTCAATTAAGTACCACGAAAAATCTGTCTAGGCGCGTCTAAAGAAGTTTTCACTTCAAAAAGTCTCGTGCCTCCATCTATTCCATGAAAAAATGGCAATAGAAGTGGAAAAGATGAGATAGACCGTCTACTTATAAATGTGCCGGTGCTGTGTGGCAGGTTGATGTGCGCGGCGGCGCAGATGCCGAGCGGCTCGGGCGCGCCGGCGGCGGTGCGCGCGGCGGGGGGGCTGTGCGGCGCGGGCGCGGGCGCGGCCGCCGCCGCCGCGCTGGCGGGCCGGCTGCGCGCGCGCACGGACCCCGCGCCCGCCGCGCTGCAGCGCCTGCTGGCCGCCGTCTCCACGGTCTACACTCTCACTCCGGACACGGTATACTTCCATTCCAACGGCTCGATCCTACATTTACGCGAAATCCTTGTCTTCGACAAAAATCGAGAACGAATCGGTTTTTGTGTGGTTTTCCTCTTCGAAAATGCGACCCGTTACCCCGTTAGTAACATCATACTGAAGCTGAGTGTCTGGTAATACTGTTCTGGGCAAATAAGTCTGGTAGTACCACGGAAACAAATTTAATGGGGTTACGTAAGCCATCTTGGCTTATATGGGCTTGTAGGTCACTTATTGCTTTGGTGGGAACTTCTTAAATAGCCGTCATTTTGAATTTGCCGCTATCTCTTCTTCTGTGTCTCATCTCCGCAGAAGATTTCGAAGGCACGCCAGGTCTGGGAGCGTGTATGTATAGAGCGGCAGAATGTCGGGTAAGACCAAACATGACGCACGACAGACTTATCACGGCTTATCCCGCTGTCTCGATCTACAAGTACCTACCAGAAGACGAGATCATTACGTACATACTCAATACATACAACATGCCGGTCGGCTTCTGAGTTCATCCTCAGGGTGACATTTTGAACTGTTTTGTTTTTCTTATTCCGGCTGGCCGACTTTTACGCGTCAATCATCTTTTACCTTTGAACGAGCAATTCTTATTCATACATATGTATATATACACAGAATCTAAATCACGGAAACGGCTTCATGAAATTTTGTATGCAAGGAATTTCGACGGCGATAAATCGATCTACCTACATATCATTTTTAGGAAATGTAGTTTTATCTGTGTTCAAACCGTATCCTGCGTTTTTTTTATCGTGAATAGGTCCGTGTTCAACCACCTGATGGTAAGCGACGGTGTGGTGCATGATGCACGCTGACTCAGAAAGTACCTATTCACGACTTTGAAAAGTTCTAAATCTCTCAAGGAGCAAGGAGACCGGTAACTTATCCCAGTTTTATTTTGTTTGGGCGAATGTTTGTGATGATGTAAGGTGGGTGTGCGCAGGAGTGCGGCGCGGGCGGCGCCTGGGCGGCGGCGGCGCAGCTCGTAGACGCGCTGGCGGTGGCGCTGCTGCTGGCGGCGGCGGCCGTGCTGCTGGCGCTCTACTGCTTCTCCTAGGCCGCGCCGCGCCCGGCTCGCCTGACTCGCTGGCTGGACGCGCCTGACTCGCCGCGACCGCTCGCACCACCGTCGGCTGAGTCTTTGGAGGTCACTCTTTCGATACTCCAAACGATCGATCGCGCCATCACAAACCATTGCACACCTTTCCAAGACCAACGTAATGAATGGCGTCGCCGTGAATTGTGCTTAATAAATAGTGTGACCTACATGTAGTTGTAGTTTCAACGGTACGAAGTCAGAGCCTCACCGGAGCTCTGAAACCGCCGACGGGAGATGACCATCGCACCGAACACTATGAAAACGAATAGAACAGAAAATGACGCAGTTCGTAGGACGCCTGAGCTGGTCTCCTGTTCAGGGAGCGGTCAAAACATTACGAAATTTGGATGCGTTTTAATGAACCGCGCCGCCACCGCCAAAAAAACTATTTTAAAGTGGAGTGTGCTCTGAATTAAGATAATAAATAAGTTCCAATATAGGATCTGATGATAGGCAGTGTACATAACATTTAGTAATAATCTGAAATACAGGACCAAATTTATTTTCAATTATGTAGCATCCAGAGAAAAAAAACAATTCTTAGGTGATTGATTAACTTTATTGTGGTGAAGCTAGTTTTCTAAATGTATAGTTTAAAAGCATTTTTAAAAAGAAAATATTGGATAAAATTATTACAAAATAAAGAATTGTTAAACCCTTATTTTTATTGTTTGAAATCAATGAAGCTGAGACCTCGGCTCAGTTCGAGTGTTCCACACGCGTTTGGAAACGAAGACTCCTCCAGCGGTGTAGAGCGAGCTCTGCGGCCAGCAGCCCGACCGCAGCACCAACTCCCATCGCCCACACCTGCCGGCGGGTACATGCATAAACAGCCTACTAAACGTGCCCACTGTTGGGACTCGGAGCCTTCTCTCGCAATGAGAGTAGAAGAGTCTCCGCTGGCCCAATGCTTATTGGAGCATGAAACATAACCTACAAACATTCTAGGAACATGTCGATTTCCTCACGAAGATTCTAACCAGGAGCTCTGGACGAGCAATTGCAGTTCTCCCGACTAGAACATACAAAGAAAGCTTTAATTCTTGGCAATTTAACTTATTGATGTGGTTGGGCTCACATGCGCCTTTGCAGAGGCCACATGGAGAAATTCCGCACCTTTCCACACAAATTTTCTACCGCCCAGCAGTCATGTGCAAACGTTATCAATTTTGAAAGGGAGTATTTCCAGAGAAATTACAAGGTGAATAGATATCTCTGGGCGACCACTGCAGTGCCATGCAGTGCAGTCTTGGGTAGTGATTTGGACTTCATATATTTGAACAGTTGCTGCTATGAACAGGCGAGTTGCTTACCACCAGTCGCATGTCTTGCTCGTCTCGTCATTTTATATTACAAAAAAAAATGTGTGTGCTTAAGATCGGCAAGAAGACACGGCAGAAGTGAAAATTTCACTATCTGAAGTTTGTACAATGTAGTATTATTGAAATAGCGCTGGTCTGTATAGTTTTATGATTCAAAACCCCGCTGCACGCAGCAATATGGCCTGTCCCATATAGTAGTCTCCATAGCTTCCAGACTATAGTCTAACTGTGCTACAAATTTTAGCCCGATCCGTTCATACGTTACGACCTGATTGAGCAACAAACACTACCTTCCAAACATTCACATTTATAAAATTAGTCGGATTATATTCTGAGCTACGCAGCAGTGTGGCGCCAGCAACTATATGAGACTATATGAGAACCAGTAATGCCGTGGCAGCACTGGAGCGTGCTGTGGGAGCGGGAAGTGAGAGGCGTGCCCTAGTCAGGTGAGGCCTAGTCCCACGGGGCTGCTGCTTAACTAAATCTGCTTTAGCTTTCCTATTGCTGTCAATTTTAAACGAAAAGAAAAGGGAGAGAGCAATATCAATGCTGAGGCAGTTTTAGATAGGCGGTAGACTCTCCGGGTTCCCCTCGTCACCTGCAGCGCCGGGCGCACGTCTGCCAGCGCCACGCGCACGGGCCCGGCGGCGGCGGCACAGCGCGGCCGCGGCGCCAGCCACAGCCGCGCCCAGCGCGACATCAGCCCCGTCTCACCTGCAGCGCCGGGCGCACGTCTGCCAGCGCCACGCGCACGGGCCCGGCGGCGGCGGCACAGCGCGGCCGCGGCGCCAGCCACAGCCGCGCCCAGCGCGACATCAGCCCCGTCTCGCGCTGCCACCGCAGCCTGCCAACATCGCGACCGTCACTCCAGCTCAGAAACCTTTTTAATTTACTGATTAATAAAACAGATTAATGTCCTAATAGGGTAGCGCCAGTTGTCTGCTACTTTATCAAATAAATTTGGATATTTAAAAAAAAAAATATTATTAATTAAAAAAAAAAACTTAGTTTGGTAATGTCTATATCGGTGGCGATAGAGGCATCAAACTAGACTAGTCGACTGTTGGACGTAGGCTGCAGACGTTATTTTACGATAAGTCTCCAAGCCCGATTGTAGAGCTTTCGTAGCCTGACGGCATTCCAACGAGTTTCTTTCAGCTTACTTACAGCGTTACTGTTTGTGATGTGTCTTTCCAGGATGTCTCCGAAATTCAGATCCATCTGAAATTGATCGAGCTCGAAGAAGAGCTCTTGAAATTGTGATATAGGTCACGAGAAAATTGAAAAAGGTGTTTCGCCAGGAATCCATGTTAGCCTGTTCTTAAATAAAACGTTAAACAAGCCTAGAGCCGCGGAGGTATTAGCAAGCGATGTAAAGCAAAAGCGACCTGGTAATGCGGTGTAGCGACCTGGTGTAGCGGTGGAGCGACCTGGTGCAACGGTGTAGCGACCTGGTGCAACGGTGTAGCGACCTGGTGATGCGGTGTAGCGACCTGGTGCAGCGATGTAGCGACCTGGTGATGCGGTGTAGCGACCTGGTGCAGCGGTGTAGAGACCTGGTGATGCGGTGTAGCGACCTGGTGCAGCGGTGTAGCGACCTGGTGCAGCGATGTAGCGACCTGGTGATGCGGTGTAGCGACCTGGTGCAGCGGTGTAGAGACCTGGTGATGCGGTGTAGTGACCTGGTAGCGAACAGGTCCCGCAGGCCGCAGTGCCGAGATACGGGCACGGCCACCACGGGCAGCTGGAAGGCCTCGATCTCCCGCAGCCCGCACTTCTCGTGCTCCTCGAACGTCTGGCTGATCACCTCGTACGCGGCGCTCTGCTCCGCCTGTCCATACCAACAGTCCTTTGAACAAACCTTAATGTATCAGCAACACTACAGAAACATGTATACTACTTTGTAATCTCATTGTAAACTGTAGTCAATATGTTGACTCAGTTTCGTAACTCTCGTTTTAATTCAACCTATTGCACGACCGACACCTATCAGCTAGAGTCTAGAGTACATATCTCCTCCCCGGCCTGTGTTGGTCGAGGGCAGACCGAAACTGTATGAGCGTGATATGCAACCGCCACATATTGTTAAATAGAAAACGTAATATTAGAGCCGAACATAGAACTTCTTTCATTTTGAAGTCGGTGACATTATATAAACATCGTCAGAATAAAGCCTGCTTAAACGCCTAGCATAGGACATTTCCAATGAGTACAAGCAGGGTGGTGGTACCTGGAACGCGAAGAGCCCGGCGCGCACGCGCGCGACGCCGGCCGGCACGCCGAGGAAGGCGCGCTCGCCGAGTGGCAGCAGCTAGCGCCTGCGCCGCCGGCTCGCGGCTCTCCTGCGCACGCGCACGCGGTCAGGGCAGGGTCTATACACCTACTGGCGTCGGGACCTTTCCTACCATTCACTGAGTTTTGAAGTGAAAAAGTCTTTTGGCGCGCCGCAGACAGATTTTTCGTGGGCTGTGAATTTAATTCTAGAATTTTCGCTTGAACTCGGGACCATGGCCATTGGCCATCTAGAAATGCGTCAGCATTTCCCATTGGCAATCTAAATGCTGATGCATTTCTAGATGGTCATGCCCATGGCCACGCCCTCGGTTTCACCCGCGTAGTTTGCAAAATAAGTTATCAAATTCTAAGTTTTTAGTTTTCACTTCTATTGGCAATTCCTATGACTGGCATTCTTTTTATTTGAACTTTTAAAGATTTACACTTGACCGCCATCTCCTGATGTTAAACGATCTACGATGAAGCGTGTTTATCTAGAGAAAACCGATTCACTCTCGATTTGAATATACCACGATATTAATCATACGGAAAAACCCCACTCAAGTAACACATTCCACAGCCCACACGTTCTAAAACTAAAGTAGAGTCAAACCTCCTCGTTTGAGTCTCTAGAACGGTGTCGCTTTTTCGAGTTACGAGCAGTCTGGTAGAAAAAAGGGCAACGTGGTATTAGATCATGCAGATCAGTTGCATAATTTCCGAAGTGTACCCGATAAAAAATCGATAAGATAGCAATTTTTACAAGACTTTGAAGTCTCTAGTAGCAGACGTAGGATTTTTTGTGAGATTTGTGTTCTCGACCCTAACCTTAAGACACCATGGTTACTATTGCAGTAAGTAAGTATTCTATGATCCCTACCAATACAAATAATACGTGAGGTAAGACGAGAGCGGAAGGTTGTTTTGCCCAACGTATAATAGTGTAGAGAGACCTGGTAGTAGGTCCGCTTGTAGGAGGTGTCCTGCACGGCCAGCGCGAGCGGCGAGCGCGCCAGCTGCTCGGCCGAGGACACGGCGTCGCTGGGCGCCTGCAGCAGGGCCACCACCTTGGCGGAGTACGCCGTGAACAGAAACAGCGCCGCGCCCAGCGCACACAGCATCACCGCGCGCACCGCGGCGCCCGGGCCCGCCCTGTGGAACCCTGCCCGCAACGTCAGCACCTCAAACTTCTCTCGGAAGCGGCCCTGTCACTCAGAGGTGTGGTGAATCAGTTACAGTTGACGAGGAACTTAGTCCATATCAGGACTGTCGCTGTGTGATAAGTGCACTCGGTGCTAGAGATGACTCACTCTCAATTATCGGTCAAAATTTTATCCGGGAGCCACCTCCGCAGACGCAGGTTACGAGAGCGTAATATGTTTTAATATTCTTAGTAATAATATTACTAGCTGAACGCGCGCGCGTTGCTACGCCATCTATCGAAAATTGGTCATACCAATTCAAATTTTGAACAAATTCGGTTACTTTAGGTTCTAATGACGAAACCATTAACATTTATGACATATGCTGTCACGCAACGAAAGCTCTCAAAAAGAAATATTTTTCCCGTTTTTGTTACATTTTTCATTCATACTCGGCTCCTGTTAATAGTAGCGTAATGTTAAATAGCCTATAGCCTTCCTCGATAAATGGACTATCCTACAAAGAAATAATCTTTCAATTCGGACCAGTACTTAGTTCCAGAAATCCTTGCGTTCAAACAAACAAACATACAAACAAACTCTTCAGCTTTATAATATTAGTATAGATAATGTTATTAGTTATAATATAGGATTCATTAAAACATCGTTTCGACCTTTGAATCTTTCATCAGCGCAATATCTAGATCCGGGAGATTACAATCTTGTTAGAGCGCGATTAAGGTGGTGCTCGTATCTGCCGCGTCCGAGTCAGTTGACGTTTTATCATCCCGTGGTTTGAGCGCGAGCGACGTCGCATATGCGCTGAAGGAGATATACTCCGGTATGTACTCCTCAGCGCCCCGTATAAAGTCCCTAGAGCAGAGAAGGTATAAGGGAGCGCAAATACCCAACACCCTACCAAACACCCTCTTTTTAGTTCACACTCAAGAGGAGAAAGAGACCCTGACAAACCAGGGTTATGGGTCAGGCACCGGGTCACGCATCCTTACCACATCCATGAAGCTCAGGGATTAACATACGAGTCGGTAATCGCAATCAAAACCAAGGCAAACATGAAGCTGCACGAGAGCGTGCCCCATGCAGTTGTTGCAATCTCACGGCACACGGGGACCTTCATATACTACGCTGACGACACCGACGACGCCATCGGTCGGTTCGTGCGGCGAGCGTTGGCTGCATCACCGAAGACCATCCGAGAGTTCAATCTACAGATGGCCATCAGGGACAGAAATGCAGCCGTAGTGGAGGCTCTGGGCCGGGAGGAGGCGGCTTAGGCAAATGGTAATTAGGCAAAGACTCGAAGTCGAGCCGATTACTAGCGGTAGAATCCCAACCGCTAGTGATCGGCTCTACCAACGAGCACTAGAATTAAGTTTGAAATGTGCCCAACACCCCCTATTTTCCTTTTCTTCTAATCCAAGAAATATGTAAAAAAAACAAATGACAAAGATCACGGACCCCGGAGTCTGTGGAGTAAATAATTCAAAAAAAGAGCGCGAGCGAGTCGGACCAAATGCGGCGGTTACTCATCAGGCCTCAGGGTGAGAGGCGCAGGGGTCGTACCTTGCTGGCAGAGAGCCCCGACAGCGAAGGTGAAGCAGTCGGCCACCGAGAGCTGGCGCAGGTCGGGGTGGAAGGGGCTCAGCGCGCGGCCGGCGCCGGCCAGCAGCAGCGCCGCGGCCAGCAGCGCGGCGCCGGCGGCCGCCCACACGCCGCGCGACAGCGGCAGCACGAAGATGTTGCTGACGGCGGACTTCGGCGGCGCGCGGAAGATGAACACGCTCCTGCAGACTCACAAGCGTCGTATCGTTAACGCCTAAGGGTTATATTTCAGCGGGACACCATGGCGATTGGCGGCGCCACCAGTCGCTGTTACCAATAAAATGTCTACAGCTCTATAGAGAGTTACTCAACTATTGTGCGTTTGCTTGCGCAAATGGCGGCGCGACCAGCTCAGACGCGTGCATCGAACGTTACTTGTCGCGCCGGCACACTGGTCGCGCCACCACTAATTACTATAGCGCTGCATGGTGTCTCACAGGCCGTTGGCTCACTTGAGGCGCACCGTCTCGGCAGCATAGTGCACCGCGGCCCAGCGGTCGGCGCGCATGAACATGACGCAGGCGGCCACGTCCACCGCGCGCCGGTGCATCAGCCCGCACGCGCCGTCGAACGACCCGTTCCGGAGCTCGCCGTACTGCGACACTTGCCGCATGTTGTACCTGCAACCCGCCACATGTCGTACCTACAGCCCGCTGCACATGGTACCTGCAATCCGCCGCACTCACACGCTAGCTAACGTTCTCTTTGAATTTAGATTAGGTACTCTACAGCCACATTCAATTCATGCTATATTTGTAAAATTTAAATAAGTTTTATTACCTCATAAAACCGTCTAAAAGATAATGTTGTAACAGAGCCAGAAAACTAGCAATGTAGGTAGGTACTACACGTTTGACTGCGTACTGGTGTTGTGAAAGTTGTGACGTATGGATGAGTGCAGAGGTGGTGAGGGAGTGGTGTGGAGGCTAGGAAGAAGATATACCTGAAGTGTAGATCCTCGGCAAGGAGCATCATCAGCGGATACGTCAGTTTCGGAAACGTGTCGATCTGCCGGTCGGAGAGATCCGACCAGCCCTTGAAATACTGCGGTCGGGTTATCTAAAATATATTTACATATACTATGTATTTCTATAGTACGGTAACTTTATACATTACCGTAGGCGTTAAATCCGGTAGATCTGATTTTTTGCAGACTTGTTTATGATGTTGGCCTAATGATTGTCCCAAGTTTGTGACCTCGAGCGACGAACGCAACTTTGTCAAAAATCGAAAAAACCGCGAAAAAATCGTAAATTTTTCAAATTTTGGCGATTATAACCCTAAACGACTAGTTTTTGTAAAAACTTTCTTATGGCATTTATAAAGTAGACAAAATTTGCTACAATATGATACTAGAATTGTCTCTGTACACCCAATAGTTTCTGAGAATAAGTCTTTCAAAGTTTATAATTTTTTTCGTACTTCGCAATTTTTAGCAATATTTTAACTCCTACTTGACCACTTTATGGCACAGTTACTGCGGTTTTTAACCCCCGACCAAAAAAAGAGGTGTTATAAGTTTGACGTCGAAGTCTGTCTGTCTATCAGACACACACACATACAGGTCTGGCTCTCTATGTATCTGTCTCTGTGTGTATCTGTCTATGGCACCGTAGAGCTCAAACGGATGGGCCGAATTCGATGCGGTTTTTTTTATTTGTAGATAAATTTTTGTGTTGATGTTTTGAGCTATTTTTGGTTAACATCGATTCAAGATGGCCGCTTCCACCAAATGGCGGACCAAATATTTCACCACAATCTACCTCAATATGGGTATCAAATGAACGGGCTTGACTAGTAGAATACTATACAGTATAACAAATTTCAAATCACAAAATGGCGAATTACATTTTATTTTTTCACTAATAACTTAATATGGGTATCAAATGAAAAGGCTTGACTAGTAGACTACTATGCACTAAGACAAATTTCAAATCCATGATGGCCGCAATCACAAAATTACGAAATAAGTTTCTTTTTTCACAACTATCTCAAAATGGTATAAATATAAATTTTTCATAGTGTATAGTAGTTTACTAGTCAAGTTCTTTCATTTGACACCCATATTGAGGCATTAGTGAAAAAAAAAATTATGGAGTTCGCCATTTTGTGATTTGAAATTTATTATACTGTATAGTACTCTACTAGTCAAGCCCTTTCATTTGATACCCATATTGAGGTAGATTGTGGTGAAATATTTGGTCCACCATTTGGTGGAAGCGGCCATATTGAATCGATGTTAACCAAAAATAGCTCAAAACATCAACACAAAAATTTATCTTCAAATAAAAAAAACTGCATCGAATTCGGCCTATCCGTTTGAGCTCTACGGTGCCATAGACAGATACACACAGAGACAGATACATAGAGAGCCAGACCTGTATGTGTGTGTGTCTGATAGACAGACAGACTTCGACGTCAAACTTTATAACACCTCTTTTTTTGGTCGGGGGTTAAAAACCGCAGTAACTGTGCCATAAAGTGGTCAAGTAGGAGTTAAAATATTGCTAAAAATTGCGAAGTACGAAAAAAATTATAAACTTTGAAAGACTTATTCTCAGAAACTATTGGGTGTACAGAGACAATTCTAGTATCATATTGTAGCAAATTTAGTCTACTTTATAAATGCCATAAGAAAGTTTTTACAAAAACTAGTCGTTTAGGGTTATAATCGCCAAAATTTGAAAAATTTACGATTTTTTCGTGGTTTTTTTCGATTTTTGACAAAGTTGCGTTCGTCGCTCGAGGTCACAAACTTGGGACAATCATTAGGCCAACATCATAAACAAGTCTGCAAAAAATCGGATCTACCGGATTTAACGCATCCTACTCCATACATTCAGGCGACAAAGTTACTGGACTACTATTGCACCTGGTAAATAAGATAGGTTTGTATCTGACTGAGAAACAGATGTTAAACAATATCACGGCCAAAGATAACACATTTATCTAGGAAGACCCAGTTTACTGTGGATTTGAAGACAACCCAGGTTGTACAATGTCCATATAGGGAAAGAGACCAGGACGTCTACTCTGTTTCTACGAAAACGAAATTTCGAAAAAACACTCGCGACTTTCCTACTCTCGTTCTACTTCGTTTCATCCGATACAACATTGTTTGACGTTTAAATCTTCTAAGCATATTCTAATTAGAATAGGCTTAGAAGATTTAAACGGACAAAACGACGCATCGAAGTAGATCGGAGTTTGAAAATCGCGAGTTTATTTCGAAATTACGTTTTCGTTGAATTAGAGTAGACGTCCAGGCAGGGCAGGAGGCTCTACGGTGTTATTTTGTTTGTAATAAACGTGGATTCGAATTTCCTGCTACGAGTCTCGGTGGTGGTGGCCTCGATGTCGTTTAGGTATAGGTAAGTACCTAAGTACTCCGTCTGGCTCACTGATAGTAAACAGAGCCGAGCTGAATTCGATTGTATACTTTCTTCGAAATCCGGTAGGTAACCGAAAAGCAAGTTACTACATGACGACTTTCGAGACTTTGCATTCACGATTTAAATAAAGTCTCACTTATTAGCCTCCCGACGCGCCTCTCGAGCTCTCGACCAGGGTGGTCGAGTTGATATTTGCCCGAGTCATGCCAAAAATGAGATTATAAATCCTATTAACATTATAAATAATGTCAATGTATGGATGTTTGTTGCTCAATCACGTCCTAACGTATGAACGGATTGGGCTGAAATTTGGAACACATATATATTATAGTCTGGAAGAACACATAGGCTGTTTAAACCGAAAATAAAAACAACGGGAACGGGAGCTACGCGGATAACACCGCGGAGCGCTGCTAGTAAATAATATTTCTCATGGAACGGATTGCCTGCCGCTATTTATCGGTGCGGTTATCTTATCTTTCAAAATATAGTACAGGACTTAGCACCTAACAGTACACTCACCACAACTACAGATTTATAAGAAACATTATTCAGATCCTTCCTCCTGGTAACGGCAGTGGGCAGCCGACTCCACGTGCTCTGCATCTGTTCCGTGGCGTCGCTCCTCTGCAGGGCGAGCGGAGTGAGGATCAGTGGCCGCCCCGGCTGCTCTCTGTAGAGGTCTGCGGCGGCGCCGGGCGCGGACCAGGTCACGTCCGCGTCGGGGAGGACGGCCAGACCCGCCATCAGCTCCGCCGCGGCCGGGGAGGCGGGCGCAGCGTCGTGCAACACCAACCACGCGTAGCGCGGCCCGAAGCCACCGTCAGCGGACGCCTGTCGGAAACAAACATCCTACAATTTTCGTAATAGCAACGTTCGGCGGCTTATTGCTCAGTCACGAAACAACGGCTCTGACTGCAATTAAACAATACAGTAGAACCCCGATTACCCGAACATCGATTATCCGGACATCCGGTTATCCGGACTCAATCGTCCGGCTCTAACTACATACCAATTTCCTTGCAAATTCCAAACCAATTTCAAAACGTTTTAACGGCGCAACGAGACAAGTTATTGTTTCCGCCTCCGATCATGTACTCGGATTATACCTCTATATGATACCTCCAATCGATACCTCTCATTTGTTTGCGGAATCGGAATAGTTTTTGTTTAACTTTCTTTGACAGCGTTCAACTGATAGGCTGTCTTTTATATTTGTTACGTTTTGTGTTGGAAATTTAAAATGTCCAAGCGAAAATTATATATTATATTATATTAGTAGAGTTTTAAAAATGGTGAATCTGGCTGTAAGTGTGTGTCGTGGGTACTTCTACGATATCAGACATTTAAAAAAATCTGATTATATAATGAAATTCACCTGCGCGCTTGAGAAAGAAGATTGAAGCTCGCGACGTAAAGTCATGAAAAAATCTCAAAATGAAATTCTAGAGAAAGCAGTTTTAACTTGGTTGTAAGTCTTTATCTATCGTTATAGTTTGGTTTTTATAGATCGTATTGTCTAAACTACGCATGGACCCATTACATAATGTGAAGGTATTTTTTTTTTTAATTTAAATATTGTTTGATTTGCTTTCAAATCGATAATCCGAATTTTCGATTATACGGAATACCCCTGGTTTTAATTAATTCGGATAATCGGGGCTCTACTGTATTAGTTCAAAAACACAGATATTTGTGAATAGCTTATAAGTTACTTTTTATCCATATAAATTGCTAACTTCGTCAAAGAAAGTATTTTTTCAAATTCAGCGCAACAAATTTGCGTTGCCAGTTTGGATTCAATGTCTAACTTCTATGAAAATCTTATTAGCTCGAGTTTTAACAGAAATATGTCACTACTATGTAAAATATAGTGAGTCTTTGTAATCTGTACATTTCATCAACTACTGAGCTATCGGTGACTACTTAAGAGCGCGCCTAAAGCCAGAAAACGCAAAAAAGGTCATTTTCGACGCCACTCACCGTCGTTAAGAAAGATAAAACTATAACAATAAAAATATTGACGTGTGGGTACAACCAAGGAGAAGCACAATGACCGGATAGAATTTTAAAAATAGATCAGATTTTTTTACAATAAAAAAATAAAAATGACACCGAAAAAACCCATTTTAATTCGAGTACTCGAAATTATCAGCGATGACCCCACATTATTTTTCGCTAATAAAATGTCTAATTTTACGCTCTATTTAAGTAACCGAATAGTTTTTTGAATTTATGTTAAATTTTTGCGTAATTAAATAAAACTTGGTCAAAAACTGACTCCCGAATTCAAATTAATTTCCACTCTAAACTGTGTCATGCTATTCTCGACTTTATGCGTACCAGGTTAGATATTAAATAGACCTTTGGGTCCTGGTCAGTTGTCGGGCAACGCTCGATGTGGAAGGTTGTTTACGGACGCTCTGTCAGGCAAATGCGTGCGTGAATTAAAAAAATGGGATGAAAGGATAATAAGTTTTCTGCGAAAAAAGAGAACTAAACGTAAACATTTTGGAATTTTAGTCAGGTACTTAATGTATGTTTTAGTTAGGTAAGTCAAATTTTGTTTTGGAATAGGTTCGTAGTATGTACAATAATAGGTAAAAAAGTAGGTAGGTATCTATTATTGTTAAAAAGATAAGTTTACCAACATTGTTTTTAATAAATTTAATAAATTTTAAAAATTAAATTTAATAAAAGAGCAATCTGTGGTAGTACATGCAAAAACCCAAACAAGTCATTGTGTACATAATAAATTTTGTATGATGAACAAATTAATAGTTTTAAGTTTTAGTGACAATTGAAACAAACGATCAGAAAATATTTATGAATTGAGGTCTGCGGAAAATAATGATTTAAGTATTTTTTTAACATAAACTTTTCAGATTAAAGAAATGCAAACTTGATGAATATGTTTATCAGCAGACGATCCATCGTGGCACGTCTGCTGAGCATTAGATCTATTAAAATAAGGAGAAAGGAGAACATATATTTCATGGTAAACTTTCCAGCATGTGTCTTGATATATATGTTTTTGGTTAACCCTGCACGCGTTTGAAGAAAACTCGTGGAACAGTCCGTACGTGCCGGCTAGATCATTATCACATATTCTTATTATATATTCACAGTGTTTATAAAATATTATATTATATTATTATATATTTGTTTTATTATTATTTATTTGTATTATTATATATCTATATGTATATATCACCAGAAAGCCCTTAAAATATAGTTTACTATTATATTAACTTCTAGGTACTTACTACATTAAATAATCCTATCACGAAAAGCAAAATTTACATATTACGCCCGTTGTAAAAAAGTTTTGGATTTCACAGCACTAATAAAAGAACACAACACACAATAGTACATTATGATATAAGTGCGCTAAGTTGATAATTACAGCCGAGGCGATATTGCTAGCTTGAGCCGTAGGCGAGAGCTATAATTAGCAGAGGCTAGCCCTTTCAGCATTTCCCATTGGTTGGCATATTTCTTGTTCACCGATTAACAATGCGCGCGCATCAGCCCTTTTTTTAAAGCAAGGGCACTGATCCAGCTAGTATGACATTAAGACATTAGTAATAAAGTAATTGAATATTTTTGTGTTTTGTTATAAATAAATTGTTGTGAGTTATGGTCAAAATTAATTAAATTGATAAATTAAATATTTCTCATTATATTTTATTTCTTATACTTAGTTAGTTTTATACCTAAAATGTATACAACTTTTCTGACATAAAAACTCTTTACTAAGATTTAAAAAGGTACCGTTCGTTTTAGACGGAGCATTTTGAAACCGTGCGTTTTACATTACACTACCGCACAAGTACGTAATAAGATACATTACGATACAGAAATTGGTTCAATGAGAGACCCTTTACGAGCAAATATGTTATAAATAATATTAACTTTACCACGTTTGCCTATTATTTGCATTGCATAGTTTTTTTAGTAGATTACAATAAAATACAAACCGTATTCACATTTTTCGGTTTAAAAAAAAATGTTCTTTGTCGTGGGGCAAAATGGCGTCGGACGATCGCGACACAGAAATGGCCGAGTACCATTCGTATTTTTTATTTTTTCAGGCCAAATGAAAAGAGACGGCCCATTTTCCATGGGCATTTGCCCCACAGCAAAAGTGCAGGAGACTCTACCAAAATTGGATCATTGTATAGGATTTTAAATATAATTATATTGAGGAACTGTTAATGTTTTTATTCTGCATAGCGGGGTTTAAAAGATATCAACTAAAACGTTGAAAAAAAAACGCGATGTGTGAGTTTCGAACGAATCGAGCATATTTTACATTCTTGTTGGAGTCGAGTTTCGAACGAATCGGATGTTGTGTCAATTTTGTTCACTTTTTTTTTATTTTGGCGTCGCACGCCTTTTGTGTTTTCCCATATTACGTATTTCAATATTTTCAAGTTTTACTAAAAACCGTCAAAGAAGTACGTTCACGAACATGAAATAGTAATTTGAAATAACCCACCTAATAATTATATTGCACACTAGCTGTTACCCGCGACTTCGTCCGCGCGAAATAAATACTGAGGTAACTCAGGCAATAACTAATTTTATACCCAGACACATTTACTAAAAACAGCTTATAATAAAACAATTTTATCAAAATCGGTTCAGTTGTTTAGGTGTGAAAGCGTAAGAGACATTTGTCCCTCATTTCAACCCCAATTTAACCCCCGTACAGTTCGAAATTACAAAATTCATGAAACAAACATTCGTTTGCTTCGTGTCAAGTGTCTATATACAGAGTTTCATGGTTTCATCTTCAACGGTTGGGAAATTCCATATTGACATTCATCCCTCATTTCAACCCCAATTTCACCCCCGTACAGTTCGAAATTACGAAATTGATGGAACAAACATTCGTTTGCTTCGTGTCAAGTGTTTATATACAGAGTTTCATGGTTTTATCTTCAACGGTTGGGAACTCATTTCAACCCCAATTTCACCCCCGTACAGTTCGAAATTACGACATTGATGGAACAAACATTCGTTTGCTTCGTGTCAAGTGTCTATATACAGAGTTTCATGGTTTTATCTTCAACGGTTGGGAATTTCCATATTGACATTCATCCCTCATTTCAACCCCAATTTCACCCGCGTACAGTTCGAAATTACAAAATTGATAGAACATGCATTTAATTGCTTCGTGTTAAGTGTCTAGATACAAAATTTGA
The DNA here is from genome assembly GCA_963693475.1 of Ectropis crepuscularia. Classification (NCBI taxonomy): domain Eukaryota; kingdom Metazoa; phylum Arthropoda; class Insecta; order Lepidoptera; family Geometridae; genus Ectropis; species Ectropis crepuscularia. Next base: position 406,713 of record OY856342.1, on the reverse strand, counting down.
TAACTTTGAAAATCACGTTTCATACAAAATTTTCATACAACCGTTCATCCCTTGTTTCACCCTCTTAGTGGTTGAATTTCGCAAAACCCCGTCTTAGCGAGCGCCTACGTGCTAAAAGGGACCTCCATGCAAAATTTCAGAGTCCTAGCATTTGTAGTTTCTGAGATTCCTTGATGAGTGACCTTTCGCTTTTATATATATAGATATAGATTGCCACTCGAAAATACACAAGTTAAAGAAAATAATACAATGAGGCGACATGTTTTTTTCACGTTGGCGCCAAAACTAGAATGTCGCAATCCGGGCAAAATGACACAAGCACGTTCACTTTACGTAAACGTCAACAGAAGAAAAAAAGAGAAAAAACATGGCTGGCTTTAGGTACAATCATTAAAGTACTTTTAATCACACCAATTTGCAATCCCCGCTTGGCACGTTAGTTTTGAATGTACAGTTTGCATTATTTAATTAAATGTTAATTTACTTAAATAACTTTTTTAGGTCTCCGGGGCTAATTAAGTACCTAAACTTGAAACGACGTGGGGAAAAAATGAGCAGTCTCCATTATTTCTATTGTAATTGAAATTCCGAACAGGCTAGTACCAACATTATAACGTGTTAAAACGTACCTATACATGTCACAATCCGTCTTCCAATAGAGACCTTTGCTTACGCAACTATGCTTTGATTGCTTTGCGTAAAGCACGTGAAGGGCTAATGGTGCTACGGTAATTAAGAATAAGGTAGTAATATAATGAAGAAAGAAATAAGTCCAGTAGTTTTGCAGGTAGGTAGGAAGGTTTTTCCTTACAAACAATGTGATCTTTCTTGTTTATAAAATTGTTGGTTTAAAATTATAAATAATACAAGCAAGCAAGCAAGCTGTTGCCTGTGAATTGTTCACTTTCTGATTGGTTTTATTTTCTCTTAGACATATTTGTATTTTTCGATATCAACAATGGGTAGTTAAGTTATACGTAACATTAGCTATCTGGAAATTAAAATCATGTTAAGAATCCTTTCCTAAATCGAGATTGTTTGAAAAGTGTTTTCTGACACGTGACGTTTATACTTTTACAGATGTTTTCTATTTACATGTATAATGTTATCACTATAGTGGGCGGGTGGGCTTCAAGTTTTACTTATTTTTGATGACATGGGGTTCGGTGTGTCTAGATGGTAATTACTTCAGCAATACTTTTTTAGGGTTCCGTAAAACGTAAAAACGGAACCCATATAGATTCGTCATGTCTGTCTGTCTGTCCGTCCGTATGTCACAGCCACTTTTTGCCGAAACTATGAGAACTACACTGTTGAAACTTGGTAAGTAGATGTATTCTGTAAACTGCATTAAGATTTGAACAAAAAAATTAAAAAAAAGAAAAATTAGGGTTGCCCCCCATACTGAGAATTGAAACTCAACAATTTTTTTTTCATCAGACCTACACTTGTGATGTGTCTATCGATAGGTCTTCAAAAATGATGTTGAGGTTTTAAAACTCATTTTCGTCTACACTGAATAATTTGCGCGAGATACACTTCCAAAGTGGTAAAATGTGTGTGTGTCCCCCTCTAACTTCTAAAGAGAATGAAAACTCAAAAAAATATATATGATGTAAATTACCATGTAAACTACCAACGAAAATTAGTTTGAACTCGATCTGATGAGTAGTTTTTTTTTAGTACGTCATAAATACACTATTATTGAAATTTCGATCAAAGTTACAACGAACTACAAGAACTATATTATGTACTATGTATATTATGTTACTTGCTGCAACGGAACCCTTCATGGGCGAGTCCAACTCGCACTTGGCCACTTTATTTTATTTTTTACACATATGGAAACCGACACAACCACACATTGTCTATACTTGAAAACGAAACGTATTTTCGGGTAAATAGATTGGTAAATAATCTACATGTTTGTTTGTTTGTTTGTTGTTTGTTGTGCTTTTAAAAAACAAGAAAATATTATGTTCAATGATTACAAATACTAATACCTACCAATTACGTAGGCTGTAGCCGGAGGTTCCAAAAAAATGCAAAGTTTAAAATAAAACTAATTTATTAAAATAAAAGTTACAATTAATTTCTATGTACTAAAGGTATGTATTGATCGATGAATGATCGGAATACAAAGAGGCCGATGCCTCGTGTCCGCCGTCGCAGGTAACCTCGGGTTGACGTCAATCGAAGCAGCGTTCTGCTGAGCTTGCGCCTCGTGTCGCTGGAGCCGCGTGCAGTGTATTGCGGGCGATGCTGATGCGGCAATACGCTAGGGTTGGCTATGTGTAACATACCTAGTTTAAATATATTTAAACCAATAACAACAACATTAAGTGAAACAACCATTAGGTAATTTGATTTCTGGTATTTTGAACTGAGGTGTTTGTTTGTTTGGCGGTTGTTAAATAGAAAAATATTACTTACATATTTATGTAAATTTCATTATTATTAAATATTTATCTACCTAATCATTATTAGTTCTAGCATCCACATACAATGTTACCTGAATTATCCAAAAATAAATGCAGAGTACAGGTTAATCAGAAACCTAGTATACATATTTATCTAAACTCATCAATATCAGTCCACCCGATCTTTCTTTCAACATCTTTCGTTCTTTGTTCTCAATTTAGATACTATGTAAAAATAGAAACTTAATAATTTTACCCACACGCGCATTCATTAGTAACTCTTACAGTATCTGTGATTTATCGTAATGTTACGTGTACTTACTGTACTTAGTTATATTATGACCTAAGGTGAGCTTAGCTCGTATCTTTCTATTAGCGCTAACGCGGCGGAAGAAGAGTGACGTGAGGATGAAATCTATTCCTTTTTTCGGAATGAAAACTACTTTTGGCGGTGCGCCAGATTTTTTTCCGGGAGCTGTAAGTGAAGCTGATCTGTTGCGATCCAAGATGAAAAGCTCCATCGGGTGAACTAGGGACCGCCAAGGGTACCCAAATGAAAAAGATACAGCTGCTCTTCACTGCAGTGTCGCTGTGCTATTTTGATTTATATTTAATTTTAAAAATACAAAGTTTGATTAATGTCTTTTTTCTATTTATCCTACTAACATGGTCATGCTATTTAGTATTACAAAATATATCAAAGTTGCGGTTACATATTATATTATTACAGAATAAATAAATAAAACTCCTAATAAAGTGTTCACTTCTACTGTGCGGTCTAAGTGCACACATTTTTTTAAGCAATAGACTGATGCCCTTTTTATATATATATGATATCGTAAAACACGCATTTATTTAATTATAAAACACGACTACATATTAAATAAATAAATGACTAAATCTTGTGATTCAGTCATATTTAGTTTTCATTTCTTTCATTCGACTGTTTTTCAATAAATGGTTTATTGTGTGTATATAGACAATAAAAAACAAATTGATGTATTTTTTTAAAAACATCTATGATTAATCTGAATGTTTTCATATACTGGATTTCGGGGAGCGATGACCTTGAGTAATCGTAGCTTCTATCTTACTCGCAGCGACGCGGCGTATTGGAGAGGGGAAGGGCGACGCGCGGGTGAAATTTGATTTTTTCCTGGCACTAGGCCCGCTCTTAATTATGACATGGGAAGATCGTCACGACACAATGTGTGCATTTTGTGAATTGCATTTGACCGTGTCCGCCACAAAACTCAGTTATAGACATTGTTTAATGGAGTTGCATGTTCTTCTTTAGATATAAATGGTTCCTACATGTGAGACCCTTTATAGAGTTTATAGGGAACTATTTTGAAAGTACGTAATACGTACGTACTTAACCATTGGAGTGCCCCAAAGATCCATTCTTGTTCCTTTTCTATTTCTGGTTTAATTACTCGTATTTATTTTATTTATTGATTAAAAAAGATCTCCCAAACACTACTAGTACCTATAGGTACTGATTTTTGGCGTTAACAACTTAGTTTTGAATACTGCTAAAACGAAGTAGGGGAGACCGAGGAGTGTTGTGACAATTTTTACTTAGAGCAACATATCTCAATAAATAAACATACCACAATTATAAACGTTATGCCAAAATGTTTCCCAATTATTACTCTTTTGAAAATAGGAATCAAAGGCAATTAAAATTATATGGTGACTGAGAAAATCCGCAAAAACTGAAAATACTCCTATTGTCACAACTCTCCTCACACAGAGGTAAGTTGTAACAGGTACCAAGGTTAGTTGTGACAGCTATGTACTTAGACTACATTTGACAGATAAATGTATTTTTGTAATAAACAAAACATGTTTTTTGCATAAAAGTACTTTAATTTTCAAAACAATAGTAAGAAACAATAACATGAAGTATTTAACATCAAAATAACAAGTCTATTCATTATTTTATCAGTAATTAGTAATGGTAGGACTCTTGGCAGAGTCCGCCTGGGGAAGTACCACACCTTTGCCAGTTATTCTACCGCCAAGCAGAAATGTGCAAACATTTCTGTGTTCCGGTTTGAAGGCCAATGTTTCCAGAGAAACGATGGCTTAGAGATATAATATCTTAGATCTCTGGGTGACAAGCGCAGTGCAGTGCTAGGTAAAAATTTGAACTCTTCATCCAATGTCACTGTGATGTAATGTAGCAAGCGTGTTGCTTACCATCAGGCACATGTCCTGCTCGTCTCCTCACTCTATACCATAAAAAAATGGTTACAAAATCAGATCAAAATCAAATCAAAAGAATCATAATCTAAACTGACAAAGAGTTATGACAGATGTATTGTAGCTCGCCCCTATTGTAATCTTCATGAGGCCAGCCTTTACATTCCAAGCTCTGAACCCACTTCTCATTTGGTCTGCTATAAAATTCAAGGTAGCACAAGCAATAATAGGCATTTTTGCAACTTGTTTGGCATATTCTGCACTTTTCTTGTTAGTCTGCTTCTTGGCTTTTTTCGGTGCTTTTTCACACTTTTTAACTTTCTACTGGCTTCTATGGCAGCTATTTCATCCTTTATAGGTGTGTCTGTAAGAATAGCTGATTTGATCTTGCGTCTATTAGTTGGGTATTTTGGTCTTGGTGGAGCCTTTGGCAACAGCTTACTGATTCTGGCAAAAACATTTATCTCAAACTTAGGTTGTAAAAATTGACAAAAACAAACGAACATACATATTATACAAACAAAAAAAAACATTACTGAAACCAATTAACATAAGCAAAATAAAGTAAACTAAAATAGGAGAGTTGTGACAGCGTGTCACAAATCTCCTAAGTGCCAAAAATTGCGACTTGGTTAGAATAATAATTCATAATTTCACAACATGATGGAAACATAGGAAGACAATGCCACGCTTTAAAACATCAAAAATCACTCAATATATGGAAAAATAGCCTAATCATGTGAATGCAATATGTCAGTACATAGAAACAATCAAAATTTCGATAAAAAACTTACTTTTCGGTTTTTTTTCATGCAGTCGTCGCACTCGCGTAACCGCTTGCCATGCATCTCTGGCGCGTACCGTGTCAACTAGCGTGTCTCTAAAGAAACAATTACGCGTTGTTGCCAACTCGCTAACGGTCATAGGTTCCGAGAAATCGTCATTGTCACAACTCTCCTCTGTCACAACTCACCTTGGTCTCCCCTACGTAAGATTAGATATCTGTCCAAAAGTACAAACCCCCATAATTATTAAAATTGATATTAATAGAAAATAATACTCAGGTAGTCGAAACAAAAGACAAAAGCGTAACTAAATTTAATTGTAGGTATATTTTAAGCATGTTAGGTATTATATAATTCGCCCTATTTACAAATGTGCTTGAATTAATGTAATTATTTTGCTTCCTTGTAACATGATGACGATAACAAGCAATTCTCAGGTGCCTAGAAGTTCGATAGAGATAAGTTTTAATTGGATGTAGATTGTAGAGCACAAAAACGTAAATGTAACATTTTGGAAACATAGCTGAAAGAAATCGACAAGGACCATGTGCTATTTACTATTAATACCATGTAGGTACTACTGTAGCTGGGTATGGTACTCGGGCGTATGTGGATTTCTTTCTTGTATCTCGTACTACTAGCACCTCAGTACTACCTAGGTACCTCAGTCGGTACGGCTACAGAAGAAGAGCCTTCAACTCGCAGTGAACGAAAATGTTCTGTGTAAATCCTCGTATCAGTTCAAAACTTCATTTATCATCATCAGCCCGTGTTCCTCCACTGCTGGATATAGGCATCTCCTATAATGTGCCACTCAGTCTTTCGTATATCGTCACTCCATCTAGTCTTAGGGCGTCCCACACTACGTTTACCAATTCTCGGTCGCCACTCCAGAACCCGTCTACCTATGCGACATATGTGACCGGCCCATTGCCACTTCAGTTTGTTAATAGGCTGAGCTATGTCGGTGACTCTAGTTCTCTGACGAATTACCTACTTCGTTACGGATGCAATCCCTCAGAGAAAGCTCTTTCCATAGCTCGCTGAGCGGCTTTGAGGTTTCGGACTATTTTGACTGTCAGTCCACGTTTCAGGACCGTAGGTCATATCGGGTAGGACGCACTGTTTGTATACTCTTGTTTTGAGACTTTGTGGGATGGGTGACGAGAAGACTCGATGAAGTTTACCAAATGCTGCCCAGCCCAACTGGATTCTTCTCATGGCCTCACTCTCAAAGCTACATCTACGTAGTTCGAGCGTCTGCCCTAGGTAAACGTATCTCTGAACAATTTCGAGAGTGTTTCCATTTTTCAATTCAATTCAATTTATTTATTCGAACCATTAATTCAAAAGGACACTTGGTCGTCACCAATAAAATTATACATAAATAATATGTAGGTAGGTACCTACATAATAAAATAGTACCAAAGAATAATGTCAAATAAAAAATAATCAGCTGTCTTTGTCATTTAGATGCAGCTGTAAAAATGCAGGTGTAAAAAAAATCCAAATAATGAATACATACAATTTGCATTAATGTTTAGTATTATTTTACCTTACTCAATAGTTCTAGTTTTGACATACTTACTCCTTTTCCAAACATTGCTGTCCTTTACAAAATCATCTACAGTATAATATGGTTTGCTCATTAGGTAGTGTTTTATTTCAGTTTTAAACCCAGTTTCATTGAGACCTTCCACTTGTGCAGGGATTAAATTATAGAAATGAATACTATTACATTTGAAAGAGTAAATGGTCTTCTGTAGTCTGCATTTAGGAAATACAATTGTATGTTTATGATGTGCTTTTGGATTCAAATCAAACATTTTCTTCAGTCGAGTACGATTTTTTCTCACATATATTATAGGTACTTTCATAAAGGTATAACGACGGGACTGTCAGTATATTTATAGTTTTAAAAATCTCCCGTAATAATTTTCTAGCTGATCGATTGTACAGAGCATGGATTGCTCTCCCTTGTAATATGAAAATTGAATTTCTATCCGCGGCTGATCCCCACAATAAAAGCCGTAGGACAAAATAGGTACTATGAAAGTAACCAAAATAAACAAGTTTAGCCGTTGCCACGTCAGATATTTTCTTAATTTGTCAAACTGCATGGGCAGTTGAACTGAGTCTCTCAGCCAGTCTCTCTTTGTGAGGACCCCACTGTAGCTTTGAATCCACAGAAATGCCCAGAAAAAGAGTAGATTGTACGGGTTCGATGACTTTATCTTTCAGTCTAATATCAAGTTTATAGCCCGGTACATTGCAGAGCGTAAATCTTACACATTTAGTTTTATTTGAATTTAGAACTAGATTATTTGCATCGAACCATTTGCATCTAATGTCCAAATTGCGTTTATTTCGGTGAAATCAGTTATTCCTCTTTTAACCTTAAATAAAAGTGACGTATCATCAGTGAACAAAACTAGTTGTACGTGCTTGTTTTTTTTTTCATTTACGGCAACAGGCTCCGGAGTAACAAATTCGTTGCACCTGACTTTGGTTTTGTCCAAATTCATCCAGAGTCCGAGGCGTTGATTAGCGTTAGCCAGGCTGTCCAGCATCCACTGCATATCCTTCAGCGACTCTGCCTCAATGACGATGTCGTCTGTAAATCGTAGGTAAGAGATGTACTCACCATTGATGCTTAGGCCATGTCCAAGCCAATCCAGAGTCTTAAACATATCCTCTAATGCATTTGAGAACAATTTCGAGGAAATTACGTCCCCTTGTCTCACGCCTCGCTGCAGAGGAATATGTCTTGACTGCTCCTCTTGAATTTGGACTGCCATCGTAGTGGCATCGTACAACCACCTCATCACCTGCCAAGAGCCCTCCCACTACAAAAGTGACCACGAAAGAGTTTTCGGGCGAGACGATTCGTGATAACTCTCAAAAACAACTATGGACTCAGAAGCGATATTGGTAATTAATTCTTTGAAACGGTGTTATCTCCTTTTTTGAAGAATAGGATGACCACACTTTTTGCCGTACCTGTGGAATTCTCCCGGTGAAGAGGACGTCATTAAACAGTTCTTAGTCTTTTAAAAGTGGGGCCCCACCTGCCTTTAAGAGCTCTGTGGTAATCTCATCCTCGCCCACGTCTTTTCCTTTTTTAAGTTACCCAAGAGCCATCACGATTTCGTCTAGACTTATTGCCGGTAGTTTTTGGGTATAGTCGCGAGTCAGTGTGGCTCTGGTATCCTCGTTTTGTGGGAAATGAGGAGCATGCGATGCGTACAGCTATCTGTAAAAGTCTTCCACCTCCTAGATAATATCCGATTTGGATGCAACGACTCTCCCCGTCGAGATAGTTAACTTCGTCAGATTGATTCGACCCAGACTAACACTTTTCACCCCTGGAGACCTAATCAGAGGTCACGTCATACAAGCTTGGTAATTCTCTTGCTAAGAGTTCCTTGTTCTGACGAAGTTAACGCGACTCCCTGGAAGGCTTTGACCTACTGGCTTTACGCCACATTTCGCAAAATTTAGTGCCCTCATCTCGCAGGACATCCACAGGAACCACTCTTTTAAGCCTCTGGTCAAGGCTATTTGTAGTTTGCAGCAAGTCGGTTCTCCAGTTTTAGCTGGAACGGTCAAACTATGGTTATATCCAACTATGATTTGAAGAAGGTTCGAACGGAGCGTTGACTTCATCAAACGGACGCCTTCAAGCTTGTAATCAATATTCAGTGTGCTTCGCACAAGCCTATGATCACTTCCGTTAACAAACGTAGAGATCACGGAGGCATTCCTGAATATAGGTACGCCGTTTGTCCGCTATGATGAAATCAAACAAATTTTTTGTCCATCCGTTGGGGCTTCGCCAAGTCCACCTCCTCTGAGGCTGTGTCTTGTAGAACGAATTCATCAGAAACATGATTTCCTTTTCAAGGAAGTCGACTACCATTTGGCTCCTGTCATTCCTACGTCCCAAACCATGTGGTCCTACTACCGATTCACTGCTAGTCCGCCCCTAAGTGGGAATTTAGGCGTTAACATCCCCCATAACAACCAGTTCAAAACTGCACGTATTCTTTTGATATTTGTACTTTTGACGTGAAGTTCGTTCACCGTTCAGCATGAGGGTTTTTTTTAATTTATAACTCCACAGACTCCGTGGTTCGTGACATTTCTATCATAGAGTGACGAGACGCACAAGACATGTGCCTGGTGGTATGCAACGTCTGGCCCAAAACAACACAGTTACGTACAGCTATTGGAACATGAAAAATCCAAATCATATCTAAGTAGCCCTGCTCTCTGCTTGGCGGTAGAAGCAAGAAGGTAGAATAACTGCTAAAGATGTGGTACTTCCCCAGGCAGACTCAGCAAAGAGTCATACAACTAAAACCTTTCTCGTTTGTTTTTTTTTACATGTATCTCGGACTAGCGACTACCGGTTCGCCCTGGCTTTGCCCGTGGTACCTACATACCCCATAGCACTCAGGTATCACATACATATTCAACGATGAAATAAATGTTGAAATAGGTCTTATAGTTCCTGAAATAAGCACATTCAAAAATAAGTACTCTTCAGCTTTATAACATTAGTACCTATAGAAAAAGGAAAATAGAGGAAGGTAGGGAGCATTTGGGCGCAAGGTGTGTGGTTGGCTACCTTGGTCAGCAAAGCGCGTGCGCCGGGGCAGGCCGCGTCGAGCAGCACGCCCTCGCGTGCACCGGCCGCGGCCCCGCGCGCGCACAGCTCGCCGCACACGCGCACGCGCACGCCGGCGCCCGCCGCCACACGGCTCAGCCGCCGCCGGCTCTCTACGGAGAATAAGCTCGCACATTTCGAGTTCAACTCTCTGAAGTTGGTTCTCAGAATTGCGACGATTGCACTATTCATCATACACCTACAACACATTGCTTAAAAAACCCGGTCAAGTGCAAATCAATTACGTCAATAAATAAGATATCTAAGTCTAGGAACCATATTTTTACCCACACTATCTCAGCTCGAATCCGATGCGAAAACTAGCTCTATGTGAATCACTATACCTAGACGCTAATTTATTTATTTATTTATTACAATTACTCAAAAACTTACAGCTAGAGCCAAAACGTTTCAGAGCTTATAATTTACACTACACATTATATATGAAAAAGATAAATATAAATAAAAAAAATATAAAATCTTACAAATTTACATTTTTGTACTAAAAAACGCCATACAGTTTAAAATGATTGTGTTTAAATTCGAATGGAACAAATCCACGTCTGGCCGGTGCGCCAAGAGATCGTTGAGCAAGGTGAGTGCGTGATTCGTGGGGCGAACCGAGCGGTGTCGGAGCGCGGCGGCGTCACCGGCGCCAGCAGTGGCGGCGGCCGGCGGCAGCGTGGGGCGAACCGAGCGGTGTCGGAGCGCGGCGGCGTCACCGGCGCCAGCAGTGGCGGCGGCCGGCGGCAGCGTGGGGCGAACCGAGCGGTGTCGGAGCGCGGCGGCGTCACCGGCGCCAGCAGCGGCGGCGGCCGGCGGCAGCGTGGGGGGAACCGAGCGGTGTCGGAGCGCGGCGGCGTCACCGGCGCCAGCAGCGGCGGCGGCCGGCGGCAGCGTGGGGGGAACCGAGCGGTGTCGGAGCGCGGCGGCGTCACCGGCGCCAGCAGCGGCGGCGGCCGGCGGCAGCGTGGGGCGAACCGAGCGGTGTCGGAGCGCGGCGGCGTCACCGGCGCCAGCAGCGGCGGCGGCCGGCGGCAGCGTGGGGCGAACCGAGCGGTGTCGGAGCGCGGCGGCGTCACCGGCGCCAGCAGCGGCGGCGGCCGGCGGCAGCGTGGGGCGAACCGAGCGGTGTCGGAGCGCGGCGGCGTCACCGGCGCCAGCAGCGGCGGCGGCCGGCGGCAGCGCCGCGCCGCCGCGCGCGCGCGCGACTCCCACTCCCCGACGTACAGCGCGCACTGCGCTAATGTAGTAGGATTATCTATCCTATTATTGAGCAGCTGGTAATAATGGACGACGATAGCACACTTGCGCCGCAGCTCAAGAGTGTCCAACCCCACCATACCCGATACGAACAAGGAGGGATAGTCCCAGGTTGCGTAGTACCCATACATTTTTTTGTATAAAAAACGAGCAAACTTTCTCTGAATTTTTTCCAACAACGTAATATACTTGACTTCGTGCGGATTCCAGATAATCGAATTAAATTCTAAAATGCTTCGAACTAAGGCGTAATATAGCGTTACAATGGTTTGTACGTTTTGGAATCGCGGCGATTGCCTGATTACAAAACCGAGGGATTTATAGGCTCGTTTAGCCATTTCCGTGATGTAACAGTTGAAACTGAGTTTAGAATCGAGCGTCACACCCAAGTCCCGTATGTGAGTGACGCGCTCCAGCGCCGCTCCGGACACGTGATAGTCGTAGACGCAGGGCGAGCGGCAGCGCGTGAAACTAATAGTCTTACATTTCATCACGCTGAGTTCCATCTCGTTCCTGTCGCCCCACCTCACCACACCGTCGATATCGCGCTGCAGAGCCTCACAGTCCGCGGCTCCGCCTATGCCCAAGAACAACTTGACGTCATCGGCAAACATCAGACACTCAGCCGTCCTGACTTCATTCGGCAAATCATTTATCATTATCGAGAACTGAGTCGGACCCAATATCGAACCTTGACTCACTCCTGAAAGAACAGTATAAGGGTTTGATTTGTATCCGAGGTGGTAAACGAATTGTGAACGGTTATAAAAATAATCACAAAAAAAATTTACTAATTTGGGACTGAAACCGAACTCAAAAAACTTTTTCAGAAGGGTATCATTATTGACCCGGTCGAATGCCTTTTTCATATCGAAATACGCCGCATCTACCTGCCCACTCTGGTCCATTCTGGAAGTAACATAATCAACATAGGTGATAAGATTAGTCGTTGTCGATTTACCAGAGCGAAAACCGTGTTGACTAACGTTAAGTTGAGATCGAATTTGCAGGGAGATGTGACGATTCAGAATTGTCTCGAAAACTTTACCGAATGCCGAAAGGACCGCTATGGGCCTATAATTTTCGATTTTAGTTTTATTGTCATTCTTAGGTATAGGGGTCACCCGGGAAATCTTCCATTCGGCAGGATAAATCGCCGATTCCATGCACATATAAAAAATATATAGGAGTGGTTTTTCCAAAACACCTACACAGTCCTTTACAATAAAAGGTGGAATGCCATCAGGCCCGATGGACGAATGTGGTTTCAGACGCCTGACCGCATGCTGCAAGTCGGCAGCACTGATGTGATCGATCGCGACGCGCGGCGGGCCCGGCGCGGCGGCGGCGCGCGCGGCGGCCGCGGCCGACAGCGCGGGCGGCGAGCTCAGGAACACCGACCTGAAGAACTCGGCAAACGCGTCGACGGCTTCAGAGCCCGATACCGATTTTCCCTTGTATTCGAATTCCTCGCAATAATTTCTATTCACGCGTTGTTCCTTCACAAATTTCCAGAATTTTTTTGGATCTTTGGAAATAGCGCACTCGGTATCTCTGACATATGTCTCATGAGCCTCGCTGATTAATCCCTTTGCACGCTGTCGATAAAATTTGAACATTTCATAATTAAACTCTTTACCTAACTCCCAAAATTTTTTTAAATGAAAATATTTGTTTCCAAGACTCGTAATTATTTGAGCGGTAAACCAAATCGGATAATGATATTTCGGGTTATATCTAGGTCGTCGCTTTACAGGAACGGAACTGTGTAAAGAGGCACGGATCTTTTCATAAAATTTATCAACTGCCATGTCCACGGAGTCGCTCGAGGTGACTTCGTCCCAGTCTATAGATTCTATCGCAGAATAAAGTGAATGATAGTTCGCTTTGTAAAAATTCCACGCGGGGACAGACGGGTCGAGGGGTGGGGGCGGCGGCGCGGGCGGCGGCGCGCGCGGCCGCGGCCGGCGCAGGCGCACCCGGAGCGCGGGATGGTACGCATCCTCAGGCTCCACAAGCTTTACGTCACCACACACGCTCACGCACTCACCCGTCAGACTACTCAGCACCAAATCCAATATAGTGTCGAATTTATTACATATATTATTAAATTGTTTACATTTACAAAAAGTAAGCAAATAGTCGAACCGTAGTTTAATATTCTGACTGCTCGAATTCAAATTAAAATCACCTACAATTAAGACATCCAATTTCGAATATTTCGTAACAACATTTTCCAACACTGTAAATACCTTCAAATATGTCGCATCATTGGAACTCGGGGGAATGTAAACTACGCAGCACAGAATCTCCTTATATTTCAAATTGATAATGGCCATGACCATTTCAAGGTCGCGAGTATAGCCGTCGATGTCGAGCACCGGCCGGACCCGGTAGCGGTCCCGGACGGCCAGCAGCACGCCGCCCCAGCCCGCGTCGGCGGCGCGGTCGCGGCGGACCACCTTGTATCCTGCGGGAATAAACTCGCCGTCTCTGATACTACTTATCAAGAACGTCTCTGTAAAAGCGATGATGTCGGATGATTCATTCAGAATCGCCTTTTTGCACTTATCTAGTTTAGATCTTAGGCCGCGGACATTCTGATATATTACATCGAATGTTTTGAATTTCATTTTATTATTTTTGTTTACCTTGTAGTCGCGGGGTGCCACGAAATCCACTACGCCATGGTTTTATGTAAACATCCGTAGCCCAGTATTGAGGAGACATATATTTGTTTACATTTTTCATAGGTACGGATAATTTGAAAGATGCATAGTCCCCTCTCGGTTTCAGGACCTCGACGGTGCATTTATCTTCGGGGCAGATAGTCTGTAAATGTTCGTTGACCTCATTGGCCGTGGTACCCGACTTTACGTAATAAAGATGTAAAAATGCCCTCCTGTCGGCGGCCTGCAGGCCGGTGGCCCCGGCGCGGCCGTGCCGCAGGTCGCGTTTGTGATCGGGCGCCGGGGCCGGTGCCCTCGGACCTCGGTCCAGCCGGAAGCATTCCCATCATCATTCGCATTGTCATCGTCTCCAGGGCAGTCGTGTAGCGGTAACGGCGTTGTCGGTGTCGTAGGCCCGCTAGTAGTAGATGGCGCAGCGGCGGCGACGGTGGGGGCTGCACTAGCGGCCGCTAGACTAAGCGGTGATATAGGCCTCCTCCCTCGCTCTCGCTGGCCGAGCGCCACAATCGTCGACTTCGCACGAGCCCCCGCCACTCGGGGCGGTCTGAGTAACGCAGGAGCCGACGTCGGTTGTTGTTTACCCTCTACTGTATTAGTTGTCACCACTTTTGTATCAACTGCCAATTTCTTAATGAGATCATTTTGGTCGATTATTAACTTTTTTAATGATTTCACTTCATTCTGCAGCAATAACACAGTCTTCGACAACTCCCGAACAACACTTTCAACGTTTTCGACTGACATACTAGTTGAATTTTTAAAAACAACACAGAGCTAGCAAATTTACGTGCGCGCTGCGCGATCGTGCGAGTGCGAGTGAATAATGTAATGTCGCTAATAGTTGACACTCCCGAGTCGATGCGGCCGCCAGAATACAACAGGTGGTTCATGGCAACTGCACGTCTAGTATAGTCGCGCCCTGATCACGTATACCTGTATGATTGTTAAAATCTGAACTTAACTATAAGCTCTGCGTGTACCTCGCCTAACTAAAACATGTGGGTATGCTTTTCCTCAGGTCCTCGCTCTTTGCTATTGTCCAAGCTTCTAACAAGCAAATCGCGGTCAAACGTAGACCTGTCTCCTTTTTTAAATACTCTGATACCTTTTTGGAGTGAAAACTTCTTTTGGCGCATCTAGACTGATTTTTCGTGGGCTGTGAATTGAATTCTAGCGTCACGCTCGGGTATGATAAGAAATCTTCGGGTAAACTCGGGACCATAGGCATTGACCATCTAGAAATGCGTCAGCCTATGGGAAATGCTGACGCATTTCTAGAAATCTTCATGCCCATCTAGATGGTCATGCCATGACGCCCATGCCACAAAAATCCGGTTACACCCGTGTAGTTTCCAAAGTAAGCTATCAAATTCTGAGTTATAAGTTTTCACTTCTTTCGGCAGTTCCTATGACTGCCATTTTTTATATCTAAAATAGGGAAGACTCCTGTCACCCCGTCAGTTACCTAACTACAAATTGAACACGAACCTGGCTCCCCACAGATGAACGCTGTCAGCAAATAAATGTTTTTGGACACGAAAAATGCTGTGATAAAGCTGTAGAGCTCCATTTAGACGAGCGCGCTCTCGGTCGACCGCACGCTCGCTGCCTGGCGGCGCGCCGGTAATTGGATAGGCACCTTAACACAAACTCCTACTTATATGTATCTAATAAATAATATTACGTCCTCTGACCAATACGGTTGCATTGCAATTGTAACTGAATAAACTAAGCTGTGGTTGAGTGACGAAACAAAATTTGATGCAGTTAGGAACTTTATTTGTCTAAAGGCCGATTTAAACTGAACGAACATAGAGCTAGAGCTGGAACAAGAGCATTCTTTCTCGATCTTTTAGTGTAAACGAAAGATCGTTCTTAGCGTTTTCCATATTGTAGGTATATTCCATAGAATCTTTGCGAACGCAAACAAAACAACGAAAGAATGCTCTACGTTTGTTTACGCCAAATGAATTTGATACAGTGGGGATAGAATGAGCATTCGCTCGTCTGATGTAAATCGGCCTTAAAGAAAGGGCTGTTATTAAGCTTAACGAGATAGGTACATAATTTGCTCTATGTTTGTGAAGCTATCAAGTGCATTAACTCAAGCACTTTTAAAGTGGATAATTCGTAGAAATGGGGCTACCTATGGCCAGGGCCGAGCCGCCCCTGTGTGCGAAGTGTGCGGCGCACACAGGCGCCAAGACAATAGGGGCGCCAGCGCGGCCACCGATTTTTTGACACTTTCGCAACACCATCGTTGTAATGGAGTATGGTCGATTAGTAAATAGGTAGGATAGGCGCAACATTTACCTAGTTAAATAACAACTCATAAATTGCTAAGTTGCTATAGTTTATTGTAAGAGTCTCCCAAGATAATGTTTACGTTTGTGGTTTAATTTTACGGTTTGGGATTTGTTTTATATTCATTACGGCATCAGCTTTAAAACCAATAGAACCGCCACGCCGTGAATGTCTTTATTTAATTGAGATTATAAACGCAACTCGATACGAGTTGTGTTACAGGAACGAGTGAATCAAAATTACGGAACAATCATTATTCGAAAGGGAGTGTGTGCAAGGTGCAAGTTCGTTTTTAAAAATATCTATGTTTCAAATCCCGCTTAGTAGTTCCGATGTTATGGTATATATTTATTCCCCAAAAAATGTTGCACTTTTTTGAGTTACAAAGTAGTTAATGTTCAATTCGAGACTAAAGAAATTCTGTGTTTCAAATTTCAACCAAATCTATTTATAACCTTTGTTAGGTTGGCGGATGACACATGACTTCGAAAGATTCCAGGTACATGTCGGTTTCCTCGCGATGTTTTCCTTCACCGTTTTTAACTTAGCGGCATTACGCATGAAAAGACAGTGGTGCACGTGGGGTTTGAACCCGGGGTCCAGGAAGTCGCCGTTCTCCCGACTAGAGAAGCCGTTACTGTTACTTATCAAAACTGACATTTTGATAAAACAGTCAATTTCTACACAAACAACATCTAAAACTCTATGCGGACAAAGTCGCGGGTAACAGCTAGTTTATAACATTTGTTTCCTAAAAAACTAAGCACTTTTTCGGAAGTATTAGTAGCTACGTGCTATGTGCTACTCCAGACCATAAACTATCTAATATCAAATCAATCCGTTCAGTCGAACAGATCTCCTAGCATTGACATTTATAATATTAGTTGGATGTTTGGATGCTCGTTGCTCAATCACGCCGGAACTTGCGAACGGATCGGGTTTACATTTTAACACAGAATATAGCCTGGTATATCACATTTCTTACCACTATCAGGAATAAGCGCTGTATAATTTAAGCATGCTTATAACTTATAAGGTATATTCTTAGAGACTTTGGACTCATATTTTTCTAAACATAGCATACGTAATAGTGAAATCAGTATTTATTATTAGAAAGAATATCCGTAAATAAATTAATTTACCCCCGACTAACTTTTGAAATTTGGTAAAGTACTCTGCAAGGAAAGTCCATTCATTTGATACCCATATTGACAGAGTTGTGAGAAATAAAACGTAATTCACCATTCTTTGGCGGCGGCGATCTTGTTTTTAAAATATATTACAATTAAAAGTATTCTACTAGTCAAGCCCTTTCATTTAATTTTCAAATTGAGGGAAGTTGTGAAGAATTAATTTATCCGCCATTTTGTGGAGGCGGCAATTCTGACTTGAGATTAACCAAACTTAGCTAGAAATGACCACAAAAAAACTGGATTTCAAATGAAAATAAACCATATCGGAACCGATCATCATCAAACAAATGTGTTTGAAAGCTACGACGCCACAAACAGACACACACACACTAACAGACAGACAGACCGATATCGACGTCTTTAACAGCCATATTTTACATCAGGGGTAACAAGAACAAAATTTAAAATGTTGACTTACCCTTGACTACCTACCTCGAGTTTGTAATCTGTACAACATTCTACTAGTCAAACCCTGTAATTTTATACCCATACTGGGGGAGTAGTGAAAAAAGAAATGTATTTCGCCAATTTGTGGTAGCTGCCATCTTGGATTTGAAATTTGTCATAGTGTATTCTACTAGTCAAGTCCTTTCATTTGATAACCATATTGAAGTAGGTTGTGAAGAAATATTTTGTCAGCCCCTTTGTGGAGGTGGCCATCTTGGATCGATATTAACCAAACATAACTAAAACACCCGCACGAATATTAACCTTCAAATAAAAAAAAACGCCGAAATTGGTTCATCCGTTGAGCTCTACGGTGCCACAAACAGACACGCACACACAGACAGACAGATATCAACGTCAAACTTATAACACCCCTTTTTTGGTCGGGGATTAAAAAGGGGCGCCATAAAAGTTTTGCACACAGGCGCTGGTGGAGGTCGGCTCGGCCCTGCCTATGGCCATTACTTACCTTACCTTCTATATCAAACTTTGAGTAACGAACCGAGTGAGTTTACAATAGGTAAGTAGGTACTTACCTGGTAAGTACGTAAGTATAATTCTTAATCATTCTTCAAGGTTGCACTTTAATAGGTACAAGCTAAGAGCCGGCTGGCATTACTGGCTAGCCAAATATGTAGATATAAAATAGACACAATCTATAAGACACTTCGTGGAATTGTGTATTTTCGATCACCAAAAAAGAATACGCAGAAAAGCGCGCGCACGAGCTACACGTATGTTCTGCGAATAACTTTTTGTGAAGAATCTCGAAAGAAACAAATCTTTTTTATAATTGATTGTGTTACGCTATATCGGCACCTCGCCTGATGTAAACCAACCACACAGTCTACTATGGAGCTAGTTTTCCCAAAAAAGATTATTCTCTTTCAACGTACAGAGTACAGACACCAAGATTGTACCTATCCTTCGGTATAAACCTCGGTATCGCATCTCAAATACATCGCTACTCTCATCTGCTCGTTTATCAGTGGCATCTAACTTCTTCCTTAGTAATACCGTCCCTTCCGTATAACTTCTTAACACTATTGTTTGATCACCTCCTTTATTTGTTGTTGGTCCTAAAGTATAAGAGCTGTCAATAGTGATGAGAACACATCCGAAAGCTTGAAGGACGAAAGGTCCCACACCTCATCCGCCTCACAAAATGACTGAATATGTCCTCGCCGTTACAATCACAAGCAGCCCTTCCTCAGCATAATATATTCTGCTGCTGGGATTCGGAGCCTTCGCTCATAAAGAAAGAGTCAAGACCATAGTGTTGTTGTGGTGTTGTGTGTGAGTTGTCCACCAATATTCATTATTATTATAGTTCTCCACGCTGACCAAGAGCGCGTTGGCGGATGACGCATGAACTCAAAAGAATCTTGTACCAGGTCGGTTTCCTCACAATGTTTTTCCTTGACCATTAAAGGCAGTGATGACGATAAACCTGTATATCTGCACTCGGCAAAATAACCAACGACCTCATGCATTCTAGGCACCAGGGCACCAGGCCACCGCGGCGTTCCTCACCTTCGCGTAACTACATAATCCTTATTTTCGTTAGAATTTAAACAGAGAGCAATAAGTATCAAGTCCTTAACCATTTCAGTTGGGCGATGGAAAACAGCCTTTTAATCTAAAACTAAAACAGCCAAACGTTTGATATTGACCTCTCGTTAATTTTAAGAGATAAAAAAGAGAGGAATATCAAAACTACGACTTGGTTAGGCGGTGGACCTACCGGTGTTCTCAGGGCCGGACCGTGACTTTAGGGGGCCCTGGGCTAGTACTACATACCCTAAAACTCAAAATATAAGTTAAAATACGACGATACATATTTTATTTTCATCATCATCATCGGCCTATCCTAGTCCATTACTGGACATAGGCCTCTCCCATGGTTCGCCACTCAGTCCTGTCATCAGCTGTATGTCCACTGTGTGCTGTCTTCCGTATATCGTCACTCCATCTAGTCTCAGGGTGTCTTTCCTACACTACGTTTGCCAATTCGCGGTCTCCACTCAAGAACACGTCTATTCCAACGTCTATTCTGCAACAGATATGGCTGGCCCATTGCCACTTCAGTTTGCAAATGCGTTGAGCTCTGTCGGTAACCATGGTTCTCTGGCGAATCTCTCGTTTCGAATTAGATCACTTAGAGTAACTCCAAGCATAGCTCGTTCTATAGTTCGCTGTGCGACTTTGAATTTGTGGACCACCTTAACTCTCAGTTTCCACGTTTCGGCACCGTAGGTTATGACAGATGGGACATGTTGATAGACAGTGCGTCACTCATAAAAATGTTCAAGAATAACTAAAATAAATATAAATATTTTACTCATTATCTCAAACCATACACATTTTGCTAAACTGGTGTTGAAAAAAGTGCCATTTGGCGATTGTCAGCGTCTTAAGTTTCGATTTTTTTTAATAAAAAAAATGTTTTAGCAGACGCAACTGTTTAGGTGTTTAGGCAAACCCTCATCACTGGCTAAACGGCGCGAGCTATATACCTACTCGTTCGAGTCCTCCCGGGTGTACTAAAATCACAAGGCCGCCGGCCGGTTGCCCGAGTTGACGTGCGAACGAACACCGAGTGCGCGCATAAATAATGTCGCGGCATTATTGTAATATTGTGAATGGCTGCAATAGCAAGACACTAAAATGTAGTAGTAATTTATCTTATTTCAAATTGCCGAAACAGGAAGCAAGGGAAGTGTTTTTATTGTTAATATTTATTTTTGAGCCAAATTTTGGTAGTTTTCAATCGCACAGAATATAGAAACAGTAGTGTGTAATATGTATTATTATACAATCTGTTTAGAATAGATACAGTAGAGATTATGCATACAAATGTGTTTGTCTAAAATACCTTTTTATCCCATCTTTATTATGTCTCATTCAGTTTAATATAATTTATGACGACATACTTTTTTGAATATTCATGTACATACTGAATGATACTAATTTGTTCATTTATTCGACGGTATGAAAACAACTTACAACTACCTACATTGTAGAACTAAAATATACTCCAGTTTAATTGACTATAAAACATACCTACCTAAAAAACCGACAGAATTTTTAACCGGATTCAAAGAAGGGGGTGGTTCTGGCCTTAATTTTTATTGGATGTAAGTATGTTTCGTGATAGCTCAGCTAATTGTGAATCATTTTTTAACCCCCGACCAAAAAAGGGTGTATAAGTTTGACGTCGATTTTTTTAAAAAGGTTTATTTTTGTGCGGTGGTAGCTATGTTTGGTTAATATAGATTCAAAATGGCCTCCTCCACAAAACGGAGGACAAAATATTTCTTCATAACCTACCTCTATATCAAATGAATGGGCTTGTCTAAGGGAATACTGTAGTGGTAGGACTCTTAGCAGAGTCCGCCTGGGGAAGTATCACACCTTTGTCAGTTCTTCTACCGCCAAGCAAACATTAATGTGTTCCGATTTGAAGAGCAATGTTTCTAGTGAAATTACAGGGCTTAGAGATATAACATCTTAGACCTCTGGGTGACGAGCACAGTGCAATGCTAGGTAATGATTTGGACTACCACTACTACCACCTTGCACCATTTCTTACAACCCTAGCACGTTTGGTCAGTGACGTAAGCAGACGACAAGTCACGGTATTTACAACTCTACGTGGGTGTGTTAAGGTGTATTTTTGCTTGCAAGTAATAGTAGGTAAGTAGTATACGATAGTTTAGGTTATTATCGTGTAGGTATTTGCACTTTTGTATGGCAGTGATGCATCTGTTACGAAGTAACTATTTTCTGATCTGTAGTTTAGGTTTAGTGGCAATAACTCACAGGAACTCAGGATTTCATATCTCAATAGAGTATTACTAAGTATCAAAATCAAAATTACTAAATGAAAATAAATTTAAAAGATATAGTTGAAATGTTATAGTGTCTTTGTTCCATTATTTTCTGACAATGGGTTTTTGCGCGAGGCCCCTGCAAGAGCGAGGCCCCGGGCGATTGCCCCGTTCGCCACCCCCTAAGGCCGCCACTGAAACAGAGCTTGTAGCTCTTTTATCAGTGGTGTTCCACCGGTTTTTACGAGCTCGGTTGTAATACCATCATCTCCTACGGCTTACCCAATTTTGAGCTGTCTAAGGGCTAGCACGATTTAATCCAGGCTTACGTCATGCAGGTTCTGTGTGTTCGGTGAAAGAGAACAACTACAACAATAGTGGCGAGTCAGAGTAGCCTATTGTCTGAATTTTCTAGTGAGAGAGAAGGAACGTGAGATGTGTAGGTAGGTACAACAGGCTGTAGAAGTTTTTTACTATCGAGAGGATCCCGTCCTGGAAGCTACGATGTTCCCTGTCGATGTAGTTATCTTCGTCAGATGGTTTGACAAATACTTTCAACCCCCCGATTCTGCTCAATTGATTTTTCAATCAAAATTGGATCGGAGGTCGCGTCGTGCAAGCTTGGTAATTTTCTTATTGAACAATCATCGTTCTGACGAAGACAAGGAGGGGTTCGTCAGTCGTTCCTCCATTAGCCGTAACGTTTCTTTCGATTCCCCACTCTTATGTCACAATCCGCAAAACTTTCGGCCCTCATCTCTTAGGACCTCAACCTCAACTACCACTCGGTCGAGTTTCTGGTCCATGTCGTCGTAGTAGCCTATGTGATATTTCAGACTCTAAACCATCAGTGTTTCAAATTTCAAACCGATACGTAAAAACCATCTACCCTGACTTACACAAACGCAAATTTCAGTTTTATTTTACGTAGGTACGATCTGTTAATTTAATAAAGTTATGGATTTTTCTGCATAATCGTCTATTTTTGACTTCACCTACTTAGCTGGGGGCTAATACGTATAATAAATACCCTTGAATACGCGGGGCCCTAGGCCCTAGGCCCAAAAAGCCATAATATGGTAGATCCGTGTTCTGAGTGATAGCTACACGTACAACACACGAATGTTCTAGATTCTAGAAGCCTGCTATCGTTTCAGTCAGCCACTCGACCGGTTAATCGATTTATTACACTTACCTATTAATGGGTCTATACGAGTTACCAGGCGGACGCTTCACATCGATCGAAACCAACTCTAATCGCGTCGCAACACAGGACGCCAAGTGTGGGCATGTAGCAACGTTACCGTCGCGTAACGACAGCATGAGAAATTAAAGACAGTCTCTAGCGAACGTACCTACTTATTCGAAACCCCATTTTCCACACATAAATATTGAGGCTACTTTTTATTTGTATAAAAAGAGACATAATGGCAGTTGGCAGTAGTACGCCTCTGATGGCCTCTACTACGTACCGAACGTCGGGCCAGCGCAGACCGAGGCTACGGGTGGACACCGACCAGCGGGTGTTGCTTCAATAAAACCAGCGAAAACATTAAAAAAGTATATTTATCTAAGTTTTACTTAAAATCTAAAATTTTCAATACCCTTACGTCAGTCATTATTTAGCTGCTGGTCTCGATAATTCATCTAAATAATTGATTCATAGACTTCACAATAAACAACAACGTCCTTACGACAACGTACCTGGTACAATTGAGTTCTGTTACAATACTTATGAAGGTAAGTAGTTTTATAAATAAATAATAATTATCACTACGACCTGAACCACGTCAAAATATTATAAATAATCCTAACCAAAGTGTAATTTTTGGACAAAATTGTATTACAGATGACTTAAACTTAACTTATAACTCTCCTCTCTCCACTTGTATCACTAATTTGCGGAATATTGACCGTAGTTACATAGCACAGGGACTGCCCGATATTTCGATTCAGTTATATACCTACCCCACGATGGGTAATTAATTTCACGGATAAACTGACGAAAGCAACGAGTTGGCACAGAAATTTGTAATCAAGGGTAGACATGACGAACTTGGAATGTCAAGTCGATCTCGAACTTATATGACTTTTAGATTATTCGTAACACAATTTTTTATGCGTATTTTTAATTCAAATGCAGGGTGCACTCTACTCTCATCACTGGTTTACACGCACTTTACAGTTTATAACAGTAACTGTCATCTCGGTAAAATTTCCGAGTAGGGACCTATACCTACTCATCAATCCGACATTTTGATTGCTTCTCTTACCGACCTCGGCATGCAGTGATATTTGACCCGTAATTAGTGATACTAGTGTAGTGAACAACCGCGATACTATAAAACTATATTTAACACGTTTCAGAATAAATTCGTAAATAAAGTATTGGATTAAACTGATAGATAACAAACAATTTAAAATAAACATGCGATTATTATAAAAAAGGAACACTTCGTTGTAAATATTACAAATAAAATTGTTTACATTTTCGACGAGTCATATCTCTGGTTTTAAAATATCACAGCACTAGTTGGATAAAACAAACTCACTCAAAACATAACACAACCCCAGGCTCCAAGCCCGAGGCCCGAGGCTCCAAGCCCGAGGCCCGAGGCCCACTGGTATCACGTACTCCCGCAGGTCAAAAGGCCGGTAGACCCCCCGGGGGTCTACCGCCTAACGAAAAACGCTTTGACGCTTTGGCATTGCCGTCTCTTTCGTTTCAAGCGAGAAGAAAAGAGACAGCAATATCAAAGCATCAAAGCGTCAAAGCGTTTTTCATAAGGCGGTAGAAGCGCGGGAGGCCAAGGACGTACCTACGAGTGTACTCAATTCTTAAAATACTCATTTTGAATTTCGATTTTATAACTTCCACCGAATCCAAATAATTCTATTGAAATTTACGTAACGAATACTCATCACTTACCCCATAAAACATAACTCAAATCATACAATAAGTACCCACAAAAATCAAATATATTGCACCATTTGATTAAGCAATTAATAATTTATTATTATGTATTTATTTATTGTCCCTTAAGTACGCATAATATGTGTATTAAGTACGTACGAGCCACAGCCAAGCTGCGGTAATGTAAACTTAACAATTAAAGCTACGTCGAGTCCGAGGCCAACTTGGTTGTCGAGCGGCGCCGGCGTCTGTCCGGACACTGCAATGTACTCTGATGTACATATAATATGTAATTGACGAAATGCAATTTACTACGTGACACTAAAATAAATGAGGATAGAGTACACCCGCTACGCCTGATTTTATAAAGCTGAAATGTTACCCAAACTGTGTAAATTGATTCGGACAACCAAACTACCCCCCACAAGACGTAAGTAGAACGCAGGACTATCACACGATTTCATATAAATAATCTTAGACAGCTAAGTCAGCGGGCGCGAGGTGGAGGTGGAGTTGTTCAGATGCCGGCGGGCGCGGGGCAGGTGTCGGGCTGCGTGAACAGCGCCGTGTGGTTGACGAGCACGTAGAGCGCGGCCGAGCCCAGCGCCGAGCCCAGCTGCGTGACGGCGCCCGTGGCGCGCATGCCGCGCGAGCCGCCCGCGCGCGCCCAGCCGTACACCCACATGCGCGCGTACGAGATCACCGCCTGCACCGCCACCCAGCACAGCACCACCAGCGCCGAGCCGCCCGCCGAGCCCGCCAGCGGCGGCGCCGGGCTCAGCAGCGCCGTGGCCAGGATGTACCCGAGCGGCACCGCGGCCGCCGACAGCAGCGCGGCCAGCGCGCGCGCCGGCAGCGGCCGCAGCCACACGCCGGCCAGGCACGCGGCCGGGTTGGCCATGGTGCCGAGCGCGACCGCCAGGTGGTACGCGGTGGTGCCGTATGGCATGCACGAGTACGACTGCACCGAGGGCAGCACGCCGTTCGCGAGCGCGTTCAGCGCGCCCATCAGCGCGAGCACGCCGAGCCAGCGCGGCGCCAGCAGCGCAACGCGCGGCGCGCGCGCCTCCTCGTCCTTGGCGGCGGCCGCGGGCGCCACGCGCTCCGAGTCGAACCCGCGGTACAGCGTGATGGCCACGAAGCTGGCCAGCGAGCACGCCGACAGCGCCGACAGCATGAGCAGGAAGGCCGTGGAGCCGAACCGCGGCGGCGGGTACACCGGCCACAGCTGCCCGTCCGCGCCGGCCACGCACTCGGGCTCGCCGCCCACGCCCTGCACCAGCGACAGCACGCTCGGCAGGAACCCGCTGAGCCCCTCGCCCACCAGGTACGTGGCGAGGTACACGTCGCGGAAGTGGCGCAGGTACGGGTAGAACAGCACGGAGCTGGTGCAGCCCACGAGCGCGGCGCCGAACGTGAGCGCCAGGAAGGGCACGGAGCGCGGCTCGCCGCCCAGCGGCACGGTCACGTCGTACAGGAAGGCGTTGAGCGCCAGCGCCGCGGTGCCGACGCCGAGCAGCCCGTGGATGAAGGGCGCGTCCGACACGGCCGGCAGCAGGCGCCGCAGCCCCGCGTACAGGAACAGGCCCACGTTGGCGAGCTGGATGGCCAGCGTCATGGAGGAGGGCAGCGCCCAGCCCTCCGGCATGCGCTCCACCAGCAGCGGCAGCTGCACGTACAGCCCGTTGACCCCGAGCCACGTGCCCAGCCCCCACACCACCATGGCGGCGTCCAGCAGGACGCGCCGCCGCCCGCCCTCGCCCCCCATGCTGCCGGCCTGCGCCGCGGGCCTCAGGCACGGAGCCGCCTCCCCGTCCTCGCCGTGGAGCCTGCAACACGCGCGCCTTCACTGTCTGCGCTGGGTCCCGCTCTGTGGCCGGCTGTGGCTGCGCGAGAGCCGTTAGTCTGAAGCCCCGAAGAGACCGCGTGAGCCGTTAGTCTGAAGCCCCGAAGAGACCGCGAGAGCCGTTAGTCTGAGACCCCGAAAAGACCGCGAGAGCCGTTAGTCTGAAGCCCCGAAGAGACCGCGAGAGCCGTTAGTCTGAGACCCCGAAGAGACCGCGAGAGCCGTTAGTCTGAGACCCCGAAGAGACCGCGATACTGCGCCCGATACCTTTGTCACCGGTTAAATACTCATCTATACGACGACGTTACCGCGTTGTAATTGTCCCCGATAAGATAACTAAATTGATGCGAATGTGTTTCAAAGTATGCATGTAGGTACTTTCCGACGTTTCAAGTCTAGCGGAGACGATAAATACCGAACTACCGAAGTCCCCGTACCTACTTCCCGGCCGCCGAATTTCCGAAACAGATCACTAAACGAACATTTAACCGCTCATTAATATTCAACTTTAGTCTACTTTACGTTAAATTACACGTTTCAATTCGCTCGTCCAGAGAGAAAGTTTGTGTTGCAAAGAGATTAATTAAAATTTGTAATAATCTCCGGTAATCGCACATCAACTACATACCACCCTGATAGCCCGCGAACGTGCAGATAGCGCGGCGACCGCGAAATTTAATTTTGTTGTACATTTACTTCTGTCTAATTACGTTAAGTGCTCGTGATCGCGGGCGCAAGTCCGTCCTGCACTGGATCCTGGATCAATGGATATTCAATTTTGTTAAACAAGTAGGTAAGTAAACTATTTTTACAAAATGTAGCTCGAAAAATAATAACTAAAACAGGAATTACAATTAGGCATTGAATGAGGTCATTGGACACGAGCTCGCGGTGCCGGTTTTTTAAATTTGTTACCT
The DNA here is from genome assembly GCA_963693475.1 of Ectropis crepuscularia. Taxonomy (NCBI): domain Eukaryota; kingdom Metazoa; phylum Arthropoda; class Insecta; order Lepidoptera; family Geometridae; genus Ectropis; species Ectropis crepuscularia. The sequence goes on along the minus strand of OY856342.1, from coordinate 379,227 downwards.
ATTGCTATAAGGAAATTCCGGAGTGAAAGCCGAACGAACATGCCCATCCCTAAAACGAACTCCCGATGGTCAGTAACCAGAAAAACACACCGACCGGTAACTTTCAACTGCGATGAATCAAACTCAGTCTCGTGGTCAAGCTACAGTCACTAAAGCACGTGTATGATGGGCCATCGGGAATACAGGTAACCACAGTATGCAGTAACCAGGGTATTCCCCGACGTCAGATCCCCCAAGGAGCGCGCCACCGCAGACTGGTACGTACATGGCTGAGCTGACCCGGAGACTGCGCGCGCGCCGCTCGACACACCGCTCGCAGCAATGATCGATTCAATTTGAATAATCATTTTAAATAGTATTAGCCTGCTCCTGCCTGATTAAATCTTTATGCGCAACAGGTTTTCAGAAGTGAATGTAGGTAGGTATATGACCTATGGCAACCGGTACAAATACACATTGGCTCAGTTAAATGAGTGGCTAAAGCGTAGGAAAGTACCTACAGTTCATTTTGAGCAAATATGGAGAATTTAGGTGACAGAGAAGCGTTCTTTGCTTGTGGATTTACTCTTATCCAAATGTTTGCAGGCACGGTCGCACGGTGCGCGGTGCTGATAGAGATAGTCAGGGCAGGCGGCAGGCATGCTGTGATTACAATCTTTTACGATATTCTGGCAAGATATGATTGTATCAAAGAAATCTTGACAAACATTTTGAAAAGTGGTAAGAATGAAGTAATCACAAATCTAAATCTCAAGTGAAATTAGTAAGTAAATATATATATAGGTATGTTAACGGAAATGTATGCAATCCGTCATTGTATACGATTCCTAGGAAATAGAAATAGAAATAATTAATTTTGCTCACAGAAAGATGCATCGTACACAAATACAACACAAGATATTACAAAAGGATGACAATAAGAGTATGATAACAGTGTTTGTGTACTTAAAAAATATTTAGCGGGCCCCAAACTAAGCACTGAGCTTGTATCTTGGGGCCCTGGTCCGAAATAGTACATGTCTTCCTGGGCAGAAGACCGAGTTGCAGCACAAAAATTAACAAATTATGCATTCTCAGTTGAAGTAAGAAATAAGTACATGACAATAGCTACCTCATCTCTGTACCCTGGTTTGTGGCTGTATAAATTTTATTAGTTGGAAATACCGTGCAGAATACTCTCAGACTCTTCATAGGACAGTGTAAGTAGTAGGTTTCTAATGTTTCTTTTGAAAGAGAACAGCGGAAGGTCGTGTTGATCTTTATTCAGTTTCAGTTTTCTACAAATATTGTTATAAACATGTGGGAGAGAGAATGAGGGGGAATGCTTCGCGATTTGTGATCCAATTCGTGGTACAGGGATTCGACTTGAGAAGGCGTGTTTGTCCTTGAGCAGCTCATAATCAGGGCGTGACTTTAGGGTGGCGTGGTTTTTTAGAGCGGCGTTGTAAAGAAAGAGTTGTCGAACACGCAAAACTTTAAACTCTTCGTACAGCGAGTTGGTGGGATAACGAAAAGGCTTGCGGAGAATGACCTTAATTAGGGCTCTTTGTGCTCTCTCAATGGACATAAATATGGTCTGTCCCGCACTGCCCCAAACTACAATACAATACTGTAATATAGATTGGCACAGCGCGAAATAGACTTGTCTCAAAAGTGGCACAGGGGCGCAGTCTCGAAGATTCTTCATCACAAAGATAAGTTTGCGTGTCCGTGCTGACATATGCTGGATATGTTGTTTATAGGATAAGTTTTCGTCGATTAAAATACCTAAATACTTCATGCAGACCACGCGATCAATTGAATCACAAGAGCAAGGAGTAGATGGAGACTCTAAGAACGAGGTGCAGTGAATTCTTAAAATCAAGTCGGATGGAGGTGTAGACACACAGGTCTTTGTGAATTCAACGTACTTTGTTTTTTCCGTATTTAGTGTGAGCAGGTTTTTATCAAGAGTTTTTGCCACGGTTGATAGACCCTCTCTAGCCAGGTCATAGACGTGATTCCAAGTTTTCCCGTGAAAAATGATAGCTGTATCGTCTGCGTAAGTGATAATATCAGCGTTTTTTATATTTGTCTTGAGAATATCGTTGATATATAAAATAAAGAGTGTTGGTCCTAAAATGCTGCCCTGTGGCACGCCAAATTTGATGGGGGAGTGGTCGCTGGAGATGGGGGGGGAACTGGACTTTACGTATTGCTGCCGGTTCGACAAGTAGCTACTTGTACTTCAAACCAATTGAGAGTAACACCCCTTATTCCGACGGTACTTAGTTTTTTCAGTAGCAGGCCCACTGAAACTGAGTCGAAGGCCTTCGCCAAGTCAAGGAATACCGATAGACACCGATGGCCTTTGTCAACATGCGAAGACACAATGTTTGAAAGAAGAGATACGGCGTCAGAAGTGGACCTGCCTCGTCGGAACCCAAACTGATTATCGGATATCAGCTTGTGTTTTTCCAAAAAACTAATTAATCGGGAGTTAACTAGTTTCTCCAATAGTTTAAAGACAATACTCAATAGTGCAATAGGTCTGTAGTTGTTATGGATGTTTTTGGACCACTTTTGTGGATGGGGGACACTGCAGCTACTTTCCAACAGTCTGGAAAGATTCCGGTCTCAAGACTCGGGTTGAATATGAAAGTCAGTGGAGTAAACAAGGATCTGATAGATTTTTTTAAAAGATGAGCTGAGATAGCGTCAGGCCCCGGAGCACTGTCAGCTTTTATACTATTAACTGATGTATGTAATTCCTAAAATCGCACGTTTATGTGTGAAATAAATTATATTATACACATTTCCTAGGATTTGTATACAATTCCTTGATTTCATACATTTCCGGTAACATATATAATAGATAAAAAATTATAAGTACATATTTAATTGCATGAAATCCTACTAATATTTTAAATGCAAGTTTGGATGTTTGTTCCTTAATGACATCCGAAAGATAGATCGAATAGAGATGCAATTTGGAACACAGTCCGTTTATAGTCTGGAGTAGCATATACGTGTTATTTTTGCCGCGGGAAAATAACGGGAATTATATTAATACACATTTAATAAGAAATTTAAAAAAGAAACAAGTTCCGCCGGTTCTTGGCCGAAAACGAGAAGAAAGCGTTCGTCCCGCAATGCGCTGGTTGAATGTCGTACATCCACATAGACACGCCAGGGGGACATGCACACAAACGAGACTAAAACGTTTAATAACTGGGATGGCCGCCACAATCGGAAACAAATGCGTGAGCTCCTCCCACGCACTTGAATAAAGTTACAAATACGGAACGGGAACTTGCCCGGGGTCGGGAGAAAGTACGATCCTACGGGACTCTAGGGCGGTGCTGGATTTGCAAGAGTGCCAGATCCACGATCACACAATCAGTTCATAGAAATCAAGCTACATACAACTCGCGCTCAAGCGACGCACACACCGGCATCACCCATTATTTTAGCTATATATTATTTCCGGTCTTCAAATACAAATTAACTACAAATAGGAGAGCCACTTTCAGGATGTTTTTGCGTATTAGCCAGAGTAGATAACTATCATATTATGTATGTAAACATACGCTCGGCAGCCGCCGGTTACGTACAGCTTGACCTCTCTACACTGAATGCTTTGTACCAGATTTCAATAAATAGTATCGATACTTAATTAACGTACATTAAACTAATATGAACAAAAGATCCATTATGTAATCTGTGTAAATAATTGAAGTGCGGCAAGATAAAAGGGTAAGTGTATAGATAGGTATTTAAATTTAAATATTTATCGGCCAGTGTATCGACAACACGCTATCGTGATTCTAAAGACTAAAGAGATTTTGATGTTGATAGCGGACCGAGTGGAAATAGTTAAGCTCTCTGCGACCGAATCTTTCAAGCAAAAACTCTCAAAGCAAACCAGAAAAGCCACTTTATACGAGATAATTTATTTACCAATTAATGAACCCTCGTACATTACTACTTGGACGGCGAAATATACAACATCGGAATCCGATTTTAAATGTTTGAAAGATTTACAAAACAAAGAGATAAATAGCCTCGTTAGATAAATATCCTCCTGGGCTCGCAAACGTCTCAAACGCAGCTCCGGCACAGATGGTCACACGGACCCTTCAGTACATATACTTACATTTGTTGTATTATCTAGGAATATAGGTTCATATAACACAGATAGCAGGCTGGCTCGCCAGAGCGCCCCGAGCGGCAGTGCGCGTGCATTACTATAAAGCGAAGTGGCAAGCGAGAGCACCGACCTGCGTGACCTGGGGCGAAGCCGCCGGAGCCCCGGCCGTCTCAAGCCTCACTGCCGACCACCACACGAACCACAGCTAGCGGATGACCCACGGTGAAGTTTGCAACGGTTCAGTAACGCTGCCCGATACCACGGCAAAGACGTGAGTCGTGTCCCCTGGCAGTGCACTGCGACAGCAACGGCTGTGTCGGGATCCTACGCTACTGAACCGGGACGAAAAGTTCGCCGAGGGCCATCCGTCAGAGCGCCGTCAGCTGTCACACGCCACAAGCGCAGCGCACCGCCAGCGCCAGCGCGGGCGCCTCGCGGCCTTGGCTCGCGGACGCCCGCGGCCCGCGCTGACACAGACCACACACACGACCAGAGAGCCCGCCCCGCCTGCGCCGGCGCCGAATACTGCGCGTACTCGGTTGTCGTCTCGACCCGGTATTTGGGTGGTGTTTCTGTCCCAGCAGCTTAATCAGCCTCATTAGTAAACAGTGCCGTTTAACCAGCTTCCTGAATGATATTCAGCGATTTGAATAAACAGCAAGGCAAAAAACTTGGATTGTTAGCGTTTAAATGCTTGGCTATCCTGTTTTCATTTGTGTTGTGCCTTGTGCCGAAACTGTACGAACTGTCAAAATGGCGACGGGAAATGACACACTTGATGTTTTTTGAAGTGAAAACTTCTTTTGTCGCACCACAGATACATTTTTCGTGAGCTGTGAATTGAATTCTAGCGTCACGCTCGGAAATGATAAGAAATATTCACTTCTATCGGCAGTTCTTATGACTTTTCTATCCAAATAAGCTTTACTAATGAAAGCTGGACAGCAAAATATACCTAGTTAGCAAAAAATTGTAAGTAATTGAATATGCAGAGAAAGAAAACGCGACTTATCAGTGAGATAAGGTGCAGACGACAAATGGAGCGGCGGTCGGGACTCAGTGGCTGTTTGTTCTGATCGTGTGTCAGGAGAGCTGGTTGGAACAAACACGGCAGAACCTTGGAGCCCGCGCGCCGCTGGCTCTTATCACTTATCACGAGTTTAGATAAACAGCAAGTCATGCTCCTAGCAATGAAGCATTTCAACATTTGTTACAAAAATACACAAAGCTATGTTTGTTCCAAAGGTCTTATTTATAAAGGTGTGACTGTCTGGGAATGCAACATAACGAGTCTCAAAGTTTTATTTTTAATATTTTACTATTCTGAAGTTAAAAACATGTCACAATATATTTTTATCAATAAATTTTTAAAATATAATATTTCCACAATGTGATATTTGGTTGCGGTCTCGACATCATTCATTTATTCAAATTTTATTAACACAAATAAACTGTAAAACATATGATAATAATTTAGATAAGCATCACATTTTAGACCAGAATTAATTTTAGATTTCATATTAATTACATAATTTTGTTTCATAGAAGGATAACATTAATACATATAGCATAGAAATTAATTTACCACCAACTTACATAAATGTGAAACAATGGCCAAATATGACAATCATACATTTACCGGGAATACTTCCTACAAAATTTGCATAGGTAAGTGGCAATAAGAATTAAAAATTGTAAACATTTTGAAAGTACTAATAATATATTTTGAAGGTGGACTACATACTTTGAGAGTCGGTTTGTTGCACGGTTTGCGAGTACAATCAACAAGCAGAGAGTGCCACACGAGCCACACGAGTTGCTCGAGGGCACTCACTCTAGGCAAGATCAATAGTAAACAGAAACGCCGAGTCATGTTGCAAATTACATCATCACCCCAAGTTCCTAAATATTGATGAGTTGTTACAAACCAATTGTTAATTGACAACATGTATTGTTAGAATGTACTCCGCTCATGATACTGCTAAGATGCTTCCCAATTGACACCAATTGCTAGTAATGAAACAAAGGCTGTGCTTGTGAGACAATCAAACTGTTTTAATGAATTTTCAGTGTTTAGGTAAAGATATGAGTAAGGTAGAAGCAGGCAGCCCCCGACACACACATTATAGCTTTGTTATCAACATTGCCGCTGTGAAAACACACATGATCTGTTGTATACTTTTTATTTCAAATATTTTGGTACTCTACAGCTCTGAATACATTTTCAGTAAAGACAGAGAGTTAATGTTTGTATCAATCTCTACTGTTATATGTCTAAATGGAGAATTATAAGATAGCATTTATGATGTTTCACATAACTATAATGTTGGTGTAAGGCTAGGAGCTAAGTGCAGAGATACCTACCGCAGTGCAAGACTAGCGGCCCACAGTTACAGAGAGGAAGTGGAGGCAAGACCTGAAACCACAACACTACAGCTGTACGGGCATGTCACAACACAACACTCGGCACTGGGCGACACACTACAGTACCTACATATACTTATACTGTGGACTCGTGTTTGCATACACTAGTCACAGGTTTACTTCCACTCACATGCATCCAAGAACAGGCAGGAAGTCATAAGTATATGTATGTACTTTTATGTCTATCGCTTACTTAGCAGTAACAACAATTTATGTAGGTTAAATGTCAGCAGTAACAGAATATAAAGTTAGTTTCAATAACATGTAACGATTATAAAGCAAAACAATAAAATATCAATATTCCTAATCAGTATTGATTATTCAAGTAAGTAATGAGAGACTGACATGTGGTACAAGTAGTTAAAAAATTCGGAGTGAAATGGATGATTTAGTCAACCTCTCTATTACACAAAATTAGGTGAACAGAAACAGAAATAGTTTTCGCCTTTCCTTGGTGTTGAACTGCTGGTGTAAGTAGCGAATGATGGCTACTGTTTATAAGGTAGTGTGACCACATACAGCCTCAACCATTGATTCACATAAATTAATTTATAATGTTTGGTTCATGATACGGTTATACGGGACTAGGGTTGACGTGTCATATTTAAAGGAAATTCGGAAATTGTTCAGTTTGATCGTCCTTGCAGTCCGCAAACCAATTGAGTATAGTAGAATAAATTTAAATTATTAATATTTACGCACCTTTCCAGTTCAGTCATTTTATTTCTGAAGCACAGGAACACGTCACAGTTACGTTCTGGTACCCAGTTGTATCTTTGCACGAATTAATTCTCAAAAGTTACCAAACTTTGGACTAACTTACATCACCTCATGCCTCATAGAGTAAGCACGTTCAATTTTGAAGTCCGTTGGCTTATTGTGTATTTTCATGATAACAATCAGCAGTTTCAGAAGGACAGTTCTGTATTATAAATATTACAATTCACAGAACCCTTGTGATAAGTCGCCTTTTTTAAAAGCGACAGCACACAAATTCACAAAATTTAGATTTATCGTGCTCATATGAAATGAAAGAACTGAACTGGGTTGCCACTTGCCAGACTTGAATAACCTGAATTTTGCTAATTTTCGACTAACTCAAATGTGAAATACACGCTAGTCACCTAATGTAAATATGAGAATAACATACCATTCAAGTTGTTATTTGATTTAAAATATGTCCAAACATAGTAGGGCTGGTGCATCGGCTAATTCAGCTGAGCGACTCAAACGGCGCAAGAATGCAACCCTCGGAAGAGCTTACATAATTGAGCCCTTTGGTTTTGAGACAGTGGGCCCGTGGGGGCCGGGAGCTCACCTCATCTTCACAAGCCTTTCCGAGCGCTTGGTCGACGCGATGCGTGTTCAAAATACTGGCGTTTATTTGGCCCAATGCATAAGCATCGCCATTCAGCGTGGTAATGCCACCAGCATGCTGGGTACGCTTCCGATTGGTAGTGGGATTGAACATATTGATTATCTGTAGACCTTCATTGGTCTATGGATAATTCAGGTGTGCTTAATGTAAGTAGTTAGTTAGGTATGCAGCGTAGTCACACCCTCATCACTGGCTAAACAGCGCGAGCTATTTACCTACTTGTTCGGGTCCTCCCGGGTGTTCTAAAGTCACAGGGCCGCCGGCCGTTTTCCCGAGTTGACGTGCGAACGAACGCCGAGTGCGCGCGTAAATAATGTCGCGGCGTTATTGTATTGTGGATAGCTGCAATAGCAAGATACTAAAATATAGTAGTAATTTATTTTACAATCCACAATAAAGTATTAGAACTTACTCCTTTTTAATTATTTTTAACTATAATGTTGTGATCATTGCTTTTTGATTCTCGGCCAATAGGGGAACGAGTGGGAAATAAAAAGTTCCAATCGTCACCACTGGGGACGAACGAAACTTTTTTTTCCCATTCGTTCCCACTGGGGACGAACGAAACTTTTTTTTCCCACTCGTCCCCAGTGGGGACGACGATGTGGGGACGATCGGGAATAAACCCTTTTGTATAATATCTATTTAGAATAGATACAGTAGAGATTATGCATAAAAATTATTTTGTCTGAAATACCTGCTTATCCCAGCTTTACTATGTCTCATTAAATTTAAATGAATTTTTGAAGACATACTTTTTTGAATATTCATGTACATACTGAATGATACTAAATTGTTCATTTATTTGACGGTATGAAAACAACTTACAAGCTTACAACTACCTACATTGTATAACTAAAATATATTTCAGTATCAATAGACTATAAAACGTACCTACCTAAAAAAGGCTATAGAATTTTTTACCGGATTCAAAGAAGGAGGAGGTTCTGGGCTTAATTTTTATAGGATGTAAGTATGTTTTGCGATAGCTCAGCTAATTATGAATCATTTTTTAACCCCCGACCAAAAAAGGGTGTTTTAAGTTTGACGTCGATTCTGTCTATCTGTGTGTGTGAGAGAGAGAGAGAGAGAGTGTGTGTGTGCTGCTGTAGCACCGTAGAGCTCAACCTGATGGACCGATTTCGATCCGTTTTTTTTTAATTTATTTTCGTGCGATGGTTCTTAGCTATGTTTGGTTAATATTGATTCAAAATAGGCCCCTCGACAAAATGGCGAACAAAATATTTCTTCACAACCTACCTCTATATGGGTATCAAATGAAAGGGCTTCTCTAGTGGACTACTATACACTATGACACAAATCCAAGATGGCCGTCACCACAAAATGGCAAATTACTTTTTTTTTGCACTACTAACTCAATATAAATATAGAGGGGTGTTATAAGTTTGACGTCGATGTTTGTCTGCTGTCTGTCCGCGTGTGTGTGTTTGTCTATCTGTGGTACCGTAGAGCTCAAACGGATCAACCCATTTCAATGCGTTTTTTAATGGAAAGCTAGCTTACATTAAGTGTTTGGTTAATATTGATTCAAGAACGCGGCTTCCACAAAAAGGCGGATGAAATTTTTCACTCTCAATATACTATCAAATGAAAAAAATCTAAACCAAGGTAGTCGGGGATAATTCAATTTTTTTAACATTGATCTTGTTCTGTGTATGTCTAATACTTCATGAGTTATTGGACGCTAAATAAAAAACAGTTCGTTGAATTAGCCATAAATCGGAAACGGCGAGTTTTACCAAAAAAAGTTTACTTGTAACAAGAAATGTAAAACTTTAGTTTCTACAAAAATGTTTTCAAAATTTTTTTCATTTTCAGCCCATTTAAATAAACAATAAAGAAAATTACAATCTGCAGTTTACTTTTTTTATCGTATTATCATATTTCGTATAACCCTAGCACGTTTGGTCAGTGACGTAAGCAGACGACAAGTCACATGGTGCGCACGGCATTTACAACTCTGCGTGCGTGTGCAAAGGTGTATTTTTGCTTGCAAGTCACAGTAGGTAAGTAGTATACGACATTTTAGGTGATTATCGTGTAGGTATTTGCACTTTTGTATGGCAGTGATTCATCTGTTACGAAGTAACTATTTCTGATCTGTGGCGTAGTGTAGTTGTCATTGTATTTTAGTTTTGATAATAAAGGTAAAATTTGAAAAAAATATTGGCAGTCATAGGAACTGCCCATAGAAGTGAAAACTTTTAACTAAGAATTTGATAGGAAAAACTTGGAAACTACACGGGTGTAACCGGAGGGCGTGGCCTCGCCATCATGGCATGGCCTTCTAGAAATGCGTCAGCATTTCCCATTGGCTCACGCATTTCTAGATAGCCATGCCATGATGGCGAGGCCACGCCCTTTCAGCATTTCCCATTGGCTGACGCATTTCTAGATGCCCAATCGCCAAGGTTCCGAGTTTACCCGAAGATTTCTTTTCATACCCGAGCGTGAGGGTAGAATTCAATTTACACCCCACGAAAAATTTGTCTAGGCGCGCCTAAAGCAGTTTTCACTTCAAAAATAAAGTTAATTTGGCGCACCACCCACAAGTTTTTCGTGGGCTGTGAATGAAGTACACTTGTCACCCTCATAAATAATGAAAGAAATGTCCGGGTGAACTGGGACCTAATGCATTTCTAGATGGCTATATGGTTAGAAGACTAACATAGAAAAATCGTAAAATTGAAACAAAACAAAAAATAAAATATACATTCATAAAATTGTTGATAACTGAAATCATTTTATGTTATTTTATGCTGTTTTTATTGTAGGCCTAAATGCACTCAAAAAATCATTATCTTCAGCTCAGGTGTTGATTTACATTCAAAGTATAATAATTACAAACAAACAATACCGTTAGAATCGCCTTTAAACGATTAAATAGGTTTCAAAGGGTTCAAGTCACTTTAGCATACTTCAAAATCCGAAGGGTTAAACAACGCTCTTAATTATGTCAACAGGCACCCGTTCCTTACATTTTTTTCCCGCGCTTTCGGAGCCGTGTCTGAAGTAGCCAATCTAGATGGCCATGTTAATAATACTAATCTAGATGGCCATGCTTACATAGAAGACTTATCTAGACGACCATGATTTGAGATTTATTTCAGGCTAGCAGTGTCCTCCGGTTTTACCCGCGTAGTATCCAAAGTGAGCTATCAAATTCGGAGCCATAAGTTTTTACTTTTATCGGGATCTCAATTTTTTTTGTAATTAATGTTATGTCTCACCTGAATACGTTCCTATCCTGTTTGGTTGACACGTTTACAGTGAGAGTCAAATCAGCGGATTCCGCAAGTCCTGGGAAATCAAGAGGTACTGGCAATGCTGAAATGATCTTTAGTAAAGAGAATTTGACAAATAAAATAAAGTGACTGTCGATTCATGAAGTTGTTTTTTTTTTTTTTTGGCTGTTGTAATCTTATATATAAAATTCTCGTGTCACAGTGTTTGTTTCCTTACTCCTCTGAAACGGCTTTACTGATTATTACCAAAGTTGTTTTTTTTTTTTGGCTGTTGTAATAATATATATGAAATAAGTGAAATGAAGAATTCTGCCTTAGATGATCTCTATCTACTCTTTGACTCTTTGTATTGGAGTATGGCTAAATACTCAACGCCTCTCACGGTGACGGAAAACATCGTGAGGAAACTAACATGCACCTACCTCTAATCTTTCTAGGTGTCATCCACCAACCCGCACTAGGCCAGCATGGGGGAGAGAACGCCCAGAGTCCCAGCAATGGGAACATTTAGTGGGCTGTTTATGTTGTGAAACGATTTAACAATGTATCTACATCTACAATCCACACAACATTTTTGTACCTGTAGTACCATTTATTGGATACTTACTCCTTACTCAATTCAATGGATCCTGGAAGCTGGAACATAGCCGGTCAATTTTCTGTAAAAAATGTAATTTGCACGTCATCTGACTTATGAAACTTACGAACCAAAGACATTTCCGATGGGGCGTTTTCAAGATACAAAAAGACCTGTCAAAGAGAGTTACTAATTTCACCATACGTGGCGCCAATGTTTTATTTTGTTAGATAGATACATTTTCCAAAACTAGTGTAGTAACCCGACACTAAACAGAAGACATTCCGGAAGTAAGCCTATACGAGATACGAGCGGCTCTCAAACAGCTTAAGAACAACAAGGCTCCGGGGGAAGACGGGATCACGACAGAACTTCTGAAAGCGGGTGGAACACCAGTACTTAAAGTCCTTCAGAAGTTATTTGATTCCGTCATCCTCGAGGGTACAACGCCAGAGGCGTGGAGCAAAAGTGTGGTGGTGCTGTTCTTTAAAAATGGTGACAATACCCTCTTGAAGAACTACAGGCCCAGTTCGCTGCTGAGCCACGTCTATAAGCTGTTTTCGAGAGTAGTAACAAATCGTCTCGCTCGTAGGCTTGGCGACTTCCAGTCTCCCGAACAAGCCGGGTTCCGTAAAGGGTTTAGTACCGTAGACCACATCCACACGCTACGGCAGATTATACAGAAGACGGAAGAGTATAATCGGCCGCTCTGTCTAGCGTTAGTGGACTACGAGAAAGCCTTCAGTTCAAAAGTTAAATTCAGTCGAGGCCTGGGCAGTGTAACGGTCGTTACGGCGGTGCCAAGTCGACTATAGGTATATCGAAGTGTTGAAGTGTTTATATGATAAAGCCACCATGTCTATCCGTCTTCAGGAACAAAGCACAAATCCGATCCAAGTGCAAAAAGGGGTGAGACAGGGAGACGTTATCTCTCCGAAACTGTTCACCTCGGCATTGGAGGATATCTTTAAGCTTTTGAACTGGAACGGATTTGGTATCAACATTAATGGCGAATACATCACCCACCTTCGATTTGCCGACGATATAGTCATTATGGCTGAATCGCTAGATGACCTCTTGGCTCAATGCTCAGAGATCTCAATGCTGTCTTGCAACAGGTAGGGCTAAAAAAGAACATGGGTAAGACAAAAATCATGTCCAATGCCCATGTTGCACCCATACCGGTCCATGTTGGGAACGATAGTATCGAAGTTGTTGACCATTATGTTTATCTGGGTCAGATGATCCAAGTAGGCAGGTTGAACTTCGACAAGGAGGTCAGCCGACGAATCCAACTCGGATGGGCAGCGTTCGGGAAATTGCGACACATCTTCTCGTCAAAAATACCACAAAGCCTCAAGACCAAAGTCTACAATCAGTGTGTGTGCAGATGATGATGATGATGATTTTCCAAAAACAAGCAGTGCTGCCACACTTGGCAAAATTAATAAGTATCTTTGACAAGTCAATTTGCATCTGGAAGACGCCTCATTCAAATGTGGTACCATCTACATCTATGAAAAGTCCTGACAGTTTTCTGCAAAAAATCTAATTTGACACGCCATTTATCCGAGACAGGCGATCCACGGGATCCACACATGTATCCGTTTAAGGTCATGTTCTGTATGCTTAAACAAATAACCTTTATTCTACAACTTTTGTTAAAACTCAATACATCTCCAAAAAAATAGTGTTTGTTGTTCTCTAACACTGTTTACCGGCTGTTTAGACTTTATTCACTTCGAACATAATTTATAGAGCGTTAAAGACGCGCTTCTGTTACGATTTATTATGAAGAGTTCGATGCTTTTAGACCGGTTTTTACATTTTATTTTTATTTTGTATGAAAAAAAATATACGAATTTTTCTAAACTGTAGAATAAAAGTTGATGTATTTAATGTACTTAACTAACATCCCCTTAAAAGGATGCAGGTTGATTAACCCTGTATACGTAGTATAAATTAGTTGCATGGCACTGTGCTCTTCTGCCCGAGCTACACGAGGGTAGTTTTTCAAGCTAGGATAGCCAGCTAGTAGTTAGTAAGCTAGCAAGCTAGTATGTACTTCTAGCTTAGTGTAGACAAAACTAGCGATGCGTAGCGTTGTCGACACGAAGCTAGAACTACTAGCTCGCTAACTGAATAACACTAGCTTGAAAAACTAGCCTCGTGTAGCTGGGGCATTATAGCCAGACGTATTACTTACATTATATTGATTATCATATAGGTATTGACAGTATATAGTGATCTGTGATTACTGACGTACCTATAGTCAGGCACGTTTGCTCGTTCCGTCATTGTAGTTCTAGACGATTAAAAATAAGGTTGAACCCGGCCGGGCCGATATCGGGTCAGCGGGGAAGAAAGGCAAAGCAATATTCATATTTACAAAATAAAACATTTATTTCGTCCGGTTGTTTTAATTTAAAATTTCAAAAAGCAAATACAATAATCTCCGCATGACTCGTCTCATAAAGCTTTACACGTAAAGTAGTTATCTTTAATAGTAGATTAATAAATATAACAAACAGTGAAGTACTCGGCGCGGGGAGGGGACCCCGCGCCCGCGCCCCGCACCCCCTCACTTGTCCTTCTCGCTCTCGGCCTTCCTGCCCAGCGGCACGGCCGCACGAACCCTGCGAGTACAAAAAAATAACATTTATTGTTTGCAGGCATGGATTTATAAAAAAAAAGTGGAAAAACCAAAAACTGTGTCACTAGAGTCGGCCACATTTGCACGTGTGCGTTGTCAGGTTGTCACTTACAGGCTGACACGCACACATATCAGTACACAAGTTTACGCGGGTAATGACCCACTGATGTGTATATGCGTGTCGGCCTGTATGTGACACGCACACGTTCATTTAATATGTTGCCGACTCTATGGACACAGTTTTTGTTTTAGCGAGACTACGTCCTACTTTTTTGATACGTTCATGTTTGCAGGTAAGATAAAGTGATACAAAATATTTTAAAAGTTGACCCATACTGGCCTCTTCTTCTACAGGCATGCAATGTCTGGCGATACAGTTTCAACTTGGCAAACTTGAGGGGTTCACTCGCAACAAGGTGATGCCGTGTGTGTGGTGGGATTGGAAGGGCATTGTTCATTACGAGCTGTTACCACCAGGTTCAGAAGTTCAGAATCGATGGTCCTGCCGTCGACACTGAACTCTACTGCGAACAACTGATGACATTAAAGCAAGAAGTTGACAGAAAGCGGCCGGAATTAATCTACAGAAGGAGTGTGGTTTTTCATCATGATAACGCTAGACCTCACACATCTTTAACAACAAAAATTAAGAGTTGGGCTGGGAAGTGTTAATGCATCCGTTGTATAGTCCTGACCTTGCACCTTTAGATTTCCACCAGTTTCGGTCTCTTCAGAATTCTTTAGGTAGTGTCAGCTTAACATCACGAGAGGACTGCCAAAACCACTTTTCGCGGTATTTTGATCAGAAGCCCCAAAATTTCTATAGCAATGAGATCATGTACATCATGATCATATATAGGTACTGTAGTTAAATGTAAATATACTATTTTAAAAAACGTTTTGAATTTTCTCAAAAAAATGCGCAGAAACTTTTTCCCCAACATATTATAAAACACGGTTCACACGGTAACTCGTCACTACACAGGCTCACGCTTGTTGCGTCTTACCTAGTTAGCACATAGGTATCTAAGCTTCTTAACAAAGGCAAGTTTATCAAATAGCGAAGGATAACATCGTGAACTATGGGACATGGAAGCCATCTTTCAATGATGTGCGACATTTGTAGGTGTATCTTTTGTTAGCGTGCTGGATTGTGGAAAGCAAGCCGCGAGTCAAAGCATACGCTGCAACAGATCAGCTGTTAAAATTTAATTGAATTAAGTTTATTTTAGTATCGTAACAGTTACGTTATTTATAACTTAATACGTTAGTTGGTCTATCGTCTCGGAACGACTGAACGGATCAGATCGAAATTTAAACTGTAATAAAATTGCAGTCTTCAATAGACCGGCCACTTGATAGAGTTATCCACAACAAAGTCAAGAGTGATAAGTAGGCATGTTCTAGGTCAGCGTACGTCATCTCCGACCACACCGGCACCGTCGCTTACCATCAAGCGGGTTGGTAGTCGAAGCGTGATAAAAAAAAATTACAGTCGCAGGAACTGGCGACAGAAGTGAAAACTTATAACTCAGAATTTGATAGCTAGATTCCCGAGCGTGACGCTACAATTCAATTCACAGCGCACGAAAAATTTGTCTGTGGCGCGCCAAAACAAGTTTTCACTACAAAAAACTAATACAGTAATCTTTATGCTCCCCCGATAAATTGTTATGTTATTATGTTTGCTGATGCTAAATTCGCAAAATTCATCAGTGATGAAGCGTGAGGCACGTGCGAGGGTGGATTTGTATGAATATAATATGTGCCTGTATTTTTAGTGATTTAGAATCAGGGTGTGTGTGTGTATAGGGTGTGTGTGTGTGTGTGTGTACGCGGCCCTCACTTGGCGGAGATCTCGTCGATCTTGGCGCGCGCGAGCTCGAGGTTGGCGTCCACCTGCGCCTTGTTCAGCTCGTACGCCTTCGGCAGCGTGAACAGCGCTATCCATCCTGCGGGCACACGGCGAGTTAGTATTGTTTTAATAACGAGTGACGAGGCGAGCAGGACATGTGCCTGATGGTAAGCAACATGCCTGCCGCATAACAGCACAGTGACACGCTGCTATTTGAACATGAAGAGTACAAATCATTGCCTAGCAATCATTGCCTAACCTGCCCTGCGCTCGTCAACCAGAGATCTAAGATTTTACGTCTCTAAGGCTTGTAATTTCTCTAAAAAATTGCCCTTCAAACTGGAACACCGTTCGCGAGCGAGTGCGGAGAACGAATGCTAGTTCCCAGCGAGCGTTTCGTTGCGCCAACAAGTTATAGAAATGTGTATTTCTAAGCTCCCTCACTCACTCACTCACTCGCCGCTCGGTCTACTGTTCTAGTTTCGCATACACTTGCCAGCGTTATGTGACTTTGGGGGTCATTCAAGTATTCGTAAGCAGATTTATTGCAATTATTGACCCCTCCCTCCCCCTTTTCATCATAAGTAAGCAAAGCTATTACCCCAGAATTATAATTGCTTGGAAATTAACACAACATGGATGTCTGGCAGGTGTTTACCACGATGTTAAGTGTCTGGCAATTATTGGTGTGATTTTTAATAATATTCTGAAGATATTACCAAAATATCAGACTTTATAATTTGACAAATTTATAGGTAGGTACACCTTTAGTGCCGTTTATCTGCCAAAGTCAGGAAGATCCAAACTTCATAATGGTCCATCGTTCTTACCTGTGTTGGGAGCATGCGCTGACAAGTTTTCAGCATTTATAAAATAACGAAGGTCTGGGGTTCACGGGCTCTTAGTCCATAAAATTGGTACACGGTACATTCCCCCGAAAATGCGTTCCGTTTTCAAGACTAGATAATGTGTCGATTGTCATCTGTGTAAAAAAAACTATTGCTGACGTAATCACCATATAGACCATTTGATGACATGGGGAGTGGGGGGGGGGCACTCCCCATGTCATCAAAGTAAGCAAAACACATACCCCCCGATCCCCTAAAGTGCTTACGTAATACTTGAACGACCCCTCTGACAGAGACGCTACGCATTCGTTCTTCGCCGCACCCCCGACATCTTTAAAGTTGGTTAAAGATGACGAGGTGAGAGGTCGCGTGTGAGCGGTCGCCGGTCTCTCGGACCTCGCTCGCCTGTTCTTGATGACGTTGACGTTAGTTTACCAAGTACGCGACCAGCTGCGCGGAGCAGACGAACGACGCGTCTTTCGAGAGATTAAACAGTATTTTTAAATATAAACGTGTGACTAACATATTAGGATAATTTCATAAAATGAGAGGGAAAGAATGTGATACAGGTTTTCCCCCCTGTTCGCCCCCGTGCCTACTTCCCTCCTGTTATCCTCGCCCGGGCGGCTCCCGTCGCGTCGTTACGGCAGCTCTGTTCATTACAAATCGCTTCATACATCGCTGAGAGGTTGATGTTTTACAGCTGGATTATACCCGAACCGTAGAAATTCATATTAACATGATCGAATGAAGATCGTAACATCCAACACTGTAACTAACTTTTTATTAATTGACGTGTAAATTGTAATTTTATGAATTAAATACCTATAGTGCATTCCAACAAGCTGTGTAGAAAACCAAAACAAACCAAAAAAAAGGTGATACCATAACATAAACATCGTTTAATCTTAGTATTTTTATGAAATTGCCTTAAAATATTTTTCACATATAGGATTCGACTTTATTGCGATCTTAAATACCATATACTTAGATTTGTATTGATCAAATAATTCTATACTATCTTATTTTAAAAGTTATATAAAGTAATGGTAGGATGATAGAAATATGATTTTAAGTACTAGCAATTTGATCTGTGTTTCTCAAACTCTCAATGTTGCATTCAAGACATTTATACTTCTTTCATTAAATTATTCTTACGCGCCAATTTTTCTAACATACCTGCCATATTTTTCTCCTGCCCATATTGTAAAAATGCCCATTTCCATTATATTCAAGTATGGATTAATTTTACTCTATTTATTTTTGTCATTAATTTGGAATTTTTAATTGTAATGTAATTTGATTTTAATGTAATGTATTATTTGATTTTTATTGTAATGGGATCTTAAATTGACGTCTATTTTTTTTTTTTAATTATTGACTTGTATTGGTAATATTTGAATATCTTGAATATTATGACATGTAACTACTCGTTATCAATAAAAGAGTAAGAGTATGACTAAAGAACTCCGAGAAAAAGGTTTCTTGTGTCGTAACGAGTTGAGAGATAATCGCAAACCTCTAAATACGTGTTCCAAATTACGCTGTTTACTATCAAATGCTTGTATAATTCACTCTAAAATGCCATAAATTTTGTGTTATTTTGACCGAAACTTTTGTATGTGTTTCCAGAATATTACATCATAGTGTTATGATCAGTTTTGGGTAATACGAGGACAATTTGAACGAGATTTAATTATTGTTAAAAATAAAATGAACGTTTTCATAGAAGGAAACATCTAAATTACTTTTCTAAGTCACTGGTTCTAGTGTTACATTCTTCTCCG
Source organism: Ectropis crepuscularia (assembly GCA_963693475.1). Taxonomy (NCBI): domain Eukaryota; kingdom Metazoa; phylum Arthropoda; class Insecta; order Lepidoptera; family Geometridae; genus Ectropis; species Ectropis crepuscularia. The sequence continues at coordinate 360,310 of OY856342.1, read as the reverse complement.
AACTCAAATGCTTTGCCTTTCCTTTTTTTACGTGGGAAAAATAAATGTACGTATGCCCGCCATACTCTCATTATGAAATGAGAGGAGATCTCCATCTACCCTCATTTGGGCTTCAAAAATCGCAGGGTGACCAACACTACAAACAACACTAACCATATCAGGTTTCTCCAAACTCAGTGCGCTATGCACACATTTGTTTATTAGAGGATTCCGCGACGCCGATAACCGTAAACCGGGTAGTTTTCGGTTATTGGCATCGTGGTCATCGCGTCGTAGTTGAAATATATACCTATGTTTTTTTTATTTTCCAATGCTTCCCGAACCATTCTTGCGTAGTAATGACATTCGGTAGATAGAACCTTCGGGTCGTGGATCTCGATCCAATGACCAATTTTAGCATCAATCAGATGTTCAGCAATTGCAGATTCTTGTGTCTGACGATTTTTTACAGCGGCAATGTGTTGATTGTTCCAAGTCCCAGCAATGGGAACATATATTTGGGTGTTTATGATATCCATACATATATATTTAGCCTTATTTTGCGATGAAAATTTAAAAGGGCAAGCAATGAAAGGTACTACAAACTATCTTGTAAAACAAAGGTTGAGAAATGCTGATCTGTCACATTGAGAGTGACATTGGTTTGTTTACCTTTTATTCACAGACATTTGGAATGAGGTATAGTTTGACTCTGTCCTCTCCCTGCGAATTATTATTCTATCACGTCTAGGTTAGCGGATAACAGGAGTCAAGATTACCTGTAAGCTGTGTTACAGGTAATTTTAAGGTCATACTCAATGTCTTAAGAGTTCTTCAATCTGGCCAAATGCTAACTGCACCACAAAGTTATTCTACCGCCAATCGGTAATGTGTAAACATTACTGTGTTCCAGTTTGAAGGGCAATGTTTCCACAGAAATAAAGGGGCATATAGTAAAAACATCACATATCTCCGAGTGATGCAGTGCTAGGTAATGAATTGGTCTCTTCATGTTCCAATAGCTGGGTGACATTATGTTGTTATGGGCAAACGTGTTGCTTACCATCATTCTCATATCTTACTCGTTTCATCACTTTTTGCTATAAAAACAGTAAATTAGAAGTAAGAAGCAGCACCTCCTTTCACAAGTCTCAGTAAAGTGAGCACAGGAAGCGAGAGCAGAGAGAACGTGCCAAAAGAAAACACAAATTAAATAAGTAAAGGAAGATGAAGAGTCTCTCCTTGCGAGAGAAGGGCCCGAGTCTCAGCAGTGGGAACATTTGGTGGGCTGCTTATGTGGTTATGCTTAAAGTAAGATGGCTAGAAGCGGCTGCCGCGCGGCGCCGTGCCTGAGAGCCCTCACCGAGGATGATGAGCGTGATGCCGTTGAAGCAGGCGCCGACGTAGGTGAGGCACCACAGCAGCACGCCGAACTTCAGCGAGTCCACCAGGTCCTCCACCAGGAACAACCTGCAACGCGGACACCACACGCTTTATATCTGTGTCGCAGCTACGGACAGGGTCATTGTTTTGTAAACAATAATTGGTTCGTCTCGGACAAAACTAGATGGCGCTAGTAAGCCTTAAAACGTGATGATGTTTTGTTTCCGAGACAAATCAATCGTTTACCTATATATTAATACTTACCTTGTTATCCTTAAGCAAAATCCCTAAGGTCATCTCAGTACAGTACAGCGCTCTAAAACTCGGAAGCAGCTGACGCGCTACTTTGACTTAGCTACAAAGCAGGCTGACCATTCGACTCAGGATGGAAATCCAAAGTTTTTTAAATCCAGAAACGAAGTTTCGTGTGCATACTCCGAAATATGTAGGTACTCGTAATCCACTGAAACTATCTATTAGTTATCTGATAGTGGTTTGTTTTCAAATGAAAATACACAAAATAGCACCAACAGCGTATTTGTGCGCTGAGTTATTTCCCATACAAATTCCTATATATTGGACAAATGAATGCCAATTCATAGACTGCATCGTCGCGCGTCGGGCAAGTATAAACTTATAATAATATATACTCGATAAATAGTTTTTTTTTTTTTAACATTTATAGGTTTACACTTGACCACCATCTCGCCTGATGTTAAGCGACGATGCGGTCTAAGATGGAGCGTGCTTACCTAGAAGAAACCGATTCACTCTCGATTTGAAGACACCAAGATTATAACCATCGGGAAAAACCCACTCAGGCAACTCATTCCACAGTCGAGACGTTCTTATCACAAAAGTAGAGTCAAACCTCTTTGTTCGTGTCTTTGGAACATCAACCATGAAACGATGCCGCATCTTCGAGTTACGAGAAGTCCGATTACCTCTACAGGCCATATCTATCTTACATCTCTGGCTGACACACGCAGTGCGGTGCTAGCTAGGTAATGATTTGGACTCTTCATGTGCCAATAGCTGCGTGACACTGTACTATTATGGACAGGTGTGTTGCTTACCATCATGAAACACTATAGTATGTAAAAAAATGGGCAGTCATGAGAACTGGCGATAGAAGTGAAAACTTGTAACTCAGAATTTGATAGCTCACTTTGGAAACTACGCGGGTGGAACCGTAGTCATGACCATCTAGAAATTCTGACACATTTCTAGATGGCCAATGAGAAATTGTAACGTATTTGTAGCTAGCCAGTGGCCACGGTCCCGAGTGCACGCTCCACGTCGCCGCCGTACCTGCGCAGCTCGCTGGTGGCCACGTTGAGGTGCGCCGTGGCCGCGGCCGCCAGCGCCTGCGCGCGCTCCGCCGGCACGCTGATCTCACTCTCCAGCAGCCATCTGCAACCGGGGAACTGTTACCACTGCTGACATCACACCACACCACTACCGAGATATTACTGCTATCATATCATACAATTCAATTCATTTCAATTCATCTGCAACCGAGGACTGTTACCACTGCTGCCACCACACCACACCACTGCCGACATATTACTACTAGCATACAAATTATAATATACATTGGTGGACATTTCACACGCAATACCATCTGACCCCAAACTAAGCAAAGCTTGTACCTACTGTGGAAGGCAGATAGCTGATATAATAATGTACCTATCTATGTATAATAAATCCTTAAATATTTGTAAATACATAATAATTACACATAAAGCCATATAATATTACATTACATGGCAGCGTAATGGGCACTTTAGTGCCGGGTACTGTTAGGAGTGAGTTTTTAAATGATTAATTTGTTGTGGAAAAAAAAAATTACACATATAAACACCCACGCACAGTACAAATATTTCTATTCATAACACAAATATTAGCACTGGGTGGGGCTCGAACCCACGACCCACGGCTTCGCAGGTAGATTTGCTACCAACGTCCCAACTAAGCCAATAGGCCAGCCGAAACATACCTACTTAGTCAATAAATGACTAAGTAAGAGTATGTGTATCTAAATTGTGCAGTACCACACCATAGGACCTATTTAAGATCTTATTATTTGTAACCACAATTTTTGGCGAATAAATTACTTTGACTTTGATTTTACACCGAATTCACCAGAGCGAGAAAGTAATGTTAAAAGTAACTAGCGATCCATTAGTTAATAATCAAGGACACTCTAATCTCTGGAACTATTAGACCGATTTCAAAAATTCTTACACCGTTGGATAGCTGCGTGATCCTCGAGTGCTATTAAGCTATGTATGACGTACCACGGGCGAAGCCGGGACGGATCGCTAGTATTCCATTAAATGATCCAGACAGGTGACAGTCACGTGACTTGTCTTTGGTTTAAAAAAAAAAATACTCGTAACACACCATCCGGCACTGGGTCGCTAGCTCGTCATATAAGTAACATCGATTTCGGATATACATATACATACACAATACAATACAATACAAAACACTTTATTATACCACAAAACATTACAAACACATTGATTAAAAATAACATCAAAACTTTTTGGGCACAAAAGGCGATCTTATCGCTAATAGCGATCTCTTCCAGAATAGGACATAGGTACATAGGATATATTTATTTATCATTCATGAAACTACCGATCATTTTGAAACTTGCTCTGGGTTTTTACGATGAATTCACGTCTATTCTGAGATAAAGATATTTAAGCTAGCATTAAAAATAAGCACATTCATCAGTTCCATGATTCATGAGTCGGCAAGTACCATATTTGTCAACTGTGCGTTTCATAACATAAAATTGGCAGAAACATCCAGAGAAATTTAAAAAACAGTACCTATGTTGTCTACTTATTTATCAATACAGTAGATAGGTACCTATTATAACATTTATAACTTAGGAGCCGAATTTTACTTATGTTATTTTACTAACGGGGTGGGTACCTGGGTACCCCGGCTCACCCCGCTCTGTCAGTGATAAGCTTAGTTAAAATCTCTTTTCTCTCCTTTTATTGCGTAACAATTGAAATGTCACGCGAAATAATTAAAATGAGCAAGTCACTTTTAGGCTGACATAATCAGGCGTTTTCAGTACCTATACAAATATCTCTCGATTTCATCATATGAGGCAACAGTGTTTCACTTTGTCAGAGAAGTTAAACTAAATGAAACAGTGGCGCCACCTTTAGTGCTTTGGTGAAATTGAGAAGTATCTTTGACCGGCACATTTGCATGCTGAAAACGCCTGATTACCGAGCAGGAAAGTCAGAGCAGAATACAATACTGACGGCCCCAGCAGTTACCTTACTTTTCTCCTAATTGATTTTGGTTCACAGTTTTATACAAATAAGGTTAGATAATTAATATCTAACCACAATTCGGTTGCATTACAATTTAGAAGTATCATTTTTTACGAGGCTTGCCTCCTTCAACCCATTTATTATTTTGTACTAGGTACATACCTATATTATTGTCAATATTATATTTATTATTTGAAATGTAAGGTAAATTAATGTATTGTGATTATGATTATGACATTGCTATTTAAAATTTTGATAATTATTTTGTATTATATTACATACATTTTTTTTTAAATTTGGCTTATAATAAATTAATATTAAATGGCTTGACATACGTATTGGCTTTACTGAGTGTTAAGTTTAGTACCTAGCTATGATATTAATTAATAAATAATGACCCCGTGGAACCTCTAACAAGACGGGTACAACTGCGGGCACATTTTATTCCAGTTTTTGTAATAATAAGTATTGAGAGTCTCGGTGACGAGGTCGCGACGTCGGAGTGAACACGCCCGAGAGTAACGACGTACGTATCACAAGCGGCGCCGACCATGCGGCGGTCAGCGGAGCACCCGGCGCGGCGCGGCGCGGCGGCTGAGCTAACACAGGTGCAAGCTACAGCTCTCTCGCAACGAGACCACACTGAAGAATAGGTTCAATTAAACCAACACATTCTTCATTGTTCCAAATTTTGTAACATTCCAATGTCCCCATTGAACTGCGCCAACAAGCTACGTTAAATCAAATACATTGCCGTACCGCTTCAACGAGTCTCGGTGAACGATAGCGGCGGTGTCCATTACTGCTGGACAAACTTTCAAATGGGATCGATTACAGATGTATTATGTTTTTGTAAGGTTTTGTGAAGGTCGGGACGGCAGAGGTGCCGACACCGAGATGGATAGAGACGTGGCGACGTTTGCGAAGCGTCGCATTGACCTGCGCTATCAGCGGGGCCAAAGAGATGGTCACACAACATTGTGTGCGCCGGCGCCGGTGCCGCTCTGCTACGCATGCGTTTGTCTCAGAGACTGTTTCACTGAATTTATACGTATTTTAAATATATGCCAAAGTACGTTTATTTTATAAGAATAGATCTAATACCAAACTATGACTCAGGATCGCGAATGAAAGTGAAAATCGTTTTAGGAAACATCAAAACATTCGTTTTCAAACTATTCACGGCATATTGGCCGCAGGCGCAGGTGAGATTTTTGTGTAGAATTGGTCCTTAAGGGATCCTTCCCTTCCTTAGTTTGTTATTAATATACTTGAGAGAAGAATAACTACAAATAAAGTTGAGCTAACAATACAACGCGTGGCGGAGTGGATGGTGGTGGTGGTGTGGTGGCGCGCGTCGCGCCGAGAGCGAAGGAGTGCAAGCAGGAGCCCGTGATAGCTCCGGAGGTGTACTATCCTCTTCCGGACCAAATAGAGGGAAACCCATCAAAATACGCTTTCAAAATCACAAAATTGGCTGGGATAACAGCGATACACTACTACAGAGTAGATGAGTCCTTACCCAGGGCTATAGAGTAGGGATGATATGCTAATTTTCGCGACTGGTTTTGGGACCTTTATCTTTTAGACTTTTAATTTAAATTGTATAACTTGTAGCACAATATTCGTTCATTTAAGATTTTATGCATGTGTGAGGTGTGGGTGTAAGTTGGTGTACTGACTTGAAGGGGTGTCCGTCGTTGGTCTTCTGCACGGCCTGCAGCACGGAGCGGTAGACGCGGAAGGCCACGGCGGCCGTGAGCGCCAGCAGCGAGCCGTACGCCAGCACCGACACCACGGAGCAGCACGCCAGCGCCACCAGCAGCGCCAGCCCCGCGCCCAGCGCCGCGCCCGAGCGGCCCGCGTGCCGCCAGTAGATCAGCGACTCCACTGCAACACCACACCGCAAGATTACGAGCTACTCGCTTGCAACGGTGCCTGGCAAACTCGATACCTGGTTAGCTTCGTGGTTGCTCTGTTCATTGTTATGAGAAAGCACTAGCAAAACCTTTTCCTTTTCAGTGAAGTGGTTCACTCCCTGCCCGCTGTTGTGCTGCACTACCGCCTCGCTAGAACGGTTAGCTCAAGGGCGGATCCATGTGGCCATGGGAGTCATGTCCCCACTGAGCTGGGTTCAGAACTTAAGGCGAACCACTTATTAATCCTTGACCACGACTATGTGACCAACGGTACCAAAGCTGGATCCGCCCTTAGGTTAGCTTCGCTGTTGCTCTGTTGATTGCTCTATTGATGTTTCAAACTGATGAGAGAGCACTGGGGAAGGTTGTACCGTTCCAGTGAGGTGACCGGTGGCCGGCCCGTGTGCTGCCAAGAGGTCAGCGATTCCACTGAACACCGGGCACACTCACTGCTCGCTGCACTGCTGCCTCGCTCAAACGGTTATTTAAAATAACGATTTATTTCTTACATTTTACAAAAATAACTTATCAAGTGATTAATTGTCAATTAGTTCTACCAGTTAACGTTGAGCCCCAAACTAGGCTGAGTCGGTATCTTGGGCACAATTCTGTTTAAGTCACATTTTTCAGGTTTCCCGTAACTCTAGGCTAGCTTTGCTGTTGCTCTGTTTATTGATGAGAGAGGACTGGCAAAGCTGTACCGTTTCAGCGAGGCAGCCGGCAGCCGGCGGTCTGCGGTCTGCGCGGCGCACTACTCTACAAGGGTGCGGATACAAGCTGGAAAATATTCATCGCACGAGTGGCGCACATCTAACATAAACAATGTATTTACACAATAATACATAATATATACTTTACTTTGCTGCTCCGAACATTAATCCTATTGAATTTACTGGTAGATAACACGATAGCTACGGAATGCAATTCTAATATTTTGAGTTAGACTGCCGACTGTCGAAAAATTTAACTTTCTAATTATGAAGCAACTGTGACAAAGAATATTTTACCGGAGAGTTCGACTTCCTCGCGTCATCTTTCGGGTCCATAAAACACTCCAGGCGGTATTTAAAAACGAGCAACCCGACCGGTTTCACTCCGGTACCTAATCGAATGCAAATTTTTAAAAACATGTTGTTTCGTGATCTCGAGAAAGCAATCGGATTGCGATCGTGTTTTGGTCGAGGATGATCCGTTGACGGCGGCGATGATATCACCGGGGCGGGCGCGGGCGCCGCCGGCCGGACCGTCACCCGCGCCGCCGCCGCCACGACGCGCGGCCAACAGCTGGCGGCGCGGGCGGCGCGGGACACCGCACAGGCTCGGGGACGACGAAGCCTCGCCGAGATAAGACAGATCGTTCAATTGTAACACAAGTTTCAGTCATAAACCTGCGACCGAACAATATGCGGGACTCGGAAAACTTGAACACACAAAACAGGAACGAAACTTGTAAACAGAGCGCGGGGTCGCGGGTCCGGGGCGGGACGGGTCCCGGGCCGCGGCGGGCACACGGCGCACCAACCTGGTCCACGCGGCGGGAGGTTCTCGAGCTGCGCGGCGTGGCGGGGCGACTGTCTGGGGCGGGCCATGGTGGCGGAGTGAGCGAGCGGCCGACACCGCGGCACCGCGGCTCCGCGCCACGCGCCGCCTTTCACGACACGTCACACGGCGGGGACCACGCGCCGGCGCCGCGCCGGACACTCGTCACCGCAGCTTCCATAGCGATTTACATATTTAGAGAAACATTCCCCAAAGATGCGCTAACGAGCATTCATGTGAGTCGCGGCCGTGACCGCGGCCGCGGGTCGTCGACCCCGGCCTCAGCCTAAGATAAAGTTATCGCTCGCTAGTCTACATAGTTCGAGTCGAAGCGGAATCCCGCAGGAGCGGCGGCCGGCAGCCTGCCGAGCGAGCGGCGCTCACTGAACCGGGCTTTCTTTCCGGAAGTTCAACGACACGCGGCGGAGGCTCGAGTACCGTTAGCTGGAGCCTTCCAAGCGCAAGCATTCAATAGGTCGGTGCTGACAATGGCGCGTGGGAATATCGGAGAGTTTAAAATATTTGGAGTTGTCTGAGGAGACAGCGTAGCGGTTTCCCGCCGAAAGTATCTCGTGTGGTCACAGCTCACAGCACGCGCGGTGACAGTGACAGCGCGGCGCGGCGGCGTCGGCAGCGCTGGCACCACGTCGCGGTGACGTCAGCGCGCCGCGCCGCCGCCGGCCCGGGCGCGCCGCGGACGTGCCCCGCTACACAAATACTATATTATTGTATTACAATGCACAATATCTACCTTACAACGCGAGAACCACACTTCCCAAAAATGCCAACTAATAATGATGAAAATGCTAAGTTTTTGCAAACGAAGCCTGTCTGTAAAATTTCGTAATTTATTGAAAAATAACTGCAAATCAAAATAGATCCAAGACATCTTTTTCTGCCAAGAATACTTCCAGAATCAATATTAATAAAAACTAGATTTACGACCTAAAAATCTGTACAATTATTTTGTTGCATACCTAGTAGGTGATCCCAAGCTTGCATGCAATATTTCATCTCTATCGAACATGGAAGCGGTCAGATGTTACAAGTTTCGATCACACAGTTAAGTTACATCGGGGTTCGAGCGGTGTAACTTAACTAAAGTGACCTGAATGGATTTGGTACTGTAATAGCAGAGCCTGAACCATCGCAGGTCGATGGCTGGGAGCTGGGACAGATAGCTAAATGAAAGCTTGTTCACAGTTCGTCGTTGCAGAACTAATTCCAAGCTCTACCTACTTCCAGAATCTACCAGGACTTCCATCGAGAACGAACGCATCGGGCAACGCAAGAGCAATCGATTACGTTACACTCGTATCAATTTAAAACTGAAAGTCAGTCACAGAGTTACAAAACAAAGGGCGCCTGCAACATTCCCGTTTCCACGTCAACGAAATCGAAAGTGTATCGAGGAGCTTTCATTACCATAAAAAGCTGGCGGACCGGTTTGGAGCGCCACCGGGGCTCGCCCGGGGCGGCGGCGGTCAGACGCAGGCCGAGGCTCGCGGCGTGAGTGGCCGGCGCTCGCTGCCTCACTTTCACCCAATACGCACAGAGCAATCTCCACGAAACATATTGCTAGCTTATTTCCAAAATGATAAATCTCCGAAGGTCGCAACATGTGATCAGTCATGCAACCTGGCCGCCACATGTCGTGCTCACCATAGTTTCATGGCGTTCCGATCACGGTCATTCTTTTGTTCTGTGGCGTACAATTCTATAAACGTGGTTAGAATGGAGACCGAGAACATTCTATCATCGAAATTGTTTAGAATCAGACTTTAGATGTAAGGCGAATTTTGTCGAGGGAGCGCGGTCAAACTCCTCAATTAAAGTGAGAAGAATACAGTAACGTGTGAGAGAATACGAGGCTGAAACCATACAATGGATGTAGGGCAAAGTGCAGTGCTGGTGGCAGGAAAGACACCTGCCGCGGGCAGCGGTGCAGCTGCAAGCGAATATCTTGGCAGCGGCGCGCAGCACGGGCGCAGCGGCCGCGGTCAATGCCGCCACAGCCATATCGCGGCTATTCATAGATTAAACAGTAAACAAGTGACCCCAGTAAACCTGCTGCGATAACTGTTCTCAAGTACAAATACATCAGAAACTGCGCAAACAATGTTCAAGTATACCTGACTAGGGTGAAGGTCGCGGCGACCTTAACCCCAGATATGATTTTGTCAAAGGCACTGAAGGGCAAGACCTTAATTACCAAAAATATCGATACAAATGAACACATTACTTAAGAAATGGTTTGAGAGAACTAAAACACTTCTCATTAAAACATTCCGGGCTTACCACTGTAGGGCTAGGATTTCCCGTACCGGTGACCGAACAGAAGACTTAGATAGCCACGCGCACAGTGACCCAACACCCGTATCTACTGACCACAGAGGTCTGGTTTCTGATATCTATGTTACTGACACTACAGAACCGAGCCGCGTACCCTGTGCTCCCGAGGTTTACGTGCCGACACTCAATTAAACAGGACATCGAACGGAGGACGATTAGAAGCAACAATAAGTTGGGGGTCACGAATGAATTTACTTACAATCCTTCATATATCCACGTTTATGGAGAAACACCGTCAGCAACGTAGTCACTATTTAGTGCCGGCTACATGAGTTTATTATGTTTTGGTTATGGCATATTGCATTTACCTCGTAATGGTGTAATTATGTTGTACTTGTTTATAATGTTTCGCCTGTTTACGAATATTCATATGTAATGCTGGCGATCATGCAATGGTTACGGTACGTGTTATAGAACACTCACTACATAAGGCAGCTATCTACCATGTTATGCAGATGTGTAGCCCACTGGCCCGAACAGGAAGGGGTGTGCTGCGATCATAGCAGGGGTAACATTTGCACGCAAACAACCATGAATCATACAAGCATGCAACACACTGCCTTATTACCAGTCATCATCTGTTACCTACCGCGATAGCTAACTTTTCCGATAATTTCGATTGGATAATCTAAAATTATATTGGAAGTAAGTCATGATGCAACACTAAATTGGCAATTAATCACTACCTATCGATACGAATGGCAGAACCGGTTCTTTAACAAAAGACATAGTGTCAGTATCGCGATAAGGCGCGATGGCTGCGTCTGCGCATCGATAGCAGGAGACAGATAGCTGTCGCGGCGACCGGCGGCTTCCTGCCGGCGAGTGACGGGAGTGGGCCCCCGCCGAGGGGATAGATACACTTATAAGTGCAGCCGTCGCGAGAACTGATGATGCCAATGGTGTGTACAGTGCAACGCGGTTGATGCTAGTTTAAAATTAATAGGTACATTGTAGTACTGTAGTGCATTTGATTTTGCGGTCCTTATTAAAAAACTTACAAAACCAAACCCTATTAATAAATTATGTTGATCAAAAACATGTCACACTATCACACTGCACACTGTTTCAGTTCACTCGGCCAGGAACCGAAACTTCACTTCGTGAAGACTACTGAACAATAATAAAACTGCACCTGTGACCTGGTGGCACATGCATGTGTTGCAGTCGAGATATTCAATCTTGATGATTACCTCCATGATATCATAATGTATCATGAAATTAAAGTTTTAGTGAGGTGACCATTGCAATTCATCCTCGCCAAAACCGGGCATCATTGGGAAAATAGCTCGATCACATCAAGTGGTAATGTTCCATACAAGACAAAATGACTAATTTATTATGAGTTGTCTTTCACGGACTTACAAATTTAATACCGGAACTATTAGCAACATAATCGTTGGGTGTGTGCATAGCAATATCGTAACGCTAGTTGCAGCCGATGAAGCTATTTCGATGGACGTGGGGCTGTCGAAGCAGAAATACAATGGGAACGTAGGCGCGAGGTGCGAGGCGAGAGGTCGCGGTCGGTCGCAGCTTTGTCGCCGTCCCGGCACCGACGACACGCAGGTAAAAATAACGAGACAGCTTCCTCGTCGCCCTCTGGAGCGCGGCTCGCGGCTCGTGCTCGCTCGCGTGCCGGCCATTGTGCTCGTGTCTCCCTAGTCCCCACTGACAACAACACTGTAAGCCGGTAATACACGAGAAGTGTGTCTGCTAGTCAATATCACAGACACGTTGACATTCCGGCATCAAGAGGAGGGTGGGCTCTACTGTGCCGCGCGGGCAAGTCACACGGTTAATGTTGATAGTATCCTTGATTACGGCAATGCAGGGTTGCAGGGTTATTTTTTGTCCGAGGAGTACAAGAGTCCTATAATCGCGGCGCTTTTAAAGGATTTGTGTTGCTCTTACACTCAACTGGTGCTACTGTTCGTGCAATGCGAATCCCAACAGTAAAAAGGATTTTTTGAAAACAACATTATTTAGGCATAGAATTTTCTATTTCACCCGAAGGTTCCTGTTTCAGTCCAGAGTCCTGATTAAAATAAAACAGCAGTGGGAACAAAAAGTTGAATTCCAATAGAAATAGTTTACATGGGTAAGTAACCGAAAGAAATATTCGAACAAGCGAGACAGACACGTCCGAGGGCCTCGCTGGCCAACAAATCGAAATATTTAGGAGATGAAATATAATATTTATTAGTTATGAATGTTACATATTCTGTTGTCAAGAGCCAGACGGCTAGACGAACTCATGACGAAGAATCCGGAGTCTCACGTATCGGTTATCGCGTTTCTTATCTTCCACCTCATTCCACACGATACGCAGCGCTCGGGCCCGCTGGCTGCGAGACGGACGCTCCACTCCAATGACGAACAAAAAATTAGATAACAAGTCAAATGCCCACATCTGGGACAAATAAATTGTTCGTATACATGTCTAACTTTTTCGTATAGTAGTCAGATCTCGCGTCAACGAGTGGTGCCCGCTGCCTGCGTGCTAAGTGCATGCAGATGCTATGCAACATGAACGAAAGCACGTTTTCACTCTCGCAACCGTTCTGCATTGCTGGCCGGGCCTACTGAGCCGGGACACGGGACACGGGCCGATCGAACTCACGACACGATCAATAGATCAGGAGCTATAGGTCTGTACATTTACAAAGGAGTTGTCACGATGACCGTATTAGCAGTGACTCAAGTTTTATGAAGTGACGAATTAAATTAAAGGAATAGCAAATGATGTAATCTACTGCGACGCTTCAAGCTATACTTAGGTATAACTAAGTATGATAAGTTCGAACAATAATAAGGTAGAAATACATTAAGTTCAGTGACCTAGTGTAGATAAATGCGCATGTCAAGGTCATTACATTATACGATTCAGCAAATTTGAGAGTAAACCAGTACTCGATCTGGACAAATCTCGAGGTTGTGGACTATCCGCATATCGACGCAGAATACCGGCATCGGATCTTCAGTACTGCGGACCAAATGGGAGCAATTATCAAGCCATTAGCTCCGCCACAAGGCCGCAGAGTTTAGCGATCTAAACGATATCATTCTAATGGAAAAGAAGCAATCATGAGCGATCAACATGATGCAATAGAGGTGGTAAGGTCACCGCCGTTTCTGACTCGCTTTAAACAATGATGTAAATGATTAGAATGATCGGAGGCGCGCGGGTCGCTCGCCGCTGGGCTCGTCTCCGTGTCACTCGATCACTCGAGTGGGTCCGGTTACCGAGTGTATTGTTTCGCGGTAACAGGTAGCCGTGCGGCGGCACAAAGGACGCGCGGCCTCCGGACATCTCTCGAGTTTCTCGCAGCCTCGAGGAAACAAAGATGCGGCCTGAGCGAGCGAACGAACAAACAAGCCAGCAGCAGAGCTACGCGCTCGCCGGTATAATTCCTACAATGCAGTAACATGCTCCTAATTCAATTAGATGCTTAGGTGTTAGTTCAGAAGCCGGGTGAATCAGAGTGCGCTTCGTCAATGTACGTGCAGAGATTTGTTAATTCGACGGCCATGAAACGACAACCACGTAAAGAGAGCATCAGTCAATTGTACCGAGGATCAGCAGCGGCCGCGGCCGGCACGTGTGGAGCACGTGTGGGCCGGGAGCCGCGCACCCTGGGTTCGTCATCATCAGGACAAAACATCCGCATCAACATACTGATCAGATTGATGTTTGCGAGTGAACCGAGCCGGGAGCCGCGCATGCGCGCCGGCCCGTCGGACAACAGATATTAATGAAGTCCCGCGGCGACAGTCGCGCTCCACAATAGATTATCAGACGCAAATCTAAATTAAACCTGTCCGTCTTGTTGTCGTGACGTCGCACGATTAACTAGTTACGCATTGCGGGGACGTTTGCACGCACTCGTCTCGTCCCGTACGGCAGGGTATTAATAAAAAAATGATGCCAGATTCGGTGGCATTCCTCAAGCGTCCCGCGGCTTCTGGCGACTAAGACCGTCGCCTTACAGACAGCGGTCATTCAGTCCGTCGGACTAGCACTAGACCGCCACCTGGATGCAGGTGCGGGTCCGTCACCTCGACAGGTAAAGTTATTATCGTTCCGAGACGCCGCAGGGCCCGCGGCCGGCGCGGCGCAGCCCCGGGCCGCGGGGCGCAGGCCGCGCCCGGGCCCGGCGGCGCGCCGCCGGCCCGTGCTCCCGCGCCCGGCGTCACTCACTCACCTTCGGGGTGTAGCCTCTGCGGGTCGAACCAGGCATCTGCAAGAGAAGGCGGCGCGTTAGCGGGTTAGTAGCGACAGGAGAGAGCAAGCGAGCGAAGCGGGCGGCGCGGCGCACTCACGGGGGTCGAGCACGCTGCACAGGGAGGGCCCGCACTCCGTCATGGTCGCGCTTTACGTAACACTCGGGGCACTGGCGGCGGTCGGGGCGCGCGCCGCGGCGGACTCGCGCGTCGATACTGCGCGCCGCGCCGCGCGCCGCCGCCCGCCGCCGCGCGCATGCGCCGCGCCGCGCACCGCGCACCGCGCCGCGCTGCACCGCGCCGAGCGGAGCCGAGCCGAGCCGAGCCGAGCGGAGCGTGTCCAGCGAGGACCCGGGTTAGTCGAGTTACTTTACAAAAGCATGCAGCAGGAAAGAAAACAAGCGTGTGAAAAAAGCGACAAGCAAAGCGGAGCCGGTCGCGGCCGCTGCGCGTTTTACAGGTAGCGGTGTCGGACCGCGTCACCGACCATCACTCGATTTGTCTATGTCTACGTATTGTTTGAATTTGCTGTGAAGCGAGCTCGACATCAGCTGTGTCTGTATGCCATCGCTAGAATGCACACCCCGCAGGTGCGTCAGGAACGAGACTCCTGTACGAAGTAACTATTTTCTGATCTGTGCTCCTGTCTCCATTCGCGGCCTAGAGTAAGCAGGGTGTCGCGGCGACTACTGCCTGCTCTGAAGCATCAACGTGCATGTCTGAATACTCGCAATGACAAGTTTCTGCTACTAAGCAATAACGAATACCAGAAAACAACGAAACTAAATTGCCAAATAAGCTGTGAAAGCAGTCTGCCGTCGAGTCTGAATAGCGACGCCTTCACGGTCCACGGTCCACGGGCCGCGGGACAAAAGCCTGGCCTCGCGTCACCACACTCACACACCGAAAACAATCAACTGACATCCAACTTTCAAATTACAGAAAGTAATTAATTAGGATTTCCTGAAATTAATGTTTACCGGTAGAAATGGTAGGATGATACTCAGGGCCTGATTAAACCTTAGGCTAATTAGGCTGCAGCCTAGAGCGCGAGGATCAGGGGGGGCGTGCTGAAATTGTCTTTGCATGCACTATTAATCTAGCATCATTGCATCTACATATGGGCACGTTCATGGCAAATGGCCGTAACAGCTAACTAGATGTGAATAAAGCCAGTGGGCCAGATGGTATTTCTGTTAGTATCGAAGGCTTGTGTGTCTAATTTGTCGCTTGTACTGATGCGTTTGCTGAAAATCTCTTCCTAAACTGGACAAGAACCAAAGTCGTGGAAGCATGCTAACGTGCAACCTGTGCCCAAAAATGCATGGAACCTGTCGAAACCACAGGCTCATAACGTTCCTAGAATCGTAACGACCTTCTCAGTGATTTTCATCTTTCCTACTGTTCGGTTTACGCCAAAACGGTCTACCAGGGATATTCTAGCTTACGTCACTCACATCTGCAGTAACGCTATCGAGAAACACGTGGAAACCTCGAGATATCTCGAAGGCTTTCAACAGGCTTCGGCACGATTGCTGTATAAGCAAGATTTCTGCTTATGGTTTGTCGCCTGGTTTATGGATCCGCGCCAACGGACTTTTTGAGGGATCAATCAATACGAGAGCTCATTGATGGCTGCTTTTCGTAAAAAATCACATTTCTAGCGCGAGATCTAGTGGACAACAAAATTCGGCACTGAGAGAGAGAGTATGACCGAGCATCTGAACTTGGATCTTGCGGCAGTCTTTGAATGAGGTAATGCCAGACTGGCCAAGTTTAACAAGGGAAAAAAGTAGGTGTGTGTATTCTCCGCAAAAAGAAGTCCACTTCATTTGACACCTATTTCTCGTCTCTGTTTCGGTTACTGACCATCTGTTTTTATCTGTATTTTATCGCGTCCGAGCTCAGTCCGAGGCTAAATTAGCTGCCAAAAAAACTAGATGTCCTCTCAAAGGTTCGAAGGTACTCCTACTTCAAGTCTGAACGTCTGAAGAACTATTCAGATGTTGTACCAAGCAGAGACCTAGCATGGAATACTGTTCGCACCGTTGCGATGACCCGATATCTCAGCTAAGTACTAGCTTGAGGCCTTGGAATCGATCGCGAAGCGTACCCCAAGAAGCTCATAGGTCTACACTAAAATCTTGAACATCGTAGCAAAATTGCTAGCTTGTCGGGTTTTTGAAGTGAAAAGTTCTTTTGGGCCACCACAGACTGATTTTTCGTGGGTTGGGAATTGAATTCTAGCGTCACGCTCGGGAATGATAAGAAATCTTCGGGTAAATTCGAGATCATGACCATTGTCAATCTAGAAATGCGTCAGCATCTAGTATTCTAGATGGCCATGCTCATGGCTACGCCCTCCGGTTTCACCCGCGTAGTTTTCAAAGTAAGCTATCAAATTCTGAGACATAAGTTTTCACTTCTATGGCCAGTTCCTATGACTGCTAATTTTTTTAAAATCGGATACTCTTTGGAGAGTGTGCAACTGATCTGCGTGATCTAATACTACCTTTGTTTTTTTTTTATTGGACTACTCGTAGCTCGAAAAAGCGATATCGTTTCATGGTTGACGTTTCAAGGACTCGAACGACGAGGTTTGACTCTATTTTTGTGATAATAATAACGTCTAGGCTGTAGATTGCGTTGCCTGAGTGGGTTTTTCACTCAATTGAGAGTAGATCAGTTTCTTTAAATATGAACAGAGTAAATCGGTTTCTTTTAGTATGAACCATGTTAAAACTTTCCCACTAGTAATGTCGATGTTTGTTATGTATTGAAGACCCCCGAAAATAGAGTAGGTATCATTTATTTCCAAACAAATTCTAAATCCTTACATTTCCTTACGAAAAAGTTTCAGAACTAAAAACATAATGATTTAACACAATCAGCTCTTCACAACAATGAGATACCAGCTCGATTACGTGTAGGGATGAAAATCTTTTAATAGATAATATGAAATATATTTGGTCTTAAGATTGTCGAGTCTTGCCATTAAGTTTAAAGGGGGAGGATGGAACTTGAAGCGGAAACTTTTAACGGCACGCACAAGTTTGAAACCCTGACGGCCACTGTTGTTCAACATCATTCAATTTGCACCAAAGAAAACAATACTTTAACTTAAAATTAAACTCGCCCACTCGACTAAATCGCATAATAGTTTTGTTTCTACGATTACATCGTCCACATAAAGATGATGAGCAAATTTTAGTTTTTTGTTGATATTTCGAACACCTATGGAGAGACCTATACTCGGAGTCTCTTTGCGCGATACAATCCGAAAGGAGGATATTCGCAAAAGAACGAAAGTAACTGATATAGGTCAAAGACTAAGCAAGCTGAAGTGGCAATGGCCAGGCCACATCACTCGCAGAATTGACAACCGATGGGGAAGAAAAGTTCTCGAGTGACGACCACGAACCGGAAGACGCAGTGTTGGATGTCCTCCTACTAGATGGACAAATGACCTCACAATTTCACAACAAAGGTCGTTGGAAACCGCTGGTTACAGGTTGCGCAAGACCGTTCGTTTAGGAAATCTAGGGGGGAGGCCTAAGTTCAGCAGTGGATGTCATGGGTGATGATGATGATGATATTTCAAAAACCACTACACCTATTTCGAAAACATTTATATGCGACTACATCTGAAGTATGATCTACCAAACAAAAAAAGAAGCATCAAAATCAAAGCACAATTGGTAGATATATCGCGTAACATAGATACATAAAAAAACAACCGATTTAAGAATCTCCTCCTTTATTGAAATCGGTTAAGAAATGATTTCATGTATACTTAGATTCTTCATACATTTTCCTAGAATCGCTGAAGGCTAACTACGAAACTACTTTGAAAACTAACTACGCTGTCATAGTGATTGTGGTAAATTAAATAATAGTAAACAAGTACCTACTCGTATTTCTTCAAGTAGTATTTCTTAATACTGTGGTGGTACTTTTGTGAAAATCCACGAAAAAGTGGTATTGAATCGCGTGGAAAAGATATACCTAGTATAATCCTATTATTTTACAAATATAAACGTGAATTAGACGTTTGTTGCTCAATCGCTTCCAACTGGTCTGACTGAAATTCGGAACTTAGCGATTTCAAAATCATTTAAAGAATGGTTCTTGTCTAAACATTATGCGGAAGAAGTAGTGGCATAGAATAGATAATATAGAGTAGTGGCCAACATCATAGGAGTACCTACCACAGAACTAGAAGTACATATAAACATACTACGTAGGTAACGTACAGCGACGTAAGCTGCAGTATCCTATAGGTACTCTATACTTCGAGCTGCCACGTCGAACTAGGCCGACCCACGCCCCGTTTCTAATGCTACCCGTGGAAATAACGACTAACTCAGCAGGTATATTAAAAGTGGATATGGCTGTCGGGTCAAATATAGGGGTCATAAGTTTCGGCTCCGTGTTCACAGACAATCCAGAACCTAGCCAGGTTTTAATTTAACACAGTTTTAATCAGTTTCACGAAAGCTGTAATAAAGCTGGTAGCGCTAAAAGGCTGTTTGTCACGGAGGATATAACGACGAGGCGTGTCGGCGGCGTCGGAGCCATGAGTCACCCCGCAGGTCGCGGCTCGTGGCTCGCGCCCGTCTAACACGCGAATAGCGAACAAACATTCGATCTTGGCGCTATTATCAACTTTACATGACCTCAGCTGAATCTCTGCAAAATACAATCGATGGAAAGAACCATCAGAACGTCCAGTTCAAGGTCACGTAGACCATAAGCTCGGCGGGCCCCGAAGTAACTGACATTTCTCGCTAATATCACTTCATTTAATCCGACCTTCCCTTGGCCGATGAATCGAAGAGCCAAAATACTTTCTTTATTTAGCAAATCGTCGATATCGATCGGCGACCTCGGAAGCCCTTACACAAAGTCGTTGAGCCGAGAAAAGGTCCCCGGAACCCTTCCGACCTCAAAATATAGGGCAAGGATGCCGCCGAGTGACGAGGACGAAAAGGGTATTAGATCGTAGAGATGATTGTAATTCGTTTGTGTAATGAAATGATGGTAAGTAGTGTCGTAAATTGGTGCGAGTGACGTCACGCGCGTCGGCCTATAAATACGTGCGCTGTCGCCGGCGCACCGTGACGTCGACACCTGCACGCACAATTTACTACATATTGACCAATTAATACTTAATCAATCCTGTCATAATCTGTAATATGTTGAAAAACCGCTAAAACTATTTTAAACATTTTCTGAGTGTGTTCATTAGGACATAGAACATGGACAGTCTAAACAAAGCTGTATAGTTGGAGCAAAATATTCAGTCAGGGAAGAAACAAAGCATAAACAACAAACTAACTCTCTGAAAGTATCGTCATGCTGCGTCATTCGTTGCACCCTTCATTGCAGCCCTCATAACAAAGGCACTAGTGTCGGGCGCCGACAGGTTTCCCCGTGACTCATTCATGAACCCCTATACACAAATTATGATCGATTAACAGACAAACAGGTCGTTATTTTAAGTCCCCGTCATGTTGTGGCTTCCGGCAGAAGTTTCAAGCGCTTGTCGTAGTTTTGATCGTCGCGTCGTGTATCTTTAGCGCATTGGGCAGAACGTGACGGCTGGCAGTGAAGGCTTCTGGGTTCTGGGTGGCAACAGTCTCATATGTATGTTCGGAGAGCAGACGGTGTGTCTGCGTGCGAGGGGTGGGGGTGGGGGCTGGGGTGGCTGGCCCCGGCGGGGAGGAGCCGCCGTATCGATCCAGACCTCCGCGACGACGCCACTAGCCTTTATTGCATCGAAAGTCTGGGTTTTCCGTCTGACACGAACTATGCGCATGTTTTACAAAGCTATGTGTTAATGATGAACGGAAAGTTCCAAGGCTTAATTTCACTCCTCAATACCACTGCAAAATTGTGGTCTCTGTTGTATTGTTTTTAGCGTCACCCAAATATTTAATTGAAGTAGGGACAAACAAACCCAACAGCGTGACTCAGTGAGCGTATGTGGTCCGTGTAAGGTATTCGAGTGGGTAGATAAGGCGTTAGCACGTATCGGCTCCTTAATGCGTGTGATTAAATTCTGTCGAGGAAGAGGAAATTTCGCGATGGAATTCTACAGAATATTCCATTTTTAGAACATATTCAACAGTTTATTTCAATTGCTCTGGGTTATGAGTAACGATGAAAGTAAATCGTGGCTTTTAATGAATAATTCCAATATATAAAACGTATCGTGTTAATTAGTACTTTTGTTCGATTTGCGGTCCTATAGTTCAACTGTGGAGCCGAGAACGGAGCAATATACTCAGCGTTACCGTTACAAACAATGCTAATTTTGAGAGAGACACTGAAATTGTGTAAAACTAGCAACTATGTACGAAAATGCTTTCGACTCGCCAAAACTGAGACGATAATAGCAGTTGTTCTTAACGGTTCAGTTGTTGTGCAGGACATCTCCGTGCAAATATGTACGTTTAGTGTTGAACCCTCACTATGGAGCCCCGGGGGACGACGTTCCGTCCACATGCGAGCACCACGGTAAACATATACTACGCCAGAATAACTAAGATATCACACATCAATACAAGACTATTTCAGGATGGTCACGACAATACAAGGACGGAAACTTTTAAGAAATTTGTGTAAAATTAAAACTGTCTTCTCAAAATTTCAATCCATCCATCATTTCCATAACAATTAAAATAAAAAAGAATCAAGACAAACAGGAAACTTAACATCAGGCGAGATGGTGGTCAAGTGTAAACCTATAAATGTTAAAAAAAAAAAAAAAAAAAAAAAAAAGGAAAAAATGAATCAGGACAAACGGATTTTTTTTAAATTGAATAGACTTACATTTACAAATAATAGGTAGATAGGTACCCAAGTATAGACCAGTTCTAAGACATAAGAAAAAAGCATGATACTTAGGTATATCGCGCTTTGTTTACTGGTTTCCAGATTGTGCTGCTGCCACCAAATCTATTGATTTAGGAAACACAGGCCGAGGCGAGCTAGTTGGAGAGTTAGCAACCAGCTGCCGTGACCACTGTTGCTGTTACGAGATGGACATTTCTAGACAATTAAACAACATTAGACCGAGACAATCCAGTGGACGAACTCGGGCTGATGATGATGAGACCGAGAAAATGTGTAAAACTAACTAACCAACAATAACTAACTAAAACTAACACTGTAGCCTGTGGTTCTCTGCTCCCATCCAAGACTGCAAAGGTCACTACAGAGTAAGGGGGTGCCAACTGTCAGGCAATCGCCCGATAAAATAAATACTACACGTCAGTTATACCTACATTTCTACAAAACTGTCAAATGTCCTTTAATTACCTTCCTTCCTTATACTACTAAAATATTATGTTGGTAACTAAATTTTTGTAGGTTTACGAATTTGTTCGTTTGTGTGCGTACGTTACCTAGAATCTTGAATTTCAAGATTCTAGGTCGACTGGAAGTAGGTTTTGATTTCCTTCCTTCCTTGCTTTGATTGCGTTAACATAGAAGTTTAATTTGATTACAACTTAAAGGTATTATAAAGATGAGTGAGTATTTGATATTCATTTCAATTTGATATCTCTACGCGTTCATGAGGAGAGAGGTACCTGTGAGTTTAAAATTGTCAAAATATTTTATTACATTTTGTAAATAAAAATGTATGCTTTTTGTTTATCTATCCTATAAAACGTGAAACGTGGCTTCGTACTAAAATTCAAGACTCATAGTTCATGGGAAGTACCTACCCTGTAGGTTTTGATTCCCTTTCGAGTGTCGAATATTTACAGAATAAAAAATGTCTTTCGATTGCGTTGGCTTAAGAATTTGATTTCTTGTCAGCTCCAAGAGGTAGATACTAGTGTATTTGATTTAAATTTTAGCTTGATACCTCCACGCGTCGCTAAGAAAAAGGGTATTGACAGACAGACAGACGGACAACAAAGTGATTCTAATTAGGGTTCCGTATTTTCTTTTCGAGGTACGGAACCCTAAAAAGTTTTTGTTAAATTTATAGTGTCTGTCTTTTTGTTGCGACTAATCTCTGAAACGGCTGGACCGACTTTAACGAGACCTTCACTGGCAGATGTTATGAGGAGTATATACGTATCTAGGATACTTTTATTTGAGAAACAAAATAGACTTATGTGAAAACAAAACAAATAAATGACATTCAGTATTTTAGGCAAGCAAGTGGGTCATACCGCAGCGCAGGGTGAAACCGCTAGTTTAGTAAAAGATAGTTGTATGAACCCAACACGCGGATATCGCCACACCGTCAACTCTGCGGCTACCGGCCGACCACGAAGTATCATCAGACATGTGGATACCCATCCATGACAGTGTTGTGTGATGAGGAACATGCTGGAATCGTTTGCGTCACACAATAACACCATGAATATGACACCAAACCATGCAACTGCTGCTATAAGTCCATGGGAAAACTTGATTCGGCAAAACATTATGATTCTCAAACAATGGAAGCGATTGTATGCGCATAAATCAAATACTATGTAGCTACTAGGTATCCCCTCGGGCCGCAGCGGGCACTCGCACGGGGCTCGGCGGGGGACGGCGGGGTGACGTCATGTGACACGAGAACCACAAAGGGCTCTTCAAGTTTCTTTGTACAGTTCAGCGGGAAGTAGGTCAATAGCCTCTCTAAAGGATTGCCTTGCGCTTGCGATACAACATTCTAGAAGTCTGTTGCTCGTGTGCCGACCGGCGACCGGCGACTAGCACGCAGCAATGTTTATCGAGAACTACCCGGACCCCGACACCAACCAAACATCGAAGCCGAACAGCTGTTCAGTGACGAGTGACAAGAACTAAAAGATATGCAGTTAAAAGAGCTATCCCGCTAATAGGACGCATAACATCAATTCCAGACCGGCAATGCAACAGCGGCGGCGCGCGGACCAAAATACGAGTCCACTCGAGCGCATTGTTGTCGTGTCGCGCGCGCAACGCGGCGAGGCGCCGCCAGTACGCGGCCGCGACCGGAGTCGCCGGCGCGAGCTAATTCCGGCGAGCGGCAGGTCGCGGCGCCCGAACCCGCTGTTCCAGACTCCAGCGCCTTCGGGAATCCGAAATGTATTAACGACGCGCTCTGACGTCATCGTTCCATGACGGAAGTCTCTTGTCGCGTGCAGAAATAACTTCATCGTCCAGTATTCATAGCCGTGATCCACGGGGGAAGGAGGACCGGCGAGTCGAGGGCGAGTTCTCCTACTTACGGTTGATCGCATCGTCGTTCCCGGATCCCATGGTGGCCGAGAGTGGGGTTGGTGTTGCACAGAACTGAGATGCACTCACAAAGAGTCAAACAGGATATTTTACGATTCGCGCGCGCGAGTTGCGGAGCGTGAGCGTGCGGACGTGAGCTCCGCGCCGGGGGTGACCGCTTGTGAGGTTGTGAGCGCTCGGCGCGGCGCGGCGGCGGCGTGCGGGTCACCGCTACACCTTCAGCGCTGCGCTAAAATTAGCGATGGTGGCGTCGGCCCGCGCCGCGCCGCCTCCGCCGCGCCACCGCCGCGCCGCCGCGCCTCCACCGCGCCGCGCCGCGCGCCGGCCGGCGCCTGTTTCTTATACATTTTCATACAATTTTTATCTCTGGAATTTTATGCCAAACAGTTTCGAGCACTGCCGAAACCGATGACGAACGCTGCGCCGGCGCGGCGCACGAATAGATAACGTTTCCTCGCTCGAAGCGGAACGAATGTATGTATCTCAGACTACGCTCACCGCTTCCTTCCAGCCGAGATGTCGTGTAACATGTCAATTCACAAGTCATCTCGTGCTCGAATCGGATTATAAAATATCGGACGATCTGCAGCTAGAAAGTTCTCGGGTCTCCGCGTCACAGTGAGCGACAAACGAGTGTTTGCACTTTTATCTCATCGAGATAAGAACCGCGATAACTGTAGTCTGTAGTCAGTGCAAGCATTACGCAAGTTACCGATTCCGCGACACACAGAAATGATGGCATCGTCTAAACCGAGATATTGCCTAGGCATCGCCGGGCCGAGTCATATGCTGATTACGAACATAAAATTAAAGTTTAGTGGAGGTACCCTCGCTCAGCAGCAGCGCTGCGGCCCGGTGACTCACCCCCGGCGCCGGCGGGTTCATGGAAGTGCAATCGATAGCGGAATACGCTGTATTTAGATACCGACGTATGTCCTGCTCCCAACCGATACGTTTACTGGCGTCTTGTTTTCCTTACCATCCAGGAGTGTTTACGTATTGTGACGGACACGGGAACCCCGAAAGGAATTCTGTTTACATCAATTGGTTTAGTTTTAAAACTAGGTTGGCAAATCTACCCAAAACTCAAGAACAAAGCGGGTGATCTTTCTGAAAAAAAAAACCCCTTTTCTTGGGTTACAGAGGACATCATCTAAAGTGGAGAATGAGCGCGAGGATGCTATGAAGTGAACGGATTGTGAGGCAGCGCGCCGGTGGAGGCTGTGTCGGCTGCTGCCGTTGCTGGGTCCGTTAGTGCTGCGGTCATCGGCCGCGCCGCGACCCGCCCGCTCCCCGCGCCCGCCCCGCACCGACCAAGTTTTTGCGCGACCACATCGAATCATAAGCCGGGCCGTGATTCATAAGACCGTGACTAAGTTACGTCATGCTTGAATACAAAGTGAAGTCTCGAGACGTTTTTGGAGTCGGAGTCATCAGATGGGCACAGGTGCGGCGCGAGCGACGGACGAGCGGCGGACGAGCGGCGGCGGGGTCTGGCTGCGAGGGCATTGTTCACCTGCGCGCGGTCTCGCTCCGCCGCCGCCGCACTCTCTGAACACAAAGACTGCGACCGAGCGTCCTGTCGCTCTCCGCAGCGCGATACCTACTACGATCGACTCATGCTATGCAAAAATAAAAATGACGTTGCATTCGCAAAGCGTAAAAACTAAATGTATGTTCAAATTATTAATTCCACCTTTCGACTCGATTTATGTAAGCGAGTCCCTACCCCACGGGTCCGCAGGGACCGTAGGCGGATCGAAAGGTCCAATGGATAAAATGTTGATTAGATAGATATAATATATACCTCTGAATGCTCCTCAGTAAAACGGCATGTTCGGTACTCACTTAACGATTACGCTGAACCTGCAGCGCTCCGGCCCGCAGCGAGGCTCGAGCCGCCGCCCCCGTCGCCGTGACCCTAGAGACACGCGAAATAACTCACCGAGTCCCATCTGGCAGAAGATGACTTCGGCTTCGATGACGTGTGCGACCGGGGCGCGCGCCGGCTTCGGGGGCTCCGCGGGCGCCGGCGCCGGCTTCGGCGGCTCGGCGGGCGCAGGGGCCGGCTTGGGAGGCTCCACGGGAGCAGGGGCCGGCTTGGGAGGCTCCACGGGAGCCGGAGCCGGCTTTGGAGGCTCCACGGGCGCCGGGGCCGCTCGGGGAGGCTCGACGGGCGTCGGGGCCGCTCGGGGAGGCTCGACGGGCGCCGGGCTCGGCTTCGGAAGCTCTACGGGCGCAGGTGCCGGGGCCGGCGGGGCGGGCGCCGGCCGGTGCAGCGGCGACTCGCCGGCCGTGTCCTCGGACTCGCTGTCCGTGAACTTGTCGGCCAGGTGGTCGAGCCGCTCGGGCGGCGCGGGCGCGGGCGCGGCGGGGTGCGCGGGGGGCGCGGGGGCGCGCAGCTCGCGCTCCATGTCGAGGAAGCTCTGCGTGGCGGCGCGCGGCGCGTGCACCGGGGACTCCTGCAGGTGCTCGAAGTCGTCCGTGGAGTCCGCGTCGCGCTTCAGCGGCTGCAGCGGCGGCGCCGCGTCCCCGCCGGCGCCGCTGCCGAGCCCGCCCAGGAGATCGTCGGCGCTGTCCATGTCTGTGCGCGTCGGAATTGTGAAAGTTGAGAGATCGATAGGAGGTGTGCGGCGAGCGAGGTCGAGCGAGGGCGGTGCTGTCGCGGCTCCTCGCGGGCGCGGACTGCGGCGCGGCGGCGGCGGCCGGCGGCGCGCGCGGGCCTGCGCTGCACCGCGTCACTCGCGGCAACGGGATTACTCATTGCCGCCTCGCCGCGCGCCGCGCGCTCCGCAGGACACGATAAGAGAGAGGACTTTCGGAAATAGTGCCCTATTTAACGCTACGTATAAAAAACGGAACAGTAAATATCGGAAAACACGTAATTGCAATTTACTCACCAGCGATTTGAAGGTCAAATGAAATCCAAAACACACGGTTTAAATTTAATCACTGCTGTGTGAATAGGCAAACCTACACGCTAGAACATTAAATATTTTGTAAATTACGATTCTAAATAAAATAGTTGCAAGGAAAATGTAAATAGGGCGTATTCTTTATTTATTTGGCAAGGAAACGCCACCTTAAAAAATAATGCGAAAATAGACATGAGTCTCGACAAGGGACAAGGAAATATTGTATTTGTCAGATGATATAAACTCGATTTTTTTACGATAAATAAATACGAAAATAATCGCAAACAAAACACTGACCTTCCACTCCTTTTTCCACACTGTTTTACCGACAGCGACAGCAGACAAATTGTCCCGCTCCCGGCTCCCGTCCAGTCCAGTGTTGCCGCTAGCTACTTTTGAGTTTACCAGATGAAACATATTGATTGCGTGTTATGGAGTGTGTTAGATAAAAAGTTAAAGATTAAAAGATAAAAAGATTTAGTGTTTGTGTTGTCACAAAATGTCAGATGAATTAAACGTTTTCAGGGGTTTTAGCGACATTGAGAACTTTTTGAATCTTTGACAGGTTAATTTGAATTCTAAAAGCATACGCAGCTCACTAAATATTCTCACTGCTGATCTGATGCTCGAGACCTTCTCTCGCAGCTCGCGAGAGAGCCAAGGCCATATTATAATCCACCACGCTGCCTGGCTCAGTGCGGGTTGATGAATGACACAGACATAAGCTCCAAAGATTCTTGGAACTTGTTTCTCTCAATGTTTTCCTGCACCGTATTAAGTTAGCGGCATTACGCAAATGACTTAAAAAAACAGTGGAGTACGTGATTTTGAAAACGTTTCATTACAAACTGAAAATAAAATAAAAATGTAAAAATGGCAGTCATAGGAACTGCCGATAGAAGTGAAAACGTATAACTCAGAATCAGAATTTTATAGCTTACTTGAATTTGATAGAAGACACGAACGAAGAAATGTGTTAACCTACAAAAGTAAAAAAAAAAATTGGCAGTCATAGGAACTGCTGATAGAAGTGAAAACTTGTGATTCAAATGTTTTCACTGTTAATTCAATTGTCTAATTTATTTATCACCTTGTCAGAAGACAAAATTAAATTATTTGTTAAACCATCGTAGGTCTATGTACATTCGCATAATTTCAACACCGCCAGCTAAATCGATGGTTGCGCCATCTAGTTTTATATCAACGTAATTATACAGAATATTGCAACTCTTTTGTTTCTGTTGCCCTGGTACTGGTACCTAGGGGCAAACGCAACTCTTTTATATTTCTGTTATCCTGGTATCTGGAGATAAACGCTGGGCTGTTGGAGGTAGGTAATCGAAACTCTTTACTGTTTCTGTTACCCTGGTACCTACCTGGCCGTTTTTACCGAGTTTACCCGAAGATTTCATATCCGATCCGATACGATCCGATCCATTATCATATCCAAGCGTGACGATTGATGAATCCATTTTACAGCCCACGAAAATTCTGTCTATAGCGCGACTAAAGAAGTTTTCACTTCAAAAAAATAGGCTGTCATAGGAACTGCTGATAGAAGTGAAAACTTATAACTCAGAATTTGATAGCTTACCTTGAAAACTACACGGGTGTTGCCGGAGGGCGTGGCATGGCCATCTAGAAATGCGTCAGCATTTCCCATTGGCTGATGAATTTCTAGATAGCCATGCCATGATGGGCAGACCACGCCTTTTCAGCATTTCCCATTGGCTGACGCATTTTAGATGACTAATGGGCATGGTCCCGAATTTACCCGAAGGTTTCTTATCATACCCGAGCGTGACGGTAGAATTCAATTCATAGCCCACGAAAAATCTGTCTATGCGCGCCTAAAGAAGTTTTCACTTCAAAAAAAGGTTTGAAAACTACGCTGGCGAAACCGGAGGGCATGGCCAAGAGCATGGCCAATAATGGAAAATGCTGACGCATTTCGAGACGGCCAATGATCATGGTCCCAAGTTTACCCGAAGATTTCTTTCAATCCCGAGCGTGATACTTGCGGTCAATTCAAAGCCCACAAGTCTGTCTGTGGTGCGCCAAAAGAAGTTTTCACTTCAAAAATTGCTCAATTTTATTATAGTTGTGTTGTTATTATATTATTCGCAGGAACTTCATTCCTACCTTATGTCCCATGACACCACATCTCTTTGCTTCTGAAAACGGTTCATTATTTTGGTCAGATAATTATTGTTGTATACTAAATATTTTCCAACTACAGGTCCAATTTTTAAAGTACTCTGTGCTCGTACTGGCATCACCTAGCGGCTAGTATAACGTCAAAATTGTCAAAGTCGAACTTTTAGTCGATAAAACAGATTCTGGTAAGTTCAGGACGTCTACTCTGTTTCTACGAAAACGAAATTTCGAAAAAATACTCGCGCCTTTCCTACTCTCGTTCTACTTCGTTTCGTCCGATACAACATTGTTTGACGTTTAAATTTTATAAGCATACTCTAATTAGAGTAGGCTTGGAACATTTAATCGGACAAAACGACGGATCGAAGTAGAATTGGAGTTGGAAAGTCGCAAGTTTATTTCAAAATTTAGAATAGAGTAGACGTCCTAGACGTCTACTCTATTCTAAGAAAACGTGCATCATATTTGGGTTCTTTTTATCCAACCAGTCACACTGTGACTCGTTGGTTTTTTTTTCCCAACGAGTCACACTAGCGTAACAGTGTGACTCGATGGGAATGTAAACTAGTAGAGAAAGTTGCATCGAGTAACAGTGTGACTCGTTGGGAAAAAAAATCCCAACGAGTCACAGTGTGACTCGTTTGGTGTGACTCGTTGGGAACCCACCCGAAGACGAAGATTTCTTATCATACCCGAGCGTGACGCTAAAATTCAATTCACACCCCACGAAAAATCTGTCTAGGTGCGCCAAAAGAAGTTTTCACTTCAAAAGAATTTTAAAACAGATTTGGAATTTGGAAGCACTAATCAGAGTAATCAGACCATAACCAGACTAAAAGGGTCAAAGTCAAAGGCAGCTCAGATTGCAAGACCGGCCTCAACAGTGCTCTCGCAGCCTTCGCTTGGTTGACGGCGTACGGCGTATGAGATATAAAACATTAGCGCCACGTATGGTGAAATTGGGAACTGTCTTTGACAGGTTTTTGACGTTACAACGTCTTATAATTCGATGAAGCCGGCTGCACGCCCGCAAAACATGACGTCATGTGCCGTTAACGCCGTTACCTCGCCGCCGGCGTTACCTCGCTCTAAGGCGTAGTTGAAGTTGTCACGTTCAACTAACGTCAGTAACCCGATTTTACAGACAACCATTTTTTTTTTGCATCTTGAAAACGCCCCATTAATTTTCAGATACGTTCGTTGATTACTTTAACTCATCTAAATAAGATCAAAAGCACGGTAATATTCAAATATTACCGTGTCAAAAGTAAAGTTGTTATTATAAAGGCTTTTTACAGTTCTTACACTTGGCTAGATTTAGTCGCTACTGAATTCAGTGTAGAGTAATAGCATTCTAAATTCGGAAGCGAAGATTGCTTTCTTCGGAATGCTTCTGAATCCGAACACTGAATTTAGCCAAGTAATAAGACTTTATTTAGATAGATTCTTAGATTTGGACAAAATATATGAAGTGATGATATTTTCAAGTAATATACTTGTCTTTGAATATTTTTTGAGTACCTTAAACGGCTGATGATTTAAATTGTTGAAATTCCTTACGTAAATAACGTGGGAAAATTGTTCAATTTCGGTAGGACAAACGCACAAAACGGTAGACATACACAAATGCGAAAATTAGTAGATTCGAGAATTTCAAGATCACTGACAGAAAATGATCATTCTGTGGAAAAGAGATGAGTTGGTTATGGTTGTTTGATTTTAATGCGATAAAGCAACTAAATTCGTTTTCAAATTATTCGAGTGGAATTTGTTAGAATTTTTCGAATTTTTCGAATTTTGCGATAAAGCAACTAAATTCGTTTTCAAATTATTCGAGTGGAATTTGTCAGAATTTTTCGAACATAATACCCCGTTTACATGATTCCGTAAAACGGGGTAAATAGGAATGACGGGGTAAATAGGAATTAAAACCTGCGTTTCTAAACTGTTCCATTGGTGTCATTCTATTTGAGAAAGATCAACAGTTTTTAGTTTTTGAACGAGTTTGGGTTTTTTACTACTAGCTACACTACCCATTTAAAACAACCAATCAGGTTTCATCAACAAAAAACACGCTAAAAGTGAAGTCGTCGTGCACATGTGAACGTTGTCCATTTTAACTTTAGGATTTTGCGGAGTTAAATTGAAAAAAAAGTAGAAAAATTGACGTTTTCTGGATCGTGAAGGCAATTGTAGTTTGGATTAACGCAAACATAAGTAAATAATTACTTAATTTAACTGAAAATCTTTGTTTTAGATGAACACTAATTTTCATAGAATTTTGGGGATAATAGGAACGCAAAGGGGGGAAATTGCCACATGAACGGGAATAATTGTAACTACTCGGGGGTTATTTGGTTTGTGAATGAAGTAAATTGGAATTCCTAAATAGGGTTGTCATAAACTAAATCTCACGGACCAAAACCTAAATTATGCAAGTAGATGCAGATACAACAGAGAAAATTAATGTAAATTATCTTTCAATGTCATATGAATAATTAAATGTGGACTTTAACATAAACTTTTTAATTTCTTATTATAAAATAGTATTTAATATTATGATTAGTTAGTATGGGAACTGCAGCTGTTTTTTTTTTCGTTGTTTTTAAAGAAGAAAATCTAAGTTTTTTGTTACCTACCTGATATTTTGTTGGTCATGTATAATATTATTTTAAACATTTGACAAAAACCTATTAATTAATTGAAAAGGAAGCCTGCGAATACGAATACGATACAAACTTATAATTACTCAAGCACAATACTTTTTATTTTGATTTTTACCTACTATAAAATATGTTTTTTGAACACATAATAAGTTTGTCGTTTATTATTTATACAATGTTTTTAGAACTTTTGAATCTATACCCCCTAATACATCCCCCATGTGATTTTATGATATTTTTCTTTCGAACATATCCTGATTGATGATGATCATGATTCCATTGTAGACAGATAGGTAGTGACAGCCCTTGCCAAAATTCTCAATAAGCCCTCAGTCGTACCTATTATCCCCGTCAGGGGTAAATTGGAATCAAGCATACTTTTTGTGGAATTTCTCGAAATATGACCATATTATAGCAATACAAAGCTATTTAATGTCTAAAAGAGCTTACCCCACATTCTAAAAAACAACTGAAAAGACCTTATTGGTAATGGAAGAAGGATAAGATTACAAGTGAAAGTGAAAACTGGACCTATTTACCCCGTTTTACGGTTCCAGTCCAGCGACCGAATCCAGCGCTGGATTGCTTACTGGAATAATGTAAACCGGCACTGGAATGCATTGGCACTGGATTGAGGCTTTCCAGTGCCGGTTTCCATTATTCCAGTAAGCAATAATGGAAACCGGCACTGGATTCGGTCGCTGGACTGGAATAATGTAAACGGGGTATAAATTTTATGTAACGCGGCTCCTAGACGATCAATTATTTTGCGCAATAATGCGAATTGTGCAATAGTATGGACCGTTTATGGTTGAATATTGAAGATTGCGCAAAGATTGAGTGAAAGTTGGAGCGAGTTTAATTTTTATTGCTCCATATTTTTTCCTTGCGTCGTATAGGGTCAGTATTGCGAAATTTTTATCAGTATGTTGCTCGTCTTGAAGAGGATTACACGAATGACGAGTATACAGCAGTTAAGGAAAGAGAGTTTATGTGGCATATCAAGAGCAAAGAATGTAAAGACCGCGATAAATAAATGTTGAGTGTTAGACATTGTTGTCTATATGCAAAGATGTTTCCTTTTTTTACAGTATTAAGTGATGAGTCGAGCAGGACATGTGCCTGATGGTAAGCAACATGCATGCTCATAGCAGCCCAGTGACGACACGTAGTTATTGGAACATGGACAGTCAAAATCATTACCTAACAATGCACTGCGCTCGTCACCCAGGGATATAAGATGTTTTATCTCCATACCCGGTAAATTCGCTGGAAATATTGTCCTTCAAACAGGAAAACAGTAACGTTTGTACATTACAAACAAAGGCAAGCAAAGATTTCTACCAGCAACAACACTACAGCTCCGGCTAAATCTTAAGACATTTTGGTCGCGCGGTCCATACGGAATCAAAATCACCCTTCGACTGAACACGAAAACATTGAGCAGTTCGCATTTTTGTGCAATATTAATTGATCGTTTAGATGCAATGTTCTTTTCAATCTTTTTGTGCAATAAAATGTATTGCACAAAGTTATTTTAGGTCTAGGGCCTGCCTAGAGGTTGTTTTAATGACTTCTAAGAGAATATTGGACTGTAAATATGTTAAATGTTGCTGGTGAATCGAAAAATTGATTTGTTCCTAACACGATATGTTGAATTTTGAAACATCTAGTTTTTTTTTTTGACATGATAACGTCTTATAATTCGATGAAGCCGGCTGCACGCCCACAAAACATGACATCATGTAACGTTACCGACATAGAATAGATAATATTTACTTTTTAGTTACCTCGCCTTATTACTTTTCGCACCATCTAGTGAGTGAAATGTGTATTACGTTCAAGGAGTCTGTCCATGTTTTAGAAAAGCGGCGATATGAAGTTAAGAACTTGTGCTAGTACAATGATGTACCCAGAGATGGCGCTTTGAACAGCTTTTCAAAAAGCTTCAGAATGTTTTACCTAGATGGCGCTTAACACAATCAGTATTTTCTAAAGACGTTGTCACGTTCAATTATCGTCAGTAAACTGACTTTACAGACAAAAAGTTTTTGAAGTGAAAACTTCTTTAGGCGCGCTATAGACAGAATTTTCGTGGGCTGTGAAATGGATTCATCAATCGTCACGCTTGGATATGATAATGGATCGGATCGGATATGAAATCTTCGGGTAAACTCGGTAAAAACGGCCAGGTAGGTACCAGGGCAACAGAAACAGTAAAGAGTTTCGATTACCTACCTCCAACAGCCCAGCGTTTATCTCCAGATACCAGGACAACAGAAATATAAAGGAGTTGCGTTTGCCCCTAGGTACCAGTACCAGGGCAACAGCAAGTTTTCACTTCTATCGGCAGTTCCCATGACTGCCAATTTTTTTTTTTTATAAATAAAGAGTGACGAGACCGACCAGGACATGTGCCTGTTGGTAAGCAACATGCCTGCCACATAACAGCACAGTGACACGCAGCTATTGGAACATGAAGAGCCAAAATCATTACCTAGCACCGCACTGCGCTCGACACCCAGAGATCTAAGTTGTTAGATCTCTAAGCCCTGTAATTTCTTTGGAAACATTGCCTTTCAAACCGGAACACAGTAATGTTTGCACATTACTGCTTGGCGGTAGAATAATTGACAAAGGTGTGGTACTTCCCCAGGCGGACTCTGCTAAGAGTCCTACCACTACAGGTCCTATATAGGTCCTATATTTAAGTAAAAATACAAAAGTGATGAGTGGGTGTCTACCCATGACCAGTCTTGCCAGTTGTAATTATTATCAAAATTCATGTTTTAGTGTCCTCTGTTGATGGCTATTTGTACTACGTGGTCATAGACAATACTTCTACAGCTTTTGTTGTCTGTCTGTTTGTTTATTCCGCCTAATCCCCGAAACAGCAGGACGAATTATGACGGGGCTTTCAGTACTAGATAGGTAGTTGATGTTTTAATTCATAAGTTTAGGCTTCCTTTACTAAAGGAAAATAAACAGAGTTTCGCGAAATAAACAAAAAAAATTGGCAGTCATAGGAACTGCCGATAGAAGTGAAAACTTACAACACAGAATTTGATAGCTTACTTTGGAAACTACACGGGTGTACCGGAAGGCGTGGCCTGACCATCATGGCATGGCCATCTAGAAATGCATTAGCATTTCCCATTGGCTCACACATTTCTAGATGGTCATGCCGTGATCGTTAGGCCATGCCCTTTCAGCATTTCCCATTGGCTGACGCATTTCTAGATGGCCAATGGCCGTGGCCCCGAGTTAACCCGAAGATTTTTTATCATACCCGAGCGAGACGCTAGAATTCAATTCACACCCCACAAAAAATTTGTCTAGGCGCGCCTAAAAAAGTTTTCACTTCAAAAAAACTTGTATAGGCTTACACTTGAACGCCATCTCGGCCTGATGTTAAGCAACGATGTGGTTTACGATGGAGCGTGTTTACCTCGAAGAAACCGGTTCACTCTAGATTTGAAAAAACAACGTACTCCACAGCCTAGACATTCTTATCACAAAAGTAGAGTCAAAACTCTTCGTTCGTGTCTTTGGAATGTTCAAGATTTTGAAGCCTCTTTTGCATAAGAGTGCCGTTGCCTATGAGCCTTTTGGCATAATATGCCACATGCTCATGATATTATCATGAGCAATTGCTTAGACTTGAAGTACCTTCGCACCTTAGAGAGAATACCTAGTTTTTTGGCAGCTAATTTAGCCTTAGATTAGATATATGAGCGAAAGTTGAGTGTAGATGTCAAAGTAAAGCCCAAAACCACAAGACAGTCAGAAACCAGCACACCACGAAAAGTACGAGTCAGTTGGGAGTCTTTTTTGCGGAGAACAGACACGCCTGCGTCTTATTCTCGTTGAACTTTACCAGATTGGCATCGCCCCATTCAGACACCGCCTCAAGGGTCAAGCTCAAATTCGATTCGTTCGATTAAACTCTCTTAAACTTTAATTAACACTTTTTTTATTTAATTAAACACTATTTTTATTTCATTAAACACTACGCGGGTGAAACTGGAGGGCGCTGCTAGTCTGAAAAAATCTCCAAAGCATAGTCGTCTAAATAAGTTGTCTTAGCATGCCCATTTAGATTAGTCTTCTAACCATGGTCGAGTTTACCCGAGCATTTCTTTCATTTACGAGCGTGTCGCTTGAGCTCAATTCACATCCCACGAAAAATCTGTTTTCATTTCAAAAGTTATTCGATTTAAGATCATGCTTTCGAGTTACCTCTACCGAATTTTCGAATAAAATGCTCAACTCTAGCCTAATCACAAGGATGGCGGCAGCGGTGAAAAACGGTCGTGTTTGTGATGGTTTACGTGATACAGATACGCTAAAACATAAAGAATGTAGTGTAAGTGAAGAAAATTTAATGCAAGAAAAAACAAATAATCATAAAAATGGTTACGTGAAAGCGGAAAATCTGACCAATGGAATTTCTGTGAGTAAAATTTATTTCTAACCTCTCGTTGAATGTAGTCATAGAAGTTTCACTGACCACTGCTGTATATCGGGACACGCCCCTGCGGTGGTGGTTCAAGCGGATTTCAGCTAGGTGCCCAGCACAAAGCTAATAAAATTGAATGTAGTACCGCTTAAAATTGTAAACATTGCCTATTCACTTACTTACCTAGATATATGCATACGACATTGACTTACTAACCAATACTGCCCGTACATTTTAGCGAATATCGCTCTAATGTTAATGCCATACCTCATCCTAGTAATTACTGTTTAAAATTCGTAGAAATAAATTTTATAAAATCCGTAAATCGTCAGCAAAAACTACACGGTACTTTTCTCGACCTTCACATTTTTTGAAGTACCTGCACATCTACTAACATGTCCTCTCAGAATGTTAGTAAATTTTCATACTTAACATCTGATAAAATTATTTAGCAAATTATACAAATACAAAAATCTTATTGCTGTTTGCGGGTAAGATAAGATTTTACAAAACATTTTAAAAGTTGACCCGTACAAACTGGTCGCATAGAGAGTAATATTAATAATCCACTTGATATACTCCTTCTGTATTATTATTGATAGCCTAGGTTTAGTAATAGCGGGGAACAGCCCAGCTATTCTCCCATGAATTATACGCAAATGAACACCTCTGTGTTAACTATTACTTTTTATTAATTTATTTCTTAAACATTTCTTGTTGTAATTTTTTTTTGGAATTTTTATGTGTAAATTGACAGAAGAGATTGTGTATGTTGAATGTAGAATACATTTAAAATGTCAAAACCCAGTTTTAAATTAATGAAATGCAAAACAGGTTTTTCTGTTTATTCACCGTTTTGTAATAATAAAATTATGATTATTTATCAGAGTTAATAATATTGGCAATCAGTGGACAAGAACCCACCAGGGATTGGGACGTTATTCACTGATCTCCAGGATACAGTAGGTTCCTGAACTATGCACCCGAGGATAATAAAATCAGTAACAACTAGATTCACGTTGGTATGTTGCATTAAAGTCAAAAATTCAACACAACTGAAGCTAAACAGTTGAAAAAATTAATGTTGAAAGTTCTTAAAAGTATGGATGTCGATGGCAGCAATTGCTTCAAAAGTTTGCTTCCTGCCACCAGTACTGTGGGATGTAAGTATATTTTTTTTCCTCTTAATGATTTGACCTGTATTTCAATAAAAACTTCAAACGCGAACTTTTGATGAATAAAAAATAAAACCGGCCGAGTGCGAGTGGGACTCCCGCACGAAGGGTTCCGTACCATTAGCAAATAAACGGCGAAAACCTCTTTGGCTTTATTTCGAATTCCGTATACAAGTATACATAGACTATCGCAATTTCCGCAGACAGGTTTTCATCCAAAAAGCTTTACGAATATTTTAATTTTACGTCATGATTCTAACTTCTAAGGACGAATTCGATAGCGCGTTTTATTCTTCTAGTGGCGCCATCTAGTTTGCTTGGGACGGAATCGAGCAAGAAACTAAAAAATCAAGTTTGTTGTATGGGATCCCTTAAATATTCAATTTGTTTTATTAAAAGTATTTGTTGTCAAGCGGCAATTTAAATACATAGTCTGTGAAAATTTAAACTGTCTAGCTATCACTGTTCTTGAGATGCAGATTCTTGAGGTGACAGACGGATGGACGGACAGCTAAGTCTCGGTAATAGGGTCCCATTGTTACCCTTTGAATACGGAACCCTAAAAAACAAGTGGGAACACCCCAGCGTTTTCTAGTTAGCTAATATAGATTTTGACTCCAGGTACCCGCTGTAATTTATAATCAGGCACAGGGTTACTTTAAGAAGGTACAAATGATCTCTCTCGGGGTGTCATACAGGCATTTTCCAGAAGTTGGATTTTTGAACACAAATTTTCTCACGTCTAAACCATATCTGTCTAAGGCCACCACACCACCATGCCACTTATTTCGGGATCTGGAGGTGAGAGGGTCATCATACATTGTGTTGTTATATTAATATTATTAGCTGGTTTACCACATTCAACAGCTGACAGCTAGAGACGAAGCGGCCACTCTTTCAATGAACTGAAAATGCTATTGCTGTCTAGTTTTAACTGAAAATAAAGAGATAAGACAATAGGCAAACACATATATTAAGTCACAGTTTAGTTAGGCAGCATCATCTGGTCCGAAGGGTGGTCTTAGCTGTGGGCTGAGAACAAACCATACAAACATGTTTTTATATGGCTATTTTATGAATTTTGGTGTACAATTTCACAAGCGAGAAGTTTGAACCCCGACAGCACCTCTGAGTATTTTTCTAAGTGGTTTTCAAGTGTTATCATCAATTCTGGCGTTTATGGAGACGGACAAAACCTTTTGGAAATTGGCATGGTCCAAGAAATTAATTGAGGACATATCCCATCCGCCAACCCGTGCTTGTCCAGTGTGGTCGACAGATCCTCTGCTTGCGAGAGGATCAATCCACAATGTCACCTAGTTCGAAAAGTGAGAACCGTAGAATTCCCTGCTTATCCTGTTTTTTGAAGTGAAAACTTCCTTTGGCACACCACCGACAGAATTTTCGTGGGATGTGATTGAATTCTAGTGTCACGCTCGGGAATGATAAGAAATTTTCAGGTGAACTCGAGCCCATGGCCCTGCGGTTTCACCCGCGTAGTTTCCAAAGTGAGCTATCAAATTCTGAGTTATAAGTTTTCACTTCTATCGGCAGTTCCTATGACTGCCAATTTTTTTTGTTTGGGGAATTATACGATTCCCCGTCTTAGATCGCACCACCGCTTTACATCAGTCGAAAGGCCAGTGTCGTGCAAGACTATCTTTGATAATCTGGTGTGGTGGTCCGTGTAGCGCGCGTCGGGGCAGCAGCCGCGGGCGCGGGCGCGGGCCGCCGGCGCCGCCGCCGTCGCAGGTGTTATCAGATCACGCCACGCGTTATCGAGCGCCGCGCCCCGCACCCCCCCGCCCGGGGGCTCCACTCCTCCTCAACTATCGGTTACTTCATACATTGACAGTTTCATCACGTCGCACAGCCGGCCCGTGTCCCGGTCGCGACACTCTGATGTTTGCCCTGACCACTAAACACCGGGGGGAAACCTATATGTAATTCTAACCTTATGTCTTTACAATATTAAGGGGAGGTGGGCCGTAATTTTGAATTTTTAAAACAATTTTAAGACCTGTAAAATAGTGTATTAAACTCTCAAAAAAAATATATGTATTAGTTAAGGATCTAATCTAGGTTAATTCGCAGTTAGTAACACGATTTCAAGAATTTCACTCGATAGAAAAAAATCCCAAAGTTACCTCTTTTCATAAAGTTTTTTCAATTTTATGACTAAACTTTTGAATTTTTACACTACATTTTTGTACTCAACGATTGTAGGTAAATTCGCAGAGTTTGACTTGATAAAAAGTATCAATTATTTACCATGTTTAAATTACTACAATATACATTTTCGCCATTGTACATGTTCGCCAGGCCCGATCAGTCGCGTTTTGGCGCTCGCGGACAACGGACCTGTGCTTGATTTTGCAATTTTGACAACCGATAAATCTTTAATAATACGATCATAGTACCACAGTACAACAATATCAGTAGGTATTACTACTGAAGAACGTTATGATCTTGAATTTTGATACCGTTTCCATTGGAATTGCAAATAGATACTAATTCTGATTAGTACGCTGTTTACTTTATATTGTAGGCCAACATGGCAACCCCAAAAAACTGACGTCGATTTCGTCTCAGTAATACATTCTCTTACCACTGGATTCAATGGAAAATAGATAAGTTTGGGTTAAAATGTTCGTCCGTCAAATTAGAGGTTGAGAGAAGGAAATAATAAGAGGGGAGGAATCCCCTGCGTAATGTTCGAATACTTTTAATTAAATAATACCTAACTTGCATTTATATGCCAGTTAGGTAAATTCTTTGGTAGTAAGGTACTTACTTAGAATAAAAGTCCCAAGTAATTAACTACCTAAGAATTGAAAAGCTAGTAACGCAAGATATTTGATTAGTTAACAATGCCGTATCAAATTATCGTTCTCGCTCAGATCCACTCGGCTGTTCCGATTTCAATACATCGAGCCTTTCATTTCCGAGCGTGACGATCAGCCTCATTTACAAGTACGTCAAAAGAAGTTTTAACTTCAAAACGTCACAATAAAGATCTCAACAAGAGTCAGGACCTGCGGCTTACCAACCTTTCACAGTAATTTATTTTCGCTAAATACAATTTTGAGGTTACCTTTTTTTCAAATGTTGAATGTCGAATCGATATTGGCGATGTGCAATCTGTCTCTTACCGTCAAATAACTGATAGTATTTTCAAATTACCTCCGCAAAGAGTATACAAGCCGATGCTAATAAAAATAAAGTGGCCAAGTGCGAGTTGGACTCGCCCATGAAGGGTTCCGTTGCAGCAAGTAACATTATATACATAGTACACATAGTTCTTGTAGTTCGTTGTAACTTTGATCGAAGTTTCAATAATAGTGTATTTATGACGTACTAAAAAAAAACTACTCATCAGATCGAGTTCAAACTAATTTTCGTTGGTAGTTTATATGGTAATGTACATCATATATTTTTTTTAGATTTTTCATTCTCTTACTTTAGAAGTTAGAGGGGGGGGGACACACATTTTACCACTTTGGAAGTGTCTCTCGCGCAAATTATTCAGTGTAGACGAAAATGATTTTAGAAACCTCAACATCATTTTTGAAGACCTATCGATAGACACCTCACACGGGTAGGTTTGATGAAAAAAAAAAATTGAGTTTCATTTCTCAGTATGGGGGGCAACCCTAATTCTTCTTTTTTTTAAATTTTTCTGTTGAAATCTTAATGCGGTTCACAGAATACATCTACTTACCAAGTTTCAACAGTGTAGTTCTCATAGTTTCGGCAAAAAGTGGCTGTGACATACGGACGGACAGACAGACAGACAGACAGACAGACAGACATGACGAATCTATAAGGGTTCCGTTTTTACGTTTTACGGAACCCTAAAAAACGAATTTGTTAAATTAACGTTTAAGTAAAGTTAATTTAAAATTAATTTAAGACACTAGCAAATTTAATAGGAAGTCTTTTAGGCAGTAAAAATAGTATTTAACTCTGCATTAAATTTCCGATACGTAAATATTTTGTTAAAGCTTAGAAACATATACTGAGCATAAAATCACAAAATAATGACTGATCCAGGTGGAGCTTCAAGCGCCATCTCGAAAAAACGTTTTCGGCCGATATCTCAAAAACTATGCACTTTAGAGGAAAAATCATACAGCCAATTATTATTGTAGAAAATAAAATTTCACATCTTTTGTTTCCAGCAAACATTTTTTTCAAGCTTACCGATCACAATTTATATACTTTGTAATGGTAGCAATGTTTTTCAAAAAAACAACATCGTTCATCATCATGATTGAAGAGTCGAACGAAGAGTTTTGTCTCCCCCTTTGTAATAAGAACAACTAAGCTGTGAAACGTATTGTCAGAGTGGGTTTTTCTCGATGGTTCGAACCTTGGATATTTCAAGTCGAGGGTGAATTTGTTTCTGTTAGAGAAGCGAGTTCCGTCATAGACCGCATTATCTTCATCCACCATCATCGGCATTATTGCAACCGTATCATTAAATGGACAACTAATCATAAACGGTCAGTTTTACAAAAAAGGTTTTTTAGCAACAAAAGATGCAAAATTTTATTTTGTACAATATCGGTCATCGTAATTGTTGCCATAAAGTGCATAGTTTCCGAAGTATCGGCTAAAACAGCTTGTTCAATTGGCGTTTGAAGCTCCACCTGGATCTGTGAGCATTTTGTGATCTTCGTAAGTGATTTTTACCTCATATAAAAAAAATTGGATCAGAAATTTAGTGCAAAGTTGATCAAAAAAGCCGTCTATTTTTACTGGCCTTTAAGTTTCTGGAATTATGGACTAAGAAACACTTTAAAAAGATGAATGAAATTGTTAAAGCTGTTCTCAGCTTACAGCATCACCAAAAAAGAAAAGGTTCATTTTTGTATACCGACAAGTATAGAGAAATATTTCTTGCTTTATATGGCAACAAAATTCTTATCACTATTATAAACAAATCTTAAACAAAAAATGAGTTTAAATTACATAATATGTAGTTAAATTAAGGCAATATTTTACTGTTATTTCTGCACTGTGGCACCGATTCCGCACAGAACGGCGCTTGAGAACGGTCTGCGAGACAAGACAGCGTTCAACGCTTACTTTGACAGAAATACCCAGCCTTAATAGGATAAAAACCTTGAAAAACTACCGTCCAATAGAATTTAACGAGGAATTCTATTTGTTTACTCGTCATCTTTTCACTTATTTCGCTCGCGTGTTCCCGGCATTCTATTACCCGTACGCAATAAGCAATAAATACCAGTGTGAAGGACACCGCGGAGGTTGGTTGCGCTCGTGAACCGTCGTAAGCCAGCCACCTGCGTCGGTGCAGACCTTGCTGGCTTGCAGGTGACATGCCGCGGGGCAGGGCAGGACATGACATAATTAATCGTAATTAAAAATGTTTGTATTACTCAGCCCAAAATATGATATGCATTGCTGCATTGTGCATTATGTATAATGTCCAGTGTGTGTCAGTGGAAGCGCACGCCCATAAGTAGGGAACCAATTTCGGCCTACATATTTTTTATGTAACTTTAACCATCGATATAGGTAAATCAGTAGATGTGCCCTGAGCACCTTGAATTTGGTAATAAACTGAGTCTCTGTTTGTATCGTAAGTGGTTTACAAACAACCAATCTACTTGACTCATATAATCCCTAGCGGTGAGATTTGCTGTGGTTCTACTTATGTTGGTTGTTGACAACGAATAATTATAGGTAAAAACGTCCGGCGTCCACCGCGTCCTGAAACCGACTAGAACGGAAAGAGTGCGCTCACTCTTCCCAACGTTCACATGATTGCTTGCGCCCTGAAGTTTGGGAGGGCCCATCTTGGGTTCTACGATATATGATTTAAATTTAACCGTATACGCAGCGCACGCAAAAAAGCTCTCAAAAATGAAACTTCCCGTTTTTGATACATTCTTCATTCGTGCTCTGGTCCTATTGAGACTGTAGTAGCGTAATGTATCTATCATCTAGCGTTCGTCGATAAATGGACTATCTAACAACAATCATAACAAAAGTAAAAAACACGCTTTTAGCACGCACTAAAAATTAAAAATTGGATATAAGTCACAATGAACAGTTTTCCTCGCACGCCACATTCCCCTCACTCGTTCAGTTTCGTGGCAGCAGTAGTTTATTGCAGGTTGTACATTGTACATATTCTACCTATCTAATTATATCTAACTACATATACTACACCCATATATACGCATCATTCAGTTCCTGACGGAGAACAGATTGGGGTTTTCCCGACGCTTCCAGTCTCCGTGAAATCTAAAGCCAATCGGTTTCTTCTAGGTAAGCATGCTACATCGTACACAGCAATCACAGCATCATCGCTTAACACCAGGCGAGGTGGTGGTCAAGTGTAAACCTAAAAAACTCGACAGCTGCTGAAATTTGAGCTCTTTAAAATGTTGTTAGAAGAATATTAATAATCGGAAATTGTAATTCCAAACCTGTTCGCTAATCTATATTTTAACGATACATAAAATGCTTGACGTAGAGGTACCTAATACCTATACATATACATTGTACATTATACGTACTGTTAGTTAATTCTTGATGTTTATGTATTTATTTATTTTATTCTATCAGAAATGTTTAATGTATTTCTGGTTTAATCAATTTAAAGTTCTATTGAGCAAGAATACAATGAATGGGCGTGAGTTGTTCAAATATATGTATATCTAGCAATTTTAAAGGCGTAACATTTTAAATGATGTCTGTCAGTTTTGTTGAATATTTAATTAACGTATAAACATAATATATAATAAGTTAATAGTACCTACCTGTCTTTTTTAAAATATTTGAATTTGATACCAGCATGGTCGCAAATAGGTGACGGATCACGAGTCACAAGCGGGGCGGTCAGGCGGTCACCCGCCCCTGCCCTGACACCCAGCTCTAGGCCAACGGGACAATGTCACGGAGACAGTGTATTGTCTGGTCTTACAGTTACTAAACTAATGTGGAACTAATTAATAGTTAAGGCGAAGACGATGTTAATTTTAAAACGGTCTTAAACACGCTTTAGTCTGTTTACCGCCTCACAGTTCCTATCACATTAAAATTGACATAAACATTTTAAGTTGAAAAGTAACTCAATCTCGTTAAATTTCCATCTATAATGCAAATTAAAACTATAATTGCGACTACATTTGTACGTGTAATAGGTACCGGCTGGGAGAACATACGCTCTTCCGGCGAGCTGTTTCTTCAAGCCATTCCTCTTTCTAGGCAACAGTGTTGTCTGTATTGCTGCAAGCTTGCAGTGGTCTCTTGTCTCATGATACATCCACCCACCGCTGAGGTGACCGGTCCTGGCTGGCGGTGTAACGTGGCCATGTTCATATTTCATTCAGTAAACGGGTAACTTGCGTGTGAAATGGTCAGTTCAAGCCGAATCAAGTTTCGGCCGCGTCCGGCAGCCCTTTTCAAGGAGAGTACGCGCGTGATGGATGCCCGCTTGGCCCCGTTTGGTACTGACCAAACTCACTCAGTGCCAAACGGGTGTATGTGTGACAATCACGTTAATTTTCATCCAAAAATTGGTCATATTCGTTTCCAGCATGCGTACGAGGGTGCGCAGGAGGTGTCGGGAGGTGTCGGGCCGGAGGACGAGGCGTGGCGCGGCTCGTTCGAGCAGTGCTCGCTGCTGACCACGGCGCTCACCAA
Organism: Ectropis crepuscularia; assembly: GCA_963693475.1. Lineage (NCBI taxonomy): Eukaryota > Metazoa > Arthropoda > Insecta > Lepidoptera > Geometridae > Ectropis > Ectropis crepuscularia. Next base: position 315,329 of record OY856342.1, on the reverse strand, counting down.
CCTGGGCCTCTACATCCTCATGTTCCTGGGCTTCCTCAACGGGCTGCTGTTCACGCCGCGCGTCGCCACCGAGACCGGCCGCGAGGTGCGTACCCTCGTCAACTGATACCACGACTACAATATTTCACAGGTTATATGAAGCTCTTTGACATCTTAAAGACTGGACTACTTAGAATCAAGACAGACAAAAATGGAAGGAGGGTAGGGAGGCCTTTGCTCAACACTGGGACACAATGGACTCTGAATAATAATATGAAGCTCTTAGTCTTAAATTGTTCTGTAGTACAATTTTAGAGCAGCGTGATCTCAGCCACTCCTGATAGGTAGGTTCATTCAAGATATATAGGTTCAGTCACGTGGCGCATTCCCACTCCGGTCGAGTAGGAGCCGCGTCCTACAAATCGCTGATGACGCTATACGAGTAACCTTCACTCGCTGAACGAGAATACATGATTATTTTGTAGTTTTCAAATGGGTAATGCTGGAAAATGAGACAAAGCTATGGATGTTTATTTACCTTTCTTACTAGTTGTGTTCGCGGTTTCACGCACGTTTTATGGCTTTTTGTTTATTTTACGGAATCCTGTTTATTTATATCATGTGAGAGTATAGCCTAAGTTATGAATTATTATGAATACTTAGTTATACCATTAGATTATCAACTATCTAGGAGTGAAAGCCCAGTCGTAATCGGTCCAGCCGTATCGGAGTTTAGCCGGAATAAACAAATAGACAGACAGACAACAATTTTAATAAAATGTCATTTTTTTACTAAGCGGTTATTTTAATATTACAAACAGCCACTTCAATTTTGTTTATTTGTGTAGAAGATAAATTACGAGCGACTGGTCTGTAGAAGCGAAGCGGCTCCGCGAGGCGTGACGCGGCGGCGGCGTTACACTTTCAATACACGTTCCGATTTCTGTTCTATTGTTCCTAATTAAGAGCGATTGTCAATATTAAATTATCACAATTATCTGGCTCTCTGTACTGGAATTTCAAGGAAATACTTAGAGCAAAAAATCGAAAGGTTTCGTCAGTTTCTGTTAATGATTTAGTAAAGGTGAATTTACTAATTAGGCAAAGAAAATGTCAGACTGGCACTGACAAACACGCTTCAGTCTGAGGACATAAATTTGTTGTAAAAAAGATTAATTCAATTTCAATGAGTACTGACGAAGTACATCTGGAAACTCGTCCCCAAAGGCAAATTGGCTAAATACATAGTAGCTGAGTCTCTGACCCTACAACGTATTTCCACTCAATTTGAGATGAATGAAGTTGCAAATGGAGTTTCAGTTGTAGTGTTTTCCGGAAGACGCCACCTCGCGGGTGACGCTCTCTCGACCCATTTTTATTTCCCTCTTATCACTAACTACAGCGACGAACGAGCGCTGAATATAAACCTTATCGTTTACGAATTTGACACAAATAATATAGTATTTTTCTCGATATGGCAGAGAGAAGGTCAGAGAAACAATGTTACCGACATAGCTCGCTGGGCTGGCGAGCTGATGTGAGGATAGATAGGTTATAGTATCGCAGGACCGAGGCTGGATTGCGGTAGCGAAATAGTGATCGGTGATGTTATGAAAGACTTCGCAGTGTGAGGATGTTCAAAAAGCAAGGCTGTGGGTTCATGCTAAATTTCTTTGCCTTGTGGTTCAGTTGGTAGAAAGTTGATATGTATAGTTGTAGGTCGCGGGTTCCCACCTAGGACAAGTATTTGTCATAAATTTGTTCTATGCCAGTGTGTGTCATATGTACATACATATTTACGATTATACAAATAATAGCAGCGCTCCGCAGTTTTAGCTGCGTAGCTCCCGTGGTTGAGCTATCTAATTATGATCGTTATAAACTTAAATAAACTTCACTTGGAGTGCAAATTTTGACCCTGACGGACTCTTTGATAGATTTTATATTCAGAGAAATTCCTCCAAATGTTTAGTCGCTCGTCGCTGCGCCGATTCGGACGGCGGTATATTGGGATATTTACCTTCTTAGCGTTATAAAGTTCCCTTGGGTCGCCATGCTTTCACTGGTTAGATTCTCGCTCCCGAGAGCTCGCTAAGTCCTCTCGTTACAAATCTTGCGTCAAAGCACTTTGTGCTGGGCACGACCGTCTTCGCCAATATTTTCTACATAAAGCATAATAAATTAAGCATAATAAATTCAGCATAATAAATTCAGCATAATAAATTCAGCATAATTCTTTAAAAGAATGAGGCATACGGGCACGCCGGCATACTTCTTGCCGCTTAGCAATACAGATCGCGGTCGGCGCGCCAGGAGAGTAGCTGGAGAGGTCTCGAGTGCGGCACTCATTAGTAGAGCAGTCGGTGCGCCTGCCCTCGAGCCGCGAGCCTCCAGCACCGAGTGCGCGCGCACCGGGCCGCGGTCAGCGCTTAGTGCGGTCTCGTTCTACCGATTTGCTGAGGTAAAGTTGCGCAAGCGCCGCGTCCGAACTCAACTATTCGTCATTGGACTTTATTGATGTACTCTTAAATATGTGTCCAAATCAGATTGCCGCAGTTCATTTGATGTCACGAACAAACCAAACTAATTCGAAACGTGTATGATCAATGTATCGGTCCAAATCTATAAATAGCCACGGATCTAGTTTTCCGCGGATTTGACGATACAATGTGTGATATGAGATAACGAGAGCGCGGCTGTGAGACATGAGCCGTGGAGCGAGTGACGGCGCGGGGTGATTCACTCGCGGCTATCTTATCTCTCAGTATTTAAAACGCAATGAGGCTGGCCTTGTGCGTTTCCGATGCTAGTTCCTGGATACGGGCCCTGAATGCTGGCGCGGGCAGGTGGCTCGTCTCCCTGGCTATCCCATCACGTAATGAAAATGAGAAATACCTACTCATTATTACATTTCATTTGTTTGCTTGAAACGCAAACATTTTTACATACATTCCATGAAGTGATGAGTCAACGTATTGGAATGAAATACAACACGGTACATACAATGCACACCGATGTGTTTAGGTAAAATGTAGTCAGTTATCAGCTAAACTGGCGATTTGTAACGAAACCAACGCTGGCCAACGTGGCAGACCCGCCACACAACACGCACGGTATTACGATCCAGTTGGACCAACTTTGTATCTGCATTCTTTGAATGGCCGAAGCTAATCGGATTATTATTTGTAACTGAGTTCTTTATCAGCTCGCAATTCACATTATTGTTCTCGAGTTAACTCGATATCCATTTTATATTAGAAAATATTTCCTTGACGCGACCGACATATTTATTACAGTAGTAAATGTAGATAGCAAATGTAGTTGGAGAAAATTTGCAATAATCGCTAGTAAAACGTTAGCTCGCTAATGAGAGATTACTAAATGACGAATCAAAGTGTCTATATTTTGGCGAATTACAATGATTCATAATTTTATTTACTGGAATTAATTTTAATTTTAATTACTGGAAGTTGAGTGTCTTACACTCGCGATGATAGCGACATCGAACCAGCGTGCTACGAGTTTTTAGGCAAATAGTGTTAATCCTGAGCGTAAATGCGCGTTCGTTGTGTCCGACCTGTCAGGTTCGCCGGCGACCAGCAGGTTGAAATTGTCGAGTTTTTCAGATTTTTCCTAATAATAAATTAGTCGACATCAGTGAGGAGCTAAAAACAGTCAGCCGATACTTGCATGGTAAACATAATAAAATGCCAGCCGACTCAGAGACATCTTTTGCAACGCAATCTCCCAAATAATTAATCAGCCGACATCATAAATCTAGTAGGTATATCAGCCCTATAGACCGGCTAAAAGTCGGCAGGTGCTAGATCGTCCCCATTAGGGTCGTAAAGCACAGTCTTCTGGGATGCCAGATCGCTCCTTGATCTTCTCTACCGACGACAGCCCAAGCCGAGGTCGTACCGTCCGAGGTGCTCTTGAGCTCGCCGTGGCACGCGATGTAATACTTACAGTATGGTAAAGTTAGGTCAGTAGGGTCCTGCGCCTTCTGCGCTAGACCAACGTTCGGAAGGCAGTAAATACCAATAGAGATCAACTGATATAGGTCCCTATAACAAAAAATTGGCAGTCATAGGAACTGCCGACAAAAGTGAAAACTTATAACTCAGAATTTGATAGCTTTGGAAACTACGCGGGTGGCCATGACCATAGCCATTAAGAAATGCGGACGCATTTCTAGATGGCCATGTTCCTGAGTTTACCCGAAGATTGCTGATCATTCCAGAGAGTGACGCTAGAATTCAATTCACACGGAAAATCTGTCTGTGGCGCGCCAAATGTAGTTTTAATTAGAGAGAGCTCGGTGTGCGTTGCAGGGCTACGCGGCGCTGTACGACCCGTTCGAGCAGTTCTTCTCGCGCTACGTGTACCGGCGCGTGCGCCACTGCTTCAACCGGCCCATCGCGTCCGCGCCCGGCGCCGAGCTGCTGCTCAAGGAGCGCGACACCGACGACTACAACTGGAGCTTCAGGTACCGCCGGTACTCGCCGTCATTACTGTGCTGCACTTCCCATCCGGCCAACGTTCTGCGCGACCCTTCTCGGAAGCGTCCGACCTGGTGGCCAGATTCGGCCTCTCCGTGATAGACAGGTTTTAAATAGTAGCCTTTTAAAGATATGAGCGCAAGACAGGCGCCGTCCCAGCCTCTTTTGGGGAGGGTCACCAGTACGCACCCTCAAATTTTAGGGTCACGAGTAGTAGTACAATATGCCGAGTAAAATAGACTTTACTAATAGCAACCCACGATTTTACCCTCGTACTTACCGTGCCAGTTGTTTTCCCGCGTTAAAAAACAGTCTTTACGTACTATAAGATATTTTTAAGTTTTTTAGATTTTTAATTCAACGTACCTATACGACTTTTTGGGAGAGGGAGGAGGTCATGTCCCCTGTGACATTCATCGCGGTGCTTGGATGGATGCTTCTATTTCCACGCGCGGCTGCACAAAGCATGTCTCAGTCCCTCCAGTACATTTGTGCGAGACAGAATATCGGACCACGTTCGTTTTGTTTTCTGTTGTGAAACTCTCTTCGCTCCCGATAACACTGAATTTCCCCGCACCCGCAGCCCCCCACGGCGCCGGCTGCGCTCGGTCACACGTCATTGATCGGTATACTACCTCAGTCTCGGCGCAACTACTGTGTCTTGTTACACTCTACACACTACTATTTCCCGTTTTAAAACGAAAGTAATTAAAAGTTACTTCTTCTGTTCTAGAAGCATAGCATAATACGTTGTTATTTTCTTCGATTATACTCGTAGCCCGGGGTAAACCACAGCTCGTGGGAATTACAGCTGCAAGTCAAAGAATCGGCCTTGGAATAAATGAAGTGCTAGCTGTTTCGCTAGGATGTGGCTGTAGCAGCCGGTTCCACGAGTAGCGCAGAACTTAATGCCGATCAAATGTTTTCAGATTGTTGAGACACGGAAGGTATCCGTCTCCGAGGTAGAGGTATCCATGTCTGTGCTGTCAATAATACTACTGAGGACACGATGTTTATTACACCTTTTTATATTTCAGGCAAACAAATAATATAATGCATTTAATGAGTAAGAATAATTCAAGCTTTAATTGTTAAAGTTTTTATGTATTTTTCGTTAACTAACATCACCGCGCCCTGCTTAAAACAACCTTACTACTTACTTACACCAGGTTACCGTGACGTTACAGTATTTAATTAGTATCGCAACTTTAATTTATTTTTTATTTCATTCCATGGACAAGAAACGTAGTAAGCTCCTGCTCGACTAGGTAATTTATTAATTCAGTTTTTACTTGTATTTAAAATTTAAACCAAAACCTCATGAAAATAAGTTTCTCTGTGGGGGCTAACTTATGTTTGTGTGACAAACTTTGTATGTACAAAATGTTCGGTACGCGTCGCTTACGAAGTTCTGTCTGAAGGCGGGCGGTTCGCGCCGCAACCGCGACACGAGACCGAGACAGGACACAACGACAGGCACTTGACGTTATACCACAGTATAAAGAAATTATACCAGCATTATCGCCTTTGATCTCGGAAGCAACGTTGATGATATCTAGACTCGGGTAGATAAAACTGAAAACTGAACCACGCTCACAAAACACTAACATTGTAATTTTGGTAAAGGCGAGAGTGCGATACCCGCGTCTCATTCTGCACGCTTCGCACGATTTCCCGTCTAGACGGCTTCGTTGAACGACTGTATGATTTATTAGACTGTAATTATAGCTTTGTATGGGCGCCAGTTCACGCCGCGACCGTAACAGGAGGCCGAGCTTGTCGCGGTCTCGGCGCGAACCGTCCGCTTGAGAGGTTGAGGACATCTCTCGCACGGGTGTAGTCACGTGTTCCGTGGGTCAGGTTCACGGGCGCGGTGCGGCGCTGCATCAACCTGGGCTCGTACAACTACCTGGGGTTCGCGGAGGCGGACGAGGCGGCGGTGGCGCCGGCCGCCGTGCGCGCCGCCGTGCGCCGCCACGGGCTGGCGCTGTGCGCGCCGCGCGCCGAGCTCGGCACCACCGAGATACACCGCGAGCTCGAGCGGACCTTCGCGGAGTTTCTCGGCGTTGAGGTAACTGGATAAACGAGCTTCTGGGACTGAGGCCGCGGGGTGCTTAGTGTTGATACTCCGAGCACCTTGCTGCCTCATTCTCAAAATATCTAATATGAAAACTAACGTGGTTGTTTACACATTTTAAATAAAAACACGGGTTACTCACGTAATATAAAGTCAGACTAGTCCGACTTAAGTTTCGGCCGCGTCCGGCGACCTGTTTCTTGAAACGCGCGTTGCGGCGCGGCGCGTGCACGCGCGCGACCGCTGCTCGTTTGGGGGTTTGGTTTCTGTTTGTTTGAGTGCCAAACGAAAACTTAAGTCTGACTAGAGACTGGCTTTATATTACGTGAGTAACCCGTGTTTTTATTTAAAAATCCCAAAATATCTTTGGATGCCTTCTGTCCCTGAGGACGATGCCAGCAGGTATCGGGAATAGACACGAGAACGATCATCTGCAGTAGCTCATACTGGGTTAATAAGGTCAGCATCAGTATGTTGCTCCCCATGGTTCGCTGAACTGCTTCAGTAAAGTATGTTGAATTGCAACGCCCTAGCGGGGTATCACGACTCATTTGTATGTCACCGATAATTTCCGTACATGTAACATAATGTTGGACAATCTTTGGGCTAAAACTATCACTATGGAATCCAGATCAGAAACGACGTTACGGCAGACCTAAAAAGCGTTGGCGGGACGACCTAGATCAATATCAGCAGGACTAGCCTGATATAGCACTGTATAAAAACGAGTGGAAAGGGAGGCCTTTGCCTAACATTACGACATACCGGGCTCTTAATAATTAATAATAACATAATCAAGCAACAAACACGAGTACATTCCGCAGGGGTCTGTATTTATGAGCATTAAAACTCTTTGACTAATATTACAAATGTCAAGCTACGAAGCTGTGTATTATTATGATGGCAGGCTGCGTGTTGCTCTCACGCTGAAACTAACGAATGTTGTTTTTATATGAAACACTAACGTAGTTTCCTCTAGACCAGGAGTTCCCAAACGTATTTAGTCTGCTGCCCACTTGAAGAGTAAATTATTCTTCAGCGCCCCCTGATTTCGCATACTTAAAAACCACTATAACTTCAAATTAGATTAGTTAATTATTGTGAGCTACATTAGCGAAGATTACATTCATTCCAAAAGAGGCTTTTACTATAACTCGCAAGAGTTCACTTGAGATTGAGCCCAATAGGATAGAAGATACAACGGACATTATAGATAGTGCAATCCACGAAGACGCGCCCCACCAATTTTGTTTTCCACCAATCGCGTTTGCTCCGAGCGTCAGTCGCGAACCATTCACCAGTCATTGTAGTGTGCGTGTGCATTCATAGGTAATTAGTGTGTACCGACAACACTCAAACATTGACGGAAGCTTGCACACATATACTATAAACGGTTAGGAGGAATAGTGGGGCGCGTCTTCGTGGATTGCACTATCTGTAATCCTCTACACAATGCATCCTTTTTTTTCTGGGTCTCTTACCGCCCCCTTTTAAGCCTGCAGCGCCCACAAGGTGTCTAAGGACTAACGTCGCGTCGTGTGTACAAGCAGTTCCGTGTGGTCCCCAGGCGGTGATGACGGTGGGCATGGGGTTCGCGACCAACGTGCTGTCTCTCCCGGCGCTGCTGGGGCCGGGCGCGCTGGCGCTGAGCGACGCCAACAACCACGCCAGCCTCATCCTGGGGCTGCGGCTGTCGGGCGCGGCCGTGCGCGTGTTCCGGCACAACGACGTGCGCGACGCCGAGCGGCTCGCACGCGCCGCTATCAAGGAGCGCAAGTGGCGGAAGATCGTCATCGTTAGTACACTACAATAACAAGTTTTACATTTGCTTTTTTTTAGTGAAAACTGGTTTTGGCGCACTATATATAAACATTTTTTTGTAATATTCCAATCTGTATGCAACCTAATAAGTACATATGCAATATAACAAAAAAAAAATTGCAGTCATAGGAAACGCCGTTAGAAATGAAAACTTATAACTCCGAATTTGATAGCTTACTTTGGAAACTACACGGGTGTTGTAACCGGAGGGCGTGGCTTGGCCATCATGGCATGGCCATCTAGAAATGCATCAGCATTTCCCATTGACTGACGCATTTCTATTATGGCCTATGGCCATGATCCCGAGCTTACCCGAAGATTTCTTATCATACCTGTGCGTGACGGTAGAATTTAATTTACACCCCACGAAAAATTTGTCTAGGCGCGCCTAAAGCAGTTTTCACATCAAAAATAAAGTTAATTTGGCGCACCACCTAGAGTTTTTTCGTGGGCTGTGAATGAAACACACGGCCACCCTCATAAATGAAAGAAATGTCCGGGTGAACAAGGACCTAACGCATTTATAAAAGCGAAACATCACTCATCAAGGAATCTCAGAAACTACAAATGCTAGGAATCTGAAATTTTGCATGGAGGTCCCTTTTAGCACGTAGGCGCTCGCTAAGACTGGGTTTTGCGATTCACAGCCCACGAAAAATCTGTCGAGACGCGCCAAAATAAGTTTTCAGTTGTTAAATGTTTGCTCATTACTGCTTGGTAGAATACAGTAACGAGACAGCTTCCTCGGTCTCCCCAGGTGGTGGAGGGCGTGTACAGCATGGAGGGCTCCGTGTGCCCGCTGCGCGCGCTGGTGTCGCTCCGGCGCCGGCTCGGGCTGCAGCTGTACCTGGACGAGGCGCACTCGGTGGGCGCGCTGGGCGCGCGCGGCCGCGGCGTCACCGACCACGCCGGCGTGCACCCCCGCGAGGTGGACGTGCTCATGGGCACCTTCACCAAGAGCTTCGGCGCCGCGGGCGGGTACATCGCCGGTCAGTGCCAACCACCCAACCACCCTCCATCACAAAAATCACCCTAATTTAGTGTCATCACACGCGACAGCCACAAGAAGCTAAAAGCCGCTACAAAAAGTAACTAAAGCGTGCGACAGCCACTTGTGGGACCGACACTTGAAGTCGGCGCCTGCTAACTTTTCAACTCATGTAATGTCATAAAAAAAAATTTTTTTTTTTAGCTCCTTTCAGCGGTTTTTAGCAGCCGCTCACGGCCACGAAAAACGAAAAGCGCCGTTTTGCTGCGAGCGAAACGGCGTCACTATGTGCGGCAGTTCATACAAAATGTATGAATTCTATAGGAAATAGGTCGTTGGACATTTTGTAGTTGAGGTCGATATCACGTGTGTGGCCATGCTACATACATTAGCACCGGTACATTAGCATCGACATACGACATGGCATGTAGACAATACACATTCAAATTCCTGCAATGAAACTCAGTGGACATTCAAAATTTAAAAGTGTCTAACGGCGACGCCGACGGCGACTTAATCAAATTATGCCACAAATATGTAAAACAATTATTATAATGGGAGACTTCAACAGTCAAATTGGAAAGAGGAACAAAAACGAGAACAATAAATATATTAGGTCCCTACCCAACCGGAAAAAGAAACGATAATGGACAAAGACTGATCAATTTTGCCCTAGAAAATAACCTACACATTATGAATAGTTACTACAACAGAAACCACAATAGAAAATGGACATGGTTGTCACCAGATGGCAAAACAAGAAATGAAATAGATTTTATTCTAATAAACAAACCAAGATTTTTTTCAAATATTGATGTTGTAAACGAACTTAACTATAACACTGATCACAGAATGCTAAGAGAACAGATATACACATCAGAACCAAAAAAATCAAGAAAAAACATCCGAAGTAGTAAGAAACCAATACCTTTTCCAATCGCTGAAGATATTCTAGAATCCTTCAAATGTAACTTAGAAAAAATTATAAATAGTACGAGTACTCAGGAAAAATATAATAATCTCGAAAAAGAACTTAAAAAAGCTGAAAACCAAGCTAGAATAAATAATGCCACAGAAGATAAAATAGGTCCTCAAGCAAGAAGTTTGATAATACAAAGGAAATCTTTATATAAGGATAGAAATAACAACAAAAAGAAAATAGAAAATCTAAGTAAAGAAATAAATGTGCAAATTAGAAAACATACACAGAACAGAAGAAATAATCTAATAAATTATTGCATAGAGAAAACAGGAGGAGTGAAAAAAGCGTGGCAAGAGCTTAGAGAAAGCACAAGCTGGATAGATAATATGGTACATCACAAAAATAATAGGAAAAAAACAAACAGAATACAGATATTAGAGGTAGCCACGGACTATTACCGAGAGTTATACAGCGAAAAAGAAACTTTAGACATAAACCATATAAAAATTGTAAAGAACATCAATGGCAATGAGAAAATTAAAAGCATACTGAGAGAAGAAGTAGAACAGGCAATAAAATCGCAAAAAGAGGTAAAGCACCAGGTGAAGACTCTATAACAAACGAACTTCTGATAGGAACACTTGATGTAGCATTAAACGTTTTAACAGATATTTTCAACGAAATTCTAGACTCAGAATATATACCTCATCAGTGGACCATATCAACAATAATTTTACTTCATAAGAAAGGGAACAAAGATATAATAGCCAACTACAGGCCTATTAGCCTGATGTCTAATGTTTACAAGATTTTTTCGAAAGTACTGCTTAACCGCATTACGAAGATTCTGGATGAAAATCAACCGAAAGAGCAAGCTGGTTTTCGCAGTGATTTTTCTACAATTGATCACATATATACAATTAAACAAGTTATTCAAAAATGTCACGAGTATGGTATTACATACTATTTAGCATTTGTAGATTACAACAAAGCATTCAACTCTTTAAAGCATTCAAAAATATGGGAAGCGCTGGCAGCTCAAGGAGTTGATAACAAATATATAAACTAATATACAATATATATAAGGACATGAATGCAAAAATACGAACGGAAAGAGAAGGACAGTATTTTCCTATTAAAAGAGGCGTTAGACAGGGGGATCCACTTTCACCTAAACTTTTCTCAGGAGTGCTGGAACACATATTCAGAAGACTCAAGTGGCATGAATATGGACTTAACATCAATGGAAGGAATTTAAACCATCTAAGATTTGCAGATGATCTAATTCTAGTGTCGAAAAATCCAGGAAGCTTGCAAGAGATGTTAGAGCAGCTGGTTTATGAAAGCGATAAAGTCGGACTCTCAATGAACGTTACGAAAACGAAACTAATGACAAATAATGAGAAAGTAACTATAATGCTGAACGGAAACAATGTTGAATATGTTGAAGAATATGCATACCTGGGACAGATAATTTCTCCACACGACTTAGCAACAAAAGAAATAAACAATAGAACACAATTAGCTTGGAAACGATACTGGTCCTTGAAAGAAGTCTTTAAAAACTCTCAGGTACCACTCAAAGCAAAGAAAAAAATATTCGACTCTTGTATTCTTCCCGTCTTGACTTATGGATGTCAAACATGGAGCCTAACAAAACAGAATATAAGAAAGCTTGAAATATGCCAACACAGTATGGAACGAAGTATGCTGAACGTTAAATTAAAAGATAAAGTTAAGCTAAAAACACTAAGATCTCAAACTAAAATCAACGACGCACAGAGGGGTATTTGAGACATCTAGCTGGCCAAAATTATTTATCGCTCTTAATCAATTAGAAATGGTTCAGTATCTCATAAAACCTTAAATACAAGTGTATAATTTTCAAATAGATCACTTCTATATTTTGCTGCTACCCATCGATGCTTCATTTCTGATTTCATGCGTGCAAAATTACGACTTATGTGAAATCAAATAATTTTCAACATATTCTAATTGGTCGTTAAAATTGAGATCATTTTGTGATCTCATTAGACCAAATATCTCCTTGCGAGTCATTAAAGTACTTGCAGATGGTCCTGAAATAATAAAACTAAATTAAATCAAAATTTCATATTTTTTTTTTACATTTTTAAGTACGATATCTAAAATCGCTCCAGATGACGGAGTAGGAATTAGTAGGAAGCCATTTTTTCCTTTTTTTAAAGTAGAAAGTCTATATATTACGAATATATAAAAATTATAGCCGGGTAATGCCGGGCACTAAAACAAAAAGCCTCGTAAAACTAAATTTTCTTGAAAAAATTAGGGAATTAAACCGGTATTTTTTCTAATGACGAAAAATAATATAATCCCGTCACAAAATTAAATATTTTAAATATGTAAAATAAGTCACTTACCAGCAGTTTCAGAATCCATAGCCAATTTTGGATTATTCACAACACAACATAAAATAAAAAATAGTTAAAATTGAGTTTTAAAGCACGAATATTGAAAATAAACAACCGCTTCGAGTAATGTCTCAGTTTCAATTGACTATATCTTGTTCAATTTGGGGTGGGTAAAAAAAACAACAATAGGGTTGGGTCGCCCAACTACCTGGCTCTTCTAGGAATGCATTTTTTTTTACCTGAGCGTAATTCTGAGAAATGTAATTTTGGCCGGCTAGATCATGTAAATACTCCTATGTGCGACGTAGCATATTGTGTAAAGAAATTAAAGTGGAGGTGGGCAGGCCATATGATCAGAGATACGAAAGAAAAATGGTCGAAAGACATAACGGAATGGTGTCCAAGACATAATAAAAGAAAAAAAGGAAGACAACGTATTAGATGGGAAGACGATATCAAGAAAAAGGCAGGAGTTACATGGAGAAGGTTGACTCAGAATCGGAAAGAATGGCAAGCTCTTGGGGAGGCCTTTGCGAGGACGCAAGACAATCTCACTACCGGTGACACATAATTCAATCAATCTCAAATTAAATTTTTTCAAATGTTTTGTAAGATTGTTAAATAAAGGCTAATTATTATTATTATTATATTATATAACGGCGACGCATGTCATCTGTTTCGCTCGCACACTATAAAACGCGCGCGTGCGTGCCCGCTTCTTCCGCCGGGCATCACGCGAGTGTACGTGAGTGATGTCCCCGTGACCGCCGCTCGGGGCCGGGAGACGGAACAATGACCCGAGAGTCCCGCGCCGTGTTGCAGGCTCGCGGCAGCTGATCGACTGCGTGCTGGCGAGCGGGCACGCGCACACGTACGCGCACAGCATGTCGCCCGCCGTGGCCGCGCAGGTGCTGGCCGCCACGCGCGCCATAGCCGCGCCCGCCGGCCGCGCGCGCGTGCGGCGCCTGCGGGACAACACGCGCATGTTCCGAGAGAGGTACACACACACACACACACACACACACACACACACACAGGTGCTGGCCGCCACGCGCGCCATAGCCGCGCCCGCCGGCCGCGCGCGCGTGCGGCGCCTGCGGGACAACACGCGCATGTTCCGAGAGAGGTACACACACACACACACACACAGGTGCTGGCCGCCACGCGCGCCATAGCCGCGCCCGCCGGCCGCGCGCGCGTGCGGCGCCTGCGGGACAACACGCGCATGTTCCGAGAGAGGTACACACACACATACACACACACACACACACATGTATTTGCCTTTTCATTTCTATAAAGGAAACTTTTGCCTTTAAACCGAAAATACAGTAATACTGCGTGAGAACACGCGCCTTAACACACGCAAGCGACCTAATGTGAAGGCGCCCTAAAGATGCGATAGTTTTTGTTGTATTAACGTCCCCCCTCCCGTGTGCAGGCTGCGCGCGATGGGCGTGGTGACGTTCGGGCACCCGGACTCGCCCGTGGTGCCCATGCTGGTGTACACGTTCAGCAAGATGGCGGCCACCGTGGAGCGGCTCACGGTGCGCGGGCTGGCCACCGTGGGCGTCGGCTTCCCCGCCACGCCGCTCTCCATGGCGCGCATCCGGTACGTACCCCGCCACGCCGCTCTCCATGGCGCGGCGACATGGCGCTCGTCGTAGATGAGTACTTGTTTGCACAGCCTTCTAGACTCACTTCCGCAAAGGAATACTAAGGTTGGAGAAACGCTGGACCCAAGTGTTTTGGTATGTAGGAAAGTAATTTATTATTGAATTGAAAACCTATAGAGTAGTAAGTGTTGTTGTCACGTATGTATGTGTTGTTGCGCAGGTTCTGCCTGTCCGCGTCGCACACGCGCGCGCAGCTGGAGCGCTGCCTGGCCGCCGTGGAGGAGGTGGCGGACGAGCTCGGGCTGCGCTACTCGCGCCGGCCCGCGCCCGCGCCCGCGCCCGCGCCCGCGCCCGCGCCCGCGCCCGCGCCCGCGCCCGCGCCCGCGCCCGTAGCCGCGCATTAGATACTAAGTCCCGCACTGCTTACGTTAATAAATCGAGATTATTATTATTATTACGTTCTTTGGAAGTTTTATTTTCGTAAAAAATTAAGAGTCTTTACCAACAAGAAATAGCCTCTTGGCGCCTTTGGGAGCGTTCACGTATTACGTAACGCAATTATTAAATATTTTAACCCCCCTCCCCCGTTCTCGTACCACACGGTAACATTGTTAACACCCTTCTTTTTTTTTTCTTTTTTTTTGTTTATTTTTGACGTGACAACGTCTTATAAATTGGTTTGCCGGGTGACACTTCAAGAAACTGCGTTACGCTCCGCTCACGTTATACGCTCACAATGAGAGCGAGTGAGAGGGACGCGTGCCTTTCACTTTTTATGTCTGTCTCTCTCGCTCTTAGACGGGCTAACCACTCAAAGTCGTTGTCACGTAAAACTTTCGCCCGTATACCGACTTTACAGGCAACCAATTTTTTTTATTCATAAATGTACAATTTACACGTAAATATATACTTAATTATTTTGTTAATATATGTTTAGTTATTAATATACATTAAATCTATAGGTACGAGAAAGATATTACGTATTAACTAAAATAATAATTAAATAAAGTGGCCAAGTGCGAGTTGGACTCGCCCATGAAAGTTTCCGTTGCAGCAAGTAACATAATATACATAGTACACATAGTTCTTGTAGTTCGTTGTAACTTTGGTCGAAGTTTCAATAATAGTGTATTTATGACGTACTAAAAAAACTACTCATCAGATCGAGTTCAAACTAATTTTCGTTGGTAGTTTACATGGTAATGTACATCATATTTTTTTTTAGATTTTTCATTCTCTTACTTTAGAAGTTAGAGGGGGGGGACACACATTTTACCACTTTGGAAGTGTGTCTCGCGCAAATTATTCAGTGTAGACGAAAATGATTTTAGAAACCTCAACATCATTTTTAAAGACCTATCGATAAACACCCCACACGTGTAGGTTTGATGAAAAAAAATTTTTGGAATTTCAGTTCTCAGTATGGGGGGCAACCCTAATTTTTGCTTTTTTTAATTTTTTTTGTTCAAATCTTAATGCGGTTCACAGAATACATCTACTTACCAAGTTTCAACAGTGTAGTTATCATAGTTTCGGCAAAAAGTGGCTGTGACATACGGACGGACAGACAGACAGACAGACATGACGAATCTATAAGGGTTCCGTTTTTACGTTTTACGGAACCCTAAAAACTAATCTCCGAATAACCCACCTCTAACTGCTCCCGGCGCAAAAGTGCCCATGATGCTCGCCGCGTTCCCACGCTGAATGGCAATGGCCAACCTTTGCTCCAGGAACGCACCAGAGCGGGAGTCACCCGTATTCTCCCTGAGCCTGCGCCCCAATTCTGAGAGGAACCCTTTAGCCTCTGCGCCCCAACAACCCAAGGTCTCCACGGCAAAAGGTACAAATTCGTACTGCGACACTCAAATACACGTTTACACGTAAATTAATAAAAACATAAAAACAAAAGAAAGAGCATACAAATTGTATACATTTTCAAGGTTTAAAATTACTACTTCACTGTATTATAATAATTATTGTACAGAAAACTGTCAAGCATTATATGAGTATAATATGTTCCATGTCAAATGTTTGTATACATTTTTATAGGACAATTTTTATGGCAAACCATCACTCTCTAAAAATTCCGTGTAACTATAAAAAGTTTGATCAATAAGCCAGCACTTTAATCTATTTTTGAAGCTGCCGAAACTTGGGGCAGATATAATTATTTTGGGAAGCGTGTTATAAACTTCAGGTCCCATAATGTGAGTTAACTTCCGTGACCTCGTGAGAGAGTGTGGTATAACATCCAATTTATCCGCGTTACGCATGTTACGAGAATGTCTCTCTCCTCGCGTATTGTATGATTCTAGATTACTTCTGACATCTGACACAGCCACCTGGAAGATCAAAATAGCAGGTAACGTAAGTATGCCAAGCTCTTTGAAATATGGTCTGACGGATGTGCATTGCGATACGCCTGATAAATGTACTGTATGCCTCAAAGGAGAAATACGTAGTTAATGCATGAATGGCTGGTTTAAACATGAATGGACGCTTTATTTAAAACTATTAGAGTTGTCAATGTCAAAATGATTCTCTCTCTTCTCTCTGATCGCCCGTCATGGCTGCCGGTTCGTTCTGCACTCTAAGCATTAATATATTAATATAATTGTAATCCTTATTTTATATGTGAATCAGTGACGACGATTGTGCCTCTATATTAATGAGTAATATAGACTGCAATTACTGGACAACCTCATCTTTTATTTCCTGCACGAAACCATCCACCCGGCACATGGTGCGCTGCTTAAACGCTAATAGGTTATTTAGCCCAGACAACGAAAGAAGTGCCAAGCCAAGAAGGACGAAGACAATATTAATTGGTGGATGTTCGTTTCGGTGCGGAAAGTATTGCAGCAATGAATAATGAAAATGGAAGCGGTAATGTTGGTGTCTCGCAGCCGCCGCCATCACATACGCAGTCGTCGTCCATGATTATTGGAGGTGCTGGAACAATTGATAAATTGGATGGACCGTCCAACTACAGCGCATGGAAATTCGCCGTGCGAATGGCGCTTATCTTAGATGGTTTGTGGGACCAAGTCGAAGGATCGACGGCAATCGACGCTGCGCGTGACCAACGGGCGTTGGCGCGAATTTGCCTTTCGATCAAGTCGAATTTATACCAATATGTTCGCGATGCCAAAACTTCTAAAGAAGCGTGGAGCAAGTTGAAGGATGTTTTTGAAAATAAGGGCCTTTACCGGCGTGTATTGCTGCTTCGTCAACTTCATAGTATACAGTACAGCGCATTCAACGATATGAATGAATACATTTCTGGTATTATGACCCTCGTTCAACAGCTGGCGGATATTGGAAAAGTGACTGAAGATGAAGAGGTAGCTGAATTATTATTGAGTGGATTGCCCGAGGAATATGACTCCTTAGTTTCTGCACTGGAGACGGCTTGCATTACTAGCACTTTCAATAGTGAGCTGGTCCGCTCTCGTCTCCTTCAAGAAGCGCATAGGAAAAGTGAAGGAACTAGCAATGGAAATACTGCATTTTTATCGAAGAAGACACAGATTATATGTCATTATTGCAATCGTCCTGGACATGTTCGTGCAAAATGCTTTAAATTCAAACGCGATAAAAAGAAGAAGGATAACTCGTATTCAAATACAGCGTCCGCATTTATTGCAAGCAGTTCAAGCGATTTCTACATTGATTCGTGCTCGTCAAATCATTTGTGTAAAAGCAAAGACTTAATGGTGAACATTAAAGACTCTAAATGTCAGCATAGTATTGCAGTAGCCAATAATGATAAACTTGTTAGTGACTCTCAAGGTGAAGTTCATATTCAGTCAGGGAAAGAGGTAAGACAATTAAAAAATGTACTCTATGTCCCTAACTTATCCACGAACCTCATTTCAGTCAGTCAGTTAGTTAAAGATGGTCTCACAGTTACATTCGATAGTAGTGGTTGTAATATTTTCGACAAATGTAAAATCACTGGCAACTGTATTGCTCAGGGCTCATGTGTTAATGGGATTTATAAGTTTAATGGTTCTGTGTGTCAGTCTAGTAGTGTTTCGCAATGTAGGTTGCACTCTTTGCTCCTTCGAGATGGGCAGGAGTCACTGAGTGCTGCAGTCGCTACTTCTGAGCCACAACTGGAGATGTGGCACAAGCGTCTTGGCCATCTGAGTTTGTCAGGTATGTGCATGTTGAAAAATCTTGCAAACGGTTTTCAATTCCAGACACAAGATCAGACTCAAGCTTTAAAAAATTGCGTAGCATGTCTTGAGGGGAAGCTATCGGCCGAACCTTTCCCCAAGAAACAAGCAAAGCGCGCTAGCAAACCATTGGAGTTGGTGCACACTGACGTCTGCGGCCCGATGCAAGAAGCAAGCTGGGGAGGTGCGAAATACCTTGTCACGTTTACGGATGACTTCACAAGAAAAACTTTTGGATATTTAACTGGCAGTAAGTCCCAGGTAATTAAATGTTTTATGGATTTTAAAAATTTGGTCGAAAAGCAATTAGATTTTCAAATAAAATGTCTTAGATCTGACAATGGTGGTGAATATTGTAGTAAACAATTTTCTGATTATTTAAAGAGTCATGGAATTATTCACCAAACTTCTGTTCCTTACACACCTGCTCAAAATGGTGTTGCAGAGAGATTAAATAGGACTTTACTAGAGAAAGCTAGGTCTATGTTGCAGCAAGCGAATCTTTGTAAGCGTTTCTGGGGTGAAGCAGTTATGACTGCAATATATTTAAAAAATAGAAGTCCCACAGTTGCTTTAACAGGATGTACTCCCGAGGAAGCTTGGACTGGGTCTAAGGTTGACCTCAGCCACCTTAGGGTATTCGGCTGTGCTGCTTACTCTCTGATTCAAATCAAATGATAAATTTAGTAATAATATTATTCCTTATGTATTAAATTCTAATGATATTGAATCTTGTTCTAATGATGATAATTTTAATATTGACATTCACAGTAATAATAATAATTTGAATATTGACAATGTTTCTAATGCATTATCATCAGATTCTAATATCAGTGGTTGTATGATAATTTAGCCAGAAATACCGTCTCGGGGCCCATAAGCGAGACTCAAAAACAAACTAAATGCCGTTATACCGATTTTAACGTTACTTCCTAATTGCAAACCAAGTTAACCACTTACCTATTGTTCCCGTCGTCGTCCAAAGTCCAGTTTGGTCGAAGGAATAAGGGAAGTGGACAAAAAAGGAATGTGGAACCCAAACCGGACGATCTCCAGGCGAACTCCGGTCCAGAATTCCCAGAACGATCCTGCGTTCTGGAAACGGCCAATCCAGTAGCCCCTTCACGAGTAAATAGTCCAGCACTAATCCCGTAGCGATATGTTCCCGTCAATACGCATTCCCGCACAATATTAACGTTTTAAACCCGAAAAAACACCAGTTAGAAAAAACAACGAGTCACTCGAACGATACCGGCGTAACGAGACAACGTCACTTGAATGCCGGCTGTCAAAACATAGATCCGCTATATTTCGATGGCCGATATAATGTTGCCCGATTATACGGAACAAAACCCCCGACCAATTGAACTCCAGCTCAATTCTAGCAATCAGTATTTAGCAGTATCCGGACCCCAAATAAAACTAAATTCCCAGCTTCGACCCGAAAGTGGAAATCAAACCAAAAAAAACTTAGTAATAAAATAAAATTAAATTTTAACCTTGACAAATACGTATATCTAATAAAGAGGCAAGCGGGCCAGAGAGGACACCGCGCGCTGAAGTCTGGAACCAGAAACCAGAATCTCCGCCACGCGGGGTGTGCCATCAGTACCCGATATCAATTTTAAAATACGTCCCCTACGCCAGAGTAGGGGGGCCAAATTTGCCTCTTTTAATAATACTAAGTCCCCTTCCCGAGGGGCCTCCGTCCTATCTGTCCATTTTACCCGTTGTTGCAACAGATGCAAGTACTCGGCCGACCAGCGCCTCCAGAAGTCTTGACTTATTTGCTGCAATAACTGAAAACGGGACAGGCGTCCGGGCCGCTCATCCTTCCAGGGATACTCCGGCAACGCGGTTAAGGGCTGACCGATCAAGAAGTGACCCGGCGTCAAGACTTCTAGATCGTTAGGGTCAGGCGAGATTGGACAGAGAGGACGGGAATTAAGCACTGCCTCCACGCGGCATAGTACCGTGACTAACTCTTCCCAAGTTAACACGGTCTCCCCGATGACACGGCGGAGATGAGTTTTAGCAGACTTCACCGCAGCCTCAAAAATTCCTCCCCAGTGAGGACAGGCTGGCACACTAAATTGCCAGCTGATTCCCCGCTGGGCGAGAGCCAGACTTAAACTATTATTACCAGAATTTAAAAAATTATTAACTTCGCGTAAATAATTCGCCGCCCCTCGATAATTTGTGCCATTGTCCGAACGTATTAAAGAGGGTACTCCTCTTCGCGCTACAAAGCGATCCAGCGCCGCGACAAAGGCCTCCGTAGACAGCGCAGAGACCAGCTCCAGGTGGACTGCTTTGGTGGCCAAACACACAAAGACGCACAGGTAGGCTTTAACGACCTTGGCGTTACGCAACGTCGATGACTTGACCGAGAAGGGCCCAGCGAAGTCCGTTCCGACCCCGTCGAACGGCCTCGAGGGAGAAATCCTATCCGGAGGAAGATCTCCCATCATGGGCTGCATGGTAGACGCCTTGAGCCTATAACAAGGGACACATCTAAACAGCACCTTTCGGACCGCCCTGCGAGCCGACAAGATCCAGAATTCACGCTGCAACACAGCGAGAAGCGCGCCACATCCAGCGTGCGCGTTACCGATATGCCGATCGGTGATCAGCAGGTCCACCAGAGGACCTCCTTTCGGTAGCAACAGGGGGTGCCTGCTGCCGTACGGCAGGTTGGCTTTCCGGAGCCGACCTCCTACGCGCAGAAGACCATCCTGATCTGTGAAAGGGTTCAACTTGGCGACCGCACCCTTCAAGCGAGCGCGTCCGCAGCGCAGCGCCTCAAGTTCCGTCGGAAACCTCTCACCCTGCACCAGCCGAATGAGGTGCAGCAAGGAACTCCGACGCTCCTCCACAGTGGCGATCTGGTCACTCCTCCTCTGACGAGGGTGACGACAGTTGTGGATGAAGCGTTTAATCCAGCTAGTTACCCCCAACAACTTATCCAGCTTGCTGTAACGACCCGTCAACCAGTCAGGGTCTGGGGGCACTTCCGCCACAATCGCATGCACGCGGACTCCGGGCAGCTCCGCTCGCTCCGAGTCCGCGCCGAGAGCTGGCCAGGAAGCTTCTGGCTCCCGCAGCCAGTCCGGACCCCACCATAAGGGGTGATCAACTAGCTCCGGCGCGGAACAGCCGCGCGAAGCACAGTCAGCGGGGTTCAACTCACCCGGGACATGTCTCCAAACCATGTCCAGTCCAATGTTTTGGATTTGGGAAACCCGATTTCCCACAAAGGTCTCCAAAGTGTGAGGGGCTGCTCTCAACCAGGCAAGCACGACCTGACTGTCTGACCACGCATAGACATTCCGGATGTCTATCGAGGTGGACAGTTCCTGATATACATGCTTGAGCAGCCGAGCAAGTAATGTGGCTCCGCTCAATTCCAGTTTCGGAATGGTGAGTCGTGTCCTGATAGGAGCTACCTTGCTCTTCCCCAATAAGAGCGTGACATTGACGTGGCCTCCAGCGTCAACTGTACGAAAGTACACAGATGCGGCATAGCCCAGCTCGGACGCATCACAGAACCCGTGCAGGCTGATCCGGCTACAGCCTGGTGGCAGAATGCGACGGGGCAACGCCACTCGATTGACCGTTTCGAGGTCAGATATTAAACGAAGCCAAGTGTTAAGCGAGTCTCCGACCAGGGGGTCGTCCCAGGAGACCTTCAGAGTCCAAAGTCGCTGTAACAGACACTTGGCTGCGAACAGAACCGGACTGATCCAACCGTTTGGATCAAACATCCTGGCGATGGTGGACAAAACCGTCCGTTTTGTCCACGCGCGTGTGGCCTCCAGCGCCACCCGAAAGGTGAAGATGTCAGCAACCGGTTGATACTGCATGCCCAGAACCGCAATCCCGTGCGGATCGTCACCTTCCTCGAAGAGCCCCGGATCCTGCTGGTGATCGTCCGGGATACCAGCCAGGACGTTGGGGTCGTTAGAGAGCCATTTCCGAAGCTCATAGCCTCCAGATGCGAGAAGCTCTGTAAGCTCATCCCGGAGCAACAGAGCTTCCTCCACCGTCTGCGCGCCAGTGCAAACGTCGTCCACGTACAGGTCGCGCTCCAGAACTGCGGCTGCACGTGGGTACCGAGCCCGTTCTTGCTCCGCCAACTCCAGCAGTGAGCGGATCGCAATGAAGGGGCTTGATCTCAACCCATAGGTGTTGGTGTTCAACTCATACACCATCATAGGGTCCTGAGGACTTTCCCGCCAGAGGATCAACTGGAACCTCCTGTCCTCGGGGTGTATGACCGTTTGTCGGAACATCATACGGATGTCCGCTCCCAACACCACCTGATGCCTACGGAAATTCAGGATGATGTCTACAATATCCCGATGTAACTTCGGTCCAGCGTGGAGGCACTGGTTCAGTGACACTCCTGTCGAAGTCGGAGCGGATCCATCGAACACCGTCCTGAGTTTGCCCGTCGACGCCTTCAAAACGGCGTGATGAGGCAAAAAGTAGTGGTCCATGGTCGACCAGTCGTCGCGAGCCGGAGACATGTGGCCCAGTGCCTCATACTCCCTCATGAACTCGATGTACTTTTCCCGAAGTACAGGATCTCGAGCCATGCGTCGCTCCATGGACCTGAGCCTTTTTTCGGCCAGTGATCGAGACTGGCCCAGACGCGGGGGGTTATCCCGGAAAGGCAGCCTAGTCTCCAATCGCCCAGAAACCATTCTCCGAGTGTGAGCCTGATAAAAGTTCTCACACTCCACGTGCTCGGGATCCAGCCGAGACACGGTAGGCGGCTCTTCGATCTCCCAGAACCTCTGCATGATCTGAGCGAGGGCCGTTCCCGTAAAGGAAGCCTGATTCGACTGCTGCCACTCATCCACCATTCCCAAAATGGCGTTCCCGTAGATGGTGGGCAGCGCCATAAGCGAAGACTGATCCAGCAGTCTAGGCTTGCCGTTCATGATGTAACCCAGTACATCAGAACCCAACAAAAGGTCTACCGGACCCGCCATCCCGAAGCGGGGATCCGCCAACCTGAGACCCTTAGTACAGGACAAAAGATCCGGATCTATGTCCGCCTGAGGAAGCCAACCGACAACCGAATCCATGACGGTAGCCCTGACCGCAATCCTTTCCGAATAGGAATGTACGGACGAGAAGGAGAGGCGGGTCTGTCCAGCCGACCGCACCTCTGTGTTCCCGACTCCCCGCAACGGAGTCGGTGACGGAAACCTAGCCAGGCCCAGGCGATGAGCAACCCGGGTTGTCAAAATGCACCCCTGGGACCCTGTGTCCAAGAGCGCTCGTATCCGGACGTAGTCGCCTCTTGGACCCCAAACCCTTAACCAGAGGGTGGGCAGCAGGACCACCGGTTGATCCTGTGCCAAGGGAACGGAGGCTAGTCATTCCCTCCGAGGCTCGTCCGAACCCGTCGGACTACAGGGCCCAGCCCAATATGGCTGCCGAGTGCAAAGGGCCATCGGAGGGGGGGCATATCCAGCTGCCCTGCCGTACCTAAAGTAGGGCGGGTGATAATCCAGCCTCGGATGTTCATGGAGGGGAGGCGTGTACGCCCTCCATTCCATCGGTCGCGGATCCAGCGGCGGAGAAGGATAACGCTGGGGAGGTGGCCCCCGTGGTGACTCCTGTATCACCCTTCCACCTCTCCAGTTCGCCCGCGTCCGCGCGGGCTGTGAGGTCGGTGACCGAGCCGCGTGCAGGACGCCCCTTGTTGGGCTGCCCGGTGCTGCCGTGGGTTGGGGTGGAGGGGGTGTGCTCCACGCTGTAGCCACTTCATGGTTGTACAATGCGTGGCTCTGCGTGGGAGCGCCCCCGCCCGTGGAGGGCCCCCTCCCTGAGGGCTGTCGACCAGCACCATCGCTCCTGACGCACAAGAGCTGATGGTGTGGTCCCCCACACCCAGGACACGGCCGTGCCGTGGGGCAGTCATTGTACAGATGACCCCCCAGGCACCCGTAGCACCGACGCAACCGCCGAACGATCCCTCGTCGTTCGGAGGTCGTCCGCGCAAGCAGGGCCGGACACTGCACCAGCGCGTGGAGCTGGCCACAGTTCGGGCACTCCTGCTCCGACGCACTCGTCACCGTCGCCGTCCGCTTCACCGCACCCTGAGTGCGGGAATTGGTAGGTCGCGGTCCTGTTCCGGCAGGGCCACGAGCTGACGCGACGGGCGGTGCCTCCTGAGGCGCCGACTCTGCCATCCTCGCCTCCCACTCCAGGACCCGAAGTAGCTCCTCAAACGTGGGGAAGACCTTCGGGTCGCCGTGAAGGCCCCTTTCCCGCTCGAACCGGGCGCGCAACTCCAGCGGCACCTTGCCCAGCAGGATGTGGACCAGCAGGAACGACCAGTGTTCTACTGGCAGTCCCAAGCTGCGCAAGGCGTTGTACGCCACCTTCACGGGCGTGAGGATTAGCGGCCGCAACTGAGACCTCTCAGTCACCTTCGGCAGCCCCAGTATTTGGGACACGTGAGCGTCGGCGAGGAGCCGAGGGTTTTGAAACCTCGTTTCCAGCAACTCCATCGCCGTGCCGAAGTTGTCGTCGTCCAGCTCCAGGTGCTGGACCAGGGAGAGTGCCTCACCCTCCAGTGACGTGCGGAGATAGGCCAGCTTCTCCGCCCTCGTCAAGTCCTTGCGTGAGTCCACGAGAGAGGCGAACATGCTCCGGAAGCCGCTCCACTCCCGCAGGTTCCCTGTAAACCTGGGCAAGTCCAGAGTGGGAAGGCGTCCCACTACACCCGAGCCCGCATCCCTGATGACGGGTCCCGAGCTCGCCCTTCCCTGACGAGACCTCTCCAGCTGGCGAACCCTTTCGGAGACCTCGTCGTAGACATCCAGGATGCGCCGCATGTCCGCCTCGATCCTCTCCATCTGCTCCTCAGGTGGAGACGGCCTTGCATCCCGCAGCGATCCTGCGCTCCTCTCAGCGACCTCCAGGCGCCTGTCGAGCTGTTCTGCCCTGTTTAGCAGCGCCTCCTCCCGGTCTCTCCGGCCGACCAATCCTTGCAAGGATTCGAACCACCGGAGCTGGTTGGCCAAATCCGAAGCCATTTTTAAATTTAAATTTAAACTTTAAATTAACCTAAGTTCGGACAATGTCACAACAAATATCAAAAACAACAATATATCCGCAACCTAAAAAACCGGATACCACTTAATACTAAATTTCCCGACAGTTTGGGGAGAAATTATAAACTGGGAACCCCCAAATATTCGGCTTACCCGGTATTTTTTGCCAGAAAATAAAAACAAAAAGGGAGTAATTACGGCCAACTACGCTCTGCTACCAAAAAATGTATGATAATTTAGCCAGAAATTACCGTCTCGGGGCCCATCAGCAAGACCTTAATACAAATTAAATGCCGTTATGTCGATTTTAACTTTTCACCCCCACAATGTCTATAACATTAACACTTACTTGTGCTTCCCGGCGTCGCTCAAGTCCGGTTTGATCGATGGGAAAACAGGGAACGGAAACACAAGGGAAAATAGGGAATCGCAAACCAGACTAGCTTCCGTAGATCTCTCGTCCGTCCAGACAACGATCCTGCGTTGGAGAAAGGTGGCCGATCCCGCAGCCCGCTTTCACTCTGTGGTCTTCCAGCACCAATCCAGAGTGTTCCAATAATTAATAGCCTCTTCCTGTAGCACTATTACGTTAAGTACGTTTTTATCACCAGAAAAACACCTGAATCATATAAAAACGCGTCGTTTCGTTCCAGCGAAAAAACAAGACGTCACAAGTTGACAGCTGTAAACCATAGATCCGCTATGATTTTAATGTTGCCCGATTATACGGAACAGTGGTATTGTGGTTTCAGATGAGGAGTATTGCACTGGGAGCGAGGTTGATACCAGCCAGGCTGAGCTGTCTGCTGATGAGTCAGGCGATGGGCCAGTGACGTCATCAAGCGAGACTTCAGATGGAGATAGAAGTACTGTGACTACTCCCATCAATGTCACATCTTCTTCTGGTCGTCCTATACGCTCAACACGTTGTGTTGCTCCTAAGAGGTTTGAAAGTTATGATTTATCTTCTATGTTAGTCCAGGAAAATCCTCTATACTATGATGAACCACTTACATATCAAGAGGCTATGGCTAGCCCCAATAAGGAAATGTGGCTGGATGCCATGAGGAGTGAGTATCAAGCTTTAGTTGCAAATCAAGTATGGGAATTGGTAGATAGACCCAACAGTGAAAATATTATTAAATGCAAATGGGTGTTTAAAGTAAAGCAGGATGCTTCTGGGAATTTTGAAAAATACAAAGCCCGTTTAGTTGCCAGGGGTTTCTCTCAAAAGGAAGGTATTGATTTTAATGAGACCTTTGCCCCTGTGGTACGTCATTCAACTATGCGGATATTATTTTCACTAGCTAATCAATTAGACCTTGATATTGAACATGTAGATGTAGAAACAGCATTTTTAAACAGTGACTTAAATGAAGTGATATTTATGGAACAACCCTTAGGTTTTTGTGATAACAGTGATAAGGTTTGTTTATTGAAGAAAAGTTTATATGGGCTTAAACAGTCTAGTAGAATGTGGAACTGTAGGATTCATGATTTCTTATGTAAACAAGGTTTTGTTCAAAGTAGGTGTGAACCTTGTGTGTATATAAAAAACACCAATAATGATATGGTAATACTTGCTTTGTATGTAGATGATTTCTATATATTTTGTAGTCCTTCTAGTAATAATAAGAAGGATTTAGTATGTAATTTAGAAAAAGAGTTTAATGTTAAAAATCTTGGTGCTTTGAAAAGCTGTCTAGGTATTAATGTTACTCGAGATAAGGCTAAAGGTGTTCTTAAACTTAGTCAGTCACAATATATTTCTAAATTACTTGAGCGTTTTGGTATGACTAACTGTAAGCCAGTGTCTAGTCCTATGCCTGTAAACACTAAGTTAGAGAAGTCAAATGATACTGACAATTGTTTACAGGATGAAGTTTACCAATACAGGCAATTGATGGGTAGCCTCATGTATCTTGCTGTATGCACGAGGCCTGATATATCTTTTGCTTGTAGCCAACTTAGCCAGTTTAACAACTGCTTTAATAGAAGTCATTGGTTGGCTGCAAAACGCATTTTACGCTATTTAGCAGGTACAATTGACTATGGTTTATGTTTTATAAAATGTAGAAATTGGAAATTATTTGCTTATGCGGATGCGGATTGGGGTAATGACATCACAGACAGAAAATCTTATACTGGTTTTGTTATAAAGTTAGGAAATGACACTATTAATTGGGAGTCGCGTAAGCAGAAATGTGTAGCACTCTCAAGTACTGAATCAGAATATCTTGCAATAGCCGATTTATGTAAAGATATCTCTTTTGTTAAAAATTTACTATCAGAGTTCATACCTAAGACAATTGATTGTATTGTATATAATGACAACCAAAGTGCACAAAAATTGTTGGAAGCTAAAGAGTATTGCCACAAAAGAACGAAACATATAGACATAAGATATCATTATGTGAAAGACTTAATAAGGGACAATGTAATTTCAGTAAAGTATATGCCTACAGAGAAAATGATTGCCGATGTATTAACTAAGCCGCTCAGCTCTTGTAAACATGATTGTTTTGTGAAACAAATGAATGTTATGTGATATACTTAGTTAAAGTTTTCTTTTTAATGTAAGTTTCTTTAATTTTTGGTTGTATGAATCACATGTATAATTTGTAGAGCTGACAAAGTTTTTGTAGAGACTAGTTTTATATAAATTTTTGTAGAAGTCACATGTAGAATGCCATGTTTGTTAATTGTTTTTTTTTGTGTATTGTCTGCAATCCTTATGAGGCATAAGGGGAAGTGATAAATGTACTGTATGCCTCAAAGGAGAAATACGTAGTTAATGCATGAATGGCTGGTTTAAACATGAATGGACGCTTTATTTAAAACTATTAGAGTTGTCAATGTCAAAATGATTCTCTCTCTTCTCTCTGATCGCCCGTCATGGCTGCCGGTTCGTTCTGCACTCTAAGCATTAATATATTAATATAATTGTAATCCTTATTTTATATGTGAATCAGTGACGACGATTGTGCCTCTATATTAATGAGTAATATAGACTGCAATTACTGGACAACCTCATCTTTTATTTCCTGCACGAAACCATCCACCCGGCACATGGTGCGCTGCTTAAACGCTAATAACGCCAACGATAGCACGTACGGCACCTTTTTGGGCGCGGAACGCACGCTCCCAATCGGCAGCGCGCGCGTATAGCTCGGCGCCGTATTGTAACCGAGAATGCACTGTGGCAAAGTAACACGCCCGCGACACATCCGCAGACACCACTCGGGATACTCGTCTTAACGCAAAGCACGCACTGCTGACTTTAGCACACATCTTGTCGATGTGGTGCTCCCACGTCATGCTGCGATCAATCTCGAATCCCAAAAATGTGGTGTTCTGTACTTGCTCAATTCTGACACCGTTTAGCGAAACTTTTAAGTGGTTTTGTATGATGGCCCGACAGACAAAAGTGAACGAAGTGAGTCTTTTTTGGATTTAACATAAAACCATTAGCTCCCATTGGTAGTCGGAGACGGCCGATTTGGATGTGAACCTGACAAGTATCGTGTATAAGTACCTGACTCATATTTGTATATATTTTATCACCTTCTAATCACTGGGACAGGGATAGTTCTTTGGGATAATTTATTTATTTATTGAGTTTAGGATTATACATTCTTACTAGAAGAAATTGGTTACACAAGGTATCGTGTCCTATTTCTATATTTTATTATTTAAGACGTCACAATCGTTTAAATTGTGTGGTAGCAGACCGTAGCGTTAGTATAATTAAACGTCTAGGTAATCATTGTCCAGGACTAATTATTTATTATTATGCGACCCTCGCGTATAACCACTTGTGTAAGTTCACAAACGACGCCCGGCGTCTACAATACGTGTTCCTTCACCCGTTGAAACCCAAAAGCAAGTATCGACACACGCGTGTTCCTCAACGGTGCGCGGCGGCAAAGTCCATGACTGAATGACACCAAATGACCCGACGATTCCGTCTCGAGCGGTCCTAACAAATATTAGGTTGAAACGGAACGCGGGTAGTCTGCAATAGTGGCCACACCTCGGCTTTAAATTGTCATTACCCTTTTCTACAACTTAGTTAAAATATATTGTTACGTCATTATATTCTGAACAGTATAGGTGCCGGCAAACAAGTTGACCCAATGAAGTTATGTGGCTCTGGTATAGGTGCCGGCAAACAAGTTGACCCAATGAAGTTATATCGCCCTGGTATAGGTGCAAACAAGTTGACCCAATGAAGTTGGCTGCGCAGAAACGTTTTTAAGGTCTCTTTGGTGGAAGTGTACATCCGCGAACTTTCCCCTTCCACGTCAATTTTGAGTGAACTTGTTTGCCGGCCACTATACGTCGCTCAGCGCACCGCACTCCGTACGTCCGTACAAGAACAAACCTGTGCCTATGTGGTATAAAAGGAGTATCTGGATGTCTACTCTCTTTCTGCGAAAAACGTAATTTCGAAATAAATTTCGCGATTTTCCTACTCCGATTCTACTTCATTCGTCGTTTTGTCCGTTTAAATGTTCTAAGCCTACTCAAATTAGCTCTCAAATTAACATTTAAACGTCAAGCAATGCTCGATCGGACGGATCTATGTAGAACCGGAACAGGAAAGTCGAGTTCATTTCGAAATTACGTTTTTCGTACGAAGAGAGTAGATGATAAAGTAGCGCCAAAGAAGTCCGCCTTGGGTACCTTCTACCGCAAAAAAAAGAATTTAGCTGGCCAGTATCGGAGCACACAGCCGATGGTTTTTACCTGAAACGTCTATACCTAGTTCCACAAATCCCTTTTATATGAAATGAAATGAAAGTAATTTATTCCAGATTAAAATCCATATTATAACATTAAATTAAATGAAACATTAATGAAAAAATAAAAATATGACTTTAAATTAAATTGAAAAATTAAAGGGAATAAAAATATAAATTAAATAATTAAAATAATAAATGTAAGTGTGTTATATAGGTATAGATGAGCAGCAGGCAGCAGGCCTGCCAGTTTGGGCGGAGTGAGAATACTTGTAGGTTTCAACTGTTCAGCAGCGTTGGAGGTGTTTCCGGGCCTCGCGCTCCGTGAGCTTGGCTTGTGAGGGGCTTCTTCTCTTTTTGAACATGAACTAAGAGTGTCCAGGAAGTTGCGTGCTATATATATTATTTTTGGCCACGGAATACTGTCTCTGCTCCAATAGCCATTTACGGAGCACTGAGCAATTAAATACCGGATATAGGTATCTCTTATTAAAATTTCTGTGTAATGTTATTTAAAATAATGTAGCCAAGTGCGAGTTGAACTCGACCATGAAGGGTTCCGTTGCAGCAAGTAACATAATATACATAGTACACATAGTTCTTGTAGTTCGTTGTAACTTTGATCGAAGTTTTAATTTATTAATAGTGTATTTATGACGTACTAAAAAAAAACTACTCATCAGATCAAGTTCAAACTAATTTTCGTTGGTAGTTTTCATGGTAATGTACATCATATATTTTTTTTAGTTTTTTCATTATCTTACTTTAGAAGTTAGAGGGGGGGGGGGGGGGGACACACATTTTACCACTTTGGAAGCGTCTCTCGCGCAAGTTATTCAGTGTAGACAAAAGTTATATTAGAAACCTCAACATCATTTTTGAAGACCTATCGATAGACACCCCACACGTGTAGGTTTGATGAAAAAAAAATTTTTGAGCTTTAGTTCTCAGTATGGGGGGCACCCCTAATTTTTGTTTTTTTAAAAAACTTTAATAAAAATCTTAATGCGGTTCACATAATACATCTACTTACCAAGTTTCAACAGTGTAGTTCTCATAGTTTCGGCAAAAAGTGGCTGTGACATACGGACGGACAGACAGACAGACAGACATGACGAATCTATAAGGGTTCCGTTTTTACGTTTTACGGAACCCTAAAAAACCTGCAAATCGTCGAAATTCATTGTAATTTAATGATAGTTTGAGCAGAACACACTCTTGTATATTCAAAATCAGATGTATCTACGTAGGTACCTAGCGACTTCAAAAAAGGAAAAGGTTCTCAATTCGGTTGTATGTTTTTTAATGTACATAATTAATATGTAACGCGATAGCTCCGCCAATAATTGTGAATCGATTTTTCTGGTTCTTTTTTTAAATGAATACTTCTTTTGGCGCATCACAAACAGAATTTTCGTGAGCTGTGAATTGAATTCTAGCGTCACGCTCGAGAATGATAAGATTTTTTTTTATTTTTTGTGATGAAAAATCATGGGCATTGGCCATCTAGAAAAGCGTGAGCATTTCCCATGCTGACGCATTTTTATATAGATGGTCACGCCCTCCGGTATCACCCGCGTAGTTTCCAAAGTGTATAATACAAACTTATAATACAGTTCTGTATAAGTTTCCAATTCTATCGGCAGTTCCTATGACTGCCTGAGTGCCAATTTTTTTGTTTGGTAGATCAGTTCAATAGTACTAGTATCCCTTTTTTTAAACCGTGGCGCTTTTGTGATATGAACAAAACACTAAAATGTAGGTACTTGACGTAGTGGATGGCTTCTTATGATATTTGGTTGAGTATTCTAATGTTAAACTGAATTCGGTTTTTGTTTTTTCGGTGCAAATAACTTATATTAGGTACTAGCAGCGCCCCGCGGTGTTACCCGCAAAGTTCCCGTTCCCGTTGTTCCCTTTGTTTTTTCGGAATAAAAAGTATGCAAGTGCATATCTCGAGAATCTTATAGCGTGTCGTTATCTACAATAATTTTTCGCTGTGAAAACAATATACCAAAACGTTCTCTCGAGTGTTGTGTCGTGTCGTTATCTCGATTGACTTTGTTTTGCTGTGAAACATAATGGATACCTAACCATTCACTCAATGGACTTTTCGCTGGAAAAACTTTAATTTGTGTCGCCAATTGTTACGTTGCTACGTTAAAACGATCGTCTAAGGAACCCTCACAAAACTCCAAAAGGACAAAGAAAACACCACCCTGTTCACGGTGGTCTCCTGGCGAAGTTGCAGAGCTTCTAGAAGGTACTGTGCATCCATCTACCTATATCCTAGCAAGAACTATTCTATCCGTTCATTTCCATATTTAGTTCTACAAAATATTTCTTGCGTATTGGCCAACAAATCGCGTTCACATATTTCAAAATTATAAAAATAAATACAGTCCACTAAAATCACTTAATTCGTTATAATATCTCAAACATTAATTTGGTGCCTATGCCTATGTGTTCTTCCAGACTATAATCTATCTGTGTTCCAAATTTCAGCCCGATCCGTTCATACGTTAGGACGTGATTGAGCAACAAACATCCAAACATTCACATTTATAATATTAGTAGGATTTGTCACTTTTTAACGAAGTTCAACAGGACGAGGTTTGTAAGGCGAATTCAAGTTGTGTAACTTGTAGGTTGTAGGCAGGTAAGTACGTATGTACTGGACGCAGGTCCGCCTCCGGAAAACGTCATACGAACTTCGAGAGATAAGATAACTTGATGACAATTAACTAGAACAGATAACGTGGCCTAGAAATCCACCATTCATAGAATGTATTTCTGTTAGTCTAGTAGACGAGTCGATACTACGCTGGGACACAACAAAGTTCAATTCAGCTCGCATTAGCGCTCAATATCTGTCGCGATTTTCAACTCTCTCTTCTAACGCGTAACTCTGTCCCTGTCTAGCGCGGAGGGTTTACGACATATCTAATAACAATATGCGCGGGAAACGTTTTGCGCGAGCGCTCAGCCGTGCGTCCGACAACCGACTGTCACTTGTTTCCTGGAAGGAACGGTCTAGCGGTAGGCTAAAACCGCGCGACCTTGAGCGAGTGAGGATGCACTGGTATGGTTCTTCCCCAGGCGTATCAAAGAGTCCTACTACTAAATGCTTGTTTCCTTGTTAGCCAGCGCTACCACCGCGGTGCCGGCCATCTTGGATTTGAAATTTGTTATAGTGTATTGTATTTACTAGTCAAGTCCCTTCATTTGATACCCGTATTGAGGGAGGTTGTGAAAAATATTTTATCCGCCATTTTGTCATACCGGCCATCTTGAATTGATATTGACCAAACATAGCTAAGAACCACCGCAAGGAAACTATAAATAAAATCTCAAATAAAATACCGCTTTGATATCGATCCACCCGTTTGATACCTACGGTTCCAGAGGTGATACACACACAGACAGACAGACATCGACGTCAAACTTATAACACCTAACATCCCTCGTTTTGGTCGGGGGTTAAAAAATAAAGTTATCGATGTATGTAAGATGTGTTGCCATGTGGCCTTCTATTAATAAGTCAAATAACATTTAAATTGGTAAGTAAATTATTGTGTAATCGACAATATAATGGCATAAGTCGTCAAGTCGATTAGAAATCGTCGAATTGTACCTAACGAAGCTTGCGAGAGAGACGGCGCGATACACGTGGCACGGGCGCGAGGGAGGCGGGCGATCATCACAGGTGTCATTTCTCCGAGAGATAAGGACTCGGACAGGCCGAGCACAAGACGGCCGCGAACCGGACAACACGCAGATCTTTGTTGTTAAATTGAGCTATTTTGGGATCGAGTTTTCCTCGATAGATTCCAGAAATGTATGAGTAAGCTCATCCCGCTATCAGGGCGCGGCGATAACGTGCCGATACCGCGATAAGCGGCCGCCGGCGCGCAGTGTGCGACCGAGTGTGAGGTGCGCCGGGTCCTCGGAGACCAGCTGTGGAGGTTGAGAGTGAACCCTCGCGACGGGAGTGTTGGAGATGCAGTGGTGCGGCCGCGCCGTCGCGGCGCTGGCGATGTTGGTGCTGCTGGCCCGGGCGGCTGAAGACAACGTGACCGTCATCCGCATGCAGTGAGCGTCCCGCCCCAGCCGCCGGCCGGGCCCGCGCCGATGACCCCGGCGACTCTTCCGCGGTGTCGCGGAGAGACGTCCGTCGCCAGAAACAGGAATTTCAGTACTACTTAGTTGCGAAGCGCTGGCTCGGCCGGCAGCGCTCCTCCACTGACGAGATCAGTTAACCTTTACTACCATCTACCACCTCCATCACCTCCTGGCATAATACAGGTACAACGGTATCGGACTGGCGGAAACGGATCTAATTTGTGTTATTTCCATGATGCAATTTTTTACAAAGTTCACTCTGCGGTATAAGAGTTAACGCATAATTTAAAAAAGCATTTTTATCCAAAAAAATGTATTATGGTCACCTATAGTATCTCGAAACGGCGAAATGTTAAATATGAATATCACAAATCGTAAATACAGTCAAACCTGAGTAAGTCTGAACTGGGTAAGCATGTCAGTCATGCTAAGTCCCGTGATTTTGCCCTCAAACTGTAGAATGGTCTAAATATGGCTCTTTATATGAATAACATAAAATCTGTATAAGCGACTGTAATTTTTCTTGCGTGATCCTCTAAAAGTAAGATTGATAATAGATTATACCACTATTACCGACAGTTTACTTTTGCTATTTTATGACCCATTCTTAAATATAAAGGTTAGATAATTAAGACTTACCTACTTACCTTAGGAAACATCGGTTTCCTTTTTAACCGACTTTAAAAAAAAAAGTAGGTTTCTCAATTCGACCGTATATATTTTTTTTTTATCTTTTTATTATTTATTATTTAACTAGCAGCGCCCCGCGGTGTTACCCGCGAAGTTCCCGTTGTTTTTTCGAGATAAATAGTAGCCTATGTGTTCTTCCAGACTATAATCTATCTGTGTTCCGAATTTCAGCTCGGTCCGTTCATACGTGATTGAGCAACAAACATCCAAATATCCAAACATCCATACATTGACATTTATAAAATTACCATTTATATTAATAAATAACCATTTATCCATTATTGAGAATCGATATAAACCATAAGATGTGTCCCAAACTTCAGGCGCATGGAATTATGTCATACGTCATATGTGAATACGTCGGGAAGAGTGAGCTCACTCTTTCCGTTCTGGTCGGTAGCAGGAAGCGGTGAACGCCGCACGTTTTTACCTATCACTATTCGTTGTCAACAACCAAAATAAGTAGAACCAGAGCATATCTCGCCGCTAGCGATTCTAGGGGTCAAGTAGATTGGTTGTATGTAAACCACTTACGATGTACACACAGAGACGCAGCTTACCAATTTCATGGTGCTCAAGGCACATTCATTGGTTTATATCGATGTTATTGAGCTCAAAATAGCCAATGATTTGGCTCAGCTCACAAAATAAAACTTATCTCGACACAAGTGTAAGGAGATAGCACGATAGTGTGATTCTCATTACTCGTAACGTAACGTAGCTCGTTACAACACGAGGGGTTCCCCGTACACTGGTGGCATATTTACAATATATACTAGCTAGAGATGAGGTTTATGATGACTTTTCTCTGTTGATAATCCCATAAACTCCTAACATAGTTTGGAGACTAGATAAAAATAGCAAAACGTGTTTCCTTAGTTATTAAATAAATAAATATTGGTGAACAATTCACAAGCAACACTTTGTTTCAATACTGGTCGTCATCGGTCGCCAACTCGCATAACCAGCGTGACTATGGACAAAACGCTCCCATAAAATGGCAAGTCCCAACGAAGACATGTCTCTAGCGCGGCCGCACTGCTATTCCTGGCCAAAGACATCAGCTATGGTTCAGGCGCGGTCCCAGCCTCGAATTTTGGGGGGGGGTCAACAGTACGCAGCCTTAGATTTGGGGGGGGGGGGGGTCACGAGTAGAAATACAATAAATTGAGTAAAAAAGACTTTACTAGCGCCCCACGATTTTATCCGCGTAGTTCACGTTCTGGTTGTTTTTCCGCGTTTAAAAATAGTCTATGGACTATTAGACATTTTGTTATTTTTTAGATTTTTAATCTAATGTATTTGATTTTGGGGGGGTCATGTCCCCCGTGACCCCCCCCCCCCCCCTGGGGCCGCGCATGCTATGGTTAGTGACAGTGTGGTAGGGCAACGAGTGCTAAGAACTCCGAGGTTACCGGAGGCCGCCAAACCACACTGACTCTGGCTACGTATAACGGATGAACGATTAGGCAAAACTACTAGCTAGTACAGCTGGAAGAAAAGCAGAAAAAGAAAAAAAAAGGAAAAAGAAAAACGCATAAGATGGTACATTTTGGGATTGTGTTTAAAGTCTGGAGACAGGCGGAGATCACCATGGCCGTAGGATCAGCACATCCCACTAATATTATAAATGTCAAAGTATGGATGTTTGGATATTTGGATGTCTGTTGCTCAATCACGCCGTAACGTATGAACGAATCAGGCTGAAATTGGGATTACAGTTAGATTATAGTCTGGAAGCGGGCCGGGCCGCTATCTGGTACACTAGCGACGCTGTACAATCGCTGCATCAAGGAAGGTGTGTACCCCGACTCTTTAAAGTTTGTTAAAGTATCCCCATTGTACAAGGGGAAAGGGAAAATGGAGGAGATTAACAACTACAGACCAGTGTCAATAATTCCAGCCGTTGCTAAGGTGTTCGAACACGGATTGAGCTCTCGATTGACGGAGTACCTCACGGAGAACTCTCTGTTGTCGGACAGACAATATGCATACCGAGGCGGCCGTTCCACGACGTCTGTCACCCGGGAGCTTCTTCGCGTCATTACGGGAGCGCGCGCGAGTCGACAACACGTTGCGGTGATATTCTGCGATCTATCTAAAGCGTTCGACGTTGCGGATCACGGTGTCCTATCTGCAAAACTAGAACACTATGGCATCGCGGGGCCCGTGCTTCGGATACTTGCGGAATATATGACAAACCGCAGTCAGGTGGTCGTGGGAGCGGGGGGAACAGTAAAATCTCAACCACTCACTACCGTGATTGGAATAGCGCAAGGCTCATCGCTCTCCAACATAATGTTCTCTCTGCTTCTTAACGACTTGCCTGAGAACGTACATGACGGGCACGTGCTAATGTATGCTGATGACGTGGCCGCAATAGTCACCGCTCCCACCCGAGGTGAACTGGAGGACAGACTAAATAGAGTTGCGAACGACTTGAACAAGTGGTTTGGAACTAATGGCTTAGTTTTAAATATAAGCAAAACGCACTTTACGCAGTTCAACTTATCGGGTCACAAAAGGGATCCTTTGGATGTTTGGATCGGGGATAGGAAAATGGAGCAGGTGCTGGCGACAACTTTCCTCGGTTTTCAGATCGACAGCGCTCTCACTTGGGTTAGCCATATTGACACGCTTTGTCAAAGGGTCGGGCGTGCTAGCTTTGCGCTCTGGCGGTTGTCGGCCTTTTTGCCTCGCGGCATGATTCGAAGCTGCTATTTTGCATCCGTGCACTCTCTTTTGCAATACGGCGTAGAGTTCTGGGGCCGATCGGCCGATTGGGAACGTGCATTCCGGATGCAAAAGAGAGCTGTAAGAGCCATAGCGAGAGTGCCAGACGACGAGTCAGCGTTACCCTTGTTCCGTGACTTGAGGATCCTGACCGTCCCGTGTCTGGTGATCCTGCAGGCGGCGCTGTACGCCTGGGATCACCTGGACGAGTACCCTCGGCTGCGCTCCGAGCGACATTCCAATCTGTTATGCGCGCCGCCGCGCCGGCTCACAAAGGAATCCAAGCAGGTGCATGTGATGGCTCCGGAGGTATACAATCGCCTTCCGAATGAAATAAAGGAATCACAATCAAAACACTCCTTTAAATTGAAACTAAGTAATTGGCTAATAGAAAAATCATTCTACAGAGTAGACGAGTTGTTACCCAGGACCATAGAGTAGGGCTAATATTGACTATCTCACCGTGTGGTGTGCGCAGTCGGCGCTATACTGTAATTTGTGTTATTAATTTATTGTGTGTTGTTTTTATAATTATAATTTGTTTGTGACGGGTATCAAAATCTGTACCTCCTAGAATTTGTAACGATTGATTTTTTACCTGAGTGTTATTATCATATTATTCATTTCGGACTATTAGAATGTAAATAACGTGACGTGTAACTCCTTAGTTATTAATAAATGAGTATATGAGTATATATGAGAAGAACACATGAGCTACTTTTTATCCCGGGAAAATAACGGGATACGACGGGAACGGGAACTACGCGGGTAAAATCGCAGGGCACTGCTAATCTTTTATATATTATCTTGTATCGCTTTGGTATTTTAAAATTATTAATTTTCAATTTATGATGCTGTCTAGAGCCTTCCTAATATACCATTTTCAACGCATAAAATATTAGTACCAATGAATGGCACCGTACTATCATCCGCAAATAATACAGTCGGGTGTTTCGTTACCTTTGGCAGAATACCATATACGCTGCCCTGTGGTACACCATATTTTACTTTTTCGTATTGAGATGTGTGTGTGATCTCCCATTCTGAATCTGAGCAAATTTTCCATATTTGTGTGCTGTGTTTGAAAAATAAGATCGCATAAGGTTATGCACATTGCCTCTAATACCGTACGCATCTAGTTTTTCTAATAATTGATTGTGATCGACAAAACCAAATGCTTTAGAAAAGTCCATATAAAGCGCGCATACTGGCAATTTAGCATCCAAATTAGTAAAATAGCAAGAAACTTGTTTTGATGATCATAATTTTCGGTGTCGAACTGATGCCATTTATCAAATTTTTGTGTCGTCTGAACACGGCGTGAGAAAATGTTGATATTATATTAATTCGATCCCCGCGCCGCATACTGACAGTACACCGCACACCAGTTCACCTTTTATGCCAGGACGTGGAGAATGGAGTATACCTATATGTATCATTGGACAACATTCCCCTGATACGGAAACTGTCCGCGCACTCGTTATCATAGAACTAACATTAGATACTGCGATTGTTGCTGTCACTAGGTCTGGTCCTCGACAATTGATTTAGGTACTTTTTACCAGGGTGATGCCGTCGTTCAAAGAAAGCGTATGAGTCATCGGTTCATTTGATCAGGCGTACCTACGGCTTGTTTTGGTGCTGGCTCTGTACTTTATTGACATAAGCAAGCCACTAAATGTTCCCACAGCTGGAACTTCTCTCGTAAGGAGAAAGTCAAGGCCATAATCCACCAAGCTGGCCCAGTGCAGGTTGGTGTATAACACATGGCCTCGAAAAATTCGTGGAAAGGATCGGTTTCTTCACGATAATAGTTAATCATTAAATATATATCGATAGACACTTCACACTCAACACCATCTGGCCCCAAACTAAGCCAGTATGTACTATGGATCCCAGATAGCTGATATAATACTTATGTAGTTTTAAATACATTATAATATACTTAGAAACACCCAGACACAGAACAAATACTTGTATTCATCACACAAACATTTGTACTGGGTGGGGATCGAACCCACGACCCCGGCTTCGCAGGCTGACTTACTACCAACTAAGCCACGAGTTCAGTCGATGTTTTCCTTCGCAGTTTTTAAGTTAGCAGCATTACGTAGGTACATGACTTCGAGAAGATACTCGTAGTGGTGTGCGTGGGATTCGACCAGGGCTTCCGGATCGGCAGCCACCACGCCGCCGTTCTCCCGACTAGACTAGCCGTAACTTCATGCTTTGTGGACGGAAACTAGAGACGCATAACACGCTCCTGTGAACCTTGACCTCAGGGCGGGAATTCTCGATGACTAATATGCCAATAATGTACCTATATGTATATAATATAGAAGGATATCTTAATCTTAAAACTTGATGCGGTTTTGTGTTTCGTAGTTCGTAGCTCATGTTTGGATTTGAAACGATGGGGCTGCAAGGCTCTGTCAGTATATATTATATTGAACCGATCTGATGACAAATGATCATTAATTATTTTAGCGAGCCCTGTAGCCCTGTACCTACTCAATTTATTCCGTGCTATATATAAACGACTACACAACTTGTTAATACATATTTCGAATGTAGGTAGGAAAGCTGATTTAAAAGCCGGATGACGAAGGCGTGGAGTACAATAGAGGTGATGTTGTTATGTGTTAGTTGTTGCATAATTAAAGGAAAAACAGTAAAAAATACCTAATTTGCGACAATACGGAATACGACAGATGTCAAATAAAAACAGAGTAGGAGATAATTTTTAGGCATGTTTATTACGCGAGAATAGATTATAGAAATAAGTCAAATTTGAATGGAGGCCAGTGGAGCATCGGTCAGATAGGCGCGATAAGCCGGCGCGGCCGAGCGGAGAGTCAGTCGGGGCCGGGACCGAGCCGAGCCGCGCATGGTGCGCCTCGGGCGCGCGTGCGCGTGCGCGCTGCTGTTGATGATGGCCGGCGCTGCCGCAGGGACGGACGTATCGTCTTCAGGATGTAATGAGAGTGCGAGCCGCGCCGGGGCAACCTGCCGGGGTGGAGCGTGGCGTTGCTCCGGCGCGACCGCGCAGCCGCGAGGTCCGGCCGCGGGCCGTGGGGTCCGGCCGAGGGCTCGCCGACAGTGTCCGTGTGTTGCAGGCTGGCGCTGGAGCAGGACCACGAGCTACACGTCGACAACACCGTGGAGTACATCCTGCAGTTCGTGCCGGTGACTAACACTTTATGTACTCGTACCCGACTGCCCGAGAAACGGGAACGGTTTTCACACCTAGAGAGCGAAATGGCTAATTTTAAAAGTTTCTGACGACAAAGACCCTGACGTAACAAGTGGGACGCTGTAAATTTTACGCGTTATTATCGCAAGTGTGTTAGAAAGCACCAGAACTCGGGAATGGTCGCTCTAAATCACTAATTACTAATACCTCATATCATCAGCTTCGCTCAAAAATATTGTTAATATGAGTAGATAGTCATTGTTGTACATATGCAGGTACTTAGCTCCTTGAAGCACCCCAGGGTGTAACCCATAGTTTCCGTTCGCATAATTTTCCTGTGAGAAGTAGTAGCCCATTTGTTATTCCAAGCTTTAAACTACAAATATTTTAAATTTCAACACAATCCGTTCAGACGTGATTGAACTACAAACACCCAAACTTTCGCACTTATAATATTAGTGGGTGTGCAACGGTTTGCCGTAACTCATTAAATTGGAGGACACAGATCGTCTGCACCACCATTAACGTGATTTCAGTGACGACAATGTCAACTACGCTACTAAATTTAAATTTAGTACCTATAGAAAGATTAAGAAGTAACTTAGCATGAATACGATGGTGGTGCCCCCTCTCTGGGGCTCGTATCGTAGCGCCCACTCAAATGTTTTACAGCTAAGTACCTACATGTTTTGTCACAAATCTTTTATCATGCACCCTGAATTAACGCCAATTTACATTACATGTTAAAAAGTTTTATCGGTCGGTCGCTCCAGCTCAGAAGGTCTCACTTCCACATTTACTGCCTACGACGCACTTCTGTCCGCTGTGACGTCCTTGACCTTTTTCAGATAATAGTTATTACATCTGACACAACTAAACTAAGAACAAAATTAAAGGAATTAAATGGCTCCAGCACGATACCATCATAATAATCTATCCATCAGTTCAGGATCTACTTTGTAACATGCAGATACTCAGACACGTAAAATTTGTAACGTCCCTTTTTTTACGTCAGAGTTATAAAAACGAATGGTTCACGCGTTAGATCGTTAACGTTTTAGAAATAAATAGGTACCTACCTATTTGTTTCTAAAACGTTTACCTACTCGTACCTACTCTCGTCAAATCACACACGGCCAAATAAACCCACTTCGAAAACGGGGGAGGCGCCGTGTTCAGCTGAATGTATCGGGTATTTGGTACTCTGTAAGTTCTGCAAGTTCTCAGAGTAACAAGGAATCCACTGGCATTGCTCACACAGACTCCTGCACAAACATGCAAGACTCAGCGCCAGCGTCGGTCATATGTGGGCCTAGTTGTAAGTTCCAGTTGAGCAGGTCGGGCTGCCTGATGGGAAGCACCACGTCTATCCATGACGGCATATTTTGAACTCGGAGAGTTTAAATCACTGCTTGCTCTCGTCACCCTAGCGCCTATGAAGATTTTATTATTGGTTATAGAAGTAAGAAGGAAAACTCTGAATAATTAAAAAAATATTGTAGTAGT
The DNA here is from genome assembly GCA_963693475.1 of Ectropis crepuscularia. Lineage (NCBI taxonomy): Eukaryota > Metazoa > Arthropoda > Insecta > Lepidoptera > Geometridae > Ectropis > Ectropis crepuscularia. Next base: position 272,794 of record OY856342.1, on the reverse strand, counting down.
AGACAGTAGACCCTTTGTAGAGTCCGCCTGGGGAAGTATTGCAACTTTGCCAGAGAAATTGCAGGTCACAGAGATATTCTGTTATTATTCTTATTTGTAAGTAGGTATCTATTACATGGCCTGCGCCGGCGCTGATGACGGATGCTGCTATTGCAATCCGGCGTTACAAGGCGACCCCCCGACTCTTCGGAGTCTGTTCTCAAAACGCGGGGCGAATTAAGTGGGTAGTTTGTCACTAAAACTACTCCTCACACCTCACTCCGCACACAACGCGGGATATTCTTCCGGAAATAACCGAACTGTAAACAGCCTAACGCTGCCAACTGCTGAACGGGTTGATCATCTCTAGACTTGTTTGTGTCTGAGGATACTTAGTTACGATGTTTTTTTTATGAAATACAGTGACGGCGACGGAACGAATAAACACGTGCACCGTAAGGAACACACCTGCTCTAACAGCGGAGGGCCACACAGCCGCTTGAACATGCAGAGTTCAATCAAATCGCTGCCGAGCGTTGTCCTGCGGCCGTCCTATCTCTTTGCCCAGTAATCTGTTTGAAAACATTACCCTTCAAACCGGAGCACAGGATGACCGTGTATGTATTTGCAGAGCGTGGAGCAGAGCCAGTTCCCGAGCCGCGTGCGCGTGCGCAGCGGCGGCGGGGACGTCGCGCACCCGCTGCTGGTCACCGCGCGCCAGCGCGCAGGTGCGTGTGTGTGTGTGTGTGTGTGTGCAGAGCGGAGCAGAGCCAGTTCCCGAGCCGAGGACGCCTCGAGTGCTCGCTGACTTCTAGTAGAGAAATGTGCCAGTCATCGCCTATGAACGTCTGCAAGATGGAGGACGTCAATGATGTTAACAGATTCAGAAAGGTGATCGATGATGATATACCATTATTTAAAAGGTGCTTAAAATGCGTTGATGGAAAAAGTGAAAACTAGTCGGGAGGATACTTATTACAAGCTGGGTGCAGATGCGAGGCAGTCAGCAGCCGACGCCGGCATTGGTGTAACATTGTACAAATCCTCCGATCTTTTGTCTATATAAAGGCATAAAAATATAAAGGGAGTACACACTCCTCCGGAGACGAACCACCACACTCCAAACGTTCTCGCGAATATTCGATTTTATGAAGTAAACGACAAACATAATTTGTTGATAAGACAGTGATCTGAGCGGCGAGCTCGGAGCTCGGACGCTCACAGCTCGGTATAAATGTGTTAAGTGTGTGTGTTGTGCGCAGGCGCCATCACGTGGCAGCTGCCGTACGCGTCGGGCGAGGAGCTGCTGCACGAGCTGGAGCGCACGCTGTGCCCCGACGACTCCGCCGCGGACAGCGCGCCCGCCGACTGCGGTCAGTAGTGCGCGCGCGCCCGCCGCCCGGCCGGACCAGCGGGCGCGCGCCCGCCGACTGCGGTCAGTAGTGCGCGCGCGCCCGCCGCCCGGCCGGACCAGCGGGCGCGCGCCCGCCGACTGCGGTCAGTAGTGCGCGCGCGCCCGCCGCCCGGCCGGACCAGCGGGCGCGCGCCCGCCGACTGCGGTCAGTAGTGCGCGCGCGCCCGCCGCCCGGCCGGACCAGCGGGCGCGCGCCCGCCGACTGCGGTCAGTAGTGCGCGCGCGCCCGCCGCCCGGCCGGACCAGCGGGCGCGCGCCCGCCGACTGCGGTCAGTAGTGCGCGCGCGCCCGCCGCCCGGCCGGACCAGCGGGCGCGCGCCCGCCGACTGCGGTCAGTAGTGCGCGCGCGCCCGCTGCCCGGCCGGACCAGCGGGCGCGCGCCCGCCGACTGCGGTCAGTAGTGCGCGCGCGCCCGCCGCCCGGCCGGACCAGCGGGCGCACGACGCAGCTCTATTTCAATCTTTCCTTTTTTTAATGTGCAGAATATTTTAACAAAACTAAATTACAATGCGAACTATACTGCACCACATACCTAACTACGTACTCTAAGCATTACTAAATTATCCATAGTATATCTAAACCACATACATTCATATCAATGTTGTTTAAAAGCTTGTCATTTCTGCATTTGATTTAACTTATCTATACTTACTAAGAATTTTCCTCAACTCTAACACTCGGCGCGAAGCATTAGTGACAAATTTTCAATTTCGATACCACAAAATAAGTTTGATTCAAGTTTAAACTGTTATCTTAATGTAGAGGTATATTATACTGTCTTAACACTGGAAGTCCCTTTTACATACTGCAATCTGACAGTCGCTCTGGTTGGTTGTGTGGTAATGACAGCAGACGTTTAATACCAAAAATACTTAAATACTTAAAATACCACTTTGATAACGACCATATTGAAATCAAAATGGACCACTCAAATGGAACCTTTTTTTAATTGTTACAATTTTGGTAGATATTTTCCAGATGCCCATCTTCAAAGCTAAAATTCCTCTGTAGGCTGCAGTTCTAACTGTCCTGGCCATTCCATTACTCTCTCTTATTCGCTCCAGATAAAATAGTTATGGCTTTATTGTAACCGTTTCAGTGAGGCCAGTCTGAAGAGTGGTCTTGGCTGCGGCCAGTTCTGCTCTTGTCACTGGGCTGATGTACTGAAACTGTCTGTTGAGGTATCAGAGAGAGAGAGAGAGGAAGTTGTAGATGTGGTGTGCCCGCAGCGGACGAGTCGGAGAGCGCGCGGCGCGGCGAGTTCTCGCTGCACGTGGGCTCGGCGTGCGCGCGCGCGTTCACCGTGTCGCTGCGCGCCGAGCCCGCGCGCGACTGGCTGCTGCCGCCGCCGGCCGCCGCGCCGCGCCCGCTGCACACACAGCTCGCTCAGGTACACTCGTTCAACGTGTCGCTGCGCGCCGAGCCCGCGCGCGACTGGCTGCTGCCGCCGCCGGCCGCCGCGCCGCGCCCGCTGCACACACAGCTCGCTCAGGTACACTCGTTCAACGTGTCGCTGCGCGCCGAGCCCGCGCGCGACTGGCTGCTGCCGCCGCCGGCCGCCGCGCCGCGCCCGCTGCACACACAGCTCGCTCAGGTACACTCGTTCAACGTGTCGCTGCGCGCCGAGCCCGCGCGCGACTGGCTGCTGCCGCCGCCGGCCGCCGCGCCGCGCCCGCTGCACACACAGCTCGCTCAGGTACACTCGTTCAACGTGTCGCTGCGCGCCGAGCCCGCGCGCGACTGGCTGCTGCCGCCGCCGGCCGCCGCGCCGCGCCCGCTGCACACACAGCTCGCTCAGGTACACTCGTTCAACGTGTCGCTGCGCGCCGAGCCCGCGCGCGACTGGCTGCTGCCGCCGCCGGCCGCCGCGCCGCGCCCGCTGCACACGCAGCTCGCTCAGGTCAAACCACTTATTCACACATATTAACTATTTGTTGCTGGAAGGTGTTGCATGAAAAGTAAATCCAAAATATCTCCTTGGTCTTGACTAATTGAGGAATAGAAACACATAAGACAGGAGTGCATGTTTTCAGAACAAGAGTGTATTATTAAACTTAATGTACTCGTTTAATGTACTTGTACATTAAAATTACTTGGCAGTTGCGAGATCCGTCTTAGAAAAAATAATAAATTTGATCTTCAAGGTGTTTAAGTATGAGCAAGTTGTGACCAAGAGACCTGCCAATCGTAGACAGACCGGATTCCGCGTGAGCGCGGACACAGAAATTCAAACTTGGGCCATGCAATATTATAATAGCGTCATCAGCGTTAGCAATTCGTTCTGCATTTATAAGTTTACATCATAAAATAGCGTTCATGCAAAGTTTGAATAGAATAAGACCAAAAGCGCTTCCCTACGGAACGCCGAAATCGATTGGTAAGTGATCACTACAGCAACCACTTGCCCTGACGAACTGCTTGTAAGCAGTTCGAAAGGAAACTTTTGAACCACTCTGAAGTCAACCTCCTCACACCCGAGCAGTATTTCTTTAGGAGTAAGCCAATCGAAAGAGAGTCAAATGCTTTTGCCAGGTCCAAAAACACGAAACGAGACACGGAAAAATGTCTGTTTCGAGAATGAAATTGAAAATAAAAATCGATGGGATGTACATAAGAGAACCTTTTATCAATTTATTAGATATAGAGTCGAGTCTATAATTATTTTGTTATTATTCTCGATTAACGAAATTTGTGATTACTTATTATTATTTGTGGTTACACAATCCTGAGATCGTAGATTCAAATCTCGCCTCCATCATCAAAGTAAGTATTTTCCCTCATACACTTAGAGCTAACGTGTAACATGTGTGTTGTAACGTGGTTGCAGGCGGCGCCGCGCGTGCATCACTACCGGTTCCCGGAGGGGCAGGACAGCGTGCGGCTGGTGGTGAGCTCCGAGGACGACGTGTGCGCCACCGTGGCCGTGCAGGACTACGGGGTCAGTATCGTGTGAGTGTGACACGTGGCGTGTAAAACGTAGCGTGTGACGAGTTGGAACCCTTCATCGCTCTAAAACTTTTGTCGAAAGTTATTTTCGGAGTGTTACAAAGAGATTTTGGACATTGTCTCTGCAGCGGAAGTACAGTACCCGGCGATAAATATTGCACATCGACACCTGGAAAGAGACAATCGGCCAACTTCGGCTTCGTAGAGCGTCATCTCTGTAGCACGAAATACAAACAGTGCGGTATCTATTAGGAGCTGTTAAAACAATTTTAATTTGCTTCTTTTAATAATTCTTTTTATTCTTTGTATAAAATACACCAATAAGTGTTCTATAAGTGATGGCTTTAGGTTCGAGTAAAATAAAATAAAAAAGTAGCCAAGTGCGAGCTGGACTCGCCCATGAAGGGTTCCGTTGCAGCAAGTAACATAATATACATAGTACACATAGTTCTTGTAGTTCGTTGTAACTTTGATTGAAGTTTTAATAATAGTGTATTTATGACGTACTAAAAAAAAACTACTCATCAGATCGAGTTCAAACCAATTTTCGTTGGTAGTTTGCATGGTAATGTACATTATATATTTTTTTTTAGTTTTTTCATTCTCTTACTTTAGAAGTTAGAAGGGGGGGGGGACACAATTTACCACTTTGGAAGTGTCTCTCGCGCAAATTATTCAGTGTAGACAAAAATTATATTAGAAACCTCAACATCATTTTTGAAGACCTATCGACACCCACACGTGTAGGTTTTATGGAAAAAAAATTTAGTTTCAGTTCTCAGTATGAGGGGCAACCGTAATTTTACTTTTTTTTTGAAAAAATCGTAATGCGGTTCACAGAATACATCTACTTACAAAGTTTCAACAGTGTAGTTCTCATAGTTTCGGCAAAAAGTGGCTGTGACATACGGACAGACAGACAGACAGACAGACACGACGAATCTATAAGGGTTCCGTTTTTACGTTTTACGGAACCCTAAAAATATGTTCACATTATGTTTACGTATTTAATTATTTTGGAAAATTACAGCTGTAGTGTACATAATAAACACCATTGTACCTATTGTTAAAGTGAGACATTGTAATAAAAATAATAATAATTCTTATTCTCAATTACTTCCATTTCACTATCTGTGCTCTCAAAGAGGTCAATATCACTGTCACTATCAGCCGTATTTATCACTAGTCTATCAGTGTAATTGTCTAAACCGTGTTTAATGCTTTTATATTCATTCTCACATTTGATTGTGTGATCGCAAACCTTTTTCCACTCTTCAGTCCCGATCATGTTTACTTTTTCAGTCAATAACGTTTTTACTTTAGTTAAATTCATATCCACATTTCTACAGGCTACATAGCCTTTTAGTTGAGACCATATATTTTCAATTGGACTAAAATCCGGTTGATGCGGTAGCAATCGCAACACAGTGTGCCCATGTCCGGGAAGTACTTTGTCCACGGAAAACTCTGTATACCTCCTTGTGCTGACATAATTATAATGGCATAAATCTGGGTTTTTGTTAATTTTGGATCAACTGGAATTTCGTGTCTGTTTAACCAGTTGATCATTTCCTGTTTAATGATAATGACATACGGACATAATATAATCATGTCATAGCCGTATTTATCACTAGTCTATCAGTGTAAAAGTCTAAACCGTTTTTAATGTTTCTATATTCATTCTCATATTTGATTGTGTGATCTTTTTCCACTCTTCAGTCCCGATCATGTTTACTTTTTCAGTCAATAACGTTTTTACTTTAGTTAAATTGATACCCACATTTCTAGAGGCTACACAGCCTTCTAGTTGAGACCATATTTATATTTTCAATTGGATTAAAATCCGGATGATACGGTGGCAATCGCAACACAGTGTGCCCATGTTTGGCAAGTACTTTGTCCACGGAAAACTCTATATACCTCTCCTTGTGCTGACATAATTATAATAGCATAAATCTGGGTATTTGTTAATTTTGGATCAACTGGAATTTCATGTCTGTTTAACCAGTTGATCATTTCCTGTTTAATGATGTTTGAGTTGGGGGGTCTTTCAACTTATTTATTGTTGTGATAGGGTGCGTTGTCGATAACTAGAACGGAATCACTGGGTATATTTGGGAATAATTGATTAACCAGCCATTTCTCGTAGTTATCGTTATTCATTTCATTGTGATAGTCACCTGAAGTATCCGTGGATTTATACGTTAAAAAGGGACCGGGTACAAAGCATTTTTCATTTCCCGCATGAACTATTATCAAACGTTGCCCTTTTGAAATTGGCTTTTTTACTCCTTTTTTCTTATCATCACTCCAAGATTTTAGACTACAGGCCCGTGAACAAAATTTACGGGTCAAATGAACCAGCAGGAGACCTATGTAGGATGATAGACGGGTACAAAATAATAAGATTCAGCACTGTTCCGTATAATCGGGCAACATTATATCGGCCGACGATTAGCGTGTGTCTATGGTTTTGACAGCCGGCTGTGAAGTGACGTTGTCTGTTTTTCGCTGGAACGAAAAAGAAGCGTTTTACTTTGATCTATATAATCTGGTTTAAAGTGTTAATATTGTGCGGGAATACGTATTAACGGGAATATATCGCTACGGGATTAGTGCTGGATCATTAATTGTGAAGTGGCTATTGGATTGGCCCTTTTCTACAACGCCGGACCGTTGCTACTGCTGTAACGGGAATTCTGGAAGCTCCCTGGTTTGGTGTCTCATTTATTCCCTTCCTTCCTTCTTCCTGTCAGACCAAAATGGGCTTTGGACGACGCCGGGAACCCTAGGTAAGTGTCTAACCTGTTAAAGTGTGGGGGTAAACACATTAAAATCGGTATAACGGCATTTAATTTGTTTTTAATTCTCGCTATGGGCCCCGAGACGGTATTTCTGGCATAAATACTGAACATTTTTTGGTAGACAGAGCGCGGTTAGCCGTAAATACCCCTCTTTTGTTTTTAGTTTTCTGGGAAAAGATATCAGGTAGGCCAGATATTTGGGGGTTCCCAGTTTATAATTTCTCCCCAAACTGTCGGGAAATTGGTATTAAGTGGTATCCGGTTTAATAGGTTGCGGATATATTGTTGTGACATTGTCCGAACTTTAGGTTGGTTTAAATTTAAAATGGCTTCGGATTTGGCCAACCAGCTCCGGTGGTTTGAATCCTTACAAGGATTGGTCGGCCGGAGAGACCGGGAGGAGGCGCTGCTAAACAGGGCAGAACAGCTCGACAGGCGCCTGGAGGTCGCTGAGAGGAGCGCAGGATCGCTGCGGGATGCAAGGCCGTCTCCACCTGAGGAGCAGATGGAGAGGATCGAGGCGGACATGCGGCGCATCCTGGATGTGTACGACGAGGTCTCCGAAAGGGTTCGCCAGCTGGAGAGGTCTCGTCAGGGAAGGGCGAACTCGGGACCCGTCATCAGGAATGCGGGTTCGGGTGTAGTGGGACGCCTTCCCACCCTGGACTTGCCCAGGTTCACAGGTAACCTGCGAGAGTGGAGCGGCTTCCGGAGTATGTTCGCCTCTCTCGTGGATTCACGCACGGATCTGACGAAGGCGGAGAAACTGGCCTATCTCCGCACGTCACTGGAGGGTGAGGCACTCTCCCTGGTCCAGCACCTGGAGCTGGACGACGACAACTTCGGCACGGCGATGGAGTTGCTGGAGACGAGGTTCCAAAACCCTCGGCTCCTCGCCGACGCTCACGTGTCCCAAATACTGGGGCTGCCGAAGGTGACTGAGAGGTCTCAGTTGAGGCCATTAATCCTCACGCCCGTGAAGGTGGCGTACAACGCCTTGCGCAGCTTGGGACTGCCAGTGGGACACTGGTCGTTTCTGCTGGTCCACATTCTGCTGGGCAAGGTGCCGCTGGAGTTGCGCGCCCGGTTCGAGCGGGAAAGGGGCCTTCACGGCGACCCGAAGGTCTTCCCCACGTTTGAGGAGCTACTTCGGGTCCTGGAGTGGGAGGCGAGGATGGCAGAGTCGGCGCCTCAGGAGGCGCAGCCCGCCGCGTCAGCTCGTGGCCCTGCCGGAACAGGACCGCGACCTACCAATCCCCGCACTCTGGGTGGGGTAAAGCGGTCGGCGACTGTGACGACTGCGTCGGAGCAGGAGTGCCCGAACTGTGGCCAGCTTCACGCGCTGGTGCAGTGTCCGGCCCTGCTTGCGCGGACGACTTCCGAACGACGAGGGATCGTTCGGCGGTTGCGTCGGTGCTACGGGTGCCTGGGGGGTCATTTGTACAATGACTGCCCCACGGCACGGCCGTGTCCTGGGTGTGGGGGACCACACCATCAGCTCTTGTGCGTCAGGAGCGATGGTGCTGGTCGACAGCCCTCAGGGAGGGGGCCCTCCACGGGCGGGGGCGCTCCCACGCAGAGCCACGCATTGTACAACAATGAAGTGGCTACAGCGTGGAGCACACCCCCTCCACCCCAACCCACGGCAGCACCGGGCAGCCCAATAAGGGGCGTCCTACACGCGGCTCGGTCACCGACCTCACAGCCCGCGCGGACGCGGGCGAACTGGAGAGGTGGAAGGGTGATACCGGAGTCACCACGGGGGCCACCTCCCCAGCGTTATCCTTCTCCGCCGCTGGATCCGCGACCAATGGAATGGAGGGCGTACACGCCTCCCCTCCATGAACATCCGAGGCTGGAATACCACCCGCCCTACTTTAGGTACGGCAGGGCAGCTGGATATGCCCCCCCTCCGATGGCCCTTTGCACTCGGCAGCCATACTGGGCTGGGCCCGGTAGTCCGACGGGTTCGGACGGGCCTCGGAGGGATTGACTAGCCTCCGTTCCCTTGGCACAGGATCAACCGGTGGTCCTGCTGCCCACCCTCTGGTTAAGGGTTTGGGGTCCAAGAGGCGACTACGTCCGGATACGAGCGCTCTTGGACACAGGGTCCCAGGGGTGCATTTTAACAACCCGGGTTGCTCATCGCCTGGGCCTGGCTAGGTTTCCGTCACCGACTCCGTTGCGAGGAGTCGGGAACACAGAGGTGCGGTTGGCTGGACAGACCCGCCTCTCCTTCTCGTCCGTACATTCATATTCGGAAAGGATTGCGGTCAGGGCCACCGTCATGGATTCGGTTGTCGGTTGGCTTCCTCAGGCGGACATAGATCCGGATCTTTTGTCCTGTACTAAAGGTCTCAGGTTGGCGGATCCCCGCTTCGGGATGGCGGGTCCGGTAGACCTTTTGTTGGGTTCTGATGTACTGGGTTACATCATGAACGGGAAGCCTAGACTGTTGGACCAGTCTTCGCTGATGGCGCTGCCCACCATCTACGGATACGCCATTTTGGGAATGGTGGATGAGTGGCAGCAGTCGAATCAGGCTTCTTTTACGGGAACGGCCCTCGCTCAGATCATGCAGAGGTTCTGGGAGATCGAAGAGCCGCCTACCGTGTCTCGGCTGGATCCCGAGCACGTGGAGTGTGAGAACTTTTATCAGGCTCACACTCGGAGAATGGTTTCTGGGCGATTGGAGACTAGGCTGCCTTTCCGGGATAACCCCCCGCGTCTGGGCCAGTCTCGATCATTGGCCGAGAAAAGGCTCAGGTCCATGGAGCGACGCATGGCTCGAGATCCTGTACTTCGGGAAAAGTACATCGAGTTCATGAGGGAGTATGAGGCACTGGGCCACATGTCTCCGGCTCGCGACGACTGGTCGACCATGGACCACTACTTTTTGCCTCATCACGCTGTTTTGAAAGCGTCGACAGGCAAACTCAGGACGGTGTTCGATGGATCCGCTCCGACTTCGACAGGAGTGTCACTGAACCAGTGCCTCCACGCTGGACCGAAGCTACATCGGGATATTGTAGACATCATCCTGAATTTCCGTAGGCATCAGGTGGTGTTGGGAGCGGACATCCGTATGATGTTCCGACAAACGGTCATACACCCCGAGGACAGGAGGTTCCAGTTGATCCTCTGGCGGGAAAGTCCTCAGGACCCTATGATGGTGTATGAGTTGAACACCAACACCTATGGGTTGAGATCAAGCCCCTTCATTGCGATCCGCTCACTGCTGGAGTTGGCGGAGCAAGAACGGGCTCGGTACCCACGTGCAGCCGCAGTTCTGGAACGCGACCTGTACGTGGACGACGTTTGCACTGGTGCGCAGACGGTGGAGGAAGCTCTGTTGCTCCGGGATGAGCTTACAGAGCTTCTCGCATCTGGAGGCTATGAGCTTCGGAAATGGCTCTCTAAAGACCCCAACGTCCTGGCTGGTATCCCGGACGATCACCAGCAGGATCCGGGGCTCTTCGAGGAAGGTGACGATCCGCACGGGATTGCGGTTCTGGGCATGCAGTATCAACCGGTTGCTGACATCTTCACCTTTCGGGTGGCACTGGAAGCCACACGCGCGTGGACAAAACGGACGGTTTTGTCCACCATCGCCAGGATGTTTGATCCAAACGGTTGGATCAGTCCGGTTCTGTTCGCAGCCAAGTGTCTGTTACAGCGACTTTGGACTCTGAAGGTCTCCTGGGACGACCCCCTGGTCGGAGACTCGCTTAACACTTGGCTTCGTTTGATATCTGACCTCGAAACGGTCAATAGAGTGGCGTTGCCCCGTCGCATTCTGCCACCAGGCTGTAGCCGGATCAGCCTGCACGGGTTCTGTGATGCGTCCGAGCTGGGCTATGCCGCATCTGTGTACTTGCGTACAGTTGACGCTGGAGGCCACGTCAATGTCACGCTCTTATTGGGGAAGAGCAAGGTAGCTCCTATCAGGACACGACTCACCATTCCGAAACTGGAATTGAGCGGAGCCACATTACTTGCTCGGCTGCTCAAGCATGTATATCAGGAACTGTCCACCTCGATAGACATCCGGAATGTCTATGCGTGGTCAGACAGTCAGGTCGTGCTTGCCTGGTTGAGAGCAGCCCCTCACACTTTGGAGACCTTTGTGGGAAATCGGGTTTCCCAAATCCAAAACATTGGACTGGACATTGTTTGGAGACATGTCCCGGGTGAGTTGAACCCCGCTGACTGTGCTTCGCGCGGCTGTTCCGCGCCGGAGCTAGTTGATCACCCCTTATGGTGGGGTCCGGACTGGCTGCGGGAGCCAGAAGCTTCCTGGCCAGCTCTCGGCGCGGACTCGGAGCGAGCGGAGCTGCCCGGAGTCCGCGTGCATGCGATTGTGGCGGAAGTGCCCCCAGACCCTGATTGGTTGACGGGTCGTTACAGCAAGCTGGATAAATTGCTGGGGGTAACTAGCTGGATTAAGCGCTTCATCCACAACTGTCGTCACCCTCGTCAGAGGAGGAGTGATCAGATCGCCACTGTGGAGGAGCGTCGGAGTTCCTTGCTGCACCTCATTCGGCTGGTACAGGGTGAGAGGTTTCCGACGGAACTTGAGGCGCTGCGCTGCGGTCGCGCTCGCTTGAAGGGTGCGGTCGCTAAGTTGAACCCTTTCACAGATCAGGATGGTCTTCTGCGCGTAGGAGGTCGGCTCCGGAAAGCCAACCTGCCGTACGGCAGCAGGCACCCCCTGTTGCTACCTAAAGGAGGTCCTCTGGTGGACCTGCTGATCACCGATCGGCATATCGGTAACGCGCACGCTGGATGTGGCGCGCTTCTCGCTGTGTTGCAGCGTGAATTCTGGATCTTGTCGGCTCGCAGGGCGGTCCGAAAGGTGCTGTATAGATGTGTCCCTTGTTATAGGCTCAAGGCGTCTACCATGCAGCCCATGATGGGAGATCTTCCTCCGGATAGGATTTCTCCCTCGAGGCCGTTCGACGGGGTCGGAATGGACTTCGCTGGGCCCTTCTCGGTCAAGTCATCGACGTTGCGTAACGCCAAGGTCGTTAAAGCCTACCTGTGCGTCTTTGTGTGTTTGGCCACCAAAGCAGTCCACCTGGAGCTGGTCTCTGCGCTGTCTACGGAGGCCTTTGTCGCGGCGCTGGATCGCTTTGTAGCGCGAAGAGGAGTACCCTCTTTAATACGTTCGGACAATGGCACAAATTATCGAGGGGCGGCGAATTATTTACGCGAAGTTAATAATTTTTAAAATTCTGGTAATAATAGTTTAAGTCTGGCTCTCGCCCAGCGGGGAATCAGCTGGCAATTTAGTGTGCCGGCCTGTCCTCACTGGGGAGGAATTTTTGAGGCTGCGGTGAAGTCTGCTAAAACCCATCTCCGCCGTGTCATCGGGGAGACCGTGTTAACTTGGGAAGAGTTAGTCACGGTACTATGCCGCGTGGAGGCAGTGCTTAATTCCCGTCCTCTCTGTCCAATCTCGCCTGACCCTAACGATCTAGAAGTCTTGACGCCGGGTCACTTCTTGATCGGTCAGCCTTTAACCGCGTTGCCGGAGTATCCCTGGAAGGATGAGCGCCCCGGACGCCTGTCCCGTTTTCAGTTATTGCAGCAAATAAGTCAAGACTTCTGGAGGCGCTGGTCGGCCGAGTACTTGCATCTGTTGCAACAACGGGTAAAATGGACAGATAGGACGGAGGCCCCTCGGGAAGGGGACTTAGTATTATTAAAAGAGGCAAATTTGGCCCCCCTACTCTGGCGTAGGGGACGTATTTTAAAATTGATATCTGGTACTGATGGCACACCCCGCGTGGCGGAGATTCTGGTTTCTGGTTCCAGACTTCAGCGCGCGGTGTCCTCTCTGGCACGCCTGCCTCTTTATTAGATATACGTATTTTTCGTGGCTAAAATTTAATTTAATTTTATTACTATTTTTGGTAAAGTGTTTTTTTTTGGTTTGATTTCCACTTTCGGGTCAAAGTTGGGAATTTCGTTTTATTTGGGGTCCGGATACTACTAAATACTAGTTACTAAATACTAGTTGCTAAATACTGGTTTTCTAAAATTGACCTGGAGTTCAATTGGTCGGGGGTTTTGTTCCGTATAATCGGGCAATATTATATCGGCCGACGATTAGCGTGTGTCTATGGTTTTGACAGCCGGCTGTGAAGTGACGTTGTCTGTTTTTCGCTGGAACGAAAAAGAAGCGTTTTACTTTGATCTATATAATCTGGTTTAAAGTGTTAATATTGTGCGGGAATACGTATTAACGGGAATATATCGCTACGGGATTAGTGCTGGATTATTAATTGTGAAGTGGCTATTGGATTGGCCCTTTTCTACAACGCCGGACCGTTGCTACTGCTGGAACGGGAATTCTGGAAGCTCCCTGGTTTGGTGTCTCATTTATTCCCTTCCTTCCTTCTTCCTGTCAGACCAAACTGGGCTTTGGACGACGCCGGGAACCCTAGGTAAGTGTCTAACCTGTTAAAGTGTGGGGTAAACACATTAAAATCGGTATAACGGCATTTAATTTGTTTTTAATTCTCGCTATGGGCCCCGAGACGGTATTTCTGGCATAAATACTGAACAAGCACAATGCCGTCACTTGTAAGCTGTCCAACTGAGTGCAGGTGAGAATTCAAAAGTGCAAGTAGAGTGGGTACAATTTGGTCATTTGTTTCTGTACGGCATTCTTACCATCCAATAGATCCATGAAAAATAATGAGAAATCGCGTAGTGCCGTACAAAAATAGTGATCCACGATCCACGAAGTCGGAAACATTATTGATAATCCGGAAATTTTGAGGGAAAATTTTGTCATTTGATACTGTACGGCATCGGTTCCATACAGTTGCAATACCTCTTCTAACCCATTATTCCGAAACGCCGTATAAAAATAATGGTCCAAGTGGAAATGATCGGGGGTTCAACTTCCTCTTTTCAGTGATCCGGAGAGGTGATTTGAAAAAGTACGGCATCGGTTCCAAATGATTATCTAGCACTCAAACGGACAATTAAAAATAATGCCGTCTAAAAATTACTGTTCATTTGAATGTTCACCGATAATTTCATTAATTTCATCGTATACTTCATTTATAAAGGTGGTAGGTCATTTGATCCTGTACGGCGTCTTATTTTTCTACATGACATTGCTAAAAACTATTGTTGTATAATAATGCCGTACAAAAGAAAGTGTTCTAAAAAAAGTAACAGAGGAATACAAAGCATGCAAGTTTTCAATTATTTATTTGAATAACCATAGATTAATTAACTATAGGAATCTTCAACATATTATCATTGTTTTAAATAGTATTCAAGTAAATAAATTGGAAAAAAATAATGCCGTACATTTTAACCCTTAATCAAACAAAATATGTACCACTTAGTTAGAAACTCGGAAACTCGGAAAGCATGTACTATTGAGATTTTTATTGTAGAAAATAAAATTTTACACCTTTTGTTCCAAGAAAACTTTTTTGTGAAACGTATCGTTTGCGATTTATGGCCCATTTAAATACCGGTTTTTCTATCACGGCCGATATCTCTTGAAATATTAGATTAATCAATAAAACGAATTGAACTATTCTTAAAGATCAGTTTATTCTCTACAACTTTTGTGAAAAGCTTTTTTTTTGTAATGCCCATACTTTTTGATTTATAAGACGGTTAAATATCTTTTATTCCTCCAAAAATATTATAAATCAATGAATTGTATTAAAATAAACAATAGTTTTGTTTGTGGTCGGTTATTAGACCATGAAAATTCTGATAAAAAATAAGTAAATAAATATAGATCAGGTTTTTCACGCACATGAGGTGTATGTTAGCTATGGCAATATAGTGATGCGTCCAACATTAAACTTCTTCAAACTCAAAATATTACAGACTTAAAAAAAAAAACAATTTTGGCAAAAGTTGTAGAGAATAAACCGGTCTTTAAACATGGATTGATGCGTCTTATTTATATAAATATCTCAAGAGCTATCAGCAGCGATAAAAAACCCGGTTCATTAAATGGGCCGTAAACGGTACGTTTAACAAAAAGTTTTGGGCAACAAAAGGTGTTAAATTATACTTTCTACAATAATGACTCCAATAATATTTGCCCTAAAGTACATAGTTCCCGAGAAAACGTTTTTTTCAAGATGACGCTTAAAGATCCACCTGAATCTGTCAACATTTTGTTATTTTATGCTCAGTAAGTGATCATACACCTTATAATAAATAAATTGGGAACGAAAATTTGTAAGTTAAATTATATTTTTACTGGCCTTTAATATGAACTTTCTGATTTGTACGGCGTTAACTTTTCTTAGTCATACATTAAATTCAAATAAATTATCAGAATGTCGTTAAAAAATCGTACCAACTATCACCCTAAAGTACATTTCGTCATATGCAATGTTCTGGAGGTTTTTTGCCATTTACTAACTTTTGGACTAACAAAAATGTCCGGCACGTATAAAATTTGTATCTATGGACAAAATACTTTCGGAATAAATTAATTTTACGTTGTGTCAAATCACCTCTCCGGATCACTGAAAAGAGGAAGTTGAACCCCCGATCATTTTCTCTTGGATCGTTATTTTTGTACGGCGTTGCGGAATAATGGGTTAGAAGAGGTATTGCAACTGTATGGAACCGATGCCAAATCAAATGACCAAATTTTCCCTCAAAAATTCCGGATTATCAATAATGTTTCCGACTTTGTGGATCACTATTTTTGTACGGCACTACGCGTTTTCTCATTATTTTTCACGGATCTATGGGATGGTAAGAATGCCGTGCAGAAACAATTGATCTAAATGTACCCACTCTACTTGCACTTTTGAATTCTCACCTGCACTCAGTTGGACAGCTTACAAGTGACGGCATAGTGCTGAATCTTATTATTTTGTACCCGTCTATCATCCCACATAGGTCTCCTGCTGATTTGACCCGTAAATTTTGTTCACGGGCCTGTAGTCTATTTCCCTTTAGTGTGGGATGTATGTATGTAAGACTCATCCATGTAGACGATATTTTTTCCTCTTTTGCGAAATTTGCGCATTTTATTGAGATATTCCATTCGTTTGAGGCTTACATCGTGCTTTTCCATTAAAACTTTTCGATTGTCTTCCATTTTAGTGAACCGAAATCCCATCTCGTGAAGTATTTTTCTCAACGTCTTTTCAGACCCATTGTAATTAATAGCTTCACATAATTTAGCTTTTAATGACTTTATTGTTGGCAGTTCATTAAATCGTAAGTGAAAATCATACACCATTCTTTGAACAACATCATAATCAAAATCGTCCATATCCAAACGAAATTGCTTTTTTGGTCTCCCTTTTTTTGGAGTGCTAAACTTAATTTCAGTAGAATGTGTTTCAGTACTGACTTCGTTTAATATATTGTTCAAAGTTCTTCTTGAAATTCCAGTGGCATTTGCAACTCGCGCTTGAACCTTCTTAAAATAACAACTTACAGTTTTATCTTCATTTTTTTTTAATCTGTCAGCTTAAAAATATTAAAAAGGTTAGAAAATATTTATAAACATTGTAGATAATTTGGCGTGACTGACCTCGTAAAGGTTTCCCTTTTTTTCCTAAAGATGCCATAGTACAACTTTAAATTATTTAAATTTGGGGGTGTTAACAACTCTATATATATTTTTTTAACTGGACGCGACCGCACTTGAACAACGACTGACAAAACGTCACATAGGTAGTGTGTGACGGAGAGAATGCTCTACGAAGCCGAAATCAGCCGACTGTCTCCCTCCAAAGGCCGATGTGCAATACTTATCGCCGGGTACAGTACATCACGCACTACCCACACCGACAAAAACTCTTCTCTATATGAGTTGTTTTGTAGAATCGGAATTCTCACTCGACAAATGTACATACATTTTTATGGTGGTTCTTCGAGCTCTATTGTTGTATAATAAATTGCATATGGAACTGTGGTTATCATAGAACGCATTGTGTGTGTTATTTATTACATTCAGTATAATATTATTATCTCTCGTAAAGTTAGGACAGTAAGTACGACACCGTCGTCGTGTGTGTTGCAGTGCCCCATCACGCAGACGCTACAGGACATGGAGGGCGCCACCGTGCGCATGACGGTGCAGCGCTCCGGCGGCATGCAGCTCTCGGTAACTCTCCTCTTGGCTGTTCATAACCACTGGCTGACTGGCTGGGCTGCTTAAAAATACCTTGGAATGTATGACAGTGCTATGGATGGTCAAACAAAACTTACCATAGCACTTGGCGTTGTGCTTGTGATGTCAACAGACACGATGGCGTGCGTGTAGCGCTCCGGCTCCCGGTCCCGGCCCGCGTGTTGCCGTGTCTCTGCACAGCGCTCAGCCGCGCTTCAGCGAGTGATCAGTAGTTTTACTCTTCCGTTTTACGAAGTATAGTGTTGTGTGTGTGCAGCGCATGCGGTACCCGCGCGGGTTCTACGTGATCGCGGCGACGGGCGACTCGGACGAGCCGTGCTCGGGCGAGGAGCCGGCGGCCGACGCGCCCGACTGGCTGTGGGAGGCCGCCGTGTGGCCGGCCGCCGCGCCCGAGACACGTGCCGAGCCGCCGCGCCGCCTCAAGCGGCTCACGCTGCTCACCAAGGTTAGCTCACGAAATTATTTTACAAAACCATGATAGATGGCACCCATCTGACACATAACATAACTTCAAAATGGAGCTGATACTCAATACTGAATCGTTTATTGCTTCATTATGTTATAGATAAAATGAATGACTGACGTACAATTTTTTTTAACTTTTATAGATCTAAACATGACCGTCATCTCGCTTAATGTTAAGCTACGATAAAATATACGCTGGAGCGTGCTTGATTGGAAGAAATCGATTAGGAAAATCCACTCAGGCACAACGCATTCTACAGCCTAGACGTAAAACTAGAGTCAGATTTGTTTGTTATTTTGACAAATTACATTAATACGATGGAGATGAGCTGCACGTAGCCGGTGCGAGTCGTTCGCTGTAACATGTCAGTCAGTTGTTCATCCTCCCTCCCTATGATGGGAGGGAGGTCACGGGCCGGCTCTGCTCTGGCTAGAAATTTTCTGCCGGATTAGGGCTCCTCAGTACACGTACTTAGGGGATACTAAAGTCCATAATTTGGGCCTGATTCATCACAGACACGGAAGCGGTGTCTCGGCTTGAGCTGTACCCGGTGTTAACCCGCAGGAGTCGCTGTCGCGCGCGCAGTACCTGGTGGCGTCGTTCGTGACGCTGGCGGTGTTCCTGGCGTTCTACGTGGCGTTCGGCGCGCTCGTGCTGGCCGAGCGCTGGCCAGCCTGGCACCGCCTGGTGGCGCCCAAAGCCGTGCTGGCTAGTACGTGATCCCTTCCTACACTCCTCCTCTACACCTCTTCTTCTTTTTCAATACTGATATTATAAAGCTGAAGATATTATTTGTTTGAACGCTCTAATCTCAGGAACTAATGGACCGATTTAAAAAATTCTTTGGATTTGTACGTGATCCCTGAGTGCTATAGGCTATATTATGTATCACGCACGCAGCCGAGACGGACTGCTAGTCAAAGGTAAGCTTACACTTGACCGCCATCTCTCCTGGTGTAACAGACGATGTGGTCTGTGTTTGAGCACACTTTGGTATTTGGTACCTCGTACCTGGCAGTATAGATACATAGAAACTGTTAATTGTCAGCAATAAAGTTTTTATTATTTATTATTCAGTCATTTAATCCTTGTTCTTAAATGTGATTATTATTATTATTGGCACAGTAAAGATTTACAGAAAAAATAGCAACCGATTCATTTCATATCTTGCAGCATAAAACCGTTAATTGCTTATCACAATCCCGGCGTCACCAACCTGTAAAGCCGCTGGGTTGTGTGTCTGATCCCGGAGTCTTTATCCTAATTTTGTACCCGTCGGGAACCTCGGTACTCCCGAGGCTCCTGAGCCGCCCTCCAACGCGCGTGGTTTGTTGCCTCTCGTCAGTTTTGTCTCAGCTACCGTTCGTTTCTGCCCCGATCCAAACCGATCGCTGCATTGCCTATTTTAATAGACTGCCATCTGTCCTGATGTTAAGCGACGAACCGGTCTACGACGACGCAGACCGTCTGCATAAACTGAAGCATTTAGAAGCACCGGTTTATTGCGTAAACATAAACCGGTCTACGTTTATGGTTACGCAAAAAAAAACCACTCCCGACTTGAAGACACCATGATGTAACCATTTGGGAAAACTCAGTCATGCAACACATTCCACAAAGTGGATATATCCAGTTTTAAGTTTGTATAACGTATCGTGTGCGCCCGTCCCGCAGAGCCGGCGGGGAGCGGGCTGGCGGAGCTGGGCGCGGACTCGGCGGCGGCGCGGCGGCGGCGCCGGGGCTCCGGTCGGTACCCGCGCCCGTAACCCGCACCCGCGGCCTGGCTGCGTGCTTCTTCTTCTTCTGAGCCACATCGGTGGTTCATTGAATCGTACTACGTAACCGTATGTCCGGCCACGGCCGCACCGCCGGCGCCGGTGGCTCGACACAGCTGGAGTACTGGAGCAGCGCCTGGATGAAACAGCCTCCTTGCATTCTTAGTTTCTTAGTCACGCACAAATTAGATCGGAAAGACCTAATGAAGCGGATGTGTGATTTTTTCTACCAGGTTGTGGACTGAGGACAAGAATGATGGACGACACTTGAAATTTAAGGGGACCCTTTGGCTTCCCAATCTTATGGGTCACTACACCCATGTCTTGTGACCACGCCTTTCCACTCATCTCCCATCTCCCACATTCAACACCGATATTAGAGATTATTTTACGACATTGTCTAAGCTTCACGTTTTCACAGTAGACTACATCGTAAAGCGCACTTTGCACAAAATTTTAAACAAAAAGACAATATAAACGCCATTATGAGTGTTAACTTTGAGGGGCCTGTCGGAGGCTCTCGTGTAATGTTTTTTTTCCTCGACATAATTTTTTTTTTTTTTTTTTAAATAGGGCAGAGCCTTTATTAACAAAACTAAAATACAATGAGAACTACACTACGCTACATACCTAACAACTACTTACACTAAGCACACCTGAATTATCCATAGACCAATGAAGGTCTACAGATAATCAAGATGTTCAAGCCCACTACCAATCGGAAGCGTACCCATCATGCTGGCGGCATTACCACGCTGAATGGCAATGCTTATGCGTTGGGCCAAATAAACGCCAGCATTTTGGTCACGCGTCGCATCGACCAAGCGTTCGGAAAGGCTTTTGAAGATGAGGTGAGCTCCCGGCCCCCACGGACCCAATGTCTCAACCCCAAAGGGCTCAAATATGTAACCTCTTCCGAGGGTTGCATATTTGCGCCGTTTGAGTCGCTCAGCTGAATTAGCCGCTGCACCAGCCTTACAATGCGTCTCTGGAAGATGTGATGGTGCCAGAGTATCGACGCAAGTTGCGTCCCACACTAGGGGCCGACCCAACTTCCAAGGCACAACAGTCATGCCGTCAGATCTTTTGCCATCGTCACGCGCAAGCCCACTCGGTTCGAGTATGGCTGGGACATTGGCGGTGGAAAAAGCCCGGCGTATGATGTCGTTCAGGCTGGCGTGGCGGCCAATACGACCTGCGCTTTTCGAGCAAGAGAGACCGTGGTGACCGAGTTGGTCGACGGCAGTACCACAATGGCAGCGATGGGCTTCATAGCACCTCGCACCCAAGCGCAAGCTAACAGCTAGACGAAATGCAGTTGGATCTAATAGGCTACCGGTATTGAAAGATGGCAAAGCTTGTAACCAAAGGCCCGATTCCCACACAGACACAGCAAGGATACGAGCACGATCCGCGATACTAGGACACGTATCGAGAAGAGAGTTCCGTGCTAGATCGCAGATCGGTCGATCCCACTGTCTCTGAGATGACAGACATCTGGGGAAATCGTTGTTTGGACAAGCCAGCCTCCAAGCATTCTTAGCCTCGCACGAATTAGCTACTACTACATCAGAATATTCCGAATGGCCTAAAGAGGGTGCGAGAATTTTGTCTATTAGATTTTGAGTACTATGAACTGAGGACAAGAATGCCGGTAAAGCTACACTTGAAATTTGGCGGACCCCTAGGCCTCCCAACCGTATGGGTAGTGAGGCTTGTGACCAGGCCCTCCCACTCAGATCCACATTCAATACCGATATTAGAGATTCCTTTACGACATTGTCTAAGCTCCCAAGGAGCGCACCATGTTTCCATTATTACTTTTTTTATTATTTTACAATGGCTTATAGATTGGTAATTGTGTGTGTACCGTGTCCGCAGACGCGACGTTCGACAGCAGCGACAACAGCGACTCGGACGGGTCGGAGGCCGACACGGCCGCCACCGCCACCACCGCCGGCAGCCCCGCGCCCGCCTCGCCCGCGCCGCCCGGCCGCGGCGAGCCGGCCGGCCGCGGCGAGCCGCCCGAGCCGCGCCTCGCCACCATACAGGTACAGGGCAACCTTATACCTGATGTAAGGGTCAGCCTCTCTCGATGGCCCGTGTAGAAGCGCGCAGCGAGGTCCTATTCTGGCTTTAAAATTATTCACGAACCAGTCACAGGCGACGATGATTATCATAATATGTAGTATGTTACTGGTACTGAAGATGAAATTAAACCACGTCACCGTTTAAACTGCCGATTATATTGTTCTCTACTGTACAAGTGACGCGGGGCGTGAGACTGCTCGCTCTCCGCTGCAATCCGCTTACATACTAAAATCTTAAATTTTAAATACATGATTCTACATATATTTAGAAAACTCTGGCAGTAAGCTCCAGACGGTGTCTACTGCCAGAGACCGCCGACCTGTGGGTCGGGGCAGAAGACGCGGGGGCCCGGCGATATAGATCTTACTTCGGGTCCATCCGAGTATAATCCCGGACGTCACTTTACGTTCGCTGTTTGCCTGATGTGTTGTACCTAGTTGTCAAACATTTGTTGTTTTGTTAACTCTGATGTGACCTGAAACTCGTCGGCATTCGTCCTTCACGTTCTAAATAGTGTTTTGGGCCACACGACATTCGGTAGTCAGCTGAGATAATTGCAATTTGATGAAATACTGATATTGTTTCCGTTCCTTAAGTTAATTTAGATGTTTTGGTTTTATAATATTTTAAAGCTAAAATTAATTGGAAATAATATATAATAGTTTAAAAACTAAACAACACGCTTCGGCTGCCATGTTGGATTTAGGTTACGTGATGATTTTGTTCGTATCCCATTCAGCAAATCCTTTCATTTAATATCCATATCATGGAGGTGCATTGCAAATAGCCAATCCGCCATCTTGGATGTCTGCCATGTTGGATTTAAGTCATGTGAGTATTTTTTTCGTATTCCTGACAGCAAACGCTTTCATTTGATACCCATGACATGGGGGTGGATTTCAAACAGCCAGTCCGCCATCTCGGGGAGGCCGCCATATTGGATTTGTAATGACGTTTCTTAGCTACTCATACTGTATTGTCATCAGAACTCAGAGCGTGTGCAAAATTTCATCCTAATCGAAGACCGGGAAGTGGGCAAATTAAGATTCCAAGATTTTCTTACATACATAGTTAGTTACAAGTGAAGCTAATAAAAAAATTAATGTTAGGAACAAATTTTTAGATTTGTAATTTGTTTTTTTTTACTTTCTATTTGACATTTTATTAGTTTTGAAGAATGATGGTATTTACTTATAGTACCGTGTCGTATCGGCAGGTGGCGGAGGGGAGCTTGACACGGGCAGACATCCTGGACGGGCACGACGGGGACGCGGGCGCCGTCAACCCGGCCGCCAACGGGAGTGCGGCGGACGGAGCGGGCGCGGGCGCGGCGGACGCGGCAGGTGCGGCGGACGCGGCGGGCGCGGCGGACGCGGGCGCCGGCGCGGAGGCGGGCGCGGCGCGGCCGTTCGGTCTGCCGGCGCGGCTGCACGTGGCGGCGCTAGCGCGGCGGCGCGGCCGCGTGCTGCGCGCGCGCTCCGACCGCTACCTGTACACGCTGTACACCGTGGCCGTGTTCTACGCGCTGCCGGTCGTGCAGTTCGTGGCCGCCTTCCAGATCGTGAGTACACCCCGTCCTCGTTACACGGTACTAATGTGCTTAGATTATTTTAATTTATAGCTTCTTTTGGCCCACCGCACACAGATTTTTTCGTAGGTTAGAATGAAACTCTTCGTCACACTCGGAAGTGAAAGGCTCGATCGGGTGAACTCGCGCTCGGGCGGACATAATTACTTTAATTTCTGACTTGTTTCTCATTTATCCTGCTAATAAAGTTTACTTAATATTACCATACAAATCACTATTGCTGATTAAGTTATCACTTCTGCCGTGTGCAATAAACACACACTTTTTTGACGTGACAACGTCTAATAATTCGATGAACGCCGTGTGCATGCACGAAAAAGTGTCCCGTTATGTCCCGTTACGCTCATTGTACGCTTGCGCCGCATCTATCAATGTTTTGTTAGGAGGTAGTTACGTTAAACTATCGTCCGTAAACCAACCGACTTTACAGACTACCAATTTTTTTATAAACTGACGCGTATAGGTACCTATATAAGTACCTACATTGTAACCGACTGAAGTGCCCACTTCCTATCTGACCTTTTGGTTCGCACTAAAGGCGCAAGACCCAAAAAAAAACTAACCTACTTACGCCAATTAGCATACAACTGATACTGAAAGAAAAATTGAGCTAAGCCCTAGATCTATCTGACCCATAGATACCGAGTGCTATACACTCTATCAATTAATATCGGAGCGTAATGGGCTTTGGGCTTTTTGGAAATTGCTAATTAAACCCGATGATGGAAGATAGAACGCAAACTGCTAAAAATATATATTATTTGAAAAAAAAATTATAGTTTTCCCGTTCCTTATTCAACGAGATTACATAATATCACTTCCCTGTAAAGTATTTTTATAATATAACGTAATTAATTAATGGCCATGAATAAGTAAAAACAGTTGGCCTATTTAAAAAATAATTAAAGTTGACCTCTGAGGTCTTCAATAACAATAAAATTATTACCTTTTATATTATTTATCTCTACTGAGATCATTAGAAACAGTTTGAAGAGCAATTATTTCGATAAGTACCCAGTAAGCTCCCAAACAGTATTATATACTTAGGTATTTAATCTTATCTAAAATACATAAAACTCTCAACTTCGACCCTCGCTCACTGGGAATGGGAACACATGTCTACTATTTCACTGTTTTTTTTTCTAAACCGATAAAATACAAGTAAACAATAAAACCGAACTTAATCTTTTAAATTTTAGGTTAAGTTATAGTCAATAATTAATCTATCTACATTTACGATTATCTTCCCAATCATGACTTTCAAGCGACGAACTATAGGTGAATGCAATAACATGTAGGTTTGCCATCTCGGCAATTTAAATTATTACCTACTCATTCCACATTCTGCTACCAAGATTTTGAATCATTTATAAATATTCAATTATCCACACTCTACGAACTGAAGGAGTCTATATCTTTCTGAAGATGAAAAGCATCCTGATAGGACTTAATTTCGGCATAAGTTGTGATATTATCCATTAGCAACTAAATCTTTTTATTTTATTACTTATTGCATGTCATCAACAATGCCCATAAAGAGGGCATGACCTAGTAGAGATCCCTCCAGAACATCAGACAGTATAAAAATATCCTAATATTTAAAACTCATAACAAAGACTAATTGAGACCTGTTACGCAGTTGAAATACAATCCACTTTAGAATAGTTCCGTATATTCTCAACCTGTGAAGCTTTACAAATAATTAAATCATGTTTGACTAGATCAAAAGCCTTACTCAAAACAGTATAAATTGCACACGTATCACTCCCATTAAAAAAACCCAGTCTAATTGATAACTTAACTAATGAGATTTGTAACAGTCTATTTCTTAAGTCTAAAAAACTCTGCTGATTGTCATTAAAAGAATCCTAAGGGTAACAAAAAAGATTCAATATTTATAAAGAAACTACACAATAGAGAGATACCCACCGGTATCAAAATAACAACTAAAAAAAAAATTGGCAGTTATAGAAGCCGATAGAAGAGAAAACTAATAACTCAGAATTTGATAGCGGAACTACTAACGGCACGGCAGAACCACGCGGGTGAAACCAGAGGGCGTGGCCATGACCATGGCCATATAGATAATCGGAGTTTACCCGAACATTTCTTTCATGTACGAACGTGACACTTGAGCTCAATTCACAGCCCACTGAAAATATTTATGTGGTGCGCCAAAAGACCTCACTTTAAAACCTGAATTTTATGACCAGACTTCAAATAGGCGCATCTTGCTTTTCTCCTCATATGAGGGTAACATGAGTATTGAGAGGATGAGCGTGCACGTGTGTGACGTGGGCGCGAGTGAGGTAGAGGGGCGCAATCTTAGATAAAGAATAAGTAAGTAGATCAGGTTTTTCCCCACGGTTCCTTGGTACCAATCGTAAGCAGATGAGATGTATGTTAGCTATGGCGACATAGTGATGTGCCGCGACAAAAGTTTGACACTTCCACAAGAGCGATCAGACCCGTGCGTTCGGTGTAAACCGTATGTTCTAACTCTATACGTGGTATATGTAAAGTGTTTGAGCGCAAGCATCATATAACGGCGCCCCGTGTTGCAGTTCCTGAACGTGTCGGGCTCGCTGGACCTGTGCTACTACAACTTCCTGTGCGCGCACCCGCTGGGCGCGCTGTCGGACTTCAACCACGTGCTGTCCAACCTCGGCTACCTGCTGCTGGGGGCGCTGTTCTTGCTGCAGCTGCGCCGCCGCCGCGCGCGCCGGCGCCGCCTGCCGCGCGACGACGTACGTCCACGACGGCGCTCCGGCCGGGACACTCCACCGAGAGAGGAAGCTTTCAAGCTCAAATACAGTATTGTCCTTGCGGACATACATACAAAAAGTTCCATTTTCTCAATGTTTAAAAAGTTAATTACAATATGTATAAATATCTAAAAAATATACCACAACGTCTGTTGAGCGTCATCCCAAAGCTATCAGAATATTCGAAGATATTGATTTTATGAGTATAAATAGTATATTATGGTAGGTACCTACTACAAGTGGGTACTGTTGGAGATTCATTGACGATAATCATCAACAATGAAGGTGATAACACCTTGTTGAAGAATTACAGACCCAACTCACTTATGAGCCACGTTTATAAGTTGTTTTCGAGGGTAATCACGAATCGTCTCGCACGCAGGTTTGACGACTTCCAGCCACCCGAACAAGCCGGATAAGGCTATAGTACCATAGACCACATCCATACGCTTCGGCAGATTATACAGAAAACCGAGGAGTATAATCGGCCACTATGTATAACGTATGACTATGACTATGACTATTAACATTACTCACCTTCGGTTTGCCGACGACATAGTCATTGTGAGGAGTCGCTGGAGGTCCTCGGTGCTATGCTTAGGGACTTCATTAGAGTATCCCAACAGGTCTGAGGATAAATATGGAAAAGACGAAAGTCATGTCGAATGTTCATGTCTCACCTGTACCGGTTATTGTTGGGATTACCACACACGAAGTTGTTGACGAATACGTCTACCTGGGTCAAAATATCGATTAGGTAGATCCAACTTCGACAAAGAGGATTCCAGCGAAGGATCCAACTTGGATGGGCTGCGTTCGGGAAACTTCAGCACATCTTTGAGTCCAAATACCCCAATGCCTAAAGACGAAAATCTTTAATCAATGCGTGTTTCCAGTGATGGCCTATGGAACTGAGACGGGGTCGTTAACTGTGGGCCTCATAACAAAGCTCAAAGTCGCACAGCGATCTATGGAGAGAGCTATGCTCGACGTCTCTTTGCGCGACAGAATCCGTAATGAGGATATTAGCAAAAGAACGAAAGTGGCCGACATAGCTCGAAGAGTAAGGAAGCTGAAGAGGGAATGGACAGGCCACATCGCTAGCAGAACTGACAACCGATGGTGAAGAAAGGCTCTAGAGTGGCGACCACGAACCGGAAGACGCAGTATTGGACGGCCTTCCACTATATGGACAGATGACCTCACAAAAGTCGCCACCGCTGTTTGCAGGTTGCGCAGGACCGTTCGTTGTGGAAATCTAGGGGGGAGGTCTATGTTCAGCAGTGGACATCTTACGGCTGTAAGCACTGCGCGTTCATGCTAGCTGTCGTCGCAGGGGAGCCGCCGGCGGAGTGGCGGGGGCGGTGTTGCGTCCGCCGCCCCGCGCCCGAGGCCGCGGCCGCGGCCTTTATCAAGGAGCTATGAACTGAGAACAATTTTGAATGTGTCCAAAGATAAAAGCAGCATGCAAGCAGAAAACATAAGTCCTTAAAAGAAGCAGGGAGTAGCCCTGATGATGTAACCCTGATGACGTGTCGCTGTGGTTGCAGGAGTACGGCATCCCGCAGCACTACGGGCTGCTGTCGTCGCTGGGCGCCGGCATGATGGTGGTGGCGCTGCTGTCCGCCTCCTACCACGTCTGCCCCAACCGCCTCAACTTCCAGTTCGGTGAGTGCTGCCTGCGCCTGCGCCTGCGCCTGCGCCTCGACGCTGTCGCTGTCGCTGCCGCTGGTATAGCTCGGCTACAGCTTTGACTTTGAGAACACTGACTTCCAATTTTTACTTTAAATCTATTTGTGAAGTGACCCACCAAAGGCAGATTTTTTGCGAAATGTCAATTTAGCTCAAGTAATTGTCACGGTCGTAAATGAGAGAAATCTTCGGCTAAACTCGGGACCACGGCCTACCAACTAAACTAAACTACTTACGTTAGTATCCAAAGTGAGCCATCAAATTCTGAGTTACAAGTTTTCACTTCTATCGAGAGCCCTTATGACTGCCAGTTTTGTTTAGCTCAATATTTGTACACGCAGTTACATACAATAAAAGTAGACAAACATAGGAATACAGATAATATTACATACCTACATACCTAGCTGTATAGTTTGGACTGTGACTTAGTTTTGATTTTTTAATCGTAAGTTCTATCTTTAGACTGCAGTGGTGACTTGTGACTTGTGACTTGATACTCACACGGCGGGTTGTCCCCCAGACACGGCGTTCATGTACGTGCTGTCGGTGCTGTGCATGGTGAAGATCTACCAGTCGCGGCACCCGGACATCAACGCGCGCGCGCACGCGACGTTCGGCGTGCTGGCGGCGCTCATCGCGCTCGTGGTGTGGGGCGTGCTGGGCGGCGGCGCGCTGTTCTGGGCCGTGTTCACCGTGCTGCACGTCTTCACCTTCCTGCTGCTCTCGCTGCGCATCTACTACGTGGGGCAGTTCCGCCTCGGTACCGCGCCATGCTTCCACCTCCCTCTGACCCACTACGTGGGGCAGTTCCGCCTCGGTACCGCGCCATGCTTCCACCTCCCTCTGATCCACTACGTGGGGCAGTTCCGCCTCGGTACCGCGCCATGCTTCCACCTCCCTCTGATCCACTACGTGGGGCAGTTCCGCCTCGGTACCGCGCCATGCTTCCACCTCCCTCTGACCCACTACGTGGGGCAGTTCCGCCTCGGTACCGCGCCATGCTTCCACCTCCCTCTGATCCACTACGTGGGGCAGTTCCGCCTCGGTACCGCGCCATGCTTCCACCTCCCTCTGACCCACTACGTGGGGCAGTTCCGCCTCGGTACCGCGCCATGCTTCCACCTCCCTCTGACCCACTACGTGGGGCAGTTCCGCCTCGGTACCGCGCCATGCTTCCACCTCCCTCTGACCCACTACGTGGGGCAGTTCCGCCTCGGTACCGCGCCATGCTTCCACCTCCCTCTGACCCACTACGTGGGGCAGTTCCGCCTCGGTACCGCGCCATGCTTCCACCTCCCTCTGACCCACTACGTGGGGCAGTTCCGCCTCGGTACCGCGCCATGCTTCCACCTCCCTCTGATCCACTACGTGGGGCAGTTCCGCCTCGGTACCGCGCCATGCTTCCACCTCCCTCTGATCCACTACGTGGGGCAGTTCCGCCTCGGTACCGCGCCATGCTTCCACCTCCCTCTGATCCACTACGTGGGGCAGTTCCGCCTCGGTACCGCGCCATGCTTCCACCTCCCTCTGATCCACTACGTGGGGCAGTTCCGCCTCGGTACCGCGCCATGCTTCCACCTCCCTCTGATCCACTACGTGGGGCAGTTCCGCTCCATTCTACCACGGACCCTCTGTTGACAGGAGAACTACGTGGTCCAAGTTTGGGGTGGCGAACGTTACACTAACTCTCACGACTTCAAAAAAATATCTTTGGAACATATCGGTTTCTTCGCGATGTTTTATTCACTGTTAAAGCCAGTTGTAATGATACATTATGAACCTTTTGGCTCGTCACTCGATTGAATCTGAAGCATCCAGCTGATGCTGAGCCGATCCATCTCAAAGGTATGAATAGGAAGTACTCCACACACGAGCGAATGTGTGTTTGGTATAACGTGGAGAATTGTTCAGACTTTAAGTACTTGTGTAAGTTACGGCTGGTCTAGTCGGGAGAACGGCGACTGCCGATCCGGAGACCCCGGGTTCAAACCCCACACGCACCACTGTCTTTTCGAAGTCATGTGCGTAATGCCGCTAACTTAAAACGGTGAAGGAAAACATCGTGAGGAAACCGACATGTACCTAGAATCTTTCGAAGTCATGTGTCATCCACCAACCCGCACTGGGCCAGCGTGGTGGATTATGGCCTTAACTCTCTCCTTACGAGAGAAGGCCCCGAGTCCCAGCAGTGGGAACGTTTAGTGGGCTGTTGATGATGATGATGATGAAGTACCTGTGCGCCTTTACAAGGATATTTAGTTTCTTGGCAGGTCTTGGATTAGATGAAACAGTCAAAGTTGAACGGAGATTTAAGGTAACGCCCAAGAGTTTATTACGATCTGTGATTGGAACAGATACATTTCTAAAAGTAGAAGTAAGTTGAAATTTTCTCCTTCTTGTTGAGTACAGACACGCCTACGTCTTTCCCTCGTTTGCCAGATTGGCATCGCCCCTTACAGACTGAAGAGGAATATCGTTCCCGTTACCGACCCGTCCCTTTTGGCGAATGTGTATTTCAGTTATAAAAGTCTAATGAGGGAGATCGTTCTCAATCTCAGGAGTAACATGTATGTACCTACCTAAAGTTAATTACGAAATGTTCAGGTTATACTATTTCAATTTCTTATTAACTATTGTGTACATTAAGTAAATTATAGTAAAATTACAAAGTCGAAAACGGTTTGTATTATACATGCAACATAGTGGTAATACCCGAAGAGGCTGAACTGGTTCCAGCCAGCCTCTGTTCCGACCACCGCCAGTGAGTGAGTCTCTCCCCGCAGAGAAGGAGAGCCTGGCGGAGACGGCGCGGTCTCTGCGCGCGCGCTCGGCGCGGCCGCTGTACATGCCGCGGCTCGTGGCGCTGCTGGTGGCCAACGCCGTCAACTGGGCCTTCGCGCTCTACGGGTAACCACACACACACACACACACACACACACACACACACACACCCTCACTCGACATACACATCACACGGGACTACGCAGTCAAGATAATAATATTGTAGTCAAGAGTAGTGCTACTACGCAGTTAAGAGTGTTTGATGTAACATCTTTCACTTTCACCATCACTTGTAACATCTCGTTATTCTCTGTTTGATTGTTTTTTAAACGTACAGATGATGCTTTCTCCTTCTCTATTTCAATCGTTCTGTCCTCGTCACACACGCACACATTGTGTCCGCCGACAATACGTCGTGGTCCTAACTTCACTCGAGCACAATGCTGTGCTAGATAATAATTTGGACTCTTTCTGTCCCAATAGCTGCGTGACAGTGACCTTTTGTGGCCAGGCTTGTTGCTTACCATTAGCCACATGATATGCTCATCTTGCTACTTTAAAAAAAGAGGAAACACTAAAGCTACAACAATTTTCGTGTGAAAGCGTAACAAACATATTTACATTCACATACAATTTTAGCAACGAGGAAGTTAATGTCAGGAGGTAATAAATAGCAGAGCGTCGTACTTACATGTGTTTTCATGGCATAACTGACTTACGACAGTTAAATGAGAAGTTTCGTCGAGCGGAAGCGCGGCAGACGCGTCGCTGACGTGACGGTATGTTCGGGCGCAGGCTGGTGATGCAGGCGTCGAACTTCGCGTCGCACCTGCTGTTCATCCTGCTGTGCAACACGCTGCTGTACGTGGTGTTCTACCTGTGCATGAAGCTGCTGCACGGCGAGCGGCCGCGCTGGTACGCGTGGGCGCACCTGGGCGCGGCGGCGGCGGCCTGGGCGCCCGCGCTCTACTACTTCACGGCCGGCTCCACCGACTGGGCGGCCACCCCGGCCGCCTCGCGCCATCTCAACCACGAGTGCCGCGTGCTCGCCTTCTACGACGCGCACGACCTGTGGCACGCGCTGTCCGCGCTGGCGCTCTACGAGACCTTCAACGCGCTGCTCACGTGGGACGACGGGCTGTCCGCCGTGCGGCGCGACCAGATCGCCGTGTTCTGACGGGCTCTCCGCCGTGCGGCGCGACCAGATCGCCGTGTTCTGACGGCTCGCTCGCTCGCACCGCGCCGCCGGGAAGCTTCTCGTTTTTGAGAACGATAGCCCAGTCCCACCTGATTCAATTTGTTTGTTGAAAGATAAAATACGTAGTGTTCTGTTAAAAAAAACTATTATAATTATGTTATGTGCTGTTAGTGCTTAGCGCGTGAGTAGCGTGTGGAGGTGCACTGCGCGAGCGCCCAGTGCGAGCATGCGGCCGGTGGTCCTGCTGGTTGCCAACGACAACATTATTCAAGGATCTAACCGCCGCCGCCGCGGAATGAGGCGCTTTCATGGCAGATTTACCTGTAAAGTGTAAAGCTGGCGTCCATGTTTAATTTTGTTACTTTTTACGAACAAAATGAAACATCGCCGCCACCTTTGGCAATACTGATAACAGTTATCTTATACAGGTAAATTTGCATTCTGAAAGCGCCCCATCGTTGTTAAGTTTATTTTCAGATCATTGTAAGTTAATACGGTTTATTTTGGGTTAGTTATATTTTGTACATATAAGTAATAAAAAATATACATAAATCATACTTTTTAATTACTTTTTGAAGTGGAAAGTTCTTATGGCGCGCCACAGACAAAATATTCGTGGGCTGGGAATTAAATTCTAGCGTTACGCTCGGGAATGGCCACGCCCTCTAGTTTCACCCGCGTAGTTTTCAAAGTAAGCTATCAAATTCCGAGTTATACATTTTCACTTCTATCGGCAATATTTTTCGAAATACATGTAACCATACTGCACGGCGGACCGCGGGCGACTACGACTGACTTCGCAAAGAAATGTTCGCCAGAATAGCTAAAACCTAAAACCTACTATACTGACGTCTTTACCATAGGGGCACACGGGGCACGGGGCCAGGGCCCCTGTCCTCAGGGGGGGGGGGTATGGGGGGCGAAAGGCCAATACTATTTACTTCACTCTTTGTTCCGAATACAGAATGCACCCTAATTAATTACATGGTGTTTACCATCAAGCGATCTCCTACACAAATTATTTCGATTCCAAAGTCGATTTTACCAGTACCCTGTAATTAACGTTTACTTATCAAAAACGTAGATATTCTCTATCCTGGGGCCGGGGAATCCCTAAACGATGCTGATGGGAAAATTAAAGTCGTACAAAGTGAAGTGATTCCGTGATTAAGCTTTATGATTATTATTCTTCAACAACACAAAACATTATAAAAACCTAAGCCTAGATCCAGCCTAGAGGCAGGGCACGGCAGGGCCCAAGCTACCGGTGCGGTGGTTGGGGCTGCAGAGCAAGTTTCTAGTGGGTAGCAAAAAGTGCTGAAGAGTAAGAAACCTCCTGACGGCGCGCGCTTTGTCGAGGATCCACCTTCTGAATCTGACCCTTCATCCAACCTTCTAAAGAAAGTCTCTTAAGATGTTAGTCGAGACTTTTTGCTATAAGACGAGGTGCTTTCGTTTGCCGACATCTATGTATATCAATCTATATATCGGAACTATGAATATGGTACCCTCAGGACCCAAATCAAAGTATTTGCTAAGCTAGCTTTTTTTTTAATAAACAGTTACGAGACGAGCAGGAAATGTGCCTG
This sequence comes from Ectropis crepuscularia, assembly GCA_963693475.1. NCBI lineage: Eukaryota > Metazoa > Arthropoda > Insecta > Lepidoptera > Geometridae > Ectropis > Ectropis crepuscularia. The sequence continues at coordinate 239,559 of OY856342.1, read as the reverse complement.
ATGGTACCTAAGCAACATGCTTGCCACATAACGGCATAGTGACACGCAGCTATTGGAACATAAAGAGTCCAAATCATTACCTAGCACTGCACTGCGCTCGTCACCCAGAAAGTTGTTATATCTGTAAGCCCTGTAATTTCTCTGGAAACATTGCCCTTCAAACCGGAACACAGTAATGTTTGCACATTACTGCTTGGCGGTAGAATAACTGGCAAATGTGTGGTACTTCCCCAGGCGGACTCTGCTAAGAGTCCTACCACTACAAAAAACGTCTTTCTCGGCTTTTACGAGATTCTCCTCATGTGGTATGGTGATATCGACGATCACAGTATACCATTGTAGCGGCTGCATCGTATACTACATATTTCAAGTAAGTCCTACTAACTCCATTGCCTTTTGTGGTTCGACGATGGCGTTGAACTGATGGAACCAGAGTCTGGGTCGCTCTCGCCAGAAGTCCGGTATCCTTGTCGTTACAATGATGGTGGCCGTTGTCAGCGTCTCGGTGGTCGGTGGTGTGGCTGGTGTTGGTTGTTGAACCGGCGCAGGCTGGCAGCGTGGGTCGTTCATTTTTTTCGCAAGTCTTGCTGTATTTTTATTGACTTTTAAAAAAATGAATTTAACTATGAACTATACTTGAATCACGTCTGCTTGCTATCACGTCGGGGTCACCACTTTGCCGATGGGTGAGTGAAGGTGTGGTGACAGGCAAAATAAAATGCGTGTTCACGTGATGGTGTTTAATATCTGACTCCTTACTTTTACAATGTGACTGTCGCTTATAACTATTTCTTAATACAATGGAGCACTGTTAGTTAAATTAGTGTGGTTAATATTTACGTTATTAGTTGTTAATACGTGTTTATGTTATACGATTTATTTTATCCGCTCGGGACACAATGAACAAAGGCAATGGAGTTAGTAGGTACTTGAAATATGAAATATACGATGCAGCCGCTACACCATCTACCATCACGATATCAGGCTGATTAGTCCTATCCGTGATGATAGATTGGTCCTACTAGAGCAACGATATTATTATTAGCTATCCTAAATTGTCCCACTGCTAGGCAAAGGTCTCTTTCTCTTTTCCCTGCTTCCAGATAGCCCAATATAAGTACAGCTTTGGTGGCCCAGTGTTTATCGTGCATTTCGTTCAGTTTTATTATATTATTCAGTTCGTCACGCCACCTTCGTCGGACTCGACCTGGGTAGTGATTCTAAAGGCCGGGTTACATTTTGATTAGTGCGACTGTGAGTGCGAGTACGATTGCAAATGCGAGTGAGTAATCGTGACTGATTACTATGCACTCGCAATAATCAATCGGTGTCTACACGTGTTTCCTACTAATTACTCAACACCTGCACTACTCACTCGCACTCATGCTAATCAAAATGAAAACAGGCCTTAAGCGCAATACGAACGGCTCGAATTCAGAATGACAATCAAATGCATCGATGTAATCGCAAAGTCGTCGGTTAGGGATGCTAAAAGTAGATGTCTGCTGTGACTCTGTGGCGTGTTCATTTCATTAACAAGTCATTTCATTATGTCGAAAAGAAAATATTATTTAAGTGGTTTACAGAAAATAAAAAAGGTTTAGCTAAAATGTTCGAACTAAATCAGTGAATTTCGATAAGTATACCTGTCCGATTTAATTAAAATAACATAGTACAATATCTGTAGACCTTTATTAGTCTATGGATAATTCAGGTGTGCGGTGTGCTTAGTGTAAGTAGTTGTTAGGTATGTAGCGTAGTTTAGTTCTCATTGTATTTTAGTTTTGTTAATAAAGTACAACATAACGACCTGATATCATTCACTTCACTATACAAAAGGGCCCTAAATTCTTGTGTGTCTCGGGGCCCCGGCATGCCTAGAGACGGCCTTGACTATACTTATTGTGCGGGCGATACTTAATGTTTGTGGGGTAACTCGATAGAATGTGAATCTTGAGAATGCAGAAACGAACGCTGACATTAGGAAAGTGGGGTAGATTCATACAATGGGTACCATCATCCCATCAGTAGGTAATGTTATCACTCATCTGGGTGCAAATCAATTGACGACTTACGGCCTGTTTTCATTTTGATTAGTAGGTACGCGTGTGAGTGAGTAGTGCAGGTGTTGAGTGATTGGTAGCAAACACGTGTGGACATCGATTGATTATTGCGAGTGCATAGTAATCAGTCACTCGCACTCGCACTCACACTCGCAATAATCAAAATGCAAACCGGCCTTTAGGCGTGTATGTGTTACTGTAAAACCTCAACCTACGGTAAATCTTAAGATTTAAGTGTATGTCTTAGGATTTACCAATATAAGTTGGAAAATATAAGTATTTCTGAAAATAGGACGATTTTTTCAGGCTTTTACGATCTGAATTCAGTATATGCTAGGTTTTACTGCTGTCAGCTGGTAGATGTTGGTTTCCCAGATCCGACTCGGAGCACCCCGACTCCTGCTAGTCTTGTCACTACTACCTCTACAGTGTATATAAAAAATGCGCGACCCAGAAGAAGCTCAAGTGATGTCCTGAGTGGAGCGAGCCATGCGAGGCCAAGCGTAGCGAAGGGGGAGGTGGCGATCGAAGCAGCGACTGATTAAGAGTTCTGACCGCCCTAGGCTAATTGTTAGGATGCGCCTCCATCGTCATCATCAGCCTGTAAAAGGGCGGATTCAGTTTTGACTCTAGAGGGGTCACATAGTTCCAGGAAGTTGAACATTTTTGTCTTGAGACTTTGTGGGATGGGTGATGAGAAGACTCGATGATGTTTTTCCAATGCTGCCCAGCTCAACTGGATTCTTCTCATGGCCTCACTCTCAAAGCTACTTCTACCTAGTTCGAGCGTCTGCCCTAGAAAAGGCATTTTTGTAAAATTTTAAGAGTGATTCCATTTACAGCAACCGTTTCAATACGAGCTAGTTGCACATAACTTTGGTATCCAAATACATCCGGAGGCCGATGCGTTGAGAAGCGTTAGCCAAGGTTTCCAGCATACACTGCAAGCCCTCCAGATGATGGCAATGTCGTCTGCAAATCGTAGCTGAGAGATGTACTCGCCGTTGATTTTTAGGCCCGGTCCAACCAGCGTCTTAGATATATCCTCTAGTGCATTTGAGAACAATTTCGGGAAACTAACATCCCCTTGTCTCACGCCTCGAAGCAGAGGAATGTGTTTCGTCGGCTGGTCTTGAATTTAGACCAGCATCGTACAAATACCTCATCATCTCGATGTATCACCAACTAACTTAGGATCGCTGTAAGGACTGCAGAACAGCTCAGGGTAGCGATTCTGAAACCATTCGGTTGCATCCGACACGGAATCTCATCTCTCGGTCTTTGTCATGCTAAACAGATAAGACAAAGACCGAGAGATGAGATTCCGTGTCGGATGCAACCGAATGGTTTCAGAATCGCTACCCTGATTTCGACTGAGTTCAAGGCCTTTTCTTAGTCCACAAACGCTAAACAAAGAGGCCGATACCACTCCTGTGTCTTCTGTACAATCTGCCGCACCGTCTGAATGTGGTCTATGGTACTGTACCCACTTCGAAACCTGGTCTGTTCAGGAGGTGGAAAGTCGTTGAGTCTTCGGGCGAGACGATTTGTGATAACTCTTGAGAACAACCTATAGACGTGGCCTAAAAGCGATATTTTATTTATTGAATAATAGGCGAGCAGCATTAGCTGATATGCCTATATCTCAGTGTTGAAATAACAAATTATAGGTAATTGTCTGTTAAAATGATTTTGTCTTTAACTATCCATTTGTCCAATCTGTTCTTGAAAGAGTTTAATGACTTTGCTGCAATAACATCCTCAGGCAACCTGTTCCAGTTGTAAACCACTCTGTTGCTGAGGATGTGATGTGCAGTGTTTGTCAGTGATGGTGCGTGGGACAACTGGGACTTATGACGCCGACTGTCTCTCTTATGCTCCTTTAATCTGTACAGGTTCTTTATGTGAGGGAGGTTATAAAATCCATTCAGTATTTTAAATGTTTCGATCAAGTCTCCTCGTAACCGTCTCTCTTCCAATGTAGTGAGGTGTAGGGCTTTTAATCTCTCCGTGTAGGATTTACGTCGAAGGGCATATGGCCATTTTGTCGCTTTTCTTTGCACACTTTCAAGCAAATCAATATCTTTTTTGAAGTAGGGGCTCCAGACTTGATAACCAGATTCTAGTAGCGGCCTCACGTAAGTTTTATATATTTTGAGAAACATCTCTACAGTTATAGATTGAAAGAAGATTGAAAGGATCCACGAATGACATAAAGAAAAGAGTTTGCTTTCTTAACTATTGCAGAAATATGTTCTTCCCATTTTAAATTTGATGTAATTATAACACCAAGGTCTTTTTGCTGATTCACTGAGGATAAAGCGACACCATTGAGATAATAGGTTATCAGTGGGTTATTCTTGCCGAGATGTAAGACCCCACACTTTGCAACATTCAAACTGACAACCCAATCCATGGTCCATACTTGCACTTGATCTAGATCCTTTTGGAACCATCCAGAACTAACCAATGGGTTTTCAAAAAATTTACTATCATCAGCAAAGAAGGCAGATTGACTTTCAATTGTTTCAATTAGATCAGTTTCAAGTAGATCCCAAAGAGTTGAGGAGCAGTCACCGATCCTTGAGACACACCACTGAACACGTTCCTGTGCTGTGACAGGGAATTTCCGACTCGAACTTGAAAATGGTAATGGTGAGGAACTTGCAGAGAAATTTCATTTAAGATAGATGGACAGTCGGAGGATCCATGGATCACTTTGTGAAGAAATGTTAGATCACGGATCATCCTCCTGTCACGCAGGGTGTGCATTTTAAAAAATTTGAGGCGATTCTCGTAGGGGCTTCTGTGAGAGGTGCTCTGGCTAGAGAAAGCCAGTGATCGCGTAAAAGCGCGTTGGAGCCCTTCAATGCGCTGAGAATGGACGGAGTAAAAAGGATTCCAAACCACACTCGCGTATTCTAGATGACTTCTAACCAGCGAATTAAAAAGTAATACTTTAGTGTGAGGATGTTTAAAATGTTTTGAGTTGCGCCTAATAAAGCCTAGTAATTGTGCTGCCTTTTTTGCTGTTATATCAATGTGAGACTTGAAGGTCAACCCGCTATCAATTACAACTCCTAAGTCCCGCATCTCATTCACCTCTTTTATATCGATAGGATTTTTTTTACACTTTTTTTATTTTATTTACACGTGGAATAGATGAAACTGTTATACCAGGATCAAGAGTAGGTTCATTTGAATAAGCTTTTACAAATTCATCAGCGAAAGCATCAGCTATCTCACAAGGTTGGGTAACAAGGTCTCCATTGTGATTCCTTATTGCCGGAAGAGTGCTAACTTTTGACATAGTACATCGTCTCATGTGGGAGTAGAAAGCTTTGTCACCCTTACTGAGAATTTTAGTTTCATAACTGCTCCGTTGTTGTCTGCATAGTGCAACACATCCGTTGTTCACCTTTCTAAGCTTGTGATAGTCATCTACATTCATAGAAGCTCTGTACTTGACCCATACTGCTTTTTTCTCAGCAATCAATTTAAGAACATTATTATCAATCCATGGCTTGTTTTTTGACTTAGATGTTACTTGCCGCAATGGGGCATGTTTATCAGTGGTGATGTTGATTGCATTTCAAATACCACTCCATAGTTGCTCAGGGTCATTAGATATACCTAGATATCATTTCCAAATTGTTGCTAAGTTCAGTGTTAAAGATGTCATAATCAATACAATAATTGTAGTTCCTTCTTAGCCTAGGTATAGAATTTTCTTTACGTGTTAAGCATTGAATGGTAAAATGTAACACCGAGTGGTCACTTTTTACTATGGGAGGCAAGTGAGCGACATCATGTATAAGAGTGTCCTCATTCACTAAGATAAGATCTAACATTGATGGCTGCCAGCGAGCAACACGGAAGGGAGTAGCCTTAGCTAAAAAATATTGTTCAAATCTTTCTGTCATTTCTTGCGGGAGGGGAAGTTGCACACTAGCGCAAAGCCGCACTATTACATACAAAACATACCTGTACCGATCCATTGCCGATCATACTCACACAACCAAATCACTAACACATAAAAAATAAAGCACCATTCACAAATCTAGCCCCGCCCTCACTCCACAGTATATTATCAAACTCCATGGTCCACGCGGACTTGTACTTTGACAGAGGGGAAACGCTGTGTATGCCTACTCCCTTCCGTGTTGCTCGCTGATGGCTGCTGATTAACTTGGTGTCTAGTAGGACTTTTTACTAATTGATGCAGATTACTGGATAAATACATGTCGACAAAAATATCTTCAGGTTTGGAAATCTGGTCACTACTACGATGTTGAGTTACAGTGATAGGCCATTTTAACTGTATATAGTTAAAGTCCCCAGCTATCACTACAGTGTTATGCTGAGAGGCAGATAAAATATTCTGCATTAATTTGTTATCACGAATCTTCCAAGTCACTTCCTCTGTATCATCTGATTTAGTGTCGTATTTTTTCTTATATTTTGAGTAATAGGGTGGGCCCCTAAGTAGTTTTAGCCCAGGGCCCCTAAAGTCACGGTCCGGCTCTGATTCTGAGCCCAGAAAAAAATTAAAAAATCGAAATATAAAACCTATATGAAGTGGGGTACCTAGCCCGTATACTATATGGTCCTATACTTGTAGTCGTAAGTGGTAAATTATAAGGACGCGTATAAGAAGTTAAAGTTGCTCACATATTATGTAGTATACTCATTGATAAAATTATATAAAGGTTGTAAGTGTTTTAAGAGTTCAATGAGTATACTAGAAATATTAAAATATGTGCAAACATTTTTGTTTATTTCATTACCAAGTTACATTCGTTAACAGATAATTATTTGCGTGGCTTGTTATTTTACGCATCACTGTAAAATAACGGAACTTTCCGTTGTTCCCCTGAATTTAAAAATTCGCAGTAAAATATAAATAAAACATAGAATTTAAAAGCAAATAGTGGATGATTGTAACTTTGTAACATATATACCTATTTATATAGTACCAAAAAACGCAATACCCTAATAATTAATAATAAACTTTATTTCGGATAACTATGATCCCTATGATCCATACGGAGTTTGCAGAAACGGCGACGGCAGCCCTAGAGGAAAAAAAAAAGTGCGTTCCGATGTTCCGAATCATCACATAGTATATGCAATTTCGTAAGTTGTAAGGACTCATTGTCAACACTTTCACTATGGTGTGTTCTACTCGTAATTGTGTTCATTATGGAATGCCGAAATCTCTCAGGAAATGCTAGTTTGTGACTTTAAAAATAATTAAACAAAGTGGGGATGAAGGTGGACGATGAAACAGATGAAACAACAATTACATGTCATTAGGAAATACGGAACACAAGCAATGACAGTGCCTCTCACTTTTCACCAGCACAATGACAAGTGAGTGATTAATGACGTCACTGGGACGACAACGACAAGTGTTCGCGTTCTCATTATTTTTATTTCGCAATTTAGTGATATCCCGAATGCTCGATTAGTTTCATGCTGTTTCGTTGGTGTACTTCACCGTTCCGTAAACTAACGATTCGGTGGAATGGATAACCAGTACTACTACAAGCTGATGGCGAGCTACCTATCGAAACGGAACTGCGACGAGTCGTTCATGAGGTACTTTTTTGGCAAAAACTCTGTGAAGAAGACGCCCGAAGAGTTGGAACGAGCCGACGAGCGCAAGCGGCGGCTGCAGCGCGAACGGTCGCGGCGCTACCGCGCGCTCAAGAACGCGCGGCGACAGCACGAAGGGGGCGCCGGCGGCGCGGCCGAGGGATCCCCGCCGCGCACCAAGCCGCGCTCGCCCGCGCTCGAGGACGAGCCCAGCGACGGCGACGAGCCGCCCACGCTGTGCTCGCTGGACTACGAGGACCGCTGGCGGGAGGCGGGCTCCTCCGACTGCGCCTCGGACGACAACTCGGCGGCGCCCGGGCCCGACCCGCGCGCCGGCCTGCGCGCGCTGCTGTCGGCGCCCGGGCCCGACCCGCGCGCCGGCCTGCGCGCGCTGCTGTCGGCGCCCAACACCGAGCTCGACTACCCCACCGTGCACAGCCTCATGTTCCACTGGCTGCAGACGTAACCCGCGCCCCGCGCCCCGCGCCCCGCCGCCGGCCCCCGCGCTCTCCACAGGCACAACTCGGCTCGTGACCATTGACTGACGATTCTTCCCGAGAAAGCTAGTTCAACTATGGAATCTCATTATGATGTCCGGTGTGACCGCGAGTGGTTCTCCCACATATCAGATGGATTGAGTGACGTGTGGCATGTCATGCCTCGATGGAACCGTCCTGTTGTAAGATTAGTCTTTAGTGAATAATGTTTACGCAGTAGTGCCTCCATTATTTCTAATTCTCTTTATTTGTTTGAAGATGTTGTTAGTTACAACCTAAAGATCATAATTAGAGAAATGTTAATGTTATTGCTTAAAATGTGCCATATATTAACAACAAGCCTTCACTCACCTTTGACTTTGTTTTAAAAGACAGAAAATGAAAATGTAAAATACTTTTGAAATGTTTGACCCTGTGCAAATAATTGAGGCTTTACTGCATGTTCTGTGGGCAGTTTTCTGAAAGCTCCCTTTGAACTGACTCGTTGCAAGTTCCGTGTCTGGCTCGGAGCGGTCGATCCTCTGCAGTAGTCATATGTTCCCCGAGTGGAAGAGACAATCTATGTTTATTCTGTGAAGTTTATTATGCTGTCTTGTGGTTTTGTGTAATGGACTTACAAGTGCTAATACAACATTCTGCAGATACCGGTTTGCTCTCCCGAAAGATTCTCCGCAGCCGTCTCCCCGAGCCTGTGTGTGGATGCGGCTCGGGGCCCGGTCCACTGCTCTCTGACAACCAGCTTCCGCCCGCTGCTCTCTGACAGCCAGCTTCGCTCACTCACCACTCGGTTTAGAATATTCCACTAGACAATAAGTTGTCGTTGAGTTGCCATATCCTAATATTTAGATACTCAACTATACATTATATATGCATATAGAGAATAGAGTATTATATTATACCTATAGTTTGTGATACTGATGAATTTACATTTTGCGTCGAGTATAATGTAAGGTAACAGGTAATTAGGCTAAGCATGATATTATGAGAGGCAATGAGCCCACGGGGCAGCGCGCCCGCTCGATCGTGTCACCGTTGAAGGCATGCTACTGGCATACTAACACATTCCTTAGACGAATTATATCACGTAAAAGTCTGTTATAAATGTAGGTACATAGACTTGTCAGAACACAATGGTATCATTTGTTGCCTAAAAGGCCTAGAGAATTTAATTTATAACCTACTTCAAAAAGGGAGGTTTGGCAGTATTTTGTTGAAATTAATTGCTCTCTGTGTATGTTCTGATAAAAGGTTTAAGTTAATTTGTTTTTACAAATATTAGTTATATTTAGTGTGTAAGACTAGCCGTGTACTGCTGAGATCATGAATGTTGAAATAACATTTGTTGCTGTTTACCAATACAAGTGGTGAACTTGACATCTGCATTACTGTTCTAAAGTAGGTAGTGTAACTATAATTTGTGCATTAGACCCATGTGGTGTCATTGCATTTAGTATTTTGACATTTTAATGGTTGCTTAGAAATGACTCGATTGTTCCACGGCAGTCACAATCTTGTTTTGTCTCATATTATTTTAAAATTTATTTTAGTTAGATTATTGTATCTCATATTGCTTTTTATTGTCCTACTGTCATAAGTTAGTTTAATGGTTTGAAACCATCAATATACAGGAGAAGGTCACGAGACCGAGAGCCCCCTCTAGGACAGAGGGCCCAGTGCCCGCTGTAGCCATATTCAATTGTAATGTTCATTAAGTAAGAAAACTCAGTACAATGTCTAGGACATGCACTTCTGTACTGTTTATGCTGTAAACCTCCGTAGCAGGTGCTTTCTCTCCACCATTCACAAATCAACACTACTTATTTAAAATATCTGAAAATCAGAGTTTTAAGTAGTATAAATGCTCGCTAACAGTGACTTGTTCAGGGCGGACGTGAAATCGAATTATTAAAGATCAATTCAGCTGCATCCCAACAGCCTCAGTGGAGCTCGGGCCATATTGGGACTCCACTAGCGTGCGAGCGAGTCCTGAGTAAACAGGTTTAGTTTCTGACCCTCGTCACTGTCCGCTGACTGCGGTAGATGACCGGAAGCGCCACTCGGCCAGTAGTGCAACAATCCAATCGAAGGCACTGTATGTTTAGTGCAGAGCAGTCCGCGGCGCGGCCTCCGCCCGGCGCGAACCGCCAGCGATGCCTTACACTTGTACACTTACAACTACAACGTAGTTAACGCTTATTTAGGTACTTTTAAGGTAGTGCCATATTAAAAGAGCTTCCTTCTATTTTCAAAAATGTTTTTTTATTTCAATATATTAATAATTTTACAATAATCCTAATATTTAATACTACAGAGGCAGCCTATTACATAAGTCCTCCAATGGTAACAGTTAGTGTGTGGTGACATTTAACGACGTCACACCGTCGTGGCCTTGATCGCTCGATCGGACGTTACCGAAACGCAGTATCCCAACATATGGCGCGCGCGGGCGGCGCTCAATGCCGCCCGGTCGCCGCTCGGCGCTCGGCGGGCGGCGCCGCCTTCGGAACAATACCTAATATTTATTATATAATACTCAATTCAAGTTTAGTTATACCTACTCTGAAAAAATTTGAACCTTAATATCTGGTAGTACCCCAGCGAGAAAATATTAAAAACGCAACGCAAATGAACATGTGACAAAATAGACATCCCACCATGCGGAAAACCAATCTATTTATTTTAAATTTAGTGAGCGTCATGTAACCCATAGTTTCTCGCTGCGAACATGTGCCCCGGTCACAGCAGTGTAGCGTAGAGGCCGAGCTCTCGCCCCGTGCCCGCGGCTCGCGACATGTCGGCTGTTTTCGAAACACTAGTTCGTCCTATTCCCTGGACTTACACCATCGGCATCTGATTCACAACCCTATCGGATTGATCTTGATATGGAATGAAACCTCTCGAGGTTTGATTTCGTATCGAGTAGGTACCAATATTGATGTAGTATTCTTGAAGTGAAAACTTCTTTAGGCGCGCCTAAACAGACAGATTTTTCGTGGGGTGTGAATTGAGTTCTAGCGTCACGCTCGGGTATGATAAGAAATCTTCGGGTAAATTCGGGAGGGACCATGGCGAGTGGCCATCTAGAAATCCGTCAGCCAATGGGAAATGCTGAAAGGGCGTGGCCTGGCCATCATGGCATAACCATCTAGAAATGCTGAGAAATGGGAAATGCTGACGCATATCTAATGGCCATGACATGATGGTCAGGCCACGCCCTCCGGATTCACGCGCAGTTTCCAAAGTAAGCTATCAAATTCTGAGTTATAAGTTTTCACTTTTATCGGCAGTTCCTATGACTGCCATTTTTTCTTGTCCGTTTATAATTAAAGAAAATATAATTTTTATTTCGTGCCGGAATCGTTCCTCCTCTTTTCCGACTGCGTTGTGAATCAGCACCCTGAACAGATTATGATACACAGTATGGAGTATGGCAACTTCAGTCAATCCGACTGCAAAAAAATTAATAACAGTTCTTAAATTACTTAATGGAATGTTCGATACTTAAATGTTGAATCACTGAGAATGAAGTCATCACAACCCACACTAGAATCTATTGCCACTTTGTCACAAGGTCATGAAAATATATTTCGAAACAGCTGATCGAGTAATGCGCGATTTCAACAAGTACATGTAAAAATATGTTTTGCACTAGAACAACTTATCGTATCCAGTCACAACAATTTTATCTACTGAGTTACTCCTCTGTACGAGTGTTGCACCTTCGACAACGTGTAGTGAAGGAGCACCCACTGAGGATCCTTGCCTCAGTATCAATACATGCCCTCATCATCCGACAAAAATGATTCAAACATAATTGTGGATACAAAGGGCACTTGCCCAGGTGACTGCAGACCACTGAGGTGCTGGCTCAACGGGGCTTGACGCCTGGGAGTAGTAGCGCCGCGACATCCGGACAGGTTGATAGCCATCCCTGTAGTGGAGACTTGCTTATATTATACAGTGCACATAAGTACCTAGAGTGACGGTATGAGCAGGATAAGTGGTACCTAAGCAACACGCCTGCCCGTAACACAACAGTGACACGCAGTTATTGAAACTGAAAAGTCCAAATCATTACCTAGCACAGCACTGCGCTCGTCACAGAGGTATAAGATAATGATGCCCTTCAAACCGGAACACAGATACCTTTGCACATTACTGCTTGGCGATAGAATAACGCAGGAGTGGTACTCTGCAAAGAGTCCTACCACTACAAAAAGTTGAATGAATCAACCGTATAGGTAAATATTACGTAATTTTTGACTTGTTTCCTTTTCCAGCTACTGCCTGCTGCTTTACATAAAGGTACCGTCACTCCATCGAGTTTCAGGGCGTACGTTACGTTTGCCGATTCACAGTCTGTACTTTAAGATACGTCTACCGGTGCAGCTGTGGGAACCTTGGCTCTCTGACCGTTCCGGTTCCGTTCGTCTCAGCTGATGATGAATGAGCAGAGATCTCGCTCAGTCAAGGGTGTACCAAGTTGTAGCGCCAGGGGGCGGGGTCACATAGTCGTAGTAATTCACAAGACAGTGCATGCGTGCGTTTCAATTAGTGGTCCACCTAGGTTCTGGGACCCGCCCGGAGGAGAGTCATGACCCCAACCTGGACTCGTCAATGCCCCCCAGTACTCCCGGGGCGGACGCACCGGGCCGGAGGTACCGCGCGTCCGTGCGGCGTAAAACACCATATTCTAACTAGAATTACTAATTAGTGTACCTACTAATTGAGGTAAATAAGAATAGTATAAAAATATAAACAACAAAATTAATTCCCCTTACCACCTATCGTATCACCGCCATTGCACTCAGTACTTCCTAAGTAAAATAATAACATTCATAATTTCTAGATAACCACGCTCCATTTCAAACCGCATCGTCGCTACACATCAGCGGAGACGATCAGCAATCGAGCGCAATCTTTGGTTAAAATAATAATTATGTTCAGTTAGAAGATATCGGGCAGAGCACCCCTGCGCGCGCCGCTCGGCCCGCGTGCGTGCTGAGTGCTGTGTGCCCGCTCGACCGAAACCAGAAACGGTAAAGAATCTTGCCTGAGTTTTTCCAACTGTAAAAGTTTAATTAGTGGCGTAATGAATGCGGCTCGCGTCGCGCGCGGGCGAGCGGTCGGCGGCGGGCGTGGGCGCGCCGCGGCGGCCGCGGCGAGTGTGCGCGCGCGGCCGAGACATGAAGACGTGCACCATGTACAAGATAACCTACGTGTCGAGGAAGAAAAAGGTAATCAGGGTCCCCGGGGCGCGGCCAGCGCGGCGCGCACGGCGCGGGCCAGCGGGAACGGCGCGCCGCAGCGGCCCGCGTGGTCGTCCGCGTTCAGCGAGTACAGCATGGCCCCGCGCAGCCCCGCCGCGCGCACGTAGCGCGCCTTCTCCGCCGCGCTGCGAGGAGACTCGTACGACAGCCACTCGCGGCCCGCGGACGCGTACGGCACGCGCGCCGCCGGCTCCCAGCGCCGCGCGGCGCCGGCGCGCAGGAACCCGCACACGGCCGGGTAGTCCGCGAACCCGCCGCCGCCGCCCAGCGCGCCCGGCCCGGCGGCCGGCGCGCCCACGCCCGCGTTGCGCGCGCTCACCAGCCGGAACGAGTGCGCGTAGGTGGGCACGCCGAGCACGGTGCGCTGGGGGCGCAGGCCCCGCGCCGCGTACATCCGCGCCGTGTAGTTCAGGTTGAGCGTGGCGGGGTACAGGTCCTCCCCGGCGCGCGCGTACAGCGGCGCGTTGAGCCCCGTCAGAGGCGTGAACTTGCTGAAGTAGTGGAAGTCGTAGGTCATGAGGTTGGCGAAGTCCGCGTACAGGTCGACCTGGTCCACGTCGTAGGCCACGTCCACGATGGCCTCGGGCGCGGCCAGCGCCGCGGTCAGCAGGTAGGGCCGCCGCTCGCGCGCGTACTCGGCGCGGATCTCGCGCAGCAGCTGCGAGAAGTGCTGGCGCTCCCGCTGCGCGCGGAACCCGGGGAACTCCCAGTCTAAATCGATCCCGTCCAGACTGTAGTTCCTCAGTACGCTCTTGATGGATCCGATGAAGATCTTCCTGGACGCGTGGTCGACGACCATCTCCGAGAAGCCGCCGTCGGCGCCGGAGCCGCCCACCGACAGCAGCACCTTCAGCTGCGAGTTGCTCCGCTTCAGGTCGACGACTGCCCGCAGATCGTCGCGCTGGGACGGCTCCAGGTAGATCTGTTTGTCGACGACTCGCGCGAAGGCCACGTTGATGTGCGTGCACAGGTCGGGCGGCACGCGCGCCGGCAGCAGCTGGTCGCCGGACGCGTTGGCGCCGCGGTCGGGGGTGTTGTAGTAGCATACTATGACGGTGTCGTTCGTGTCTCGTGCGTCCGTCGCGATCGTCGGGCTCCCGGCCTCTAGACTGCCGCCCAGAGCGAAAAATCCAAACACGAAACCTAAGGATGTCAACGTAATAAATCCGACCACATACCGTGCGTACTGGTGTTTAGGTTTAACAGTAAGTGTTTGATCATCTTTGTTTATTCGCAAACCTTGAATTTCACTAGCTTTCAACGCTTGATATAGGTTCAGTTTCATGGTTTAAAATTTGAACTTTTAGGTTTGAAGGCATCCGCGGGTTATTATTCCAAGACTTAAATCGCGTTTACTTTGGAAAAACACAAAAAAAGCAAGTATAAATACAGATCAGGTCGTAGCATAAACTTGCAAGACTCAGCTGACGCCTGACGCAGTCCTTTGTTTACCTTATTCGGTTTGAATTTGACATTAGAATAAATTTGAGAAGTAATTCTAAGCTTGTTTTTTTCTAATATTACACTGATATGGATACATTTAATACTATGTATTATTCTGCTAAAGACCAAACAACAAAGTGAAAACGTTTACAGCATTGATTTTATTGTAATGACTGTAGAACATTTAGACATTACAATTTGTCTGAGATAAATAGAGATAAAAACTAAAAATAAATAGTTTAAAATATGCTCGCCCAGTACCAATGTTTTTGCTTAATAGATTAATTATTTACTTACCCCTGTTCTGAGAGTATTTTCTCCATTAAAACTTGTTAATATTTTTTTAAATATTGTCACCAATGCCAATAGTTTTATTCAGTTTGGTGGATATGGGGCGAAATGTGTAAAAAACGTTTACCGAAAACTATATATTTTATCATCTTATGATGATAATGCATTGCTTATGCATTGACGTAGTTGAAGTTTCGAGAATAAGGAAGTTTATATTTTTTTAGTTTTATTTTTAAAATATGCCTCCAATAAAACCCAGTGTTTTTATACTTTAAATCTCTCAACAAATGACGAAGTTATGAAGCTTTTCCTTCCCATTTTAAAATATAAATCGCGCGGCCGGCCAAACACCGCGATTACGTCACAATGCACGATCGGCTCGCAAACGACGCAGCGTCCAGGGTAGCGATTCTGAAACCATTCGGTTGCATCCGACACGGAATCTCATCTCTCGGTCTCTGTCATGCTAAACAGATAAGACAAAGACCGAGAGATGAGATTCCGTGTCGGATGCAACCGAATGGTTTCAGAATCGCTACCCAGGCGGTTGTTTGCTGCAGCTCGTAGTTAGTACTCGTTAGCTCAACACAACAACAGGTATTATCATTTAAAATAAAACTACAATATGTTATCAGTGCTGCATCGTGCCTAAATGTACATGCAAAACGGCGACAACGTCCGAATATTATTATTTTCTTTTACGTCGACAAAACAGAAAAAATACGAAAAACATCAGTAAGTAGGTACGGTACTCATACGAATAGTAATTAGATGTAAGTATTTATCTAAATCTACCGATAGAAATAGCATACTATTACGGTGAAAATGTTATTATATTACGTGTTTTTTTATTCCCAAATAACCGAGGTATAGTGCTCGTAATATAAGTCTGCGTGCGACTGATGGCGTACTTAATGTTGCCAGGTCAAGCTAATAGGTTCCCCTCCCTTTCATTGAGAACTTACAACTTCATAAAACAGGTACGGGAAGGGAAGGATTTTTCAGGGAAGCAATATAAGTAACTACACATATAAGTTAAACGACAATTGAGACTCAAGAACGAATGTCTCGAAGTAATGAACGCCGTTGCAGTGCTGGTTTGGTTCAGTATGACCAAGAAGTATCCACTAGTAGGTATATCGAGGAAACCGACATTTGCCTAGAATCTTTCGAGGTCATCCACCAAACCGCACTGGGCCCACGTGCTGGATTAAGACCTGGACTCTCTGTGTGAGAGAAGGCCCCAAGTCCCAACTGTGAAAAAATTTTGTGGGTTGCATGAGTGTTACGGCTAGTCGGGATAACGGCAACTACTGTTTCGGAGCCCTTCGTTCGAATTCAACGCGTACCACTGTCTTTACGGAGTCATGTGCGTAATGCCGTTTAAAAACAAATAATAATAATAGAGTGGTAGATAAAATAGGTAGGTAAATAATTATTAACTTATGTTATAAGCCTGACACTTCTTATATCTGCACTTGTATACCACGGAAAATTACCTATCTAGTTTAAAAGACCAAAACATTCCCCTGTCGACTTATGGGTGAATTTAATTTGACTATCCACGCACTAATACCCGGTCATAATCTAAACTTAACGTGAATAGCTTATTATAGATACCAGTGTTATATAAAAATTGACAATAGCCGCAATGCTACATACATCATCACATTCGAGATACTTAGTATTAGCACGAAATTCTAGTTTCTCTGCCGCGAAATCAGATTCTATTGCGTCCTTTCTAACCTACAGCGCGACCGCGTGACGTCACACGGCGAACGCGCGGCTTTTTGATTTTTAGTTAGTAATTTTAAAATGTTCACAGATTTGTCATTTATTGAGATATTCAAGATTTTTTTTTCAGAATGTTTAATTTATTTCTATTATCTTTAAATCTATGTCATTATTTTTTGATTTTATGCAATTGGAAACTTCCTTATTGTGTGCCAAGCTGTGCAATTTTTTGATACATAACAAAACGTTACGTCATAAAACATGACCTTGTAAATAATAGCATCGACGTACCTAGCTACGCGTACCTATAGCATCGACGTACCGCAGAAATAAATCATTAGGACTGTGACGTAAAACAATCTTTGGCTAATGAAACCTCGCTAGTTGGTTGAGTTAAAAGATAGAGAGAGTATCCAAGCTAGCTCCGGTGAACATGAGTAGAAGTAATTATAAGAGTTGTTAATAAAACCGCAAGTTTAACTAATTAGATTTTATTATCGTATAAGTTTACAGTTACCACTGGATGGGTGGTCTAAATGTAGTGGTAGTTCTGGGGGTAGTATAAGTAGAATTAAAGAGAGGGTCGGGGTCGTTTGCAATTCGAGTGGATTATAGTGCAATTCTGGTGGGACACACTGGCCTGTGTAAGCCGCGGAGGGTCGGGTCGCAGTCCTTCTGGGGGATTCAGTGGTGGCAGCTGGACATGGCGATGGTGCTCCTTGTGTCCTACACGGGGTAGCTCCTCGGTCTCATCCGAAGGGTGTGCAGGCTACTACTTCAAGATTGATAGTTCCCTCTGTGCATCAGCCAGCCGTAAGAGTGGCCGTTGGGGACTCAACCCGGTGCTGGAACCCTGGAATTGGTCGAAGGTGACCATTAGAATGCCGTCCCCCAATACGAAGATAACTGCGACATCCGCGGCTTGCTTCGTCGAGGCGGAACAGGACCCAAAGTGGTCCGCTCGTGATTGATAATCATGATGAGGCAGTTATCTTTACATTTTGGTTGTACACTGAGTAAATCACACTTACATAAAGAAGCATAAGTACGAGAAATAGCAGGAAAGTTTATAACGGTCGAAAGAAAATCAACCGTCATTCACTTTTCTAGACACGGGTAGGTCAATGACCCTTGATTCCGACTTATCGAACTCGCCGGCCGTTGACCCCGTGTTCGATTGTCATAATGTAATTTGCTGAATCCAAACGAACATCGTTCTGTCGCGGGATCTCCCGTAAATCATCGGCAGACAAATTCGACGAGCAGTAAAAGTAGCACAATTCATAGACCATATGTTTTACACAATTGTACACGCAATATGAACAGTGATGCAACAGCGATACATAATGCAAATTGGAAATTGGAACACTTACCCTATGGGGTTACATTGCACTTATGGCTTTTTAAGCCTTCGGACAGTATTTAGTTTTATTTCACTTTTTATAGTTATTAGAAAAATTATTTGTAAAATGGCTTCTGCCTTCAGTCAGCTTCTCTTTTATAATTGTGAGCCCCTTGGCGTCGTCTCTCGCCATTGGGTGATTTGAATTGTCGCGTCCCGATTGGTCCGCGACACCGTTCCGTTTTACCATCTACGGCCGTTTTACGATTTAAAGGTTTCCTAAGACGGCAAGTCTATTCTTGATTACTTTAAGGGAACGGTGGAATGGAACACCGTTACATACCCCCCTTTTTAGGTCAGGATTTTTCCTAAGGAAAATCCGGAGAAAAGTTTCTTGAACTTTTCGGCTGTCTAGAGAGTATAACCTTCTGTGTTCCTGGTATCTGTAGAGTGTTGTAAGGACAATCATTAGCTGGGCTTCGACCTTTAGGGTCAGCTGTAGTTGTAGACTCAGGATTTTAGAGATAGTCATGCTATCTAGGTTTAACATCGGGTATCAAACACTTTTAGAGGTTTGAGTGACCTTGGATGTTAAAAGTTTGTGAATTACGCGTTAGTGTACGTATTCACTTTAAGAGTTTGTTAATGTGATCGGTGCTCCCCTTACCGACTTTCCGGGCACATAACAAGTTAGGCTTAACATCGGGCACCCGAACACTTGTAGAGGTTCGACTGACCCTGAATGTTAAAAGTATGTGAATCACGCCTTTAGAGGACGTATTCACTTAAAGAGTTTGTTAATGTGATCGGTGCTCCCCTTACCGACTTTCCGGGCACATAACAAGTTCATTTGCGCCTAGGGCAAATGCAAATCCATGCTGTGACCGACACCACACTCGTCGATTTTCCGAGCACTAGCATAGGATTTTTAGAGAAGGTGACACTATCTAGGTCTAACATCAGGCATTCAACACGTTACAGGGTAGACTGTAACTGAATGTTGTTAGTATGTGAATCCGCCGTTAGTGGGCGGTATTCACTTACACCTAATAGTGTCAGAGAACCTGTAACTACGAGTACACTCCAGCATAATGTTTTGTCCCCAACTTAGACGGAACGTATAAAAAGTTATTTATGTTTAGATTATTTAGTATTAGATTTAGAATTATTACTAGAGAGGTTGATGGTACAGCATCAATTAGCTTAAACAGTATTTAATGATTATTGAAGCAGTATTATTTAGTCAGACTGTATCAATAAGTTTAGATAGTATTAATTAGTAGAACAGCATTATTTAGTTTAGACTGGATCAGCAAGTTTAGATAGTATTAATTAGTAATAGACAGCATTAATTTGTTTAGACTTTATTTTATTTAGTATAGACAGTATTATTTAGTTTTTTTAGGTAGTATTATTAGTTTTAGTCATCAATATTTAGTTTTAGGTAACATTATTAGTTTCAGATAACATTATTAAGTTTTAGGTAGCATTATGAATTTTAGATAGTATTATTTAGTTTAGGTAGTATTATTTGTTTTAGGTATCATTATTTAGTTTTAGGTAACATTATTAGTTTCAGATAACATTATTTAATTTTAAGTAGCATTATTAATTTTAGATAGCATTATTTAGTTTAGGTAGTATTATTTAGTCGAGTTATAGGTTTACTAAGTTCACCTATACTCCCACGAAGCTCAACTTCGTAAGGTAGTTCAGTTTACGAGTACATTTTGTAGCTTAGGTATGTGTTCCAATTTGAGTACAACAATAGAAATGTAAGGTTGTCATAGTAATGACACAAGGTTAATTGCAGAAGCAATTTAATATAATTAAAAGTTAATGTGGGAATATCCGATAGGGAAATCATCCTTCAGGTAGTTAAAAAAATTTTGTAAAAGAACCAAAGTGTTCTTACAACTTAAAAAAAACTGTAAAAAATTTAAAAAAATTAAAAGGATATATCACACATTCACTAGTACCTAGAAAGTATTAGGCTATTAATATGCAATATCACAATGCAGAAGTACTATTGGTTTAACAGCAATAGCAGTGGTGAGGTAGGTCACCCTAGAAAAAATATAAGTACCCTATAATAAGAAGTACCCGATGTGTGGTCATTAACTACTAACTTCCAGAAGAATCTATGAAAAAAAATTTTATAAAAATAGTTGTGGGTATAGTAAAGAATATAGGTAAGTAGTTGAAATTATCCACACACAAGGTAATTTTACACACAAAAATTGCCTTAGATCTAGAAGATTATAGCCAACACCATAAATTATCAATAGCACACCTTAAAAACAATATAAAACCGACTCGATTGCAAACTTAGTAGTTGGGCGCCAATGTCACCTCGGTTCCCATGGCTGGATGGCCAAATTTAGTCTGGATATAGATCCACAAGTAGTAAGGGGTCGTTTGCGAATCGAGTGATTCATATGGTAATCTAGGTGGGGCACACTGGCCTGTGTAAGCCGCGGAGGGTCGGGTCGCAGTCCTTCTGGGGGATTCAGTGGTGGCAGCTGGACATGGCGATGGTGCTCCTTGTGTCCTACACGGGGTAGCTCCTCGGTCTCATCCGAAGGGTGTGCAGGCTACTACTTCAAGATTGATAGTTCCCTCTGTGCATCAGCCAGCCGTAAGAGTGGCCGTTGGGGACTCAACCCGGTGCTGGAACCCTGGAATTGGTCGAAGGTGACCATTAGAATGCCGTCCCCCAATACGAAGATAACTGCGACATCCGCGGCTTGCTTCGTCGAGGCGGAACAGGACCCAAAGTGGTCCGCTCGTGATTGATAATCATGATGAGGCAGTTATCTTTACATTTTGGTTGTACACTGAGTAAATCACACTTACATAAAGAAGCATAAGTACGAGAAATAGCAGGAAAGTTTATAACGGTCGAAAGAAAATCAACCGTCATTCACTTTTCTAGACACGGGTAGGTCAATGACCCTTGATTCCGACTTATCGAACTCGCCGGCCGTTGACCCCGTGTTCGATTGTCATAATGTAATTTGCTGAATCCAAACGAACATCGTTCTGTCGCGGGATCTCCCGTAAATCATCGGCAGACAAATTCGACGAGCAGTAAAAGTAGCACAATTCATAGACCATATGTTTTACACAATTGTACACGCAATATGAACAGTGATGCAACAGCGATACATAATGCAAATTGGAAATTGGAACACTTACCCTATGGGGTTACATTGCACTTATGGCTTTTTAAGCCTTCGGACAGTATTTAGTTTTATTTCACTTTTTATAGTTATTAGAAAAATTATTTGTAAAATGGCTTCTGCCTTCAGTCAGCTTCTCTTTTATAATTGTGAGCCCCTTGGCGTCGTCTCTCGCCATTGGGTGATTTGAATTGTCGCGTCCCGATTGGTCCGCGACACCGTTCCGTTTTACCATCTACGGCCGTTTTACGATTTAAAGGTTTCCTAAGACGGCAAGTCTATTCTTGATTACTTTAAGGGAACGGTGGAATGGAACACCGTTACACTAATACCATTAAACTCCAAAAAAAACATAAAGCTCTAGTGACAGCTTTCATGTTTTCTTTATTGTCAATGTCGAAACACTAAATAATGGAAAAAGGCAAGAGTGATGGCATTTTCTGAGATAGAGTTCCGTAGTCCATAGGACGTCTTAATGACATCGTTATTTTCATGTATACTTCGGTGTTTTTTATTTTGAAATTTAAGTAAAATTGTAAAAAAGATCGATTACACTCCGTTCTTGGCTAAAATATAAATGGAAAAAAATAATAAAACTGAAATGGCCGCTATATTGGCCGACCGATTCAATTACATCAAGGAATTAGAACGGAACCCCAAAACGAAGACCCATGAGGAATAGTATCGCAGAAAATGATATCGTGTTCGTGTATCGTGTACGACTCACTTCAAGAGCTTTGAGTTTGTTTCGGAGTGTTTGTTTGTTTGTGACGATCGCTTCACGTTATCTCGGCTGGCAAGCTGGCATCGTATTCAGTTTTCCGTTCTCTACTAGTTCACGCGAGATCGCCAGTTTTTTTCCAAAAACCTAAAACAATCATCAGAGTACCTATCGCGCAATCGCATCATTCGAAGAATAATGCCGAATCACCGGTAGAATCTAAAGTTCCGTCCGCGCCGCGCGCCGTGGAGCAGGCCGCGCGATGGCCGAGCCGACGACGGACCAGTACGAACGTCAGCTGTACTCGATGTTCAAGTCGTTCGACGTGAACGACGAGGAGTCGCTGGACGAGAGCGCCGTCACCCAACTGTGCGACGCCTTGCAGCTCGAGGAGCGCGGCGCCGCGCTCGTGGGCGCGCTGTTCGAGCGCCGGCCCGGCCGCGCCTCCTTCCAGCAGTTCCGCGCCGCGCTGCTGCGGGAGCTAGCCGAGCCGCGCGAGCCCGCGCCCGGCGAGCCCGCGCCGCGCCCGCCGCGCGCCGCCTCCGCCGAGCGCGCGCGCCTGCGCCGCGGCGCCGGCGCCTCCGCCGAGCCGCCGCTGGAGCACGGCCGGCCGCTCGGGCGCGACGAGGCGCTGGCGCTCTGCCGCGCGCTGCGCATGCCCTCCATCGACCGCCACCTCGTCGAGCGCATCTTCGACGAGTCTCCGAGCGCCGAGACGACCGTCGGGGAGTTCTTCGAGCGTCTCAACTCGTCGCTGGCGGCCGTCGTGCGCTCGGGCGGCGCCGCCGGGGACGAGGAGCCGCCGGCGGCCACCGAGCGCGTGCTGGAGGCGTGGGAGGCGGCCGGCGTGCGGCGGCCGCGCCGGCTGCTCGCAGACCTCGGGTTCGTGGGCGCCGCCGCGCGCCTGCCGGACCTCGAGCGCGCGCTGGACGACGAGCTGCGCGGCGCCGGCGGACCCGAGCCGGCCGAGGGCCGCGCCGCGCTGCTGGCGGCCGCGCTGGCCGTGTCGCGCCTGCGCGCCGCCGGGGCCGCCGAGCGCCGCGCCGCCGCCGCCGCCGAGCGGGACAAGCTGCGCGCCGACCTGGCCGCGGCCGACGAGCGCGCGCGCGTGCTGGCGCGGGAGGTGGACGAGAGCCACGCGCGCCTCGAGACCGACCTGAAGGCGAGTCTGCGGCGCGCCGAGGCGAGGCTCGCGGACGAGGCGCGGCGCGCGGCGGCGGACGCGGCGGCGGAGCGGGAGCGAGCGGCGGCGGAGCGCGCCGCGCTGGAGGGGGAGGCGGCGCGCGCGCGGGACGCGGCGGCCGGCGGGCGCGCCGAGGCGGCGGCGGAGCGCGCGCGCGCGGACGGGGCGGAGGCGCGCGCGGCGGCCGCGGAGGAGCGCGCGGGGGCGGCGGAGCGCGGGGCGGCGCGCGCGGCGGACGAGCTGCGCGCGGCGCGGGCGGAGGCGGAGCGCGCGGCGGCGGCGGCGGAGGCGCTGCGCGGGGCGGGCGCGCGCGCGGAGGAGCTGGCGCGCGACAACCAGCGCCTGCGGGACCGCGCCGACGAGCTGGCGGCGGCGCTGGACGCCCGGCCGGCGCCCGCCCCCGCGCCGGCGCCCGGGCCGGCGCCGGGTGCGCTGGCGGCCGAGCTCGGCGACCTGCTGTCCCCCGAGGTGAGCCCCGCGCCGGTCACGGGCGGCCCCCGCGCCGGTGCCCGCGCTCCCTCTGACTGTTTAATTTGTGTGATTGCAGGAAGCGGAAGGGGAAGCACCCCGCAGTGCGGCCTCGGGCGACGACGAGCCCGATGAAGAGAAACAAAAACTCATCGAGCTCGTCAGGTGAGTTTCCTTTATTTTGAGACTTAATTGTTTTTGAAGTGAAATCTTCTTTTGGTGCACCACAGACCTGTGAATTGAATTCTAGCGTCACATTTGGAAATGATAAGAAATGTTTGGGTAAACTCGGGACCATGGCCATTGCTCATCTAGAAATGCTAGATTGCCATGCTCATGGCCACACCCGCCAAGGTCACCCTCATTTTCCAAAGTGAGCTATTAAGTTCTGAGTTATACACTTCTATCTGCAGTTCGTATGATTGTTATTATTGCTATGTAGTTAATTTATACGCTGTAGAAGTAGGAGCGAGAGGTATACCAGCAAAATCTCTCTATAACCTGCTTAAAGACCTTGGCTTGTCGAGAAGTGCAGTAAGTTCCATACTAGAATGAGTATCTAAAGCTGCACTAGTAGGATCATATCAAATTTGGCTAGGTAGGGAGAGAAATACGAGTAGTGAAGGTGAGTGTTGATGTACGTCACCAAAAGGGGCCCCTTTTAAACCTACGCCCGAGTCACAAGTCTTGGGGTCTATTCGAGATTTCTCTCTCTGCCACACGATGGACCTGGCACCCGCACGGTGAATCCATGGAATGCTAAGAAATTCGTCTCAAAATGATAAACAAACAGTAAATATTTGTAATGATAAGTTAGAAACACTAAAGCCAAAAACAGTTTTATTTTATTTTTCAACAACAAACACATACAACAAGAAAACAAACAAATAAATAAGTAGATATTTGGTTAGTTCTGGACGGTCAAACCCATTGGTTAGTTCTGGACGGCTCCAAAAGGATCTAGATCAAGTGCAAGTATGGACCATGGATTGGGTTGTCAGTTTGAATGTTGCAAAGTGTGGGGTCTTACATCTCGGCAAGAATAACCCACTAATAACCTATTATCTCAATGGTGTTGCTTTATCCTCAATGAATCAGCAAAAAGACCTTGGTGTTATAATTACATCAAATTTAAAATGGGAAGAACATATTTCTGCAATAGTTAAGAAAGCAAACTCTTTTCTTTATGTCATTCGTGGATCCTTTCAATCTATAACTGTAGAGATGTTTCTCAAAATATATAAAACTTATGTGAGGCCGCTACTAGAATATGGTTATCAAGTCTGGAGCCCCTACTTCAAAAAAGATATTGATTTGCTTGAAAGTGTGCAAAGAAAAGCGACAAAATGGCCATATGCCCTTCGACGTAAATCCTACACGGAGAGATTAAAAGCCCTACACCTCACTACATTGGAAGAGAGACGGTTACGAGGAGACTTGATCGAAACATTTAAAATACTGAATGGATTTTATAACCTCCCTCACATTAAGAACCTGTACAGATTAAAGGAGCATAAGAGAGACAGTCGGCGTCATAAGTCCCAATTGTCCCACGCACCATCACTGACAAACACTGCACATCACATCCTCAGCAACAGAGTGGTTTACAACTGGAACAGGTTGCCTGAGGATGTTATTTCAGCAAAGTCATTAAGCTCTTTCAAGAACAGATTGGAAAAATGGATAGTTAAAGGCAAAATCATTTTAACAGACAATTACCTATAATTTGTTATTTCAACACTGAGATATAGGCATATCAGCTAACGCTGCTCGCCTATTATTCAATAAATAAATAAATAAAATATTTACAACTTACTTTTGGACTAAACATTAATGAAATACATTGTTTAATAATTTACTTACTTAATAATACATTTATTTATAAACCTGTTTGGTTTTTTAGAAAGTTATTTGGTTTTACAGTAATTTTTCATGTACATAAAATATATACCTGAATATAAAACTCTAAGAACGGCATATTTACAAATTGCATGTTTAAAAATGTTATTTCTCATTACAAATAAATCTACATTTTTGGAATAATTATTATCAAAGTTCTGAACTACATATTTGAATAAATGAATGTCACAGTCATGGCATGAGGCACTGTATGCCTGAACACAGGTTTTTGTGTTAAAATCTGTTTTTGTCTTATAAATGATTGAGACACAACCTCTGTCTCGGACAGGAGTTGTTTTCGATAAATTCCGATCAGCCAGGGAATCCGCCGCGATTTAATCAGCAATGATTACCGGACGTGTTATGTACTAAAAAAAATACTCTGCTACCACCCAATATAAACGATTGGGACGTTTTCTTAAAATCTATAGAAATATAAAAATCTTGGGAGCGCCTCGCTTAGCCAAGACTGTGTTCACAAGCAAGTTCTCGTCCAACCACTCGCGCAAGCTCAGGATCGACGCCCGGCGTCTTTAATCCCAATTAAAAAACCACAAATATCTCGCGTCCGCGCGGATCAACGATCACTGGCGCGCGCCGGCAAAGTTCACGACCGAATGAATGGACGCTCCCGTCTGAGCGGTCCTAACAAATACCCGGTTGAAACAGAACGCGGGTAGTCTGCAAAAATAGTGGCTACATCTCAGTTTTAAAATGACCATTACCCTTTTCTAAAAGTTAGGTAAAATATATTGTTACGTCATTCTATTCCGAACAGGAGTGTTTTTTTTAAATATTTATATTATCCACTCCACAGACTCTGGGGTCCGTGATCTTAGTCAATATATTTTTTACACATTTCCTGGATTAGGAGAAGAAAAGGAAAATAAGGGGTAGTTGGGTACATTTAAAACCTAATTCTAGTGCTCGTCTGTAGAGCCGATCACTACCGGTTGGAATTCCGCTAGTAATCGACTCGACATCGATTCTTTGCCTAATTGCCATTTGCCTAAGCCGCCTCTTCCCGGCTCCACTCTACTACGGCTGCATTTCTGTCCCTGATGCCCATCAGCAGGTTGAACTCTCGGATGTTCTTCGGTGATGCAGCCAACGCTCGCCGCACAATGATTTTTAATTGAAAGAAACAGGTTAGGCAATTAATTAAATATCAACGATCCAAATTAGTTGTCTAGCTGTTTATTCAAATGGTTGAACATCATTCAAGCCGTTTACTAAACAGTTTATAAACCTGTGATGAGTGGACAACCACTTCTGGACATTAGCGTCTCCCGTAATATGCCACACACCCTGATCCTCGGTCTTATGTTTCCTACCGCCACCGGCTGCTTTTCGTATACGAAAAGCAGCCGGTGTAACATACATTCAGTAACTATAGTTACTCCAATCTACAGGGCGACCAGTGCCAGTCGGTACACTCACTGGCACCGTAACGCTAACGTAGGAACGTTTAGCGATTCTCTGTGTCCACTCAAGAATCCGTTTACCCCAACGACTGTTGGGTCTACCTACCTATCGGACTATCGGCGACAGATATGACCGGTCGACTGGCACTTCATTTTGCTGAATAGCTGAGCTACGTCGGTGACTTTAGTTCTCTGAGGAACGAATTGCTTCATTGCGGATGAAATCCCTCAGAAACCCTAAGCACAGCCCTTCCCATAGCTCGCCGAGCGGCTTTGACTTTACGGATCGTCTTCAGTGTCAATGTCTTCCCTGATTGTACACTGATTGCCTTGAAACTTTGTGGGATGGGCGATGAGAAGACTGAATGAAGTTTCTAAAACGCTGCCCAGCCCAGCTGGATTCTTCGCATGACCTCACTCTCAAAGCTAGTGCCCAGTACGAACGTCAGCCCTAGGTAAACTATGCCTGAATAATTTCGAGAGTATCATTTACGGCAATCGGTGCCTGTCGCTGTACCGTGTGAAAGTGGTTCTATGCTGCTGTACCCACATCGAGTCCCGGTCTGTTCAGGATATTGAAACTCGTCTAGTCTTCGGACTAAACGATCTGTGACAACACTTGAGAACAACTTATAGAGGTGGCTCAGAAGTGATATTGGTCGATCATTGCTTAAGTTTGGTTTTGTCTACCATTTTGAAGAAGAGAATGACAACGCTTTTGTGTCATGGCTCTGGAGTACTTCCGGTGAAAAGGACGGCATTAAATAGTTCTTGGAGCTCTTTTGCAAGTGGAGTTTCTTCAAGAGTTCGATAGGAATATAGCTCCCGTTCTCTTCGCGGCTTTTCCCATTTTGAGGCTGCCCAAGAGCCAGGATCAGGATTTCGTCCAGACTTTAATTTTATTAGGCAGAAGCTGAGATTTATTTTAAGTAAAAGGACAGGACGGGGAAAATGTGAGCACGTATTGATTTACTTATTTATTTGTTTGTTTTATCCTACCCGTGAATATCGGTCGACTCGTCGACCGTTTACCGGGAACACACATCGCGCCATTGAGTGTAAATTATTAAGATACGTAAATGAATCGGGGGATAGAGACGGGGTCGCCGGTGTCGCTAGAGACGCTCGTGCGCTCGTGCGGCGCGCCGGTGACGTGAGTGTGTGCGCAGGGAGCTGGAGGGCGCGGTGGAGGCGCTGCGCGCGGAGTACGAGGCGTGCGAGGAGTACTGGGGGGGCAAGCTGCGCGCCGAGCGGGCCGCGCACGAGGAGGAGGCGCGGGCCGAGGGGGCGCGCCTGCGGGACCTCACGGGCCGCATCGCGGAGTTCGAGCGCCGCCTGGCGCCGCCCGCGCCCGCGCTGCCCGCCATCCCCGAGGCGCCCGCGCTCGAGGCGCAGGTCGCCGAGCTGGAGGCCGAGTTCGCGCGCCACCGCCGCGACGCCGCCGCGCGCGCGCGGGTGCTGGCCGAGCGCCTGGCGCGCGCCGAGCGCCGCCGCGCGCCGCCCGCGCCCGCCCCGCCCCCGCCCGCGCCCGCCCCGCCCGAGCTGGCGGCGCGGTGCGCGCGCGCCGAGGCGGCCGTGCGGCGCCTGCACGCGCGGCTCGCGGCCGCCGACCTGCTCGTCAAGGAGCTGTACGTGGAGAACTGCCACCTGGCGCACGCGCGCGCGCCGCCGCTGTGAGCGCGCCCCCGCTGTGAGCGCGCCCCCGCTGTGAGCGCGCCCCCGCTGTGAGCGCGCCCCCGCTGTCCGGACGCGGCGAGGAAGATAGACTGCATGCATTTAGTCCGGTGTTTCGACCGCCGCGACACGCGAGCGATGTCGCCTCATCTTGAAAACCGGCCTACAAATTTGTATCCTATATTCCGGTCGGCCCGGCCGCGAACGAGTGCCTTCTGTCTACACGAATGTTCATAATATGTATCATAATATAAAGCACACGAGCGCGTGGCACCGTGCGCGCGGTGCGCCGACGCGCGCGTGAGCGCATTGCGCCGGTGTACTTACCGGGGCTAGAATCGTTTGAAACTTCAAACGATGTCTGAGTAAAACCAGGTACCTACTAGAAAACTATCTCGTGTCCGTGACTTTGCCCACAGAACTTTGCAAAAATGTCGGAAGCATGGGAACCGCACTTACCATACTTACTATATCCCTTTGAAAAATAACTCGTAGTACCTACACTGTGAGACGTTTTCAGAAGAAAATAATTGTATTAGTTCCTAACTACGCTCTCGCTGTCAGCACCGGCCGCTGCTCGCTGTCAGCACCGGCCGCTGCTCGCTGTCAGCACCGGCCGCTGCTCGCTGTCAGCACCGGCCGCTGCTCGCTGTCAGCACCGGCCGCTGCTCGCTGTCAGCACCGGCCGCTGCTCGCTGTCAGCACCGGCCGCTGCTCGCTGCGTCACGCGCCGCTGCACACTCGATTATTGAATATGTTCCGCGACCAACGTATTGTTATGTGACTTTGTGATGTTTACTCACTAGGCGAATAACTAATTAGAGATTTAAAATCACAGCTCGATAAAAACTAAAATTGATGATTCACAAAAATAAAAATATCCATTTTTGGCCAACCTACCTACATCAAGCATCTCGAGCTTTTGGGCGTTTTTTTGTATGATTTTCCCGGTGGTTACCTATTATAATGTGGGTGTTTTCAAATCAAGAGTGAATTGATTTCTCCTAGTTAACACGTTCCATCGTGGACTCCATCGTTCCATCGTCGCTTAACATCAGGCGAGATCGAGATCGCGGTCAAGCGCAAAACCTATAATACGATAGTTTACAAAAATATATTTAATATTTAAATTATATCAGCATCAGATTCTTCCATCTATCAAGTCTTTTTGAAGTGAACACTTCTTTAGGCGCGCCTAGACAGATTTTTCGTGGGCTGAGAATTGAATTCTAGCGTCACGCTCGGGTATGATAAGAAATCTTTTTATAGAAATGTGTCAGCCAATGGAAAATGCTGAAAGGGCGTGGCCTGGCTATCATGGCATGGCCATCTAGAAATGCGTGAGCAAATGAGAAATGCTGACGCATTTTTCTAGATAGCCAGGCCACGCCCTCCGGTTACACCCGTGTAGTTTCCAAAGTCAGCTATCAAATTCTGAGTTATAAGTTTTCACTTCTATCGGCAGTTCCTATGACTGCTTATTTTTTTTTCGTTTGAAAACGTCTCATGGTAGTATGAAGGCGGCGGCGGCGGCACCGCACGCGACGTAGCCTCTATGTGATCACGCAAACTCTAATCTTAGATTGATATATAAACAAACGTGATAGACGTTGCCTTTAGAATAAGTTGAGAATGACATTTATTAAGCTACTAATACAAGTATGTTAACTAACACACATTATTCCCGAGAGTCGCAGAGCCCCTGCACTGCGCGGCGGTCATCGTCACGAGCAACGTTTCCTGCGGGACAACTCTAATGTCTCGGAACAAAATTCACTTTTCCTCAGGTCCTAAGGAAAATGTTGTATATGGATAATTGTTGAGAAGTTGAGTAGTAAAAGTTGTCCTTTACGAGTCGACGGCGGCTTAGTGCAGGAGAGTGGGAGGGGGGAGGGAGAGAGCACGAGCGACGGCTCGCTCCGAGGGTGACATATCACTAGAGAGAGAAAGAGAGAGAATCTTGTAACTCGCGCGCCTCGTCCGAGACGACGCGCGCTGCATACATCGAAACTACGAAATGCCTTGCCTACTAATCTATTCTATATTTGTAAATATGTTTTTGGTTATAAATATATTGTACATGTTAATAGTTATATAGTAACAGACGCGCGCGCCGCGGCCCGGCCCGGTGCCGGTGCTCTTAGTGTAAGAAACAATCTTATATTTTGTTATTCATTCCAAATTATGTAATTATATACTTAATGTAAATTTAATACTTTTATAGTACAATCTGGTACAAGTGTGCAGTGTTGGTGATGACAGCTGAGGCGCTATTAACCTTTTGATCGCCAGGACTAAATTGCATTTCCGTGCCCTGTACGTCATAGCACAAAATTAAAAAATCACAGCACCCATGGTTTTCAGCGACTAGTTTCGTACATTTTCTGTTTTGCTGGGATTTTCTATAAAAGGACAAGTAAAGTAAAAAAAATATCAGGTTTTTTAATTTTAACTATAGACTTTTATGTAGATTTTTATTTCAACTATAGACGTCGTTGGTGCTCAGTGCTCGCTAGCGCTTGTCAAGTATAGGTGACTCTGGCGGCCAAAAGGTTAAAACCCGAGCCGTTAGGTGAGGGCCTTAAGATAGCCGAGGACGGTTATCATCAATACACACGTGTATCATACGACGTTTTTCAACACGGTTGTGAAAAAGTAATAATAAATACAAACTGCTTTTAAAAATAATTTTAATGAGTGTTTATTCCACTTGCCATGTTAGTGTGAGACAAATCTTACAAATTAAATTAACACCACTTCCTGTCGTTAGACTAGGTTGAAATTCGATATACTTATGTAACTACGGCGACAATGTTATAATATGGTAATTTTCTCCCTTTTAGAGCATTTAATTAAAAGCTTGTTTTTAAAAAATCATTTTTAAACATTACTTGACGTGTAAATGAATTTTGAACCCTACAAATATTTTATTAATTAAAAAACTAATCTAATAACCCACCCCTAATTTTACACAGAAATAAATGAACCCTACAAATATCTTATTAATTAAAAAACTAATCTCCGAATAACCCACCCCTAATTTTTAAATAATATTTTTTCTGGTGAACATGGACTTTTTTGTATCGAAACTTTTTAAGAACAAAGCAACTCAACCAATAAAATAAGTAGGTAAAAGCTTTGTAAAATTCACTTGTAAATAATAGCAATGAAAAAGACAGTTTGATTACAGGTGTCTTAAGATGCCTAATTGCGGTGAGAGATTTAGCTACTTTACGTACAAGTGTGTTGAAAAATGAATTGTTTATATTATTGCCCTGTGCCGCTTTACTACAACGGTTATGACATTGCTGTTGCTCTCTCTATAGCTTCAAAGCTTCAAACTACAATAAAGAGAGCAGGAGCAAAGCTCAGAGACCGTTGTAGTCGGCGACCGGCGACCGGCGGCCGGCGACACCGACCGCGCGCCGCGGGGCTGTGATCGAGTGATCGTAATAAAGACAGTTAACATAATTATACAGAGTTGTTTTACTATCAGAACCTCATCCCGCTCGCGACACTCCTCGTGTGGAAACTGGTCGGTTTCTACTCATAGAAAGCCGCGATAGTTCTCACCTCAGTCACAGAATAAATATTAGTACAGAAGCCACACTTACCAAAAACAATTAGGTATATAAATAGCGACTCTTGCTGGGACACAACACAGTTCAATTCAGCTCGCAATACCTGTCGCGATTTTCAAATAAACATTTGCGCTCTTTCTAACGCGTAACTCTGTCCCTGTCTAGCGCGTAGCGCGGAGGGTTTACGACATATCTAATAACAATAAATAAATATTGGTGGACAATTCACACACAACACCATCTGACCCCAAACTAAGCAAAGCTTGTGTGATGGCGGCCAGATAGCTGATATAATACTTATATAGTTTTAAATACATACTTATTATACATAGAAACACCCAGACACAGTGCAAACATTTGAATTCATCACACAAATATTTGCACTGGGTGGGGATCGAACCCACGGCCCTCGGCTTCGCAGGCAGAGCTACTAACCACTTAGCCACAAGGCCAGTCAAACAAACAATATGCGCGGGAAACGTTTTGCGCGAGCGCTCAGCCGTGCGTCCGACAACCGACTGTCACTTGTTTCCTGGAAGGAACGGTCTAGCGGTAGGCCATGGACGTATAAAAAAGTCGGACGTAGTCTCGCTAAAACAAAAACTGTGTCCCTCGAGTCGGCCACATAATATGCACGTGTGCGCTGTCACATACAGGCTAACAGGCACACATCAGTAGGTCATTACACGCACTACTTGTGTATTTGTGTGCGTGTCAGCCTATCAGTGCCAACCTGACAACGCACACGTGCAAATGTGGCCGACTGTAGTGACACACTTTTTGTTTTAGCGAGACTACGTCCGACTTTTTTTATACGTCCATGCGGTAGGCTAAAACCGTGCGACCTTGAGCGAGTGAGGGTGCACTGCCTCAGTGAACGCGGGCATCGTAGAACTATCGATTTAGTATACGTACCTACTATAAGTACTAATAGATCAGGTTCTTCCGCACGGTTCCTTTGTATTTGTACCAATCGTAAGCAGATGACGTGTATGTTAGCTATGGCGTATGGCGACATAGTGATGTGCCGCGACAAAAGTAGATGTAGATATGACACTTCCACAAGAGCTGTCTGACCCGTGCTTTCGGTGTAAAGCGTTTGTTCTCTGTACGTAGTATAGGGTGTCTCAGTAAAAGTGCACTTTTTTATTTTAAAATAAAAACAAGTATTTTATGACAGAGTTGTATTTATGCGAATAAACCCGAAACAATTCCTGAGCTCAAATCGGGAATCCAACGCGTCATCGACTCATCGGTGAGATACAGCCACATCTCTGTGCAAAAGTCATGGAAAATTTCATGAAAAGAGTAGGTAATGGCCTGTCATCGGAGCCGTGGGGGTCATTTGCCTGATATTTTATTCCATACTTAATCGGAACATGTCTTCTTTACAATACAATAGAAATATCACAACTCTGTCATAAAATACTTGTTTT
Organism: Ectropis crepuscularia; assembly: GCA_963693475.1. Classification (NCBI taxonomy): domain Eukaryota; kingdom Metazoa; phylum Arthropoda; class Insecta; order Lepidoptera; family Geometridae; genus Ectropis; species Ectropis crepuscularia. The sequence goes on along the minus strand of OY856342.1, from coordinate 205,753 downwards.
TATTTTAAAACTAGTGGCCCGTTCCGGCTTTGCTCGGAGCCTATGACACTCAGCAATAATGTGGCTTTCTATTGGTGAAATAATTTTTAAAATCGGTTCAGTAGATCCCGAGATTACCCTTTACAATTTAACAAACACACAAACTTTACTTCTTTATAACATTATTAGTATAGATGAAAAAGTGCACTCTTACTGAGACACCTTATACTTATATGTAAACTCTTTGATAACAATAGAAATACCTACCTATATACAATAAATGAATGTGTCTGTATGTCCTTTATAGAAACGTTAACTAGGCATTCATTTATAATCTTTAGAAAAGTTGTTGTGCATGAGCCAAAGGTTTCTGAGTTGGACCAATTTTCGACAGGTGGCGCTGGGTACGGCAGGGTACAGCTAGCAACTTGCATAATGACAGCGATGGTGGCGCTGGGTACGGCAGGGTACAGCTAGCAACTTGCATAATGACAGCGATGGTGGCGCTGGGTACGGCAGGGTACAGCTAGCAACTTGCATAATGACAGCGATGGTGGCGCTGGGTACGGCAGGGTACAGCTAGCAACTTGCATAATGACAGCGATGGTGGCGCTGGGTACGGCAGGGTACAGCTAGCAACTTGCATAATGACAGCGATGGTGGCGCTGGGTACGGCAGGGTACAGCTAGCAACTTGCATAATGACAGCGATGGTGGCACTGGGTACGGCAGGGTACAGCTAGTAACTTGCATAATGACAGCAATGGTGGCGCTGGGTACGGCAGGGTACAGCTAGCAACTTGCATAATGACAGCGATGGTGGCGCTGGGTACGGCAGGGTACAGCTAGCAACTTGCATAATGACAGCAATGGTGGCGCTGGGTACGGCTCACAGAGATCTAAATAATAAGGTACTAGAAGTCGCATGACCGCGTGACATTGTCGCCGCACAGGTGACTTGTAGGCCACCAGTGCTCGAATTGTAGTTTAGTCTTGTTCGAACCGGCAGGCGTGAATCATCTTTAAAAACTTGTGTTATGCAGCATAAACAACTGTGGAAGTTCTTCCACAACTTGCAATTATACCAATAATGAGATTACATTTCACTGATAGGTATTTTATTTTATTTTAATTGTATTTTTTAATAAAATAAACGGAGCCCAATGTTTCACTATGATAGTTATAAATTGTTGGTGTGATCGTCATTTTGCATACCATTGCTGCATACATTAATTAACATCTAAAGTGGTACAAGCATAAACAGCAATGTAATGTAAAATTAAAGATATCGTCATAACCTCTAATCTTCCATGGTACAACCGCAGGTAGCGATTGCGAGTTAGTGCTGTGACGGTCCAATTTTACTTTCCCAAAAATAAACGATGAAAATTTTATTTAAAATTTTACATAGTTTTATCGATAAAGTAACATAATAAATCGATAAAAAAAATTGTACGCAATTAACATTACACCCGTACGTACAATCTTTTAATTCGCGGTAAACATTACTTCATAATTCATTAAATATTAACAAAAGTATATACATACTGGCTATAACGCGCGATTGTTCGTCCGTGCAAAATAAATATTAAGATAACTGAGGCAGTATTTATCTATTGTAAGCTTTTATTTTTAAGACTTTATTAGTTTTCATACAAAATCAGCGAGCAACACGGAAGGGAGTAGGCATACACAGCGTTTCGCCTCTGTCAAAGTACAAGTCCGCGTGGACCATGGAGTTTGATAATATACTGTGGCGTGGAATACACTGAGGGCGGGGCTAGATTTGTGAATGGTGCTTTATTTTTTATGTGTTAGTGATTTGGCTGTGTTAGTATGGTCGGCAATGGATCGGTACAGGTATGTTTTGTATGTAATAGTGCGGCTTTACGCTAGCGTGCAACTTTCCCCTCCCGCAAGAAATGACAGAAAGATTTGAACAATAATTTTTAGCAAAGGCTACTTCCCTTCCGTGCTTGCGCGGAAGATCGAGTTGCTCGATGTACAAAATATACAACAACCTTTGTTCTTCAACTATACCTAAGCCCATGTGGTGTCAGAATTACATAGTTCAGTTTTCGAAACAATAGTATACCCCATGTGATGACCCCACTTATTTTATAGGTAGGCATATTGGCTTTGTTGTAGTGTAATACACCTAATTAATGAAATCAATAATAACCTTTATCGAATGTTAAAATTGGACCGTACTTTGAAATATCGATATGTTTTAATTTTTGTCAAGCACTAGCGTATATGTGAAAAATTGTTAATTTTTCAATGTATTAGTAGGTTCACTGATAAGCGTTTATGGATGTGTGTGGTGCAATCACAGACCCAGGTTGATAATGTGCAGCTATTGGTGTGTGAGTGGAGCTCTATTTTAATACTACGCGCATGTAGTAGTGATCGCGGGGGTAGGGGAAATGTGGCGACAAGCGTTTTGCAAGTAATTTGAGAGTTATGCCATTTCTATTACCTTATTATTTAGATTTCTGTGGTACGGCTAGTAACTTGCATAATGACAGCGATGGTGGCGCTGGGTACGGCAGGGTACAGCTAGCAACTTGCATAATGACAGCGATGGTGGCGCTGGGTACGGCAGGGTACAGCTAGCAACTTGCATAATGACAGCGATGGTGGCGCTGGGTACGGCAGGGTACAGCTGTAACTTGCATAATGACAGCGATGGTGGCGCTGGGTACGGCAGGGTACAGCTAGCAACTTGCATAATGACAGCGATGGTGGCGCTGGGTACGGCAGGGTACAGCTAGCAACTTGCATAATGACAGCGATGGTGGCGCTGGGTACGGCAGGGTACAGCTAGCAACTTGCATAATGACAACGACGCTGCGGTCAAACTACAAAAATATTAAGATGAAGGGGAAAAATAGTAGTTTTCAATAAAATAGCTTTTTGTTGATTTTATTAAGTTTATTATTACAAATTAACGTACCTAAATTACTTTAATGTACAAGTATGTGACGTCATACAGCGCGGCCCGCCCGAACGCGAACCTAAGCAGCTGAAGCTGTTCTATCGCTCTCTCTTTTATTTCAAGCGAAAATAAAGAGAGGGCGATAGAAAACAAAGTCCATGTTAGAGCAGCCAAACGGACAGATTCCGTGGCTCAGGCCGAATCGACTAGATTGTGAAACGCTACACTGGGTTCCAGATATTTCAGAGCAGTTTTAAGTTTAGTAAGCTTGTCTAGGGCGGGCCAGTGTTTATGATAACATAAAAAATACAACAAATAGAAATACTTAATTACAAATTGTGGATACAATATAACGTCAAACGTTTTATAATTTCCTGTAGATAAAATACATTTCATTCCACCTGTGACGAAGTCAGTGGCGTAGCGTGCCTTGGAGGGGGCCACGTCACAGAATAAATATTAGTACAGAAGCCACACTTACCAAAAACAATTATTTAAAAAAAATAGCGACTCTTGCTGGGACACAACAAAGTTCGTTTCAGCTCGCATTAGCGCTCAATATCTGTCGCGATTTTCAACTCTCTCTTGTAACGCAATGGGAAATCTTACTTTCCCGTGGCACTACTGCTCTTAGTGGCTGGATTAAACACAGTTGGAGGCTATGACGCGAGACTGCGGCGGAGCGACGAGCGACGTGTAGCTGCCAACCCCTCAGCCGATCATCCACCGCCAGCTAAAGCTAAAGGAACTAGGCTGAGCAAAACTAGGAAATAAATTGTCCATCCACCAAGAAATTACCGCCTGCGCTGCGCACGATCGCTCCCTGAACAAACACGTTCAAACAACACCGACAGGCGCTAGGGGGTAAGGCAAGGGAGTGAGAGGCGCTTAGTTTAGCTCACGTAGTTCGGATCGGCCTACACAACTAGCTTAGTTCGACTTAGCTGCGCTATTTTACGTAGCTTAGCTGGCATAGTTTGCGGTGGACGCACTTGTATGAAAAACTGGCTCAACTATGCGAGCTAAGCTGAACTGAGTTTAGTTTGCGGTGGACGAACGGCTTTCTACCGCCCAACTAAATCGGCTTTGCTATTGCCGTCTCTATAACTTCAAACGAAAAGAAATGAGAGAGTTATCAAATCTTAACCGTTTTTCTTAGGCGGTAGACCCCAAGATAACACGCTGTAAGTAATATTACACTCGGTTTCTTACTTAACTAAGTAATTCAATTTACAGGTATCTATGGTTATTCAAATAAATGAAAACTTGCATGTTTTGTATTCCTCTGTAACTTTTTTTAGAACACTTTCTTTTGTACGGCATTATTATACAACAATAGTATTTACAGGTACATATGTAATTTTAAACATATTTTTAAACAACATTTGTTTTATAATGATAGGTGCAATAAAAACATATTTAAGTAAAATTATAGTGCATCAACCTTGTCTGACGGTAAGTGGTAACCGCCGCTAGTGGACGGACATCTGAACACCGTCGCCGCGGAGCCTGTCTGGCTGCTTTGCTTTGCTTTGCTTTGGATGTCGTCGCTACTATCGCATTTTAGCTTTAACTATAGACATTTTTGAAGTGAAAACTTCTTTATGCGCGCCTAGACAGATTTTTCGTGGGCTGTGAATGGAATTCATTCGTCACGCTCGGGTATGATAAGAAAGCTTCGGGTAAACTCGGGACCATGGCTATTATCGGTTCATTCGCACTAGTTCCATTGCTTTGTGGTTCGGGACATTGGCCATCTAGAAATATGTCAGCCAATGATGGGAAATGCTGAAAGGGCGTGGACAGGCCATCATGGCATGGCCATCTAGAAACGCATCAGGCAATGGGAAGAGGCCACGCCCTCCGGTTACACCCGTGTAGTTTCCAAGGTAAACTATCAAATTCTGAGTTATAAGTTTTCACATCTATCGGCAGTTCCTATGACTGTAAATTTTTTTTTTCAAGAATCCAGTTAGGCACTCATGTTTTTACAAAAATATTACTTAATCATGATCTCTCTGAAATGATTCCATTTGCTGACAGCCAGTATATGTATTTAGACAAAATACCTCATATTCCGGGAGCTGGCAGAAAATTTTGGGTAGGCATTTAAGACAAGCTGAAAACTTGTCACATCGGTCTCCTATACCTACACGGACGTGCAGGCAGCAGGCCTGGCCGGTGAGTAGCGGGGCAAAATGGATCCTCCGTGGGGTATAATAGGAGAGCTCGAGTGACCAGTTCTCAGCCTCAAATACCCAAAACTTTGCTGCCAGCTCTCGGAACATTATGTCCATTAAATACAAATCACGTATATGTATGTTGGTTTCAGTAACTGATAATCGGGAACACGAAGCGACAAATTTACTAAAGTTAATTTATAGGACACTAGGTCATGCGCGGCTCCAGGGGGGGGGTCACGGGGGACATGACCCCCCCCAAAATCATATACCAGGCCACTCAGAAAGTTTTGCAAAAAAAATTTTTATGTATAAGACACTTGTAATTATTTTGAAAACTTCGATTATTTAAAAGTATAAATACAACTGTTCGATTTTAAAATTTCCCTCCGCATTTTTTTGAGAGCCAATACTTTTTTTTTTGTTTTATTAAAAAATGGATCTGCGTCGAGAACATTTTCGTGCTATGATTTTTTACGATTTAAAATGTGGCTTAAAACCTGACGAGTCATTTGATCGACTTCGAATTGGTTTTATGTATGAAGGACCTTCAAAAGCAACTATCTACCGCTGGTATAGCGAGTTCAAACGCGGTCGTTTTACTTTGGGGGATGAACAAAGGAGTGGTCGTCCTACGACGGCTGTCACCGAAGAAAGTGTGCTGGCAGTAAAAAAATTAATTCAAGAAAACAGACGCATTACGTACGAAGAGATTCAGCATACTCTGCAAGATTTTGCACGAGCACCTTCGCGTAAGGAGGATAGTTTCCCGCTGGGTGCCGCACAACCTCACCTAAGCTCAGAAGCAGGCCCGTGTGGATTGGTGCCGTAATATGATACAAAAATTTTATGCAGGCTCGTCACGGCGCGTGTACGACATTGTGACAGGTGACGAATCCTGGATTTATCAATACGATCCAGAAACAAAGCGTCAGTCTACAGTTTTCTGTCTGTTTGTGGCTGTTTCAAAACCAACACCTACGAAAGTGAAGCGATCGAGGAGCGCAAGGAAAATTTTGATCGCTAGAAACTAGCGATCAAAATTCACTTTGACGGGGTACCTAATTTAAATTTCACTTCGAGACCAAAGCAGTATCAACGCCGAATGCTCCAGCATAAAATGCTTGCCAGAAGTTTTTTCTGCAATGAGCAACAAGCGACCGAACACCGGGCTCCGCGGGTCCTTCTTCACCACGACAACGCGCCCGCGCACTCTGCGATCAAAACGAGGGACTTCCTGGACTCCACACCGGTCAGAGTCTTGGGGTACCCTCCTTACAGTCCTGATTTGGCTCCGTGTGATGCTTTTTATTCCCTAAAATTAAAAATCAGCTCAAAGGGATACAGTTTTCATCGCCGGAAGACGCGCTAACAGCGTTTGAGAAGGCCGTGGAATAGGTGTCTGCGGAGGACTGGAAAAAATGTTTTGAAAATTGGTTCAGACGCATGAAACTTTGTATAGAGGCTAGAGGAGGAGGAGAGTTCTTTGAAATGATTTAGTAATTTTTTTTTTTCATACAAGTTAGTTTTTTAGTTTCTCAAAACTTTCTGAGTGTCCCATGTACATTACATTAAAAATCAACAAAAAATCAAAATGTCTAGTAGTACATAAACTATTTTTAAACGCGGGAAAACAACTGGAGCGTCAACTACGCGGGTAAAATCGTGGGGCGCTTCTAGTAAAGTCTTTTTTACTCATCATCATCAACAGCCCACTAAACGTTCCCACTGCTGGGACTCGGGGCCTTCTCTCGCAAGGAGAGAGTTAAGGCCATAATCCACCACGCTGGCCCAATGCGGGTTGGCGGATGACACATGACTTCGAAAGATTCTCTAGGTACATGTCGGTTTCCTCACGATGTTTTCCTTCACCGTTTTAAGTTAGCGGCATTACGCACATGACTTCGAAAAGACAGTGGTGCGTGTGGGGTTTGAACCCGGGGTCTCCGGATCGGCAGCCGCCGTTCTCCCGACTAGACCAGCCGTAGCTTTTTTACTCGATGTATTGTATTTCTACTCGTGACCCTCAAAATCTGAGGCTGCGTACTGGTGACCCCCCCCAAAATTCGAGGCTGGGACCGCGCCTGCACTAGGTAGGTAATTATGTACATGAAATGTAATTAGGTGTCCTCTCAAGCAGTGCCGGGTTTAGCGCTATGAGCGCCCTGGGCGAGATTTTTACGGCGCCCCTAACTGCAAACCTAACACAAATTTCGGCTGGTACCCTGGGCGGTCGCCCTACCGCGTCATACCCTGACGCTGGCACTGTTCTGAAGGGTGCGAAGGTACTTCGAGTCTGAACAGTGACTCACGGTGTACCGAAACAGATTCGTTCTCGTCTGGAGTACGGTTCGCACATTTTGGATGGGTAGGCTCAGTATTAGCTAGAGGCTCTGGAATCGATCGGGAGACGTGCCAAAAAGCTTATATACAACGACTCCCTCGTTCAAAAATACTTCAAAATCTTGAAGTTCACCGCATAGTTGCAAGTAAGTATCAGCCGTTTCCCGGATAGGTAGGTACATTTCGTATAATGTGGAGCATTCGGCATGATCTAATACCTACCATCTTACTCTTTTTCCATCGAACTGCTCTTAGATCGGAAAAGCATCGTCGTTTCATAATAATTGACGTTCCAAAGACGTCTGACTCCACTTTCGAAACAAGAACCTGTAGGCTGCGGAATGAAATTACCTGAGTGAGATTTTCTCGACGGACTAAATCTTGGTATCAACAGGCAGAGAATGATTCGGTTTCTTCTAAGCGAGCACGCCCCATCGTAGATCGCATCGTCGCTTAACATCAGGCGAGATAGTGGTGAAGCGCAACTCTGTGATAAAAGTGTAGTTTGGCTGGAGGCAGCTCCGGTTACAGGTACATGCCGTTGACGAGGTAGTCCGCGTCGTGCGCGAGCGGCTTCCCGCGGCGCAGGCGGCGCCGCGCGGCGCGCGCGCGACACGCCAGCGTGCCGCCCAGCGCCGCCGTCAGCGCCACGCCTGCATCAACATAACTCCGACTCAACACACTGAAATCGATTACTTCTACTCCACACAGTCAATGTACGTAAGCAGCCCACGTTTGTTTCAACAGTTTTTAAATTGGCGGTATTACGCACATGACTTCAAAAGATAGTAGATTTGAAGCCGTATGTAAATAAGGAACAAAAATGGTCCTATTATGGATCTATGAGGTACTACCATTTTAAGCTTCTTTGAATTTAAGAGTGGACTTCCCATTTGTCCCAATGTCAATTGTCTGAATACGATCTTTCAGATAGCATGACATAGGTACGATCCAAAGCAGATTTTCATATTCCACAAAAAGGTCACAACAAACTCTGGTGAAGAACACAGTCAAATGCTTTTGACAGATCGCAAAACACACACCTGTCGAATTAGTGACCTTTCCATGCATTGAAAATGTATCTCTTTTATCTACTTTTTGTTTCAATCTGTTGTGGATTGCCCTTTCTTAAACTCAGATTTTCGCTGGAAAATGAAGACGGCAGGGCCACTCTGACTCGCCACCACACGGAAGATCTGCCAGACGTAAGCCTGGACGAAATTGTGCTGGCCCTTAGACAGCTCAAAAATGGAAAAGCCGCGGGGGAGGATGGTATTACAACCGAGCTCTTGAAATCCGGTGGAACACCGCTGATAAAAGAGCTCCAAGCCCTGTTTAATACTGTCCTCTTCACTGGGAGAACTCCGAGGGCATGGCATAGCAGCGTGGTCATTTTGTTCTTCAAAAAAGGAGAGAAGACGTTTTTGAAAAACTATCGACCGATATCCTTGCTAAGCCATGTCTACAAGCTGTTTTCAAGGGTAATCACAAACCGTCTGGTGCGATGACTCGACGAGTTCCAACCCCCTGAACAGGCCGGGTTTCGAAGCGGGTACAGTACCGTAGATCACATTCACACAGTGCGGCAGATTATACAGAAGACCAAAGAGTATAATCTGCCCCTATGCTTAGCGTTTGTAGACTACGAGAAAGCATTCGACTCGATCGAAACCTGGGCTGTTCTGGAGTCCTTGCAACGGTGTCAAGTCGATTGGCGATACATCGAGGTGCTGAGATGTCTATATAACGCCGCAACGATGACAGTCCAAGTCCAAAACCAGCAGACGAACCATATCCATCTTCGTCGAGGAGTGAGACAAGGGGACGTGATTTCCCCCAAATTGTTCTCTAACGCTCTCGAAGATATGTTTAAGACGCTGGATTGGGCTGGGCGTGGCATAAATATTAATGGCGAGTACATCTCTCACCTACGATTTGCTGACGACATCGTCATAATGGCTGAATCGTTGGAGGACTTACAGTCGATGCTGAATGGCCTAGTTGATGCTTCTCAACGCATAGGTCTCCGGATGAACGTGGATAAAACCAAGATCATGGTTAACGAACGTGTAACTCCGGGACCGGTTGCTATAAATGGCGTCCCTCTAGAAATTGTTCAGAAATATATGTACCTAGGGCTGACGCTCGAACTAGGCAAGCACAATTTCGAGAATGAGGCCAAGAGAAGGATTCAGCTGGGCTGGGCAGCATTTGGTAAACTACGTCGTGTCTTCTCGTCGTCTATACCACAATGTCTAAAGACAAAAGTCTTTAATCAGTGTGTCCTATCTGTCATGACCTACGGTGCCGAAACTTGGACACTGACAGTTAAAGCGGTCCACAAATTTAAAGTCGCGCAGCGAGCTATGGAGAGAGCTATGCTTGGAGTTTCTCTGAGGGATCGTATTCGGAACGAAGTGATCCGTCAGAGAACCAAGGTAACCGACATAGCTCAACGCATTAGCAAACTGAAGTGGCAATGGGCCGGCCATATCTGTCGCAGAACCGATAACCGTTGGAGTAGACGTGTTCTTGAGTGGAGACCACGGATCGGCAAACGTAGTGTAGGACACCCTGAGACTAGATGGAGTGACGATATACGGAAGACAGCAGGCAGTGGATGGAGACGTATAGCCGAGGATAGGGCTGAGTGGCGAGCCATGGGAGAGGCCTATGTCCAGCAGTGGACTAAGATTGGCTGATGATGATGATGATGAAACTCAGATTGGGTATCATGCAATAAATTATTTGAATTGAGAAAATATGAGAGTATATTTTAAAGTTGAAGATTTTATTTAACTAATAATAATATTGCAAAACATTGTTGGCTGCAACGCTTTGTTTCATAATACTTTTCTTAAAGATCATGACGGTACTTAATTTGAACGACTCTATTAAAAACAGGGACAATAGGCGAAACGACTAAAAAACTAATTAGTCCGTCAGTTAGATTATAAAAAATATTGTACACGTATTTGTTCCTATGTTTCACAAACGAAAAATGACGAAGATACAGAGCTTAGAAGTTTCGAGTAACGTCACGTTACGGTACGATTTTTACTAAGTATACAGTGACGTCACAACCCCTCCACTCTGGAAGTTTGATGTTCTATATCTCTGTAATTTTTTGATAATTTGTTAAAACAAAAAATACGTGTCCCATATTTTTCCACAATCTACCTGACAGACTAATTTGAATAGTGAATTTTTGACGTTGTCGTCATCCCAATGTTAGGCTCAACCTATTTCAGCAATCGGCAGTTAATTTAACTACAGTGTGATATTATCCCTTAGAATACAAAGTTTGGTATTTTTGAAATTCTGATGCACAGCATTTATCAGCTACGAAGTGACTTCTAGTTTTTAGGCTCTATTCCTTGCTGATTTCCATTTAAGAAATGTTAATTGGCTACAGGATGGTAACTTTGTGTTTTTGATATTGCAGCCTGAATCTACACAACGGGTGGATAATGCTATTTGCTAAAACATACAAGCCTACGTCATTGTCAACCCGTACAACCTATGTCAATTACCCCAATTGAAGTTGGTAAGGATCAATCTCGAATTCTGATCGTTGATGTGGAATCTACGCAACCAGGGTAGCGATTCTGAAACCATTCGGTTGCATCCGACACGGAATCTCATCTCTCGGTCTTTGTCTTATCTGTAGCATGACAAAGACCGAGAGATGAGATTCCGTGTCGGATGCAACCGAATGGTTTCAGAATCGCTACCCAGGTGTTCTTACATTCACCTATAGTCGATGTGTAAGCTGCACATTTAGATATTGTAGTTTTTTAGGTTAGTTTTAGGAGGAGGTATCTCGGGTCTCACCTAGCACGAGCAGCAGCAGCGCGGCGGGCGGGCGCTCGCCGAGCCCCTCGTGCGCGTCACGCTCCGCGGCCGCAAGGTGCCGCTCCGGCGCGTGCGCCGCGACCTGCCGGCGTCACACGACTACTTACAGCGCTGCTCTCGCTGCCACGAGCCACGAGCCACGACCCTGACTAGCTCTAACCCTGCGGCCTCCTAGGGTATCTCGACACGAGTTTTGGCGAATGGAGTTGGCAGTACCTAATGCCAGCATCTCGATTTATTCAGTTGCCACCTACGTCTACTACAAGATGGACGAGAAGTAACTGCGTTAGTATTTTTTGAGACCCAAATTAATGCTCCCATTTGGTATAATTCCATGAAAGTGATACAAAAATCGTTACTTTACTCCATCGTATTGTAATTTAAAAATGTTTGTCTGTAAAGTCGGTTTACTGACGATAGAACGTGACAACGTCTTAAGAAACTACTGATGGAATGGTAGCATTTTTCAAAAGAAAATTTTAATTTGATTTGTTTAATAGATTTGTATGTAAAAAGTAATCAGTAGAATTTAGTAATTTTCAATCAAAACAATGCAAAAAAGCTTTTAGATGCCGGGGATCGAACCCGGGGCATTTCACATGCAAAGCGAACGCTCTACCACTGAGCTACATCCCCCCTTGAACTACTGGTCGAAATAATTAATACAACTGTAACAAACATGCGGCGAGGTAACGACCGACGGTAACGTTACATGACGTCATGTTTTGTGGGCGTGCAGCCGGCTTCATTGAATTATAAGACGTTATCACGTCAAAAAACGCACTCGTCCTTGCTTTGCCGGGGATGTAAATAAGTGAGCGAACGCTACAGTGAGATAGAGCTTCACTCGTCTCAACCCCTCGTATCTTTTCACTTGCGTCCGAAAAACTGACAAAAAACGAAGCGACAGGGAACCCACACGAGTGCACCTCGGGAGTCTGGATTGGCCATTACGAGGGATCGTATGGTGGTGGAGGTAGTCTCATAGTTACATGCGGCGGCTGCGTGGCGGGGAGCCGCGTGGCGGGCGGCGCGGGCGGCGCGGGAGGCGCGGGCGGGTCCGCGCGGCGGGCTGGCGCGGGCGAGGCCGGCGGGCCCTTCTTGGCGCTGTCCCGCGGCGCGCCGCCGCCGCCCGGCGCCGCGCCCGCCTCCGGCTGCGTGCTGCCGCCCGCGTACGCCAGCTCCTGCCGACACACGGACACACGAGTCACGGCTGCTGTCACTCCGTCACTAGCGCCGCCGCCGCGCGCCGCAGAACACACAGTACAGTGCGCGCAATTTAACTCTGCACGCGGCAAAATTCAAAACTAATTGACGCGCCGTCATCTTCTTGTTCAGGTCAGGTGACAAGAGTGTGTTTGCGTTCGGTGTTTTTATTAATTTGTAAACTAATTAATTACTTTGATTTTGCCGAAAGTGATTGAAAGTGCTGGCCGGTATATAATCTTGAAAGTCAATGGTGCTTGTGAAGAAGAACGAGACAATAACGGGCCAAACCTGACAACATTAAGTACGCCACCAGTCGCACGCAGAGTTATCTTGCGCGCACTATACGAGTGTTCTGCGTCACATGTGTCGCGTTCTACTCATATCGACAAATTCTTCGCCGAGATTGTTTCTAAAACGCAAAGAAGTCATCCGTACATTCTGTTGAGCTCAAAGAGCGGCTTTGAATGAAAAAGCCGGTGATTGCGAAGAAATTTAGGTCAAATATTTAGAAGATCATACAAAACCCAGTTAAGCTTTTGATTTGGTACATTATGCATTTTTTCTAATCAAACTACAAAGCCATGCATGCAAGCGGCGATGTTATATTGCATAAGTTTATATTAAAAAAAATATTAGTCGACTAAGGCGAAGGATTCCAATTCACTTACATCAATAGATTTCTGTATGATGTACCGCAAGGGTCACACGTATGTAGGTTCAATATTCTTTACATATTTTGATTATTTAATCCTAACTTTAACTGTATTTGCAAATCGACTTGAAAAATTATAAAATGTTCGGTTTCAAACAACCGCCGATGTGCGCTATCAGAGTTTCCACTATACCTTTTTCAATCCACGATCCGTGCTCGCCCCACGTTTAGATAGATGTATTAAATAGGCAAAGATCTGACTAACTTCAGTTTAATGAATACTCTTGTGTTAGTAATGTAAGTTCCGTGCGCTCACCGGGTCGGGCGGGCGCGGCGCGGGCGGCACGGGCCAGCCGCGGCGCGCCTCCTCCCACGCGCGCGCGTACTCCGCGCCCGCGCCCCACCCGCCCGCGCCCTCCGCGCCCTCCGCGCCCTCCGCTCCCTCCGCGCCTGCAACACGACCGAGCTCCGTCACTGCGAGCTCCTTCCTATCATCAGCCGCAAGACGTCCGCTGCTGAACATAGGCCTCCCCCGTAGATTTCCACAACGAATGGTCCTGCGCAACCTGCAACTAGCGGTTTCCAGCGACCTTTGTGAGGTCATCTGTCCATCTAATGGGAGGCCGTCCAACACTGCGATGCTCCATACACGCTCACTATTTAACCAGCAACCCTCGTTTCCTGTATCACGGCCCGATATGAACGCTCCGCCTCGGGCGGGAAACGAGGTGACTGAACACACTACCTGTTCCGAAGAACATTTAAGTCGACGAAAAGCGTCGAAGCTGCTAGAATTGAACCAGGACATGATCCGGATGCAGTCTGCGTTTCGCAGGTCTGTCCCTACTGGGTATCGGTGAACAGCACAAGTTTCATCCACTCCAAAATATATTGACCGCCGCTAATTATGAAAGAGTCGTAACGAGTCCGAGGTCGAGTAACGACGAGGCGAGCTCGCTGTCCAGTCAAGAGCAAGTCCCCTAACAGAATCTTTGGCCAGATCGAGCGATGATGTTTTGTAATGATCTCAGCATAATTCTAGATGACTCTTAGTGTAATGTTCGGACGGAGTGTATAATGTGCGACGAGTGTGTGTGTAGTGAGAGGTACTCGCCGGGCGCCGGGCGCGGCGGCGGCGCCGGCGGCGGCCAGGCGCGGCGCGGCCAGCCGGCGGCGGCGGCGGCGGCCGGCTCGAAGGGCGCGAACCCGGCCGCCTCCGCGCCCTGCAGCAGCCCGCCCTTGTGGCTGAAGATGTGCGACTCGCCGCCCTCCTCTGGAACACGACACACGGGCACACCATATTAAAGTAATAATGTGGCCGGCCAGCTTAGACTTCATTTAACACATTATCTATTACCGTAGATATTAGTACTAATAGGTATGATTTGTTACCGAAATACAATAGGGTGCCGGACTGGATTAAAATACACCATTCTAATTAGTCTGTCAGCTAGATCATGGAACAATATAGGACACGTATTTTTTCAAAATATAAAAATCGACAAAGATCGTCTAACTTCAAAAGTGGGTCGTGTCGTGGATACTACTAGTGGATAAAAATCGTACCCACAAGTGACGTCACGATTGAGATGAAACTGATGAAACTTTTGAGCGCTGTCTGTATCTTCGTCATTTTTCGTTTGTGAAAGAAAAGAAAAAATACGTGTACAATATTTTTTTGCAATTTAACTGACGGACTAATTAGTTTTTTTTTTGAGAATTGTGCCCTATTGTAACAGAATAAGTAGAAGGACTCAGATTTATGGTTTCGAGTGGATAAGAATAATTTAATCTTTGTAGGTAGATGGGTCTCACCGATCACGGGCGGCTGGTAGCGGCGCGGCGGCTGCGCCTGCGCCAGGCGGTGCGGCCAGCGCTCGGGCGCGGGCGCGGGTGGTGCGGGCGGCGCGGCGGGCGCGGGCGGCGGGCAGCCCAGCTCCGGCGCCTCGTCGCTCCCGTCGGCGCACTGCGGCACGCCGTCGCACGCGTTGTACACGGCGATGCACTCCCCGCCGTGCCGGCACTCGAACTGGTAGCGGCTGCAGCGCCCTGCGCACGCGCACGCGGCTCACCGAGCGCCCGAGCGTCCGAGCGGCCGAGCGGCCCCCGGACGCTCGGGGACTCGCAGAGCAAGAGACTCGAAGACCAACATCGCGAGCGATTTAAATCCGAATATGGCGAAACTATTACTTGGGAAGATCATATTCGACGATCATCTCTTATATCCCTATAGCTGAAAATTGGATCTCGTAGATGAAACAAAAAGATGATTGGCGGTTGGTGATAGCATTTCCAGCTTAGTAATCCTAAGGAAGTTTTGGTACTAGCTGCGCTCGGGAACTCTCATAAAACAGATTCGTACAGTGTGTAGGGCAATCAGAAAAGCATTGGAGAAAAAAGATTAAGTACTGCTCAGCTGTATTCCTCGACATACACTAAGCCTTTGACAGTGTTTGGCACAAGGGTTTGTCTATAAATATAAAAGCGAAAGGTCACTCATCAAGGAATCTCAGAAACTCATAGTTCACGCATAGTTCAGGAGTTCAGGAGTCAGGAGTTCAGGAGTCATAGTTCACGCACGTCTAACAAAAAATAAATAAATATCAGTCTAAATCAATTCTTCTACATCTAAAAGTGTTTATATGTGAAGTTTAACATCTTTAGATTGAATTCACCGTTAATAATTAGTAAACAAAAACACGTACGCGATTTATATCAGTGAAGTAAAAAATCACAAACGAAAGAATTCAAATAAGGCTGCAACCGTCGATGACCGCTGTCAGCTGACTCACAGTGGTAAACTGAAACAGACCTTATTGCGTCTACATACGAGTGACACTTTGCATCAACTTTACGCAGACGCAACACGATAAGTATAGTTTTGATTTCATATTCACAACTTTATTTAGAAAAATGAAGTGTCAAGCCTGTCGTAATGATATAGCTCGTGAAACAGAGATGCTGAGATGCACAGGCTGCTTGTTCAGTTACCATTATGCTTGCGTAAATATGACAGCTACTTACTACATAGAAAACACGCCACAATTAAATAAGGTATGGCGATGCCCATCCTGTACAAACGTCACGAGCAGGCGAAACCGAAATGATAACACACCTGTGCGTAAACCATTTCTAGGGCTTAATGAGACAACTATGTCTGTTGACGATTCCATAGCTAACGACTCATACAAACATGACACCAGTCTAAATATCGAACTCACGACAACTAACCCTGACATCCCTGACAAACCGACCTTGGACGAAACTACTTTACTACAGCATATTAGTATATTACTAGATAAGAAACTGGAAGAAAACAAAAAGTCAATTCTTAGCGAAATTCGAAACACGGTAGATCTAAAAATTGACCAAAAAACCAAAACTCTAAAAAATTAAATAAATAAGGTAACGGATGCACTAGCAAGCGAACAATTGACTATAAAGGACCAAATTAACAAATTGACCAATAAGCTTGAAAAATTAGAACTAGAAAATAACACATTAAAGCAAGAAATAAAACAGAAAATCGTCCCACCTACAGGTTCACAACATCACAGTTCAGATAGCATGTTAAAAAAAATTGTGTTGTATGGGTTAGACGAGAACGAACACGAGACGGAAGCGGAACTACATTACAGGATCGTTTCGATTTTCCATGACTTTTTAAACATAGACGTGACGGGTTATCTGGAGGAATTTAGAAGAATAGGAAGGAAAACTCAACAACGAAGACCCGTAGTAATTGAACTATTAAGCAAAAAGGTTGTAAAGTACATTCTGAAAAACAGTAGACACTTCAGAAATACAAGACTTTCCTTATCAGAATACCTCGACGATTCTGCTTTACAACACAGAAAATACCTACAATCTCAACTTCATGCCGCACGGCTTGACGGCCGACACGCCGTCATTAGAAATAATAAGCTGGTAATAGATGGTAGTATTGTTCAAACTTACGTGCCCATCCGGCTGTCTTCATCATCATCGTCGCTAAAATCACCGCACAGTTTACCAAGCACTGCACTGAGCACAACACAGAGGAATACACCACCTCGTGCCGCCGGCACCACACCACAACAAAACAACACCATCTCTAACACAACACCGGCTTCTGGCTCATCTTCTAACAATCATAGCTTTCGAAACTACGGACTACTCCAGCTTTAATATCTTATTTCAAAATCTGCAGAGCATATTCAGCAAACGCCACATCGTTCAAGACTTTTTGGAACAAAATTATACAAATTTACATGCATTTTGCGCGACCGAGACCTGGCTATCGAGCGCCAAACTAGAACTGATTAGCTACCCCGGATACAGCGCGGCCGCGGCCTTCTGCCGGCGCGAGCGCAGGGGAGGAGGAACAATTATATTTCTGCGCGATGATTTCCAGTATACAGAAATTACAGAAATAGCCAACCTGTCCGTAGAACACTGCATAGAAATCAGCGCCATAACTATTCGTAAAATAAACATGTTACTAATTACAATTTATTATAATGGTAAGCGAAGTGATTTGTTCTATAGTCAATTAACTAAATTACTCGAAATGCTAGTCAAATACAGGTCAATGGACATAATAATAGGCGGGGATTTCAATACGGATATATTAAATAAAGGGGCAGATTCGATTAAGTTACTTAATCTGATGCGCGAATACAACTTTGGTCAATTTGTAACCCAGCCAACTAGAATAACAGACAGCACGGCTACCTGTCTGGATTTAATATTCTCCAACTGTCATAAAGATAACATTTACGTTTCGGTACTTGATAATGGATTTTCCGACCATCTGAGTACTAACGTCAAACTAAAATTATTTCTTAATCCAAATAACAGACATCCAAATTGGAAAACTAAAAAAAGACTATTTAACAAACAAAACATGGAAAACTTTAAGACTAAATTAAAAGAAATTAAGTGGTTAGATCTCCTGAACATGGACTCAAAATATTCGGTGAATGAAAATTATGAAATATTTAACAATACCATGGTGGCTATTTTAGACCACTGCATCCCAAAAACCGTGGTTAAACTAAATGCAAATATAAAATGTCACTGGCTAACTCGAGGGATAAGAGCATCTTGTAGAAACAAAAGACTGTTAAAGCCCATAGTTTCACAAAGTAGGCAAACATCACTAATTAACTACTATAAAACCTACACTAAATTACTAAAAAAAGTTGTAAATAGTTCTAAAAGAAATGAATTTATCAAACAGATGAATAAATCTGAAAATAAAACAAAAACAATGTGGAAAATCATTAAAAAACGCACAAATAAAAATATCCGTAAACCAAAAATTAACCTAAAACTGGAAATAAATAATAAAACTATCACTGACCCTGAACAGGTCGCAAATACATTTAATGAGTACTTCGCGTCGGTCGGCCGCGCCGCCGGCGCCGGCGCCGGCACCGGCGCGCGGCCGGCGCGGCGCGGGCGCCCGGTCGTCGCCCCCACCAATAACTCCATGTATTTGAAACCGGCGGAACCGTACGAGATATATTCGACGATAAAAAGCCTAAAGAGCAAATATAGCTACGGTGTTGACGAACTGCCACCTATTCTTATTAAATACTGCGCGGAAGAATTGACTTTGCCATATTACCTGTTAATAAACCAATCGTTTGCGGAAGGAATATTTCCAGACCTCTTAAAGAAGGCAATAGTTAAACCTGTACATAAAAAATCCTCAAAATTAGATTTAAAAAATTACAGGCCCATAGCCTTGCTACCTACCTCTTCGAAAATTTATGAAAAACTGATGCAGGCGCGATTAAATTCCTTTTGCGAAAAATTCAAGGTCTTTGACGATTCACAATATGGTTTTAGAAAAAACAGATCAACTACATTGGCAATTTATACATTAATCAACGAAATAAAAAAAACATTAAATGAAAAAAAATACGCAATTACAATTATGTTAGATATGACTAAAGCATACGATGGAGTCCAATTTGACATACTTTTGGAGAAATTGAATGGAATTGGTATTCGCGGAGTAGCACACGATTGGTTCCGCTCCTATCTAAGCGGGCGGGAGCAATTCGTCGAAATTGATAACTATAATATTTCATCAGGAATTATAGATGTGGCTAGATCGGCTCCAATACATATTAATAGTTCAATTCCACAAGGTAGTGTGATTGGATGCATTATTTTTTTAATTTACATTAATGACCTTCCTAAAATAATTGACAGCCCCTGTATAATGTTCGCGGACGACATCTCTATCGTGACATCGTGTAAAAATAATTTAAATTTAAATGACAAACTTCGTGAACTATTTGACCAAACCACTGACTGGATGACTGACCATTGCCTGGAATTAAATTTTACCAAGACGAAAATCATGCAATTTAGACCTCCACAAAAAACCCCTCTTGACATTAATTTTATATATAATAATAATATTCTAGAATTTGTTGACGCAGCCACACTATTAGGCATAGACATTGACACACACGTAAATTGGAAATCTCACGTAAAGAAACTAAAATCAAAATTGTCCAGCTTCATTTACGCCCTAAGAGAGTTGCGACGAGGCACCGATCTGGATACATCCTTATCGGCCTATTACGCATACGCTTACTCCAGGCTGACCTACGGGATTCTCCTTTGGGGTGGAAGTGTTGATGCAGCTGACCTCTTCATCCTACAAAAAAAATGCGTGCGTATCCTCGCCAATGTTAAACTCCCCGACATAAGTAAAACACATTTTCACAAACCATATTTCATTGACTACAAAATCTTAACCTTGACATCACTTTATATATTAGAAAACTGCAAATTTGTTAAAAAATATCCAAATTTATTTGAAAAAGTAGCTGACAACTGGCGCTACCCTATTAGGACATTATACAAGCATAACTTAAACGTACCGACATCAAAACTAACTTTACATAGTACCGGTCCGCATGCGATGACTACAAAAATTTATAATAAACTTCCCAATAATCTTAAGGAAATTGAGGATGAGCGTAGGTTTGTCAGGACTTTGAGGGATCTTCTGTTGTCAAAAGCCTATTATAGTCTATCCGAGTTTTTTACCGATGACCTAAAAATCTCCGAGGATGAAAATTAAATACCTATCTGACTGTGAAATAAAACGCTTCGCTCCATAATGTCACATAAATTGCAATGCCCGGTTGGGGTACGTTGTGTTACGACTAAGCTTTGTCCTAAATCTGATTACTTGTTTCGTTGTAATTACTTACCTGTAACATAATGACGCAATAAATAATTGAGTATTGAGTATTGAGTATTGAACTACAAATGCTAGGAATCTGAAATTTTGCATGGAGGTCCCTTTTAGCACGTAGGCGCTCGCTAAGACGGGGTTTTGCGAAATTCAACCCCTAAGAGGGTGAAACAAGGGATGAACGGTTGTATGAAAATTCGTGATTTTTAAAGTTACTAAATTGTGTATCTAGACACTTGACACTAAGCAATTAAATGTTTGTTCTAACAATTTTGTAATTTCAAACTTATTGGGGGTGAAATTGGGGTTGAAATGGGGGATGAATGTCAATATGGAAGTTTCCAACCGTTAAAGATAAAACCATGAAACTCTGAATATATATACTTGACACGAAGCAAACGAATGTTTGTTCTATCAATTTCGTAATTTCGAACTGTACGGGGGTGAAATTGGGGTTGAAATGGGGGATGAATGTCAGTATGAAAGTTCTCAACCGTTGGAGATAAAACCATGAAACTCTGTAAATAAGCACTTGACACGAAGCAAACAAATGTTTGTTCTAGCAGTTTTGTAATTTAAAACTGTACGGGGGTGAAATGGGGGATGAATCTCAATATGGAAGTTCCCAACCGTTGAAGATAAAACCATGAAACTCTGTATATAAGACACTTGCCACGAAGCAAACGAATGTTTGTTCTAACAATTTTGTAATTTCAAACTGAATGGGGTGAAATTGGGGTGGAAATGGGGTATGAATGTCAAAATGGAAGTTCCCAACCGTTGAAGATAAAACCATGAAACTCTGTATATAGGCACTTGACACGACCCAAACAAATGTTTGTTCTTGCGATTTTGTAATTTCAAACTGTACGGGGGTGAAATTGGAGTTGAAATGGGGGATCATTGTCAATATGGAAGTTCCCAACCGTTGAAGATAAAACCATGAAACTCTGTATATAGACACTTGACACGAAGCAAACGAATGTTTGTTCTATCAATTTCGTAATTTCGAACTGTACGTGGGTTAAATTGGGGTTGAAATGGGGGATGAATATCAATATGGAAGTTCCCAACCGTTGAAGATTAAACCATGGTACTTTGTATATAGACACTTGACACGAAGCAAACGAATTTTTGTTCTATCAATTTCGTAATTTCGAACTGTACGAGGGTGAAGTTGGGGTTGAAATGGGGGATGAATTTGATATTCATCCCCCAACTTACACAACAGGAACTTCCATATTGATTATGGAAGTTCCTAACCGTTTAAGATAAAATAATGGTACTTTGTATATAGACACTTGACACGAAGCAAACGAATGTTTGTTCTATCAATTTCGTAATTTCGAACTATACGGGGGTGAAATTGGGGTTGAAATGGGGGATAAATATCAATATGGAAGATCCCAACCGTTTAAGATAAAACAATGAAACTCTACACTGTATAGACACTTTACACGAAACAAACAAATGTTTGTTCTTGCACTTTTGTGATGTCGAACTGTATGGGGATGAAATTGGAGTTGAAATGGGGGGGTCGAATGTCTCTTACGCTTTCAGATCTAAACAACTGAATCGATTTTGATGAAATTGTGTACAATTGTTTTATTATAAGCTGTTTTTAGTAACCGTAAATGTGTCTGGGTATAAAAATAGGTACTGCCTGGTTTACCTTAGTATTTATTTCGCGCGGACGAAGTCGCGGGTAACAGCTAGTTGTAATATAAAATAAAGCCTCAACTACCCTATAGCCCTATATAAATGAATGTGTACCTAACTTATTGACGATTCAAAGTACATGTAATATGTTTATTGAATAAAGATTGATTGATTATGATTACCCCACACATTCTCAGTGTAGACACACTGTCAGTTGCTCAGTCTCTGACAGAGTATTCCAAATTTCAAGTGAGAGGAGATTATTTACACATCAACCTTTTGTAAAAAAATCTGCAGGAGTACTGGAATACCAAGTAGTAGCAAGCTTGGGCATAGGCCCAAGCACAAAAAAAATACGGTGTATAGGCTATCCTATACACCGTATTTTTTTTGTGCTTGGGCCACTTGCAAAATTTTACTATGATATCAACTCTGACCTTGACAACGATCGATACATAACTAAATGAAACTGAATGCAAGTGATTATTCCTTTTCTTTTTCAAGTAACTTGAGGGTAGGTGGGAGTCACGGGTGATCGTGACTCGTGATACTACAAAACTCATGCGTGTCAGTGACCATAAATAGGATAATTTCCGTGATTTTTTTTCATCAGATTTTCGATTGATTTTCAGCTTGTTGTGTTCAGTAACGGCAATAGGTAAAACTGTTAAAATTTTGCTAATTCAAAAAAAATTACTGAGTATAATATACTTTTCACATATTTATGATCTGCCACAGAGTCCCGCAGTTACAATCGCTACTACCTAAAAGAGATAAAGTAGGTAAATGTAAAATACAAAAGTCTGCATTGGCTGATGGGAAAAAGCACTAAGGGGTCTCTCGATAGCAGGATTCGAGTGCTGAAACAGTGCTGAAAGCAATTTGAAAGTATGGAATTCAAATCTGAGGAACGGCCAGTGCTTCAAACATATTGAAAGTGTGTAAAGGGTACAAAACACGTTGGTTTATCAGATCAATGGAGATCCATGAAACTTTGAACATTCCTTTGGTATCGCCATAGTGATGACTTTATGCAGCTTGTGCTGCGACTGCAAAAGCACCCGAATTAACTTGAGAATAAAAAAAAAATGCAGTCCTAGGGTACTGACCTACTGACAACAGAAGTGAAAACTTATAACTCAGAATTTGATAGCTCAAGACGCTGCTAGACTGGAATAAATCGTAAAAGTCAAAGTTTGGTCGTCTAGATAAGTCTTCTAAGCATTGTCATAGGTTGGACGACAAGATCCTAGAAATGTCCAAACTTATCGAAGGGAGCTCAAGTGTCATAGCGGGTTGGGAAAATTGGGAGGTACCAAGAATACAATGGGTCAATGGTGTTCCGGGATGTGGAAAGACAGCATGGGTTATTAGACACTTCGACGTGGACAAGGACGCTATCATCACCACAACAACTGAGGCAGCAAAAGATCTAAGAGAAAAGCTATCGCACCGCATCGGAAACCTGGTCAAAACCAGGGTGCGAACTATGGCTTCTGCTCTGGTAAAAGGATTCGGAAAAGAGAGTTTCAGTCACCTCATAGTGGATGAAGCCCTCATGAACCATTTCGGAGCCATTGTAATGGTGTCACGCCTGTCTGGTGTTGGTGAAATTGTCCTCATCGGAGATGTCAATCAATTAATTGCCTTATTTCGATAGGGAAAATCTCTTCGAAATGAGGTATCACCGCCCGAAACTGGTAACAAAGATCAGCCAAAGAGTTGCTCTGCACACATCGAAACCCAATGGACGTCGCATATGCGCTTAGAGAAATATACTCCTGTATGTACTCCTCAGCGCCCCGTATAAAGTCCCTAAAGCAGAGAAGGTATAAGGAAGCGCAAATACCCAACAGCCCAACACCCAACCAAAAACCTTCTTTTTAGTTCACATTCAAGAGAAGGAGACCCTGACAAACCAGGTTTGCGTGACCCGGTCACGCATCCTTACCATTCATGAAGCTCAGGGACTGATATACGAGTCGGTAATCGCAATCAAAACGAAAAAAACAAACATGAAGCTGCACGAGAGCGTGCCCCACGCGGTCGTCGCCCGTCCCGTGCCCTAATCTCACGGTACACAGGGAACTTCACATACTACGCTGGCGACACTGACGACGCCAGCAGTAGGTTCGTACGCCGAGCGTTGGCTGCAACACCGAAGACCATCCAAGAGTTCAATACGCAGATGACCATCAAGGACAGAACTGCCGTCATACGGTATAAAGACGTATCTACATGAAAACCGAAACGGAGAAAAAAAATATTTAGTATATTTATGATTTAATCGTTTGCTGTCCAAAACACAATAAATAAGCAACTCATTTTTAAATGCAACTGTGTGCATTGGAGTTTAAAAAATATATTAATTAATTAGTTTATTAATTAAATAACTTTTTCTTTTTCTTCTTAGTAAAAAAAATCAAAAGAAATACTTTATAGTACAATGAAAAGACGTTTCTGGCTAGATACGTCCTTTCAACTTAGTATTTTTAGAAACGTCTTTTCATCTTAGTGACATCATTTTTAAAAGTCCATTAAAAGTACATGTTTACAAAAAAAATTGGACGTAACTAGCCATTAGTGCCTTTTCTACTTAGTATACAACCTGCTAATTATAAAAAGCACGCAGATAAGCCCGTAAGTTATTAATATCTTTATAACAGAAAGTTGGAACCTAAGAGAAACGAGACGAACTTTTTAGCATTCCATGGATTCACATTGCGGGTGCCGGGTCCATCCGGGACAGCGAGAGAAATCTCGAGTAGACCCCAAGACTTGTGACTCGGGCGTAGGTTTAAAAGGGGCCCCTTTTTGACGTACGTCAACACTCATCTTCACTACTCGTATTTCTCTCCCTACCCAGCCAAATCCGATAAGATCCTACTAGTGCAGCTTTAGATACTCGTTGTAGTATAGAACTTACTGCACTTCTGGACAAGCCAAGGTCTTTCAGCAGGTTATAGAGAGATTTTGCTGGTATACATCTCGCTCCTACTTCTACAGCGTATAAATTAACTACATAGCAATTTTTTGTTAATTCGTTTTGAAAGTCGTAATACTTATTTTGTTTCATCGCGTGGTCTTTAGGTTTATTAGTTTCCTACCGTACTGTAAGTTCTACAAGGACTATGCGTTTCGTAGCTCTAGAAAGAAGGAAAATGTCCAGTCTGGATGACGAAACACCCACAGCCTCTGGGATTTTATAGTGATTTTCATACGTCTCCATTAAAATAAGTCATCAAGTGCTGAACCCAGGATTGAGTAAGGCTTGTTCTTGGAGTTTGGAGTTAGAAGATATTTTCTAAATTAAAACAAAAATTATGAGAAACAGACTTATGTTTTCTTAGGATAAGTAGCGTTTGTTTATCTTGCGTTAACGGTGTAATTTTTTGTAGAATCGTTAATTTGTGCTCGCGAGTAATGCCTCCATTCATAGGTTTTGGATGTTAAATCTGGTGGTGTACCAGAAAGTCTTTTAGTCTCAGAAAATCAAGTGCGTATTCTTTGCCGTCAGAAAAGGAATTCTCGTACTCGAATTGCCTCTGAGGAATGTGACTTCACACATATTATTTAAACATACAAGAGGCGAAGAATTTTGCAGTTTGTAAGTTGAAGAACAGTCCTCAAACTTACAAAAATCATCCACGTTCATTACTTTAACGGTACTTTTTTTAATGAGGCCAAAAATAGCTTCATGCCATATTGCAGCAAAGATTTGACAATTAGTGATGTATTTCTTATCACAGCAGCAAAATATCTAGTATCTGAATTGTGGTTCGCATTATTTTGTTCATTAATATCTTTTTGAGATGCTAGCCTAGCTGAAGTATCTTATTTATCACAGTACTTTTCGTAATTTTGGCTTATTTGACAGTTTCTGTGTCTTTTCCCTTTGTACTGCAAATTGTGGAAAATTGTTTTGCACATGTCAGATTTCCCATGACCGAGTATTATTGTAAAACTTATGTTTAAATTCTTCAAAATAAAACTTTTCTGTAGAGGTCATAGGAAATCTGGTCACCAGCAGGAAGGTTAATTAGTTAGTTGGACGAGGCCTTTTCCGCACTCAGCCTCTCAATTGGGCTATTGTGCGTGGCTCATACTTCCCTTCTACTCCAGCCATCCCAGGCTATCCCAGAAGTCAAGCAGCCTATTCAGGTTGTTGAAAGCCTCCGGGACAGCTGCTGGAAGTTGGAGGAATTCTGTCCGTTGATCTGCCACGCTCCTGCATTCCACAATCACATCCTGTAGTGTTTCTTTCTCCTCCGTGCATCCCCTGCATAGAGGGCTATCTGTCGCACATATAGTAAATAGGTGCTCATATAGAGGACAGTGGCCTGTTACGTACCTATAACTTTATGAATATAGTCTCTTCTTAAGTTTTTTGGTGCTACCGAAACAGCATTTTTGGTTTGCCTGCATCTTTTAATGTTTCTTTATTCTTTTAAATGAGTTTACTCAGTATTTTCCTGCAGCCATATTTTATTTCGGCCTGAGGTATGGACATTAGAAGTTCCGGTCGATATACTACTGTCTTCGGTCCTCTTTTGGCCAGTTCATCTGCTGCGTCGTTATCTAGAGAGGTCGTTATGTCCTTTAATTCAAGGGAGGGTCACTTTTTGGAGTGCATTATAGCAAATTAAAGAACAGAGGTTATACGTGTTTATTTTTTGGGGCTTGAAGCACTGAGGTACTCTAGAAGATCATATTGATATTCAGGTCCCCAACACATCTGGCTCCGACTGCCTGTGCCATCCTGGTGATACACATTCGGCTTGAAAGATTGTGTTTAAATCAGCAAGAAGGTTGTTAATATTTTGTTTCTGGCAAAAATCTTCATACATTGCAGTAAGGTTCAATGGCAGATATTTTATATTTGGGGCGTGTTCTCTTCTGTAGTGAGATATTAAAGGACGGAATGAATTTATATGTTTTTTTATTTTTTATCATCACTTTTCTTTAAATTAGAATTAGTTTCACGCTTATCCATTGAAACAGCAGGATTGGGCGCAACTGATTGGGAGTCTCACAACCCCGTACCCTACTTCACCTCTCACATCTAACAATACTAAGTAGGAAAGACGGTACTGCCACTTGCGTCTCACTAATTTAGTTACTTGTGACAATGAAAAGGCGTTTCTACGCAGAACCGTCTTTTCTTCTTATGAGTAATCAAAAACGCCTTTTCAATCTATGACCAAAAACATATTTTATAAATAAATGGGACGCTTCTACTCAGATGTGTTTTTTCTACTTAGTATTCATCAGAAGCGTCTTTTCTATTAAGTAATATACAAGCCAAACCGCAAATGCGTCTTTTTTAATTGTGAAAAACTAGGCTCTGATTGGTTTTTAAGCTATTTAAAAAATACTAGCCGATGCGTCTTTTTTTGCTGATACCGAATATATATGTAACTCTATTTGGACAAAAATGTTATATACGTCTTTTCTCCGTATGACGGCAGAGAAATGCAGTCGTGGTGGAGGCGCTGAGCCGGGAGGAGGTGACTTAGAAAATTAAGTAGTCCTAAAATTAGCAGGAAAATGTTCCCTACTCCCCCCTATTTTCTTTTCTTTTCCTAATCCCAGATTCATGTAAAAAAAGAAAACAAATGACAATGGTCACGGACCCCGGAGTCTGTGGAGTTGTAAAATTCAAATTAAAAAAAAAAGGTATTTTGAGAATTGCCATTTAGAAATGCGTTAGGTCCCGAGTTTACACGAACATTTCTTTTATTTACGAGCATGACAATGAGTTTCATTCACAGCCCACGATAAATCTGTGTGTGATGCGTCAAAAGAAGTTTTCGCTTTAAAAAGTTAGGCACGTGAGTGAACAGAGTGTTGTATTTAGTACGTACTAGGCGCGTGGTGCGGGGGCGCGTCGGTGGCGGGCGCGGGCGGCGGCGGGGGCGGCGGCGTGGTGCGGGGGGCGGGGGGCGGCGGCGTGCTGGGCGCGCGCGTGGCCGGCGCGGGGCTGGCGGCGCTGGCGCTGCAACACGAGGGGGGTCCTTTGTAAATCGTTGCCAAAGAGAAGCGAAACTGTGGGAGCGGAGTGTGAGGTGCCGGGAGGTACCGCAGGGTGTGCAGCTGGTGGGAGCGGAGTGTGAGGTGCCGGGGGGTACCGCAGGGTGTGTAGCTCGTGGGAGCGGAGTGTGAGGTGCCGGGGGGTACCGCAGGGTGTGCAGCTGGTGGGAGCGGAGTGTGCGGTGCCGGGGGGAATACCGCAGGGTGTGCAGCTGGTGGGAGCGGAGTGTAAGGTGCCGGGGGGAGTACCGCAGGGTGTGCAGCTGGTGAGAAGAGGGGGGGTACCGCAGGGTGTGCAGCTGGTGAGAGGAGGGGGGGTACCGCAGGGTGTGCAGCTGGTGAGAGGAGGGGGGGTACCACAGGGTGTGCAGCTGGTGAGAGGAGGGGGGTACCGCAGGGTGTGCAGCTGGTGAGAGGAGGGGGGTAACGCAGGGTGTGCAGCTGGTGAGAGGAGGGGGGGTACCGCAGGGTGTGCAGCTGGTGAGAGGAGGGGGGTACCGCAGGGTGTGCAGCTGATGAGGGGAGGGGGGTACCGCAGGGTGTGCAGCTGGTGGGAGCGGAGTGTGAGGTGCCGGGGGGGTACCGCAGGGTGTGCAGCTGGTGGGAGCGGAGTGTGAGGTGCCGGGGGGGTACCGCAGGGTGTGCAGCTGGTGGGAGCGGAGTGTGAGGTGCCGGGTGGGTACTGGGTACCGCAGGGTGTGCAGATGGTGGGAGCGGAGTGTGAGGTGCCGGGGGGTACCGCAGGGTGTGCAGCTGGTGGGAGCGGAGTGTGAGGTGCCGGGGGGTACCGCAGGGTGTGCAGCTGTCTCGCGCGCAGCTCGCTGTCCTGCAGCTCGGCCAGGCGGCGGGAGAGCGCCAGCACGCCGCTGCTGAAGTTGGAGTGCGCGGTGAACTTGCAGCGGAAGTCCTCCGGCGGCCCGCAGCTGAACAGGTAGCAGCTGCCCGCGCCCTGCGCACACACACACACCGGGTCACGGCACGCAGACACACAGACCGGGTCGCAGCTCGCGCGCACACAGACCAGACGCAGATTGGCCGCGTCGGCCGCTTTGCCTACGTTACTAGCGAGACCAAGACTACCCAGGTTACCTTACATTTTAAGCCAAGAGACATATTTGTAGCACGGGGACAACGGCACGGGTACGGGTAGGCGGCCCGCCCCGAGAGCGCTGGTCACGTGATTTCCCTGGTTCAGCCGCAAGACGTTCACTGCTGAACGTAGGCCTTCCTCCAGATTTCCACAATGTACGGTTCTACGCAACCTGCAACCAGCGGTTTCCAGCGACCTTTGTGAGGTCATCTGTTCATCTAGTGGGAGGCCATCCAACACTGCATCTTCCGGTTCGCCACTCGAGAACCTTTCTTCCCCATCGGTTGTTGGTTCTGCGAGCGATGTGGCCTGCCCATTTCCACTTCAGCTTGCTTATTCTTTGAGCTATGACGGCTACTTTCGTTTGTTTGCAAATATCCTCATTTCGGTTTCTATCGCGCAAAGAGACTCCTGGCTTAGCTCTCCCCACAGTTCGCTGTGCGACTTTGAACTTTGTTATAAGGCCCTCAATTAATGACCACGTTTCAGTTCCATAAGCTATCACTGGTAACACGCACTGATTGAAGACTTTGAACGCTGCTCAGCTATTGGTTCCTTCACTGGACCTCTCTCTAAAAGTTGAATCTACCTAATAGAATCTCTTGACCAGGTATTCGTCAACAACTTCGAATGTGGTACTTATTCTCAACAATAACCGGTACAGGTGCTACATGAACATTTGACACGACCTTCGTCGTGTTGGTATTCATCTTCAGACCTATCTGTTGGGATACCTTACTGAGATTCCTCAACATAGCACCGGGGTCTTCCAGTTACATCGCCATGATCATGATTTCGTCGGTAAATCGAAGGTGAGTAATAGTATTGATATTGATACCCCATACCGTTTCTAGTGCAATATCCTGAAAACATCTTCCAGCGCGGTGGTGAACGGTTTCGGAGAAATAACATCTCTCTGTCTGACGCCTTTCTGTAGCCGGATATGTTTCGTGCACTTGTTGTAAACGGACGTGGCTTAGCGCTAAATACATTTCAACACTTCGATATAGCGATAGTCGATGTGGCATCGCTGGAGAGACTGAAGCACTACCCAGGTCTCGATGAAATCGAAGGCGTTGTCATAGTCTACGCTGTACATAGTGGCCGACTGTGTGAGTGGCCGACTGTGTGAGTGGAGTGTATGGATGTGATCTATAGAGTCTTTTCGGTAATCGGCTTGTTCGGGTGGGTGGAAGTCGTGGCTGAAGTCGTCGAACCTTCGTGCGAGACGATTCGTGATTAACGTCAAAAACAAATTAAAAACGTGGCTCAGAAAGGAGATGGGTCTGTAATTCTTCAATAAGGCATTGTCACCTTTTATTGAAGAACAGCACCACCAGACCACCACACTTCTGCCGCAAGCTTCTGGCGTTTTACCGTCAAGTATGACGGAGTCGAAAGCTTCAAGAGAACTTACTGGAGTACCGGTTTTCCACCCACTTTCAGAAGTTCAGCCGTAATTCTCTCGTAATTCCCTCGTCGCCAGATGCCTTGTTGTTTTTAAGTTGTTTGAGGATCATCTTAATCTTATACAGGCTGTCTTCCGAGATAGCTTCGGTAAACTGTCGGGTCAGCTTGGCCATGCTAACGACAGGTTGCATTTGCGTAGAGGTGTTTAACTGTTCATAGAACATCTCAATCTCCTCCAAAATCTGGATCAAAATCTCAATTCGAGATTTTGGAGGAGATTTTTTAATATTCAATGTTTAGATATTATGTATATGGTCGAAAAATTATCAATTAACATTAAATGTAAATCAGTCATTGGTTTGTATGTGCAGACTGCTCCCTGCTACCTACCTGAAATTTGTATGCCTAAACGGCACAGCATGATATGGCAATACAATTTATTATTACACCTATATGCACAACTTTTTGTTTGTACAAAACTCACTCATGTTGTATGCGAATAAACATTAATATGTTTACCTTTCATCTTTATGTCTAGTAGTTCCTACCTAATAGGTACCTATTATCAGTATAGGTAAATGGGTAAGTTACTAATTGTAAACTAAATTCGATAAGAAAAAAAGATGTGGCGTCATGGGATACCAGGTAGGATCCTAGGTTCCTTCGGATCATATAGTAGAAACAACACAATAAAAAAAAATGCTTAACTTTATCATTTATAACGTAGGTACGTTTAGTAGGTAGTTACGATCATCTGAAAAATTAATTTGGCAACACTAGCAATTTTTATGCGTCACTTCCGTTCTATAATTTTCTTACGGTTTTATACCTACCCCGTTTACATTATTCCAGTTCAGCGACCGAATACAGCGCATCAATCCAGTGCCAATGCATTCCAGTGCCGGTTTACATTATTCCAGTCAGCAATCCAGCGCTGGATTCGGTCGCTGGACTGGAATCATGTAAACGGGGTATTAGCTTACTTTTTCTCAGTTCGGTCTCGCAGCAAAATGCCTACCTCGTCCAAGCTCGCCGTAAGAAACTTCGTTCCAAAAAAAGGAAATTCGAATTTTGGTTTCTAAAACTTATCATTTAGTTTTGCAAAAATAAACTAGGTACCTACCTATTTTTGTACATATTTCACGCTTAACAAAACTGTTTGTTTATGAGTCCCAAACTTGGCATGGGACCTTGCCCTAGTATTGTGTTCTAAATTAAGTAATATTTATTAACAAAAAAAAATCGGCAGTCATAGGAACTGCCGATAGAAGTGACAACTTACGAATATAACTCAGAATTTGAGAGCTCACTTTGGAAACTACCTACGCGGTTGAAGCGGAGGGCGTGATTATAACATTTACATTCTCTTTGATCATAACGCTGACGCATTTCTAGATGACCAATGGCCATGGTCCCGAGTTTACCGAAAATTAAGCGAAGAAGCGAGAAGCTTAAGCGAAGATTTATTTAATTCCCGAGCGTGATGGCCGAGGTCAATAATTCACAGTCCACGAAAAATCTGTCTGTAGTGCGCCAAAATAAATGTTCCCTTCAAAAAATACTTATCTGTGTTTATATAATTACGTGGATCATTCCTTATCTGGCTGTTTTGTAAAGCAGGAAACACCTAAACATGAAACATGCAGGTGAGCAGGCTAGTAGGTACCTCTGTGCTGCGAGCGAGCCGATAGCATCTAACACTAGTCCATATGTTTCCTAAATTCGGTTTGTTTTTCTTTGTGGCAATAAGCATAATGGTTATATTGTAAACCCAGTAATTAACTAATATTGAGCAGATATTGTTGATAAGTACAAAAAAGAGCAGGTGTTCAAATTCACAACGTCTAAACTGCTCCTGCACCTGAACCATATCTATCAAATTGCTGCATTTCTGTTTAAACAGAACGCCTAAACATAGTGTCGTGATCGTGACCGGTTGTAGGATGTCGATTGTGGCTATTGCTAATCAGATACTAAGCACAAATCGATGACAATCTAATAAAGATAACACGGACGCGCGGAGGCCGCGCTTGTTCGCCGAGCGGTGGGGAGACAATCAGCGGACGACATCCAGTTGGAAACACTGGGTGCTGCGATGTAACAATGTATAACAGCCCCCCCCGGTATTCAAAGCTTGCACGTTTGCAGCAATTTTCATACGGCAGATATCTATCTAGCTGTCGGCACGCTCGTGCCGTGCCGGCAGGTCGCGGTACCTTCTCCTCGTAGACGAAGACGTCGCAGGCGTCGGTCTCGCAGCACAGGCGCAGGCACTCGGGCCGCGCGCCCACGTCCAGCTCGGACAGGTAGCGCGCGCCCATGTCGCGGGACTCCTCGGTGCGGATGATCTTGTCGCGCTGCACGTCGAAGCGCGCGCCGCACGCCGCCGGGTCCAGCTCGCGGGCTGCTGTCAGTGCCGCAACCGCCGCCCAGCACAGCCACGCGCGCGCCGCCAAACCCATGCTGTCTGCGTCAGCTGTCTGCTGGCCGTTCTCTGCCGTCAGCTGTCTGCTGGCCGTTCTCTGCTATCAGCTGTCTGCTGGCCGGTCTCTGCTGTCAGCTGTCTGCTGGCCGTTCTCTGGTGTCAGCTGGCCGCTCGTGTCTCGGTCTCTCCGCTCCCGGTGACGCGTCCTCTCGCACGGCGCCGAGCGGGAACTGGCGCGCGCCGCTCGATACCCGGCACCCGCCACCGGTCCCGCACCGCGCATGCGCCCGCACTCCGCTTGACCTGTCCTAATCTACACCTCGACACAAATAATAAAACTAAAATGCCTCTTTGTTGTGTAAATACCAGCTTTCAATTACAAACTAAGTATGTATTTTATCGATTTCTGGAAGCAAGCGTCACGTTAATACAAGCAAACGGACACTCACATGGCATACGTAAAACTCTGTATACTACCACCAAGCTACAATAGGCTCTTTGATCATGATCCTCATAAGCAGTTCTACTGAACTGGTTTGAGCGCCGAGGCCTGCTCTCCTATCCACGCCAGTCAGCCTTATAGATTCACCGTGTATAACATTAATGTGTAAATCGTCACGTGATAGGGGTTTAGCACGGTTACAATATTTTTTGCCGATTTGTGATCCCTTCTAGAACACGCTTATCCCAACGTGTCTTCGGCCCCACTGCAGCTATGACTGGTCCCGTGACCCGTGACTGCCACTGTGGCATGCAGCATGCCACATGCCAGCCAGCATTCCGGACATTACAGGTACAGTATAGCATAAACAGCCCACTAAATAAATGTTCCCACTGCTGGGACTCGGGGCCTTCTCTCACAAGAAGAGAGTCAAGGCCATAACCTACCACGCTGGCCCGGTGTGGGTTGGTGGATGACACGTGACTTCGAAAGATTCTAGCTACCTACATGTCAGTTTCCTTCACCGTTTTAAGTTACCGGTATTACGCAAATGACTTCGAAAAGACAGTGGTGCGCGTGGTTTTGAACCCGGGGTCTCCAAATCGGCAGTCGCCGTTCTCCCGTCTAGTCCAGCCGTATTTAAGGTAAAGTGTAAATAATCGTAAATACGAGTAATAAACATCCCGGTATAGGATATAGTGTACTTAACTATATGTCTACAAATATTACTAATTATTTTGGAAAACTTGCTTACATCGCTGCTTGCGGAATCGTCACGTCTAGATGCGAGTCACCTACCCATCTTACTTCACCAAGCAGTTTGACTTTTATGTCTGAAATACACATTCGGCAAATGGAGTTTCGTAAAGTGCTACGCAATCTGAACGTGAATAAAACAAGTGGCTCGGACGCTATTCCGGTTCTAGTATTGAAGGTTTGTGCGCCTGAGTTACCTTCCTCTCGCGACGCACCTCTCTCCAAACTGGGCAAGTATCTACCGAAATCGTGTAAGCTTGCCAACGTGCAACCAGTGCCCAAAGAAGGTAGTCGTGGTTTTTGCTGACCTTACCAACTACAGACCCGTCTCAGTCACTCGTAAGACTCTGTAAGACTATAGAATATCTCTATAACCACAGACCTTGAATCTAACGACCCTTTCAATTACTGACAGTAGGAGTTTCGCCGAAACCGGGGGTCTACCGCCTAACGAAAAACGCTTTGACGCTTTGATATTGCGGTCTCTTTCATTTCAAGCGAGAAGAAAAGAGACAGCAATGTTAAAGCGTCAAAGCGTTTTTAGTTAGGCGGTAGACTCCCCGCTCTGCCGGGGATATTCTAGCTTGTACGGTATATGTATATGTGAGCCACGAGGAAGCACTTGCAGTCTCCCTAAACATCTCGAAGACTTTCAACAGGACCCGTCGTGCATCAGCAAGATTTTTGCGCATGATTTATCGGCTCGTTAGGTATATTGTATGGATTTTCAAGGGATCGATCCATATAAATGGTAATTCATGTTTATGGAAAATGTTATTGATCGTGAATTTCATAAGTCACGACCAGGTGGCGCCTCAATAGGATATAATTATTATAGACTAGCGGCCCGCTCCGGCTTCGCTCGAATAATAACCTAGATATCACCTGCAGCGCCATCTGCCGGGCTGATTTGTGAATCTAAACCTTCCAGGGCCCTACCCAAACGTATACAAAAAAAAATCATTCAAATCGGTCCAGCCGTTTAGGAGGAGTTCAATGACAACGAAAAGTGGCATTGATTTTCATATATATAGATAATAATGAGTTCTGCAAAGTCGTAGTAAATGATTTTGTTCTATTATCAATAGTTTTCGCAGCGCACGCGACGTAAGGAATTTTTCAGGTCATTTTTTTACACCTTATGTTACATTATTGGAGTTTTAGTAAGGATCCCTATTTTTTTTTTAAATATAATATAGCCTATGTTACTCGGGAATAATGTAGCTTTCCAAAGGTGAAAGAAATGTTGAAATCGGTCCAGTAGTTTCGGAGCCTATTCATTACAAACAAACAAACAAACAAACAAATCTTTCCTCTTTATAATATTAGTATAGATTAGTTGTTCAATTCAAACGGAATTGGGGCGGGCCGCCAGTAATTTTCAACTTTTTGTTTTTTAAGTACCTACCCATATCCCGTGCGAAGTTGGAGGCTCTGAAATCGATCAAGAGATAAGTCATAACGCTAATCGGCAACGACTACGAACGACACCGACTGGTATTAGATCATGCAGATCAACTGCACACTGTCTGAAATGCATCCGATAAAAAAATTTCCGGTGATGTTCAAGACTTTGCTGTTTTTTTCGAACGAAGTCAAAGTCTTGAACATCACCGGAAAATTGCTATCTTATCGGTTTTTTATCGGATGCATTTCAGACAGTGTGCAGTTGATCTGCATGATCTAATACCACATTTCCTTGTTATTTTATTAGACTACTCGTAGCTATAAAAAGCGACATCGTTGCATGGTTGACGTTCCAAATACTCAAACGAGAAGGCCTGACTTACGTAACAAGAACGTCTAGACTGTAGAATGCGTTGCCTGAGTGTATTTTTCACGATGGCTACAATATTGTCGTGTGCCTATTGGTTTCTTCCAGGTAAACAGACTCCATCGTAAACTGCATCATACGGTTTAGTAAAACGTGTCCTTGATGCTGGTTGGGAGCAGGGAGCACCGCTCCGCAGTCATCGCCTTTTGGGTCGATGTTCCACAGTCCACACGCAGGCGACTCGCTATTTTGTAGTTGTTTTATAGTACCTACCTCACAGGATCATAAAATACAACACGCGTACCTGCAAACTGTATTACCACGAAACTTCGCAAAAAAATGTCAAATAACCTAAATGAACCATCTAACAGCTGCGTGATTTCAATAGAAGCATACTCTTCAACCCTGAGTGCAAAGTTATGCTACGACGTCAGTGCTATGGGACACGTACAACCACAGCAGAAAAGGTGACAGACCCAGCAAAAAAGTCCTATCACTACGCGTTACTATAGGTACTTACTACACATATTATGTTTGTGGTACGGTAAGTTGCCTGCGTTCAGGCGTTCAAATTGGGCTCGACGATCGAACTCTCGGATTAGAGATTACGTAGAGTTCGATCGTCTGAGGTTTTAGCTACCTACGTCGGTGTCAAAGCTCATTATCGAGTGCGGAACGAATGTGGATTATAGGTGTGAAGTGTATCGCGTGTCTCTGCTCGTGTAAATTTTAGCTCTCAGGTTTTGCGCGGTGATGTTTAGGGCTCATGCGGCAAATTTGGTTTCTCGATTACATAGTAAAATTCATAGCGCATCCCACATACAAGTTCAGTTGATCGTTTCTATGGGATCCGTTACATTAACGTGCCGAAAAGATTGATAGCTAGAAGATAACAGATCCTTAGACGCGCGGTGAGCAGGGACCGGTGCCAACCCTCTCGCTCTTCGCTCCTTGTCGCAGCTGGCTGGCCGCGGCTGGAGTGTGCAGTGGAGACGCCGCCAGCCGCCACGCTCACTAATCGGCTCGGCGCGCGGGGCGCATGCGCGCGGCCCGCACGGCGCGGCGCGGCGGCGCGGCGCGGCAGTGTGGCGCGAGCGGCGGCCGCAGCCCGCCTCATGTCGCTGTTCTTCAAGTTCCGGAGTGGCGTGAGTACCCGAGTACCCGACCGCAGCCCGGCCCGCCGCCGCGCGCCGTTCGTCAGTCCGATCCGCCAGTGCTCATCGTAGATCGTCCTCTACGCTCGTGACTTCGACTCCTCTTGACTCGCTAACCATACACCTGCTCTGCTGACGCGATGCTCCCGTACCTTATTCCTCGTTTATTGACAAAAATGCGAACATGTGCCGAGCAGCCGAGCGCCTCGACACCGGAGCCGCGGAGCGCCCGACGAGCAAAGCCTCGCGGATTTTGTTAAGTGGAAGCTTCGGGCGTCCAGGGACGGCGGCGGCGGCGGCGGCGGGTCGCTTGCGTACCCTTCAATTACTAGATATGTTTACTGCTGCCATCGCAGGAACTAGCCTTGAGTCGCACCATTTCTTCGATCGAGCTCTTGGAAATCCGTCTACTCAATGATAGTCGTGACTTACATATTTCGTACGAATTCTAGCTAATCGAAACAAAATCAATTCCTCCACATTTCGATCCGTGTGGATGTGACATCAGTTTCCACCAGCTAGATTGCTAAAATCACACATATTTACAATTCAATGGTCGTAGAATAGATAACACTCGACTAAAATGTTACCTACAGTCTGTAACACGTAGGATGTGTACACGTAGGGATTACTTATTTTACTCATCTATGTAAGCCCAGTGTGTTTCCCGCCGAGGTACCGCGCTAATAGCTTCGGTGCTTCCCATTCATGTGAGTATCCCCGCTGGTTTCCCGCGAAGGCACTGCGCTACGAAACGAAGCTAGTCGTTTTAAAGAGTTCATATTCCAACAAGAAGGGAATTCACTCTCACCGAATTCGAATTTGAGCCAGGCTTGCATGGGGACAGGGAACAATCGTTATATATAGATCCCTCTGTAATGTTAGGGACAGGCTCTTGGCTGAGGGCTGGAACCCCGACGGTCATCTAGATATTCTAGATCAAAACCTGCTTATCTTATCTGTCAACAATCGACCGTAGCAGTTTCAAGTTTACAATGAAGGTGACAGACACTTCATTGGTTCCCACCTTGAAGCGGGTAACCGACCTCCACGCCCGACAGCAGATACCTGGCGGTCGTGGCGTGGGGTTTGATGAAA
This sequence comes from Ectropis crepuscularia, assembly GCA_963693475.1. Lineage (NCBI taxonomy): Eukaryota > Metazoa > Arthropoda > Insecta > Lepidoptera > Geometridae > Ectropis > Ectropis crepuscularia. The sequence goes on along the minus strand of OY856342.1, from coordinate 167,556 downwards.
GAAGTGGCATAACGCATGACGAAGACATGTCGTTTGACCGCTCGATCGTGCGGTGCGAAGTGCCGAACGCCGCGCCGCACGCATCCCCTCCTAGGTAGTTCACAAACCGTATTCTAGCGTCTCTGGATGCTAACAGACAATCAGAAACATAGGCCACATCAAAACAAACCCATAAACTCCACTATAAAGCTTAATTTTCATTGGCAGGACCATTGACATAATAATAAGTTTTTTTACATTTTTTAGTTGTTTTATTTGTTGTTATAATATCGTTGGGCAGGACCTTAGATTTTGATAATTAAGTGACCAAGTGCGAGTTGGACTCTCCCATGAAGGGTTCCGTTGCAGCAAGTAGCATAATATACATAGTAGGTACACATAGTTCTTGTAGTTCGTTGTAACTTTGATCGAAGTTTTAATAATAGTGTATTTATGACGTACTAAAAAAAACTACTCATCAGATCGAGTTCAAACCAATTTTTGTTGGTAGTTTGCATGGTAATGTACATAATATGTTTATTGAGTTTTTTCATTCTCTTACTTTAGAAGTTAGAGGGAATGTGTCCCCCCCACACACATTTTACCACTTTGGAAGTGTCTCTCGCGCAAATTATTCAGTGTAGACAAAAATTATATCAGAAACCTCAACATCATTTTTGAAGACCTATCGACAGACACCCCACACGTGTAGGTTTGATCAAAAAAACATTTTTGAGTTTCAGTTCTCTGTATGGGGGGCAACCGGGCAACCCAAATTTTTCATTTTTTAATTTTTTTTTGTACTAATCTTAATGCGGTTCACAGAATACATCTACTTACCAAGTTTCAACTATATAGTTCTCATAGTTTCGGCAAAAAGTGGCTGTGACATACGGACGGACAGACAGACAGACATGACGAATCTATAAAGGTTCCGTTTTTACGTTTTACGGAACCGTAAAAAGTGCAATTCACATGTTCCTTGCGAGAATAAACAAAAATTGTACATTGTGTTGTTGAGATTGGTTTTATTGGCTGAGATAGAGTCTTTAATAGCCTATGACAATAGCTTAGCATATTTAGTAAATTGCTGGGCTAAGCGATATAACACCTTATATCTCCGGGTTACGAGCGCAGTGGTATTATGTGGACTCTTCATGCTCCAATAGCTGCATGTCACTGTCCTGTTATGGTAGGCATGTTGCTTATCATCAGACACATGTGTTGCACGTCTTGTCACTCTATACTATATAAACAATGTCAAGAATGTACTAGCATGAACCCGCGGCATAACTATTTTCTGATCTGTGCCCGCGGCTTAGTCGCGTTCTGTAAGTTTCTTATGGCAGGTTCCCACTTTGATAAGTATCACGATATTCGAGTAATAACTTAAATAACTATAATCCTTAATACCCCCCTAAGGTCTATTCCATGCGTTTATGTAAAACTTCCATCCAAACTTCAAAACATAACTTTCTTTAAATTTAGCCATTTAGATAGGGATTGAATTAAAAAACACTACCTACATTACGTTTCCCATTATTTTGGCCATAAGTACTCAATTCGTTCGAAATAACACGCAGGTAATATATCAAGAGGCAATAAAGTTCAATACAAATTATCTTGCTCTATTTCACCCCATTGGTGTCGCATTTTGGAAAACGCTGTAATATATCACACTCATTCTTTGGACCGTACTCAATTCATTCGACATTTCATACAAATATGTCCAAGGAATAAAAAGTTTCATACAAACTTTCACCCCCTAGATGATTATTCTTTTTTTACCATGATAAGGAAACCAGGATCTTGCGATGGCATCCTAAAGAAATCGAGGAGAACTTTCGAAAATTGTAAGAAAACTAGTGCGTTAGTTTAGTGTTTCTATGAGCATTCTATGAGCAGTATAATAAAATTTAAAGAAGGTCTGGAGTCGATCTGATGACGGAGGAGCCGAAAGACTGTCGAGGGAATTCCTCGACGGCATATTATAGTAGTTACCTTGTGTTTGGGCTCGATGAATTTGTATTGATGAGAGCTTTTTACATAAATGGTTACATACATGGTTGTGACTGTTATTAGGGGTCTCATGATGAAGACAAGGGCCGGTTAAGGTAGTTTAATATTGGCTTACAGGAACTACCCAGTCTTTGGGCTTAATTCATGTATATTGATGAGAACTTTCAGCCGAGGGAGAGGTCGATGTCCAGCAGTGGACTAGATAGGTTGATGATGATGATGCTGTATAATGATAAGAAATTTGCATCTATGGGTTTTGAGTGCCATTACAGGTGTGTGTACATTGACCATCCTGAATATGAATGTTTTCAAAGTGAATATTATTCTACTCGTCAAGTTCTTTCTTTTGATACCATTACCTATTGATGGAGTTTTGAAAAAAAAACACATAATTTATCACTTAGTGGTGGCAGCTATCTTAGATTTAAAAAGTCACATTGTGAAGTATTGTACTGTCACAGAGAAAAGAGACAGAAAGGCTGTGAGACAGAGAAACAGAGGGACAGGGAGACGAGAAACACTTAGTCAGAGTCACAAGAAGACAGAGAAACTGAGGCTGGGATTCAGACCGAGACACGGCGATACACAGACACGTCAAGTTTGAAATGTTTGGGCCTCTAATACCCCGTCGTTTTTGCATCAAAGTCAAAAATAATACCAAATTAACATTAAAATCTTACATATGTAGGACAACCACGTTATGACGATGCGTCAATTTGAGACTGCGATTAAGTATCCTAATGGCGTTGTTTCTTTCGTCCGTCGTGATAGTCGTGTAGCAAATTCAATATTTAGTTTCTCCCTTATTCAAGAAGTATTCTTGTTAGATCTACGCATCACTTAAAATAGTATAATTTTAACAAAAAAAAGAACCGACTTCAAACAGAAAACTAAAAAGTAAAAAATAAATTTATTTAGCACAAAGAATTACGTACTTATTCTGATTTATTTAAACAGAGATTATTAAATAAATATTGTACAATTCTGAAGTCGGTGCCAAGTAAATATTACAGTAACCTTAATACAATATTAAATTACTGAGTACACAATCACTAATTACGGTTTTAGAAACATATATACATATGAATAGTTACCGAATTACTATGAAAGTAACTATTTAGACTATATTAAGCGTTGGCTTACAAGCTACTGGTAAATGAACATAAATTGTAAAAAAAACACTAACAATCACTTGCACAGAAAATATTATAGGTACTGTCTTGACAGTAACCAAGACAGAACAGATAATAGCCCGCCGGCACAGTAAAGAACAGTAAAACATCTTCATACAAACGTACCGCTCTCGGCTTGAATGTGTGCGTGCGCGCCGCGCGCCGTGTCGGCACGCGATTTCACGCACACGCTAGCATAATATATGGCGCGCTATGGCGGCGACAGTAGGAGCCGTGCAGCGCGACTGTGAGCATGTCCGTAAGTTACATGACCGCTCGCGTTCGTCAACTCTCGCCAGCCACTTACCATAATATGAATTATAACGAGTATCATGACTTCAAAAAGGGGAAAAAATATTGTAGTGTTTTCGGGTGCCTCAATAACGATTTTGCAAACCCGGATTTATCATTCTTCATAGTTCCTACTGAAACAGAAATGCAAGGACCTACTTATACTTAAATCTTATTAGAAAATGTAGTAGGTATTGTATTATTGTTTATTTCACAGTTTATTTGCTTTATTAATAGCGTAGCCGAGTCAACGAGCACGGCATGTGCCTGATGTTAAGCAACATGCCTGCCACATAGCAGCACAGTGACACGCAGCTATTGGAACATGACGAGTCCAAATCATTACCTAGCACTGCACTGCGGTCGTCACCCAGAGATCTAAACCCTTTTAAACCTACGCCCGAGTCACAAGTCTTGGGGTCTATTCGAGATTTCTCTCTCTGCCACACGATGGACCCGGCACCCGCACGGTGAATCCATGGAATGCTAAGAAGTTCGTCTCTCTAATAATAATAATATAAATAATATGCTTTTTAGGGTTCTGTAAAACGTAAAAACGGAACCCTTATAGATTCGTCATGTCTGTCTGTCTGTCTGTCCGTCCGTATGTCACAGCTACTTTTTGCCGAAACTATGAGAACTACACTGTTGAAACTTGGTAAGTAGATGTATTCTGTAAACCGCATTAAGATTTTAACAAAATAATTAAAAAGAAAGAAAAATTAGGGTTTCCCCCTATACTGAGAACTGAAACTCAAAAAAAATTTTTTCATCATACCTACACGTGTGGGGTGTCTATCGATAGGTCTTCAAAAATTATATTGAGGTTTGTGAAATCATTTTCGTCTACACTGAATAATTTGCGCGAGAGACACTTCCAAAGTGGTAAAATGTGTCCCCCCTCCCCCTCTAACTTCTAAAGTAAGAGAATGAAAATTCTAAAAAAATATATGATGTACATTACCATGTAAACTACCAACGATAATTAGTTTGAACTCGATCTGATGAGTGTTTTTTTTTAGTACGTCATAAATACACTATTATTGAAACTACAAGTTACAAGGAACTACAAGAACTATGTGTACTATGTATGTTATGTTACTTGCTGCAACGGAACCCTTCATGGGCGAGTCCAACTCGCACTTGACAACTTTATTATTGAATAAATTTAGATCAATCGCTGCTTGTTCGAAAATATTAACTAAAAGTAAAAGTGACAACCCTGGGGATGAACGCAAGAGTAGGCTAAAAACTCGGCGGGCGGGCTTAGATAACCTACTGTTATGTATTTACTGTGCCGCCGGTCTATTTTTCGGGGCAGTTTGCTTCCCCCACCACCTATCTCGCTCCTCTGTCTTGTGGTTGGACTCGTGTGAAAACAAGGGCAGTGCAGACTAAAGAGCAGGGTCTGCTCCAAACTTTTTCTTTATTTCATTATTTTCACACTCAATAAGTTCATCCAGAGCTATTTGTGCAGAAATTTTTAGTAAATGGCGCAAATATTGCCGTTGTCGTCGTCGACGCTCCATCGCTCACTTGGCCTGTCCCGTCTATCCTAATATCCTATAATCCTATTTTTTTATTTTTTTTTTTTTTTATTTAAATTTTACAGCTCCACAGACTCCGGGGTCCGTGACCTTTGTCAATCGTTTTCTTTTTTTGATACATGAATCTTGGATTGGAGAAGAAAAGGAAATAGGGGAGAGTAGGGAACATTTTCTTGCTAATTCTAGGACTATTTTATTTTCTAAGTCGCCTCCTCCCGGCTCAGCGCCTCCACCACGACTGCATTTCTATCCTTGATGGCCATCTGCAAATTGAACTCTCGGATGGTCTTCGGTGTTGCAGACAACGCTCGCCGCACGAACCGACCGATGGCGTCGTCGGTGTCGTCAGCGTAATATGTGAAGGTCCCCGTGTGCCGTGAGATTGCGACGACCGCACGAGGCACGCTCTCGTGCAGCTTCGTGTTTGCCTTAGTTTTTATTGCGATTACCGACTCGTATGTTAGTCCCTGAGCTTCATGGATGGTAAGGATGCGTGACCCGGTGCCTGAACCATAACCCTGGTTTGTCAGGGTCTCCTTCTCTATTGAGTGTGAACTAAAAAGAGGGTGTTTGGTTGGGTGTTGGGTATTTGCGCTCCCTTATACCTTCTCTGCTCTAGGGACTTTACGCGAGGCGCCGAGGAATACATACCCGAGTATATTTCCCTCAGCGCATATGCGACGTCCTAATCCTATATTTAAACGATACTGTCCTCCAAACTGTACCTACTGTCCACTCTGTTCTGCCCCCGTGTGAAATAGGCTTTATTACTGAAACCCCCAGGTTACCAAACCCAAAGGTTTTCTATTCAGAGGTAGAGAGGCCATCGTATTCAACTGCGGCTCTGCCACTTCCCCGCTTTGCGGGCCCACCTCGCGGAGGACGGACCCCGCATTTAGTACCAGTGAGGCACCGAACACGTCACTTCCTCGAGAATACATGTCCGATATCTCTAGGTGACTAGGTGGGAAGTCGGGCGGCTCTAAGCATTCGACGCCCCAGGCCCTCAGTGAAGACGGGATGCGGGCCAGAATACCCCGTGTTCACTTCCGTCTCAGTGGATGAGAAGTGAGCAAGGCCGGATTTAGGGGAGGGCAAATGGGGCATACACCCCGGGGGGCCTCCACAACAGACACTTCTGAAAAAAAACAGTTGAGAGGTGTCAAGGGACACCCGGATGGAACGAAGTTCTTGTCGATTAATTAGTGAAGGAATTGTAATAAAAAAATTAAGTTATACTAAGATTTTTTTATTACTTATTAACAAATATAATGTACTTAACATAAACTTAAGGAGTAGCATTGACGTATTAAATAAACATTAACATTATAACAATGATTCATCATTATCATTCCGAATGTTAGCCATTCGGATTGCATTTAGAAACAGTAGGGGAGGTAGGGGAGGGAAGGGCAGTTGGGAGACAAGGGCACCCCCTTTTATTCTGATTTGATCATAGATTTAATTTTTTTCTTGATTTGGTAGTTTTCTTTACCGACTGGCAACACTGTTCATCCATAGTGTATACGTCATTTCTGTCAGTTGTCAAACACAAACACGTTTGAAGGTTATGCGCTAGTAAAAGTAGGTAAATATTTTGTTGTGGTTTCGGATCGTACTAAAGAGAAAACTTTTAAGAGCTATGTGTATTTTTTATTATTTATTTATTGTATATTTACTAATCTATAAATTAAACTAAAATTCAAGCCTAAATACGTTGATTCAAAAAAATACCGGTAACCTATGTCGAAAATGTATACAGAGGGAGTAATGGGCATATGGACGATGGGGTGGTTTGGGCATGCCCAATGCTCCCTCCTATTTTGTTCAGTATAGGAGGATTTGTAACTATTGGTTTATTTTTAATTACAGAAAAATGCCGTTTAAATTCAAAAAGAAAGGTTTGCGACGGGAAATTCCTAAAGATTTAATATTGCGAGCCATAGAAGAGGTAACAAAGGATCAAAAATAAAAACAACAGCTGATTAATTTGAAATCCCTAGATTGCGTTTGCAACGGTACCTAAAACAAGATTCTATAAAGGATTATTCGCACAGATAACCTCACAAATTTTCACTGACGAAGAAGAACAAAAATTGTCAAATTACATGATAGATTGTTCTTAACATAATTATGGGTTGACAAAGATACAGGCACGTAAATTGGCCTACGACTATGCCAATCTCAGATAATTTAAGATGTTTTTTATTTGTTAACTTTTATTTTTTGTGTCTGTTATTGATATAGTTTATTAATAGTCTATTTGTTAACTCATTTTTGAATTCCATTATAGATATAAAGTAATTTATAGGCCGTGCCCAAGCCTCCCTACCATAGGGAGCATTGGACACTTTTGACTTTGTTTTTAAAATATCTCGTAATGTTGACACTGATTGTAATTTTGCAGAAGGCTCTTTAATTATATCTAGCCAAATGTGTGGTGCAATAAAAATTGGCAATAAAAGTTGATTATCTATAAAATCTGATTTTTTATGGAATAAATAGTTAAAAAGTGCCCATCCCTCCCCTCTCTCCCCTACTCATATTATATCCTATCATAATGTTACCTACAAATATTAGTTTTACGAATGAAATTTGTCGAAATATGCGTCAATCACACCAATCGATATTACATGAACATTACGATATATATTATACGATAGTATATAACGTGACAACATCATTACAATACATTGATGAAATATTACAGACAATCGAGGGGAAAAACCAGTACAAAATCAAAAATTTTGTTTTCCCCCTACCTCTGATTTGTAATCTGTATAACATTGAACTAATTCAAGCCCTTTCATTTGATACCCATATTGAGGTAGTAGTGAAAAAGTAATGTAATTCGCCATTTTGTGGTGATAGCCATCTTGCATTTGAAATTTGTCATAGTATTTAGTATTTTACTAGTCAAGTCCTTTCATTTGACACCCATATTGAGGTAAGTTGTAAAGAAATATTTTGTCCACCATTTTGTGGAGACGGCCATCTTAAATCGATAATAACCAAACATAGCTACGAACCACCGCACAAACATTAACCTTCAAATAAAAAATCACATTGAAATCGGCCCATCCGTTTGAGCTTTACGTTGCCACAGGCAGACAACAGACAGACAGACAACAGACAGATAGACACACAGACAGATAGACATCGACGTAAAACTTACACTACCCATTTTTTGGTTGAGGGTCAAAATAGATGCGGTATAAGCTTACAATGAGCGTAACGGGACAATGATCGTAATGGGACACTTTTTCACAGATGCACCCGGCGTTCATCGATTTATGAGACGGAGTCACGTCAAAACACGGTGACAGCAGCCAGACAACAGGAACTGATTGTTTCTTTCTTGCTCCCTCTCGTTCATCAGAACATTTCTTTCATTTACGGGCGTCACGATGATTCAATCACACACAGCCCACGAAAAATCTTTGCGTGGTGAGCCCAAAGAAATGTTCACTACAAAAATAAAATCGATTCATCCGTTTGGGATAACACCTTATGCTTTATGACTTCCAAAAGGACATTGTTCAAAATGGGCTATCCGTGGACAAAATGTTTTTGATAATTTGATTTTGTCAAAAAGTCGATTTATTTTTGTAATTAATTATGATGTAATTATTTTAGTACCCAGATTAATAGCCAAAAAGTTAATAATATAAGTAATTTAATCTCTATTTCCGACTTCTCAACCAATTATATTGCCAGTCTATAAGCTTTGAATGATGTCGATTTTTTTATCGAATAAAATCGATTTATGTTAATCGATAGAAAAAGTCGTCTTTAATAATTATGCGTGAAATAAACAATTCATATCGTATTTAAGTTGTTTTCAAGCGACACTGTAGCTAGCTTTTTTGTGCAATGGTTTTTCATCGCACCCGCTTTTACTTTACAACGCCACGAAAAACAAAATCATCTACTTAGGCAGTTTTCCCCACCGCCGCGCCGGCGAGAAAACGAGTAACTATCGACTATTTTCTCGCTCAAGAAACGTACAATAGATATACATTCCGTATACTTAAATAAAAGAGATGCATATACAAACAGTTGATCGCTGACTGTTCATACTCCCGGCGAGCACTCGCTTCACTAGTTAGTCGCTGAGCGACAAGAGCTATGAAAGATAACACTCGCTCAGCGATTAGAATTAGAACACGCCGAGAGAGCAACCTGCGGTTCATTTTTGTCTATTCAGTGTGGATCTGAACGTACACGTTATTTTACGCCGCGAGCGAGTGATGCGAGTAATCGCTCGCCTCACTCGCACACTCGCATAGAGCCGAGGTACACAACTATGGGAACTACGCACTCGCTCCCCGCGGCTCGCCAACGCGTTTCTAATTCTAGCTTTACTCGTTTATCGTTGCCGGTGAGACAACTGCCTAATCCTGAATAAACAGTAAACAATAATTCCGTAGACCAGTGTTAATAATCATCTACTCATTTTAACCACTAACTTGTGAATATTTTAGTTATTATTTTAAACAGCAGCCACCATAATAGAATATCATCGATTTTATCCACACGATCACTATCGATTTTTTTAGATCGATATTAATATATTTTTTACAATGGCAGCACTGAATACGTCGATACAAAATCGGCTCATGGACAAGCATCCAAGCCATGTATATAATAAATTAAAAAAAAAAAAAAAAAAAAACGATACAAAATGCGTAGTTATCAGCTGTTTGTTTATGTTTATTGTGTCATGTGTTTCGTATTTGGAAATTGTGTTATGATGTGTTTTTGGTTGATGAAAATGCATTCTTGGGACCTTAGCTTGAACCTCGGAAATCGATGGCATCCTCCAATAACGACTCTGGCCCTCCGATTGTACAAAATGTTGTAGTTTTGTTTAAAAATAACCTCGTCAACGTTCGCGTTACTTATAGGAAATATGCGTAAGTAGTTTTTCTGCTACTACCAAAAGATAATATTCTGATATCATCTGCAAGAAGCCATCAAGTTTAATATATGATATCAGTGACAGTCAATGGACACATTTAGCCCAAAGTCCCTTATAAATGAACAATGTCCTTTCATACATTTACATCTTTGAGACGTACATTTCACACCATTAATTCTGAAATGAAGGAATTGTCTTTCTTCTATGTTTGTTATAGTGTTAACATAGTAATTATGTACACAAACATTCTGATTATACACTTTAGCAAATACTTCTTTACAATCCATTTCTGCATACTCTATTATCGTACCGGTAGTGACCTCTCCAGATTTTCTATGACACTAGAGCAGGATACAATCCACAGCTGAATTTAATTTTGAGTTCTGCGCCACCTATTGGTAATTATAGGAACTTTGATGTGCAAGTCGATTCGGGCAGTGTTCGTAAATTAGTGTTGGTCTAGCCTCTAACCAAATACTCATAGGCTTAGTTGTGCAACGCCATCTATTGTTAAGCACAATAGTCAGTTTGTGCAGATAAATCGCCAATAGAATTTTTTTTTCGTTATCGTTTGTTAGAAAATACGTAGATTTAAATTAAATGCGTTGATAAGAGGGATCCTTTATAAAAACTACTAGCGGCCCGCTCCGGCTTCGCTCGAATAATAACCTAGATATCAACTGCAGCGCCATCTGCCGGGCTGATTTGTGAATCTAAACCTTCTAGGGCCCTACCCAAACGTATACTAAAAAAAATCATTCCGATCGGTCCAGCCGTTTAGGAGGAGTTCAATAACAACGAAAAGTGGCATTGTATATAGATTATTCTCAGGAAAAAAAGGACAAAAAAAGTGTTGAGAGAAAAAAATAACAAAAAGAGTATAGCGGTAACTACCGGGATTCGAACCGGGGGTACCTAACTTCATGGGTGACCCCTAACTTACTATTTGCGCCAATCGGTCGTTGTTCACATTGGTGAAATTTGTTATTGTATTCTAATTCTATCACGCCACAAGGCACAAAACGTTACAACGTTTTCGTGAGAATTTTTTCCGTCTAGCTCCCTTTCATAACGCGCGATAAGGAACTTCGTTACAAAAACAAATTTCGACAGTAAATATCTTTTACATTAACTATAAACCATTTCAAAATTCAAAAAAAATCTAAATTATTTATTGCAAGTTACATGACTCATAGAATTACAATGTCACAATGTTATTACAAAAATATTATTCAATTAAATCAATTACAATAATAATTTAAAAGACAATAATACAGTCATGTCACTATAATAAACGTCAATTTTAATTTTGCTAGTAAGTATTCAAGTGTCATCAGTTTTCAAGTCAAAATTTCCTAACCGGCATTGGGAGAGCCGGTTCACACGGCGCGGCTGCCAACCGCAACCGCGCGCGGGCGCGGCAGATTTCCATATAAAATTGAATTCAAAACACACGACGCGGTTTACGGCCGCAGCGCCTGCGGCAGCCGCGTGGCGCCCGCGTGGCTGCGCGCGATTCTTGCGCATTAGCTTTCCGGAGCAGAAACCGCGAAAACCTGCGGTCTCGTGAGTATTGAAATAAAACCGTCGCGCGGCGCGGCGCCGCGCAAGCGCGCGGGCGCGGTTGGCAGCCGCGTCGTGTGAACCGGCTCTCACATGTCTGTTGCAGCTATGCCTTATGTATGGGCAGTCAAGCCTGTCGGCGATCATCGCTAGGATGGCGTTGTAGCAGGTTTTTTTGCTTGAGAAATCTTAACCTAGGATGGGGGGGGGGGGGTGTGTATTTCAACGTCCCCAAGAAAGCTCAGCCCCGGGGCCTCCACACACCTCTAAATCCGGCCCTGGTGTGGAAGCGAGAGATCATCGCCTTCCTGGGTAGCGATTCTGAAACCATTCGGTTGCATCCGACACGGAATCTCATCTCTCGGTCTTTGTCTTATCTGTTTAGCATGACAAAGACCGAGAGATGAGATTCCGTGTCGGATGCAACCGAATGGTTTCAGAATCGCTACCCTGGTACTCCTCCGCCTTAAGCGACATTTCACTATCGAGCATCTGGGTTAAGAAGGTCGAGAGCGAGAGGTTCGAGCTAACGACCGCAGCTAGGGGTACCATACCTGCAGTTCGGCTTCTGTGGCCACATCGTGACCCTTGTCCTTCCACTGAGTACTCTGAGTAGCAGAAGACCCTCAACTGGAAGACGACTTGTGATTTTTACTTGGCCGATAGGAATAACGTTCCCAAGTCTTCCAGTCCCTTTCCCCAACCGCTACACGCTCTACTGCTCAAGGAGGAGAGGAGCCCCAGTAGAAGCTCCCTCTCGTGTGTGATGTCGCGGGCCCAGAGCCTGGGATCCACCACGAGGAGGTTCCCGAGCCACGCACCCCTCTGCGACCAAAACTTGTTTAAAAGGATCTTGCTCATTCAGTACCAACCTAATCTCCCGTTTATTTAATTAATTAACGACATAACCAATGCTTAAAGCACTCCAACTTCTTACTCTTCGTAGATGACATGAAAATTTTCTAAGTTGTTAAAAGTTACCGTGATTTGGAATTACTTCAAATAGACTTGGACAGCCTTGAGAATTACTGCTTGGAGAACAAACTTGATCTTAATAATATTTCGAAATGCTGCTAATGCAATGCAAATAATGCAAATAAATGCTGCTACATCACCTTCAGCAGATACGGGTAGCCATTCTGAAACCATTCGGTTGCATCCGACACGGAATCTCATCTCTCGGTCTTTGTCTTATCTGTTTAGTATGACAAAGACCGAGAGATGAGATTCCGTATCAGATGCAACCGAATGGTTTCAGAATCGCTACCCAGCTCAAACAATTTTATTTGATTATAAAATTAACTATCAATATTTGCCAAGGATCAAATCTGTTGTCGATCTGGGAGATACTCTCGACCCATGTAATTATTTTTTTCTCCCAAGGAAAATCCATTACGGATGCCACTAGCCCCCCATGGGGAGCCAGTGGTTATGTGGGGTTCTCCGTCACTGAGGTAGAATAGAATAGAATATGCTTTATTGTATAAACTGTGTACAGGTATAAGATGTTACAATTTTAAATAGTTCCAACAGTTTTATCCATTACGAATATACAATGATTTTGTGCATTCAAAAAACACAATAATTATTATTACTAATTATAAAATTACACATTTTTAACATTAGATACAAAACACAATATTTTTTACTAATTATAAAATTACAAAATTACACGTTTACACAATTATAAAATTACACGTTTTAACATTAAATACACAAATTGAAAATGGACAAAGACGGAAAGGATAATTATTTAGTTATTATTTACACATTTATATTATTAAAATATTCTTTTAGATCATAATATCCTTTAGAGATCAACCACTTTTTGAGACTGTATTTAAATGTATTTCCAGTCAAAGTTTTCAGATTCAGTGGCAAGTGGTTGTAGACCTTAATTGCGCTTGCGAATGTACCTTTTTCGTACATTGTGTTATTAATCTGACGTACACATAAATTATATCTATGTTTTGTTCGTAGATTATCTGAACGAGTCGATTTGTCCATAAAATATAATTGCCTGTTATTTTGAACAAACGTGCACAATTCTAGAATGTAAATACTAGTCAACGTTAAAAAGTTGTTGCATCTAAATACCTCACGTAGTGTTTCCGTGTTTTTCATTCGAAATATGTTGCGTAGACACCTTTTTTGGAGCACAAATATGGACTGTACTTCCACAGAGTTACCCCAAAAGATTATCCCATAACTTAATATCGGATACACGTACCCATAATAAGCATTTATTGCTACAGTCCTTGATGCAATACCACTTAAAACAGACAGTGCGTAACATGAACTGCTTAATTTGCTTCTAATTTTGCTGATATGAGCTTTCCAGTTTAGACAATGATCTATAGTGACACCCAAAAAGTTTGCCTCATTTACCTCATTTATACTTACATTGTCATGATTAATATTTAAATTTATTGGTATTTTTTTACAACTTCCGAATTGCATAAACTTGGTTTTTGTAGAGTTTAGTGAAAGATTAATAGAACTTAAGAAATTCGAAGTTTTATTTAGTGTTGTGTTGATTTCTTTTTCATACTCTGAGGAAATTTGATCATTTTGCGGTATGAAAATTGTTGCGTCATCGGCAAACATGACACACAAGTAATCGGTAACAGATGGTAGGTCATTGATATAAATTAGGAACAACAAAGGCCCCAGTATACTACCTTGTGGCACCCCTAAGCCTATGTTTTCAAATTCTGACTGGATTAGCTCGATAGTCTTTTTTCTTTTGTTATAGGATTCTATGATGGTGGCTTGGCATCTGTTTTTTAAGTAAGAATCTATTAATTCTAAAGCTTTGCCTCTAATCCCAATACCTTCAAGTTTCACTAAAAGAGTTTTATGTACAACGCAATCGAATGCCATAGACAAATCTATGAAGAGGGCTATGCCAGTTTTTTTATCATTTAATTTGTCCCAGACTTGTTTAAGCAGTTTAAAGATTGCAGAGGTTGTATTTTGTCCTTTACGGAAACCAAACTGGTTAACGTTTAGAATATTATTTTTTTCTAAGAATGAAATGATTCTCCTGTATAGTACTTTTTCCCATATTTTTGAAAAGCTTGGTAATATAGCTATGGGCCTGTAGTTACCCATCTCAAGCGTAGAATCTTTTTTGTGCAATGGTAAAATTAGTCCCTTCTTTAAACTATCTGGGAAGCAGCCGGTTTCAATGGACATGTTTATTATGTATGTTAGTGGTTCTACTATAAAGTCGATGCTATTTTTTATTGCATTAACAGAAATACCGTCATATCCGGCAGTTTGTTTATTTTTTAACTCTTTCACAACATTTTTTATTTCCTGGCGGGTAACTGGCTCGAGAAATATAGTATTACAGTTGTTATTGAGTGTTTTATGTTGTGTTCTATTATTATGTGTTTGTTTTGCCTTATTTACGAAATAGTTATTGAAAGTTGAAGCAATTTTAATAGGATCTGTTATTTCTACATCATCAATCCTTAGTTTTTCAACTGATGTTTTTATATTGTTAGTCTGAGATGTATGACCTTTGATAATCCCCCACGTTGCCTTATTTTTATTGGTACTTCTGTTTATGTATTTAATATTAGCAATTTTACGTGACAAACGAGTTACTTTTTTAAAAGTGGTGGAATATTTTTTATAGGCTGCTAAATTATTTTGGTTTCTATTTTTGCGGCATTTTAAGTACATATTGCGTTTAGTTTTGCTTGCTAAAATAATACCCTTTGATATCCAATTTGGGTTCTTTTTATGTGTAATTCTTACTTGTTCTAGAGGGATACATAAATCAAATATAAGGCTATATAAGTGAATAAACTCATTGTATGCTTCGTTGGCATTGTTATGAGTGTATACTTTGGCAAAACTGATCTGAGATAAATATTTTAGGAAAAGACTCATATTTGCGTCCACTTTCCTTTTGTGTTTAAACCAGTATTTTTCCCTGAAACTTAAGTCACTAGGGACACTGAGTAGTTGAATAGTATGGTCAGATATACCAACATCTAATATATTGGCCTTATACCGTTTCATATTAGTGAGTATATTGTCGATGCATGTTTTCGTTTTGTTTGTTATTCTAGTTGCGTCTTGTATAGTAGGATGAATATTATAGCTTTTTAAAGTACTTATAAATAATTTGCTTCTATTATTATTTTGCATTAAGTCTATGTTATAGTCACCCAGAATTATTATCTTATTCGTGTTCCAACGGGGTCTAGAAGTTAATTTTACAAGCAGTGTTTCTAGGCTCTCCATAAATAGATTAAAATTACTATCTGGTGTTCTGTACATGCAAACTATAATATATTTTAAGTCTGGCACAAATATACCACAGCAGGTGATGGCCTACTCACTAAAAATCTTGGGCTATTACACCAGCGCGCAAAGTGACCGAGAGGGGCAGCTCCTGCCTGAGCCCTCTCGCTGTGGCAATGTGTGTGACATTGCCCATCCTCTGGGGACTCTCTTGTCGGGCGACTGGTCCCCCCGAGCATGTCGTCCAGAGCCCCTTATTAGGGTGGCAGCCGGCGCTCGTTGACTAACGAGTAGTGTAATAAGACAAAGACTGTTAGACCGACAAATACATGACACTGACATTGTCATATAATCTTAAAATATCATTTCATTGGTTCGTGATTGGTTCATTGGTATCCGCGGTAATTTCTATTTTTGCGTTTTGGGTATTCGGAGTTCGAAAGCCATAATTTTAATTTTGATCACGCTGTTATTATACCTATCTTAAATGCTTAAATATTTTTTTTAATTTAAATTAATAAATACGATAATAGTGTGCAGTAAAGAAAAAGAAGTAACTAATATTAAAAGTCTTAGAGCGCGCGTTTTTCAGACTGGTGTACCTAATAGCGAGCTGACAAGTTAGACGGCTTACGGTTAGACGGTTAGGCCCAATTTTCACGGCGCATTTCAAACCGCGCCCGCGGGCGCCGCACGGCTGCCGCAGCCGCCGCGGCCGTAAGGGCCAAAACACATAACCGCGTTGCGGCGCCGCGCCGCTAAAATCGGCGGTTTGCGTTGCGGCGTTGCGGTGTCGCGAAAAAGAGCATTTTATTGTCGTATGGTAGGGTGTCCAGTTCTTCGTGATTTTTATTGTGGATAGAAGTGTTTCTGCCATGGACAATCGTGAGAAACTTATTCATTCATCAGCCGCAAGACGTCCACTGTTGGACATAGGCCTCCCCCCTAGATTTCCACAACGAACGGTCTGCGCAACCTGCAACCAGCGGTTTCCAGCGACCTTTGTGAGGTCATCTGTCCATCTAGTGGGAGGCCGTCCCAACACTGCGTCTTCCGGTTCGTGGTCGCCACTCGAGAACCTTTCTTCCCCATCGGTTGTCAGTTCTGCGAGCGATGTGGCCTGCCCATTGCCACTTCAGCTTAGCTACTCTTCGAGCTATGTCGGCTACTTTCGTTCTTTTGCGAATATCCTCATTCCGGATTCTGTCGCGCAAAGAGACTCCGAGCATCGCTCTCTCCATAGCTCGCTGTGTGACTTTGAGCTTTGTTATGAGGCCCACAGTTAAGGACCACGTCTCAGTTCCGTAAGTCATCACTGGCAACACGCACTGATTGAAGACTTTCGTCTTCAAGCATTGGGGTATTTTGGACTCCAAGATGTGCCGTAGTTTCCCGAACGCTGCCCATCCGAGTTGGATCCTTCGCTGGACCTCTTTGTCGAAGTTGGATCTACCTAATTGGATATTTTGACCCAGGTAGACGTATTCGTCAACAACTTCGAGTGTGGTATTCCCAACAATAACCGGTACAGGTGAGACATGAACATTTGACATGACCACACCCCGGACACTCGGCCTAAAATCTATACAGACGGTGCAGTTTATATAGACATACCTACACTCACACAACACACAACTACGTATATGTCGTTCGAACACATTTACGCATGTGTGCGTGTCATCTAGGGTTACTAAATTATTTTATGGAATAGCTGTGACCCGTGAGTTCACCTGCCTGTATTAAGTGGCCTATAATCTTACCTAGTTAGTGTTCGATCTTTAATGTAGGTACATATAACTTTCATCAACAACCAGAAGGGAGAAGATTTAAAACAAAATAGGAGATAATAAAGGTACCATGGACGAATTGATTTTTAGTTAAGTACACTTACCCAAAGAGAAAACTTTCTTCTGACAATATATTAATTAATCACTCCACATATCGCGTATTTCATTAAAGGTAGGTAGGCTAGTCACAGAACATTAGATTAGGTACAACAACGCTCATAAGTTGCAAGGCGTCATCACAGTTCACTAGGTATATCAGAGTATCATACACTGCACAAACTAATTATTTACATCTCATGTCAGCACAGTAAAGAAAAACAAGATGATTTTTCAACTCAAAACTCACAATTCAATTTTGTAAACAAACTCGAACCGGCCGGAAAGATAATGTTGCTAGTTCCGGATTTAATTTATTCCTAATTGCTTAAAAAATATTACTTTTGTATATTGATAAATAGTGATTTATTTATTCGCATTATAGTAAGGATCGCATTAAACTTTAAATAAGTATTGTGAGAATAGTAAGTGAGTCTATTATACTCAAATCACAATCATATTTGCGCCGAATAACCAAAAATCAGTTTTAATTTCAAATTAAATTCAGAAACTTAATTGACCAAATTTCAACGACGATCATAAAAAACTTGAACAAAAATAAACGAAAGTAATTTTTAGTTTTGTTTTCATCTGACCTCGGCACAATATAATTGTATCTAATCTCAAAAAAATCTAATAATTGTATGTAAATATATTTTAGGAAAAAAAAATACACCACTCCCATAACCCAAATTAGTGGCTAACATGTTTTTTTATCAGTGTAGTTTTGTAGGCGTTTTTTTTAAAGTTCACCAATACTGCTTGCAATCCGATGTAATCATCATCATCATCTTCATAACATCTTAGCATATACCTCTCTTCAAGTACCTACGCCTCATATCCCAGGCCTATGCTAGTGCTGTGCTTGTGCTAGTACTTGTCCAGATTTGACCCGCGATGTAAGCATACTGACAATTGAATACAAAGTCCAAAGTACATTACCAAAAATAAGCGTATTATCATGAATTATTTTACTTAGACTTGTTAAATTTGAATTCCAAGGCCACCCATCGCGAAAAGAACCTAAGCATATTCGTGCATTGTTTGATATATCTCTTTATGACTCAGCCGGTATATATTATTTTTCTATCATTAACACCAAATTATACAATATATTTTGTTCCATAAAACGAGCTTTTGACACGAACTTCTACAAAACTTCTACAGGCAAAAAAACGCAGGTTAGCCACTCAAACGGATGATGATGATAGTTTAGAATATTATTACTAATAACTTAAAATCCGAGGTACATCAAAAAACCCAGGTGTGGCACCTGGGTTTTTTCAATGTGATTTGGGCTATGTCCTTTGTTTCACAATAAATGGAGCTATCACGTAACAAACATATAAACGAATTGAGATCCGTCTCCTTTTTTGAAGTTGGTTAAAAATGAAACTAAATCGTAGTAGTACCGGTAGTACTAGAACCATTAAAGTTTATAAGTCAATGTCAAAGCCGTTAATTACTGAATAAGTTTTAGTTTAAAAATTTCGTTAATTTTTTTTTGGAACTATCCATTCCAATAGTCAATGTACTCGTATCCTCTTACTGCTTTTAATGAACGGTTGTTGCGAAGTCTTAAATAAGCATACTACTAGATGAAATCCTATATTCATTGTTCACTATTGACCGACATAATATATACATGGACGCACATAAAAGTACAGATAGTCTAATATAGAACCTCTTTCTTTTTTTTTGAGTCGGTTGAATGCTAAGAAATAATCACTTACCAATAAATCTGAATAGTTGCAATCTTAGTAAAAAAATCCACTAAATTGGCAACACTAGTGACTAAGCGAACTATACTCCGCGCCATCACTCGTTACCATACGTTATTGGCGCCACTGACGTATTTCACAACGATTAACGAAAGCCGCAGTTTAAAAACAACGAGTTTAATAACTTCGTCACAGGACTTCAGTGTTGGCGCGTACTTCTAACCAGTAGCACAGTTTATAAAAATGATTCAATCTTTGTAGAAATTCTTATGAAATCAAAAATCTCTTATTCTTAACTTAAAATTGTGAACTTATCAAAACACAGTAGAAAAACGATTCAATCCTAGTATATTATAGAAATTCTTATGAAATTAAAAATCTGTTATTCTTGTTTCGTTGAACAGATGAAAAAATTGGTACCTAAATTTAAATAACACAGCAACACAGCGTCATGGTCGTATTCTCATAGAAAATTGTCGTCCGATATAACCCTTCGTTGAGAGCTTCTCGCGTCCTTGCGGGGTAGGAAGCTTGAAACTGGCGGGGGGTGGGGAGTGTCCGTTCTATCTGTATTATCTATTCTATGACATGACCTTCGTCTTGTCCATATTCATCCTCAAACCTACCTGTTGGGATACTCTACTGAGAGTTAATTTAATGAAACATAGCAAAGTGCTGCCGTTATTTAAATCAGGTGAAAAAAATGACCCTGCCAACTATAGGCCAGTCTCTATTTTACCTTGTTTGAGTAAAATATTCGAGAAATTAATACTAAGTCAGCTACTATGTTATTTCAATACTAATAAACTATTACACGAACAGCAGTTTGGATTCACAAAGGGTCGATCAACCACAGATGCAGGAGTGAGACTAACTAGGTATCTATTAAATGCGTGGGAGGATAATCACGATGTAATTGGTGTTTTCTGCGACCTTTCGAAAGCTTTTGATTGCGTAAGTCATGAAACTTTATTAAAAAAATTAGCTTTTTATGGAATTTCAAATACGGCTTTATCGCTCATATCATCGTATTTAAAAGATCGCCTTCAAACTGTAAATATCGATGGAGTACAATCTCATGGGTGTTTTCTTGAAATGGGGGTACCACAGGGATCGATATTAGGTCCTTTCTTGTTTCTAGTTTATATTAATGATTTACCTTTTATGACTAAAAAATGTTGATTGTGACATAGTTATGTTTGCTGACGATACATCACTACTATTTAAAACTAGAAGGGGTAGCACGGATTTCTCGTTGATTGATTACGTACTAACTAAGGTGTGCGAGTGGTTTGATGCTAACAATTTAGCTCTAAACCCAAAAAAAACTAAATGCGTCAGATTCTCCCTTCCAAATGTAAAAAAAGTAGATTTTCATATTAAACTAAAGGATCAGATAATCCAGCCCACTGAAGTAACGTCATTCTTAGGGTTCACAGTAGACTCTAAGCTGCAGTGGGGTACTCATATAAATAAATTGACTGACAGACTTAGCTCGGCAGCACATGCAGTTCGGCAAATAAGAAAGATAGCGGATGTTGACACAGCTAGGTTGGTGTATTATGGGTACTTTCACAGTGTAATGTCCTACGGAATATTGCTCTGGGGATCAGCAGCTGACGTGAATGCTGTTTTTATTTTACAGAAAAGAGCAATCCGAGGACTTTATAACATACCAACAAGGTGTTCACTTCGGGAGGTTTTTAAATCAATAAATATATTTACCTTGCCCTCACTATACATTTATGAGTGCATAATGTATGCGAGGAAAAATCGATCCTGTCTAAAAAGAATGTCGGATGATAACCCCAATACACGACATACCAATAAATTTGTTTTTCCACGCTGTAGACTCCAGAAGACAATTGGTTCCTTTGTCGGAAATTGTGTGCGTTTCTATAATGTCATTCCTAAACCGTTAGAGGGTCTCAATGAAACAAAATTTAAGGCTGCCATAAAAAAATATTTACTTAGGAAAGCTTTTTACACGGTCCAAGATTTTGTTAATGACCGTAAAGAATGGGCAAAAAATATATGTACTGAAATGCAACTTCAATGAATGACTGAATAACAATCAATTAGTAAATATATTGAAATTGTAATTTTAATTTATTGACATGCTTTGTACCATACTTTTGTATTTCATGACATACTTTTTACAATGACATAATTTGACTGACAAAGCCCCTGTACAGCTGCACTTATTGACAAGGCCTCTTTACAGCCGCATTCAATTGTTGAACCTAAATATGATGTAAACGGAATTCCTATTGTATAATTGTTTTATGTGACGTTACCAAGTGATGTAATATCCTAAGGTTCGAATAAATAAATTGAATTGAATTGAATTGAGGTCTCTGAGCATAGCACCGAAGTCCTCCAGCGACTCCGCCACAATGACTATGTCGTCGGCAAACCGAAGGTGAGTGATACATTCGCCGTTGATATTGATGCCATGTCCGTTCCAGTCCAGTAACTTGAAAACATCTTCCAGCGCGGCAGTGAACAGTTTCGGAGATATAACATCTCCCTGCCTCACGCCTTTCTGTAGCTGGATATGTTTTGTGCACTGGTCCTGTAATCGAACAGACATTGTGGCTTTGCTGTAAATACACTTCAACACTTCGATATAGCGATAGTCCATGCGGCATCGCTGGAGAGACTGAAGCACTGCCCAAGTCTCGATGGAATCGAAGGCTTTCTCATAGTCCACATACGCTATACATAGTGGCCGATTATACTCCTCGGTTTTCTGTTTAATCTGCCGAAGCGTATGGATGTGGTCTATGGTACTATAGCCTTTTCGGAAACCGGCTTGTTCGGGTGGCTGGAAGTCGTCAAACCTGCGTGCGAGACGATTCGTGATTACCCTCGAAAACAACTTATAAACGTGGCTCAGAAGTGAGATGGGTCTGTAATTCTTCAACAAGGTGTTGTCACCTTTTTTGAAGAAGAGCACCACCACACTTCTGCTCCACGCTTCTGGCGTATTACCGTCAAGTATGACGGAGTCGAACAGCTTCTGGAGGACTTTAAGTACCGGTTTTCCACCCGCTCTCAGAAGCTCAGTCGTAATTCCGTCGTCGCCAGGTGCCTTGTTGTTTTTAAGTTGCTTGAGGGCCATCCTAATCTCGTACAGGCTGACTTCCAGGATATCTTCGGTAAAGTGTCGGGTCAGCTTGGCTCTGGGGTCTTTAGCCATATTAACGACAGGTTGTGCTTGCGCAGAGGTGTATAACTGTTCATAGAACTTCTCGATCTCCTCTAAAATCTCGGGCTTCGACGAGGTGACGTTGCCATCATCGGTTTTCAATTTGGTCAATTGACTTTGCCCAAGAGACAGATTTCTTGCGAACACTTTCGAGCCTTTGTTCCGCTTAATCGCTTCTTCAATACTCATAGTATTGTAGCAGCGTATGTCGCGTCGCACACAAGTAGAAATCTGTCTATTGAGCCGTCTGTAGACCGTCATGTCTACCGAAGACTGCAACCGCATACCTCGCCTAACCGCCATGAGATTCAGAGTATGATCGGAGAGTTTTTGTGTTCTATTTTGGCGTCGGCTCTTGTAGAATTTTCTGCCAACCGCGTGAACAGTTTCCACTAGCCTGTCATTAATTTCATCCGCCGTTACGCACTCATTTAGGGACTCGAAGCGGTTTTGAAGTTCGAGTTGAAAGTTATTGGGATTCTCAATTTGAGCAGAACTTTGTCGGAGCGTGGACTTCATTAGACGTGACCTTTCGAACTTAATGTTTAGATTCAGCGTGCCTCTTACCATACGGTGATCGCTGCCGGTTTTGACCTTACTGATCACAGAGACATCGCTGAATATTTGCCGTTTAGTCGTCATAATGAAGTCGATCTCATTTTTTGTGGAACCATCTGGGCTAATCCATGTCCATTTTCGTTGTGGCTGTTTCTTGAAAAAGGAGTTCATCATAAAGAGGCTCTCCCTTTCCAAGAAATCAGCTAGACGTTGCCCTCTTGGGTTCCGCTGCCCATATCCGAATTGCCCTACTCTCAACTCATCACCGCTACGTTTCCCCAGTTTCGCGTTCAAGTCTCCCATCACAACTGTGAAATGTGTTGGCGAGACATGTATGGCTTTGGAGATGTCCTCATACATGGCCTCAACCTCTTCGTCGGGATGTGTCGAGGTCGGTGCGTATACCTGTATTACCTTCAATGAGTATCGGTCGGTAATTTTAAGTACAAGGTATACAACCCTGTTCGACACACTCTCGATCATTATCACGTTGTTAACAAGAGACTTGCGGACGATAAACCCGACACCCCCTTGGGATTGTTGATCTCCCTCCCGGTAGTAGAACAAGTTGCCGGAATCGAGGGTTATCCTGCCCTCGCCCTGTCTTCGGACTTCGGATAACCCTATAATATCCCAGCGCAACTTGTCCACTTCTTCTTCCAACTCCACAATCTTTTCGTCAGCCCTCAGCGTCCGTGCATCATAAGTTGCCAGGTCGAGTCGTGGGGTTTGGTGGCGGGGCATCTGCCGGAGATTCTTTGCACCCCATGCTCTGCCGGAACCAAGGCTGCCACCAGTGCCTGGAATAGCGGAGCCGCCGGGGACTAGGGACCGTTTTTTAAAATTATTGCTTATTTGTAATTAAAAATACATTACTCTGTTTTAAATAAACGACAAAGAAGATACTGGATACATCCATTTAATAAGCAAATGAATCCCGATGGCGAGTCCTTTTCTCGAAAATACAAAGCATTAAAGATAGACGAAAATAAAATTTTCGCCTACTTTAGAATGAGTGTATATATCATCATTTGAAGAGCTACTACTAGCTACTACGGGTTATCAAAATAAATACATAAAAAATATTAAAGGAAGGAAACCTCTTAGTGCTTTGGAAATATTAGCTTGACTGTAAGGTAAAGTAAAACAGTATGTGTTTTACTATTTTATTGATAGTGTGATAGAAACAAACTAAATCATTGTCAACAAGTATGACATTATAACGCTGCGCTGGAACTAGCGCCACGCTGCGGTGCCGCGCCTCTACAATCGGCAATTCAATTCACAGCCCACGGAAAACCTGTATCGAGTGCGCTTTTTAGTTTCCACTTCAAAAAAACGTAGTTTTTTTTTTGTTAGAAATTGGTATGAATTTCTCCCTTAATTTGGGGACTTTTCCGTAAAATTTTGGGGAATTAGGAAATCAGGTATCGGCTGGCCTGCTCTGCTGTCAACAGTGTCACCCTGTCACCTGTCAACTGCTAGTTTAATTCACATTCACACTTCACATTCAGTCATTCATAGCAGTCATAAGTCATAAGCTATAACTCGTCGTAGTCAGTTAGTGTCAGTGACACTAAAGCTGTCAGTTAGTGCTGTTTGTCGTTGCGTTAGGTTGTTAGGTTGTGTATTTGTGTCTGTGCGCGCTGTGTAGTGCGAAGGGTTCCGTGCGTGTGGTGCGGTTCTCTGCCTTTCCGTCGACAGCATCGGAGAGTCGGCTCGGAGGCGGCCGCCCCGCGAGTCCCCTGCGAGCCGCGAGCGGGGCGCTGACCCCGACCGCCCGCACGGCGCGCCGCGCGCCGAGATGAGAGCTACAGTGACACATTCTAAGCGGAACCGTTCTTCACACCCACTCACGTAAACACCTGCGAGCTCGCGCCGGTACTCTCGCGCGCCGCGACTCCCGATCCAGCGCCGGCGACTCATGCTAGCGGTGAGTGCTGCGGGGCTCGGAGCCCGGGTGGCCTGGTCGCCGGGCCGCTGCCTTGTTTCCGCGGGGTTGAGACCAACGCAGAGACAAGGAAGCGGCTATTTACAATTATAATCGAGTTTTTTGGGAAAAAACGCGAACTCCTTAAAGGGACGCCTACAAATGTTTAATATAATGGATGGATTACCCAGAGCCGTTAAATTCTATCACTAACAGGGACCTAAATGTTATCAATCACCTTTTTGAACAAAAACAAAGGCCCTGCTGACGGCTCGGATAGTGGCAGGAGCTCATGCATGTAAAGCTGGGTCACGGCATAGAATAGATGTCAAGGTTAAACTATGTCAAGTAAAACTTTCAATAACTACTCATGTCCTAACCTGAACAAGTCTTTTTAAATTAAGTACTTATAACATTGTTTTTTTATTTGTGACTTAAAGTTTTCAGTTGCCACTACATAGAGGGCCTTTTTTAAGCTAAACAGATCTTTGTGTGCGGGATAGTGCTTACCTTTATCGCTTATTATACACTGGGTGTGTACCTTCCAAGTGAACCTTCTCTTCAGTGTTGCCAGGGGGTGTCATCACTCCGAATACACATCAATGAAAACCACCAGAATGGGTAAAATTGACATTAATACTAAATATGCTGATCCAAAATGGATGGTAATATTTATTTGGTCATTGCCATTTAATAATTATTGTGATCATCAAAATATGTTTACCGCCACACAAGAATAATTTATCACAACTTCAAGAAATTTTACCGCACATAAAAACATGCACATGGTATGAAATATTTGTCTTATTTTGGTTGATATGCACTGCACATACCTACTACTACTGTCCCCAGATAATGTTATCAATAACTTGACTGAACAAACAAATTTTTTTCTAGATACATAAATAATTGGATAATGACTACCCAGCAATAATGTAATTTTAAATAATTACATTGTGTAATAATTTAAAACTAGCAGCGCCCCGCGGTGTTACCCGCGTAGTTCTCGTTCCTTTTGTTTTTTCGGGATAAAAAGTAGCCTATGTGTTCTTCCAGACTATAATCTATCTGTGTTCCAAATTTCAGCCCGATCCGTTCATACGTTAGGACGTGATTGAGCAACAAACATCCATACATTGACATTTATAATAGTAGGATTAAATGATCATTCACCAGTCAGATAACTTTAAAAATGTTAAAAGCATGGTCTGCTTGTACACAGACAGTACTTGTTGTGATACACATGTCAGTGGATTTTAACAAATAAAGTTTTCATTTAATTCTGCAGATTATGAGGTGGGTGGTGAATACGTCGATACATACATCTCTACCTATATATATCTACATAGTTCTATACTACCTACCTACATCTATACTTAGGACTCGACAAACATTACTCTCTAACTTTGATTACATGTATGATAACAGCTGAGGATGCGGCCGCGGCCGTAATCTGAGGCGCGCGCGATAAGGTGCTTTAAATTGATAACGAGGACAATTATCCGGCGCGGGGCGGGCCTCGGCCGGTGTTCGTGGGGAGATAGCAGCTGGTGTGTGTCTGCAGCCTACAGCAGCTATCACACCACACAGTCACGTCTAATGAATGCCACGTGAATGGCGTAACCACCAAACCGGCTGTTTCCGTTGCGACGCATACGAGGTGTTTGTCCGGCGACTCAGGGACGGCAGCGGAGTGCCGACAGCTTAACGCCTCGTTTGTTCGACGAGGCTTCCCTTAGCTCGGGAAAGGAAAGGCCTCGCACTTGCGTAATCCTCCCGACCCTGAGTCTCGGTTACTAAAGCCGTTACCGGATATTGGGTCAACGCGTACCGTCGCAGCTCTACCGCGTCTGCGGCCACTTCGACGAGCGGACATCATGTTCCACGATGCGGTATCACATGACATACATACCACAATCTTGCGAGTCATTTACTACGCAGCCAACAGACATCACACATAGGAGCTGACTCCGCAAGGGAAGCAGGCGCGCGGAGGTTCCTGCGCCGTGACACGTCGGTGTGGTGGAGTGGTGGAGCTATTCGGAGGATATTATTAAGGATTCGTCATACCTATCTATAATGTAACGCGGTAGTCGCGCGCGACGCTATTTCGGTAATCGGTGTGAATGACGTCACTTGTCTATTTATTCTCGTGAAACTTAGAATTCCAGCGACCGGGCGCCGGCGGCCGCGGCCGGCCCGGCGGCCGGGCGCGCCACCGACGCGGCGGCCGCTGAGCGAGACCTGTTCGTGCTGAACCAATGTCATACTTCAAAATGCATGATAAGCACAGGACGTATTAATGATAGAATGATTATAATTGCAATCATTCTATTTCATTAAACGATTAAACGATAGAGTTGAATATCGCGAAGCAATCACAGAATCAATGACCAAAATAGCTGTAGTGTGAAGTATGTGATAATTGATTTGAAAGGCATTTGCAATAGCAATCCAGACGAGCGGCGGCCGGCGGCCGGCCCGGCACCGGCCCGGCACCGGCTCACGCTCGCAACACTCAATGCTCAATGCTCGCAACGTTCAATGAAGCAACGATTAGCAACTCCGCCGCCGCGCGCCGTCACAGTCCGCGGCGCGCCGGCCGAGGGTCATTTCCCCCGGCGCGGCGGCCGGCCGGCGCGCGGCGGTGCGCGTCCGCTCCGCAGTAAACAAAGCGTTCCCGCGCTAGCGGTTTTTTTTGTGACTGACCTATAGTAGTTACTAGCTGTTACCCGCAACTTCGTCCGCGCTAAATAAATACTAAGGTAACTCGGGTAGTACCTACTATTTGTTTACTCATAAACGTTTGCGGTTACTAAAACAGCTTATAATAAAACAATTCGGTACATCAAAATCAGAAACAATATAAAAAATTTCATCCCCTATTTTACTCCTGTATGGTTCTGAAATACAAAACCGTTAGAACAAACATTTATTTCGTGTCAAGTGCCTATATACACAGTTTCATGGTTTTATCTTAAATGGTTGTGAACTTCCATATTGACATTCATCCCCCATTTCAACCCCAATTTCATCGCGGTACAGTTCGAAATTACAAAAATGCCAGACCAAACATTTGTTCCCTTCGTGTCAAGTGTATTTATACAGAGTTTCAATCTTTCAATGTTTTATCTTCAACGGTTGGGAACTTCCATATTGACATTCATCCCCCATTTCACCCCCGTACAGTTCGAAACTACAAAATTGCTAGAACCAACATTCGTTTGCATTGTGTCAAGTGTATACAGAGTTTCATGGTTTTATCTTCAACGGTAAGAACTTTAATATTGACGTTCATCCCCCATTTCAACCCCAATTTCACCCTCGTACAGTTCGAAATTACAAAATTGCTAGAACAAACATTTAATTGCATCGTGTCAAGTGTCTAGATACAAAATTTGATAACTTTGAAAATCACGAATTTTCATACAACAAGAGGGTGAATCAAGGGATGTACCCCTTGATTCACCCTCTTAAGGGTTAAATTTCGCAAAACCCCGTCTTAGCGAGCGCCTAAGTGCTAAAAGGGACCTCTATGCAAAATTTCAGATTCCTAGCATTTGTAGTTTCTGAGATTCCTTGATGACCTTTCGCTTTTATATATGTATATAGATATAGATGTAGGTAGCTGGCTGTGAGGGCCTTCACTACCTAGGTATCTGACTCTAGCGAAGGTGCAAGACCCAAAAGTACATAATCCTATCATACTTACGCTAATAAGCCTACAACTGATACCTGATAGGAACATCGGGCTAGTCGCGCCCGCAGGTATTCCTTCGTGAAAATCCATTTCCATCCATTTTCCTGGCAAGTGTGAGGTGTAGCGGCGCAGTCCTTGACCCTGGCTGCTCCCGCAGGCCGCGGGCGGGGAGGGGGGTGCGAGGGATGTTGCACTCTTCCCAGGAACATTTTATTATTTTAGAGGGTGAAACTCCCCCAAGTCTAGACTTGTGTAATGTATTCAGACGGAGTCGTTCTCTCGAGCAGGTACCGGAGGCAGCGGCGGCGGGCTCGCTTCCCGCCGCTCGGCTCCGCACAATTCCTCGTTGATATTGTTTGTTGCCGTCCGTCGGAGCTCGGAGTCCGCGCCGACGCCGTCCGGCCGACGTTGCGTCGAATATTGAAATCTGTCGCGTGTGCGTGGCTCCTATTTCTGTCATTAATAAAACTGTAAATGTTTTCATCGATCATGTATTTTTTTTAAATATACCACAGACGGAGAAATACGACATTACCCTACGCCTCTTTATTCTGAACAACATGTCTAAATGAGCTTAGAGCGAAAACAGCAACCGGCGCGCGCCACCGGCACCGCGGCGGCAAACCAGCACTATAAATACCTGTACTAAAACTAACTATTAACCCGCTGTTCTTACACTAGGTACTTACGGAAACTCCGGGTCAATTTCCCCGCGGAGGCGGTCGTAGGAAGAGAATCAAACCGGGAAATAGAGAAGATCGTATCAGCTGTGCGCTTACTTTTGTTTCTATAATTCAGTGTCGGGCGCGCGAGAGTTCTCGTCCGTTAGTAATTCTGTCATTCATGAACCGATTCAGATTTCTGCCTGTTTCGGGACTCACTCTACTCGAACTTGTTTCACTTTGAAACTGTGAAGGCTGATTGCCGCGAGCCTCACCCCGCTCCCCGGGGGAAGTGTCGCGGTAAATGCAAAAAACTAAAAAGATAAGGGGTTGTTTATAACACGAATAAACGTGAATGTGCTCATTTATTTTGATAACAAATGGAGTTTATGAACTATTTTTTGTAGTGGTAGGACTCTTAGCAGAGTCCGCCTGGGGAAGTACCACACCTTTGCCAAATATTCTACCGCCAAGCAGTAATGTGCAAACATTACTGTGTTCCGGTTTGAAGGGCAATGATTCCAGAGAAATTACAGGGCTTAGGAGACATAATATCTTAGATCTCTGGGTGACGAGCGTAGTGCAGTGGTAGGTAATGATTTGGACTATCATGTTCCAATAGCTGCGTGTTACTGTGCTGTTATGTGGCAGGCATGTTGCTTACCATCAGGCACATGATCTGCTCGTCTCGTCACTCTATGCTATAAAAAAAAAAAAAAAAAAAAAAAAAAAAAAAATACGTGAATCATACGTGCCTAAAGTTAATAAAAAAAAGTTGCACTGTATTTTTTTTCATTCTGTTCTTCTCGTTAGGCTCACACCTGTGAGAAAAAAGTGCGCGGTCTCTTGTCTTCCGCGCGTACAATACCAACACTCACCATGTTGTGGGTTGTGGTGCACAATCAGCACAATCCCTACGCCACCAATCTGCAGGTCCCACGGGACCGCGACACACTGACCATTCAATGGTGGTAAGATGTTATGAGAGATAGTAAGATCGTGGTAAGATCTTATAGTAGTAGACTATATATAGAAAGGACTTTTGACTAGTAGAATACTAAGTTCTATGACAAATTTCAAATTTAAGATCCACAAAATAACGGGGGCTTTTTAAATTTGAATTACGTTCACGTTCGCGCCGCGTTCACAAACTGCGACTCACGAGTGCAGGAGTTACAGGCCCGTGAACAAAATTTACGTAGTAAATGAACCACCAGGAGACCTATGTAGGATGATAGAAAGGTATAAAGTAATTAATAAGATTCAGCACTATGCCGTCACTTGTAAGCTGTCCAACTGTCCAAAGTACAAAAATCATGCGACAAGGAGAAATGATCGAGAGTTGCAACCCCGCTCTTCGATTGTACTCAGTTGGACAGCTTACAAGTGACAGTATAGTGCTGAATCTTATTAATTTATACCCTTCTATCATCCTACATAGGTCTCCTGGTGGTTCATTTACTACGTAAATTTTGTTCACGGGCCTGTAGAAATACTACCAGTAGTTCATCTCCTTTGATCTTGGGAGAAACGCCAATAATGGGTAGACACGGGTAGGGTTGTCACAAACAAAAATGCTTATTAATGTAGGCAATGCAGGAGCGCGCTTCCCGCGTCTCACCCCGCACGATTGCCCCGGCTAGACGGCTTCGTCGAACGACTATGATTGAATGTACCGTCGTGTGACGTCACAGGTCACAGGCTCACGGCCGCGTGTGTGTGTTGCAGAGGAGCGGCTCTGGCGGCGGCGCGGAGCTGGCGGCGGGGTTCCCCCCGCCCCCGCCCCCGCGCGCCGCGCCCCCGGAGCGCTCGCCCGCCAAGGCCGGCCTGCACGTCAACTTCAGCGACAAGGGCGAGGTACCCCGCGCGTCCCACACACCCCCCCCCACCCCTAGCCCGCGCGCGCCCCGCTCACGCCCCGTCTGCGCAGGTGAAGGAGCGCCGGGAGAAGTTCCTGACGGCGAAGTACGGCAGCCACCAGATGGCGCTCATCCGCAAGCGGCTCGCCGTCGAGATGTGGCTCTACGACGAGCTGCAGAAGCTGTACGAGCCCCCGCCCCCGCCCCCGCCCCCGCCCGCGCCCGCGCCGGTACGTCACAGCGCGGAACGTGGAAGATATGCATGCGATGTTTCGGTAGGCAGTAGAGGGCCATCCTTCAGTTAAAAATACATACCTACAATGCACCCGTATGTAAGTGACTTGCCGCATCGGCATTACGCGTATGAGCCGGCAACCAATTGACGAGACTTCAGGATGCAGGCGATGTCATCGTAAAATTGTAAATATCGTCAGATTATCTAACGTCGTTAGATTATGAACTAACCTTTTTTGTGTGTGTTGGGGAGAAAATGGTTTTGGCACCGTCCACCGTGCAGGGACATGGCAGGTATGTCGGACTCGGTACCACAAGAAGAGATGCCCCTGCCCTGCCCAAGATCCCAGAGCTGCCAGACGTTACGTATTTTCTGATGAACGAAATGTGGACGATTGAGTAGAGTTAGTACGTACTGAGAACACTTTGTTACTTGCTAACTTACTTAGACGGCCAATTTTGAGATATGGGGTAATGAAGATACCTAAAAATATTACTTACTTCATGTATTTTCTAATAACTCATTTTCACGTATGTTATAGGCAATATACTTGAAAATAAGGTCCCAATACTCCCAGACACTTTCCGTCGGCCGTTTTGCTTACGAACCGCTTTGTAACTCCCAAAATAATAGCTTAACTTCACTTAAATTCTCATACTCCATTTGTATATTATATGTTCGTCAGACAACTATTTTAAAGCCTTTTCCAATAAGACAGACCAATGGGTAAGAGCGCGAGACTGAGTGAGGCATGTATTAGGAAATATTTACTTAAAGTTGAGTTTAGGGGATGATTGGCCCCTTACATCGGTCTGTCTTTTTGGAAAAGGCTTTAAAATAGTTGTCTGACGAACATATTATATACAAATGAAGTACGAGAATTTAAGAGATATTAAGTCATTACTTTGGGAGTTTTAAAGCGTCTGTTAAGCAAAACGGCCGACGGAAAGTGCCTGGGAGTATTAGGGCCTTATTTTTAAGGATATTGCCTACAACATACGTGAAAATCAGTTATTAGAAAATACGTGAAGTAAGTAATGTTTGTATGTACCCTCATTACCCCGTATCTCAAAATTGGCCGTCTAAGCAAGTTAGCGAGTAAGCATGTGTTATCAGTACGTACTAACTCTACTCAATCGTCCACATTTCGTTCATCAGAAAATACGTGACGTCTGGCGGCCCTGGGAGCTTACTCTACACCGACTAAACCACTACAAGTTTGTCTGGCATCGCTTGGGATCAGAGTCGCGGGATCCTTGTCCCACGGCCGACGAGCGACGACTCTGCCACCGCCGGCGCCCTGGCGGGCCTGCGTCGCCGGGGGACGGACTCTGCATTTGACTCCAAGCTCAAGTGGAGCCGGAGTGTGAGCCCGAATGGATCGCCTCCCTGCCCGCTTCTTCCCCCGCAGAGAAGCGAAAAAATCTGGCTCCTTCTCTCGCTCTCTCGCTCTCCCTCCGCAAGATGGCGGTCTCGCAGAAGGAGACCACCGCCTCCACGACCTCTCACTCTCAAGAATCTTAACTAAGGTTCGCCTCACGACCGCAAATATAGTTAGCCGCGGTTCCTCCTCCCCCGGGCATACCTCTAGCGCGTGTTGCGAGGTGTCTTCCGCGCAATCGCCCCGGTGGCACCGTCTGCATAGTCTAGAATGCCCGGTCCTCTTTGAGTGAGTCCTCACCTCTCCACACCCCCGCGCTACCGCAGCCGCTGCGGGGCGGAGCGCCGCCGCCGGCCCGGCGCCCGCCGGCCCGGCGCCCGGCGCCCGTGGACCGAGCAGCCGGCGCGGCGGGCGCGCGGGCTGCCTCGTGAGGCAGTGTGCAGTATCCCCGACACGAACTGGCCTAAACTACCTTTGTAGGTTTACAATCTCACGCGTTTTGTAATAAACTGGCGGAGTTTACAACTTTACAGCGACATGCATTAAATTAAATGTAAAAAAGCTTACAACCGCGTGAGGGGCTACAATGCCTCAAACGTTGACCAAAAGGTCAACATTTGAGTCAGTCACCTCTTATTCGTAATTTTGTCAGCGTCTGTGTATTTTCGCTATTTTTTGTTACGTGCTGGTTTTATTGTATTTTTCTGTTGCATTTTTCAATCGTTAATTAATTTACAGGTGGTGTATTAGGAAGCTTCGATCAGAGGGTATAAACAGAAGTGCAAAATGTATTCGTAGTATATGATGTTTGTTATGTGGGCGCAGGAGGCGGGTGCGGGGAGCGCGGGGGGCGCGGTGCAGGAGGTGGAGGTGGACATCGACGAGCTGCTGGACATGGACTCCGACGAGATGCGGCGCGCGCACCTCGCGGTAAACACCACCACCACCACTACCACCACCAGACCACCACCAGACCACCACCCACCACCCACTCTCTGCTCCTCACCACGCCTCGGCTTCACTACTCTATTCCTCATCACATCATCATCAGCCCACTGCTGCGTTCGCCCACTGCTACACATAGTAGGCCTCTCAAATAATACGCTCGATTACGTTTCGAGCCGCCACCAGCTGCCATTCGTATGCCTCCATCTAGTCTCAGGGCGTCCTACACTACGTTTACCGACTCGCGGTCTCCGCTCCAGAGCCCCAACGGTTATCGGGTCTGCGACAGATGTGACCGGCCCACTGCCACTTCAGCTTGCTAATACGCTGAGCTATCTCGGTCACTTAAGTTATCTAAAGAATTACTTCACTGCGAATGCAATCCCTCAGAGCATTCCCAAGCATGGCCTTTACCATAGCTCGCTGAGCGAATTTGTGCTTACGGACCATTTTCAGCACCATAGGTCATAACGGATAGGATGCACTGTATAGTATTTATGCCAGAAATACCGACTTGGGGCCCATAGCAAGTCTAGAACATTATTATTTTGCAGATATACCGATTTTAATGTTTACCCCCTAATTGCAAACAAAGTACCGAAAAGAAATCACTTACGTAGGGTTCCCGGCGTCGTCCAAAGCCCAGTTTGGTTGTTAGGAATAGGGAGCAGGAGAAATATGGAAAGTAGGACACCAAACAAGACAGTTCCGTAGACGATCTCCCGCCCCAGAACGATCCTGCGTTCTAGAAGCGGCCAATCCAGCAGCCACTTCACAATTAATATTCCAGCACTAATCCAGTAGTAATTATTAACTTTAATAACGTATTCCCGCACAATATTAAAGCTTTTATCCGAAAAACACCAGTTTTAACCACAAAAAAAAAACTCATGTCATGCCGTTCCCGCGACCAGAAGACAATGTACAAGTGACAGCCGGCTGTCAACCATAGATCCGCTATATTTTCGATGGCCGATATAATGTTGCCCGATTATACGGAACAAAACCCCCGACCAATTGAACTCCAGCTCAATTTTAGAAACCAGTATTTAGTAGTATCCGGACCCCAAATAAAACGAAATTCCCAACTTTGACCCGAAAGTGGAAATCAAACCAAAAAAAAAAACTTTACCAAAAATAGCAATAAAATTAAATAAATTTTTAACCATGAAAAATACGTATATCTAATAAAGAGGCAAGCGTGCCAGAGAGGACACCGCGCGCTGAAGTCTGGAACCAGAAACCAGAATCTCCGCCACGCGGGGTGTGCCATCAGTACCAGATATCAATTTTAAAATACGTCCCCTACGCCAGAGTAGGGGGGCCAAATTTGCCTCTTTTAATAATACTAAGTCCCCTTCCCGAGGGGCCTCCGTCCTATCTGTCCATTTTACCCGTTGTTGCAACAGATGCAAGTACTCGGCCGACCAGCGCCTCCAGAAGTCTTGACTTATTTGCTGCAATAACTGAAAACGGGACAGGCGTCCGGGGCGCTCATCCTTCCAGGGATACTCCGGCAACGCGGTTAAGGGCTGACCGATCAAGAAGTGACCCGGCGTCAAGACTTCTAGATCGTTAGGGTCAGGCGAGATTGGACAGAGAGGACGGGAATTAAGCACTGCCTCCACGCGGCATAGTACCGTGACTAACTCTTCCCAAGTTAACACGGTCTCCCCGATGACACGGCGGAGATGGGTTTTAGCAGACTTCACAGCAGCCTCAAAAATTCCTCCCCAGTGAGGACAGGCTGGCACACTAAATTGCCAGCTGATTCCCCGCTGGGCGAGAGCCAGACTTAAACTATTATTACCAGAATTTAAAAAATTATTAACTTCGCGTAAATAATTCGCCGCTCCTCGATAGTTTGTGCCATTGTCCGAACGTATTAAAGAGGGTACTCCTCTTCGTGCTACAAAGCGATCCAGCGCCGCGACAAAGGCCTCCGTAGACAGCGCAGAGACCAGCTCCAGGTGGACTGCTTTGGTGGCCAAACACACAAAGACGCACAGGTAGGCTTTAACGACCTTGGCGTTACGCAACGTCGATGACTTGACCGAGAAGGGCCCAGCGAAGTCCGTTCCGACCCCGTCGAACGGCCTCGAGGGAGAAATCCTATCCGGAGGAAGATCTCCCATCATGGGCTGCATGGTAGACGCCTTGAGCCTATAACAAGGGACACATCTAAACAGCACCTTTCGGACCGCCCTGCGAGCCGACAAGATCCAGAATTCACGCTGCAACACAGCGAGAAGCGCGCCACATCCAGCGTGCGCGTTACCGAGATGCCGATCGGAGATCAGCAGGTCCACCAGAGGACCTCCTTTCGGTAGCAACAGGGGGTGCCTGCTGCCGTACGGCAGGTTGGCTTTCCGGAGCCGACCTCCTACGCGCAGAAGACCATCCTGATCTGTGAAAGGGTTCAACTTAGCGACCGCACCCTTCAAGCGAGCGCGACCGCAGCGCAGCGCCTCAAGTTCCGTCGGAAACCTCTCACCCTGCACCAGCCGAATGAGGTGCAGCAATGAACTCCGACGCTCCTCCACAGTGGCGATCTGGTCACTCCTCCTCTGACGAGGGTGACGACAGTTGTGGATGAAGCGTTTAATCCAGCTAGTTACCCCCAACAACTTATCCAGCTTGCTGTAACGACCCGTCAACCAGTCAGGGTCTGGGGGCACTTCCGCCACAATCGCATGCACGCGGACTCCGGGCAGCTCCGCTCGCTCCGAGTCCGCGCCGAGAGCTGGCCAGGAAGCTTCTGGCTCCCGCAGCCAGTCCGGACCCCACCATAAGGGGTGATCAACTAGCTCCGGCGCGGAACAGCCGCGCGAAGCACAGTCAGCGGGGTTCAACTCACCCGGGACATGTCTCCAAACCATGTCCAGTCCAATGTTTTGGATTTGGGAAACCCGATTTCCCACAAAAGTCTCCAAGGTGTGAGGGGCTGCTCGTAACCAGGCAAGTACGACCTGACTGTCTGACCACGCATAGACCTTCCGGATGTCTATCGAGGTGGACAGTTCCTGATATACGTGCTTAAGCAGCCGAGCAAGTAATGTGGCTCCGCTCAATTCCAGTTTCGGAATAGTGAGTCGTGTCCTGATAGGAGCTACCTTGCTCTTCCCCAATAAGAGCGTGACATTGACGTGGCCTCCAGCGTCAACTGTACGCAAGTACACAGATGCGGCATAGCCCAGCTCGGACGCATCACAGAACCCGTGCAGGCTGATCCGGCTACAGCCTGGTGGCAGAATGCGACGGGGCAACGCCACTCGATTGACCGTTTCGAGGTCAGATATTAAACGAAGCCAAATGTTAAGCGAGTCTCCAACCAGGGGGTCGTCCCATGAGACCTTCAGAGTCCAAAGTAGCTGTAACAGACACTTGGCTGCGAACAGAACCGAACTGATCCAACCGTTTGGATCAAACATCCTGGCGATGGTGGACAAAACCGTCCGTTTTGTCCACGCGCGTGTGGCTTCCAGTGCCACCCGAAAGGTGAAGATGTCAGCAACCGGTTGATACTGCATGCCCAGAACCGCAATCCCGTGCGGATCGTCACCTTCCTCGAAGAGCCCCGGATCCTGCTGGTGATCGTCCGGGATACCAGCCAGGACGTTGGGGTCGTTAGAGAGCCATTTCCGAAGCTCATAGCCTCCAGATGCGAGAAGCTCTGTAAGCTCATCCCGGAGCAACAGAGCTTCCTCCACCGTCTGCGCACCAGTGCAAACGTCGTCCACGTACAGGTCGCGTTCCAGAACTGCGGCTGCACGTGGGTACCGAGCCCGTTCTTGCTCCGCCAACTCCAGCAGTGAGCGGATCGCAATGAAGGGGCTTGATCTCAACCCATAGGTGTTGGTGTTCAACTCATACACCATCATAGGGTCCTGAGGACTTTCCCGCCAGAGGATCAACTGGAACCTCCTGTCCTCGGGGTGTATGACCGTTTGTCGGAACATCATACGGATGTCCGCTCCCAACACCACCTGATGCCTACGGAAATTCAGGATGATGTCTACAATATCCCGATGTAACTTCGGTCCAGCTTGGAGGCACTGGTTCAGTGACACTCCTGTCGAAGTCGGAGCGGATCCATCGAACACCGTCCTGAGTTTGCCTGTCGACGCTTTCAAAACAGCGTGATGAGGCAAAAAGTAGTGGTCCATGGTCGACCAGTCGTCGCGAGCCGGAGACATGTGGCCCAGTGCCTCATACTCCCTCATGAACTCGATGTACTTTTCCCGAAGTACAGGATCTCGAGCCATGCGTCGCTCCATGGACCTGAGCCTTTTCTCGGCCAATGATCGAGACTGGCCCAGACGCGGGGGGTTATCCCGGAAAGGCAGCCTAGTCTCCAATCGCCCAGAAACCATTCTCCGAGTGTGAGCCTGATAAAAGTTCTCACACTCCACGTGCTCGGGATCCAGCCGAGACACGGTAGGCGGCTCTTCGATCTCCCAGAACCTCTGCATGATCTGAGCGAGGGCCGTTCCCGTAAAAGAAGCCTGATTCGACTGCTGCCACTCATCCACCATTCCCAAAATGGCGTTCCCGTAGATGGTGGACAGCGCCATCAGCGAAGACTGGTCCAACAGTCTAGGCTTCCCGTTCATGATGTAACCCAGTACATCAGAACCCAACAAAAGATCTACCGGACCCGCCATCCCGAAGCGGGGATCCGCCAACCTGAGACCCTTAGTACAGGACAAAAGATCCGGATCTATGTCCGCCTGAGG
Source organism: Ectropis crepuscularia (assembly GCA_963693475.1). Lineage (NCBI taxonomy): Eukaryota > Metazoa > Arthropoda > Insecta > Lepidoptera > Geometridae > Ectropis > Ectropis crepuscularia. The sequence continues at coordinate 128,983 of OY856342.1, read as the reverse complement.
AAGCCAACCGACAACCGAATCCATGACGGTGGCCCTGACCGCAATCCTTTCCGAATATGAATGTACGGACGAGAAGGAGAGGCGGGTCTGTCCAGCCAACCGCACCTCTGTGTTCCCGACTCCTCGCAACGGAGTCGGTGACGGAAACCTAGCGAGGCCCAGGCGATGAGCAACCCGGGTTGTTAAAATGCACCCCTGGGACCCTGTGTCCAAGAGCGCTCGTATCCGGACGTAGTCGCCTCTTGGACCCCAAACCCTTAACCAGAGAGTGGGCAGCAGGACCACCGGTTGATCCTGTGCCAAGGGAACGGAGGCTAGTCAATCCCTCCGAGGCCCGTCCGAACCCGTCGGACTACAGGGCCCAGCCCAATATGGCTGCCGAGTGCAAAGGGCCATCGGAGGGGGGGCCTATCCGGCCGCCATGCCATATCGAAAGTAGGGCGGGTGGTAGTCCAGCCTCGGATATTCATGGAGGGGCGGCGTGAACGGCCTCCATTCCATTGGTCGCGGATCCAGCGGCGGAGAAGGATAACGCTGGGGAGGTGGCCCCCGTGGTGACTCCTGTATCACCCTTCCACCTCTCCAGTTCGCCCGCGTCCGCGCGGGCTGTGAGGTCGGTGACCGAGCCACGTGTAGGACGCCCCTTGTTGGGCTGCCCGGTGCTGCCGTGGGTTGGGGTGGAGGGGGTGTGCTCCACGCTGTAGCCACTTCATTGTTGTACAATGCGTGGCTCGGCGTGGGAGCGCCCCCGCCCGTGGAGGGCCCCCTCCCTGAGGGCTGTCGACCAGCACCATCGCTCCTGACGCACAAGAGCTGGTGGTGTGGTCCCCCACACCCAGGACACGGCCGTGCCGTGGGGCAGTCATTGAACAAATGACCCCCCAGGCACCCGTAGCACCGACGCAACCTCCGAACGATCCCTCGTCGTTCAGAAGTCGTCCGCGCAAGCAGGGCCGGACACTGCACCAGCGCGTGAGGCTGGCCACAGTTCGGGCACTCCTGCTCCGACGCACTCGTCACCGTCGCCGTCCGCTTCACCCCACCCTGAGTGCGGGAATTGGTAGGTCGCGGTCCTGTTCCGGCAGGGCCACGAGCTGAAGCGGCGGGCTGCGCCTCCTGCGGCGCCGACTCGACCATCCTCGCCTCCCACTCCAGGACCCGAAGCAGCTCCTCAAACGTGGGGAAGACCTTCGGGTCACCGTGAAGGCCCCTTTCCCGCTCGAACCGGGCGCGCAACTCCAGCGGCACCTTGCCCAGCAGGATGTGGACCAGCAGAAACGACCAGTGTTCCACTGGCAGTCCCAAGCTGCGCAAGGCGTTGTACGCCACCTTCACGGGCGTGAGGATTAGCGGCCTCAACTGAGACCTCTCAGTCACCTTCGGCAGCCCCAGTATTTGGGACACGTGAGCGTCGGCGAGGAGCCGAGGGTTTTGGAACCTCGTATCCAGCAACTCCATCGCCGTGCCGAAGTTGTCGTCGTCCAGCTCCAGGTGCTGGATCAGGGAGAGTGCCTCACCCTCCAGTGACGTGCGGAGATACGCCAGTTTCTCCGCCCTCGTCAAGTCGGTGCGTGAATCTACGAGAGAGGCGAACATACTCCGGAAGCCGCTCCACTCTCGCAGGTTACCTGTGAACCTGGGCAAGTCCAGGGTGGGAAGGCGTCCCACTACACCCGAACCCGCATTCCTGATGACGGGTCCCGAGTTCGCCCTTCCCTGACGAGACCTCTCCAGCTGGCGAACCCCTTCGGAGACCTCGTCGTACAAATCCAGGATGCGCCGCATGTCCGCGTCAATCCTCTCCATCTGGTCCTCAGGTGGAGGCGGCCTTGCATCCCGCAGCAATCCTGTGCTCCTCTCAGCGACCTCCAGGCGCCTGTCGAGCTGTTCTGCCCTGTTTAGCAGCGCCTCCTCCCGGTCTCTCCGGCCGACCAATCCTTGTAAGGATTCGAACCATCGGAGCTGGTTGGCCAAATCCGAAGCCATTTTTAAATTTAAATTTAAACCAACCTAAAGTTCGGACAATGTCACAACAAATATATCCGCAACCTATAAAACCGGATACCACTTAATACTAATTTCCCGACAGTTTGGGGAGAAATTATAAACTGGGAACCCCCAAATATCTGGCCTACCCGATATATTTTCCCAGAAAACTAAAAACAAAAAAGGGGTATTTACGGCTAACCGCGCTCCTGCTACCAAAAAATGTATAGTATTTATGCCAGAAATACCGACTTGGGGCCCATAGCAAGTCTAGAACATTATTATTTTGCAGATATACCGATTTTAATGTTTACCCCCTAATTGCAAACAAAGTACCGAAAAGAAATCACTTACGTAGGGTTCCCGGCGTCGTCCAAAGCCCAGTTTGGTTGTTAGGAATAGGGAGCAGGAGAAATATGGAAAGTAGGACACCAAACCAGACAGTTCCGTAGACGTCTCCCGCCCCAGAACGATCCTGCGTTCTAGAAGCGGCCAATCCAGCAGCCACTTCACAATTAATATTCCAGCACTAATCCAGTAGTAATTATTAACTTTAATAACGTATTCCCGCACAATATTAAGACGAAATAGTAGAAGCATTGCTCAGGTTTTGAGGGGGTGAAGCAGACGTAGTTCGCCGGGCGGCGCGTGCGAGCGTGCGACCGAGATAGAGCTATAGCTCGCTCGCGCGCGCGATGGTAATGATATTGATAATAATATTTATGTATATGAAGTGTTGACAGTTTTGTGTCGATGGCGAGTTATATTTTCAAAGCTGCGTATAAATACTTAGTTATCTAAATTGTTACAGTATGGTGTAAAGTTTACGACAAGATTGGTATTATTCCACGCTAAAATATAAATTCAAATTAAAAGCATAATACCTATGAAATTGTTTTTTTTAGTAAACAAGTAAAAGATTTTTACAATTTTTTAAATATACGTATAGGTATTATATGCCAAAAGGAACAACCTAGAGTAATGTTTATGATTGCAGTTCAAGACACGTTATTTGAATACTTCATTTAGTTAGAAAAAAATATCTACCATAATTATAACTAATAACAAAACTTTTTGACACACCCAACAAACAAATATTTTTTTGGTAGGTATGTTATAAATAAAACTAGGGATTGAACTAGAAAAACCCGGCATTTGATATACATACACCTCAGATTTTACGAAATACCGGTAATATGCGCAAACCATTTAGAATAATTATAAAATACCGGTATAATAAAAAATACCGATACATTCAAATATTTTTATTTACATTGAAAAAACATACTAATTAGAATATTATTTCTCACAGCCTCTCAATGGCATGCCACGGTTACGTCGTGAATCTACTAGTTCCGGGAGCATATATTCTTGAAAAAAATTCACTAGTTTGGCCTCCATTTTGTCTTTCCAAAAGTAGTCATCCCTTTTTATGTACAAAACGTACAATTTTTCATTTTCTCCTCCCCAAATCCCAAAAATGCACCTTTCTTTGCCAGTAACTCGTAATTGTCCTTGAACCTGGTAGTACCAGTTACTGTTTGTATTTATTTGTATTTGTTCATTTTTTTTAATAAACTTTAAAATTTGGACTTTATTTAGCTGAATAGCTTTTTCTATGCCAATTTTATATGCTGCCACAGGACATTTAATTTCGACTATGCAGTCGTCACCCACAACTCCATCGGGTGTAGCACCAATGAATGGGAATTCTTTGTCGACAAAAAGCCCACACTCTTCTATTACCAAATTTTCTTGGCGGGTCAGTTGTTGTATGGCAAATTTTTCATTTTTAAGGCCATGTGCCACCGATGCAACCGATGCAATATTCGTTTTATACAGAATGGTTTTTACTAGAGCAGCTATATTTTTCTTTCTTTTTATTATGGTTCCAAAGTTGGAAGCAGTTACCATTAGTCTCCGAATTTGCAACCATTCAGAGCTCTCCCGTTGGTGTGTGGTTCTTTTTTGAATTCCTTCCCTGTCAGAGACTAGTTTTTCTAGATTTTTTATAAATTCTAATGATGCTGCCTTGTAATTTTCATCAGACATATCTGGTGCTGCCACTTGTTTCCCGTAGTCGTTTTGACTTTCAAAAAGTTTTACTCTATTTCTTTTTCTTTTCACCGCGTTCGCTTGTCTTCTCTGTTGCTCTCTCCTACTTTCCATTTTTTTTATACTGCCTTTAGGGCTTTTCCCCAAGATTTTTTTGTGCAAAGTGTATAAAGGCCTTTTAGTGTTATAACTAACAACAGCAGCAGAACATCTCGCCTGATATGAACGTCTTGTTGCAAAATTTATCCGCTTGCCACCAATGAATTTGGCAACTATGCTGTTGAATCTTTCCACAGCATTAGTATCAACGTCTTCTAACAAACTCCGAGATTTGGCGGCCACGGAATTCAAAATTACTTTGAGCCGAAACCAAAACATTGAATGTTCTAGCTCTGCTACAGTGGAAGCTAAAATGCTTTTATCTTTGTTGCAGTAATAGTCCTTGCAGTGTGTATGGTCTCCATATACATGATGCAAGGAGTTTGTGATGTCTTCATAAATTTGTTTTACAGCTACATCTTTTGAAATGTTTTTGTTATGTTTGATCGAATTTGTGATCACTTTTCGAATACTCATAACTTTTTCATCGGTTATATGCTTCCTATGTGCTTTCGGGTATTTTGTGTCTTTTCCCAGCACACGCAGCTTGTTACACAAATTTCGCAAAACGTGGTTTCGGCATTCGATCTTGCAAACAACGTGGCCAGGATACGGATCTGACGCCAATATTTTAGCATACGTCGCAGAATCACCATCAGCCACTATGTTGCCGTAGATAATCCCATATATATCGACAGATTCTTTAAAACCCTCGCATATTATTGTCGCTTCCATACCACTTGACGGGCCTTCATAATTTTTGTAGCAAATGTGATTTTTTGGTTTTTCTTGGCGTTTCTCTGCTCGTGCGCATATGAGGCAGTATTTATTTTTGACGCCAAGAAAAAGAACTTCCCCAAATTTTCGACCAACGATGGCAGCTACACCAGACAGTGCTTTGTAATTATTACCGTATGAGCGTTTGCACCACGCTCCGTCTGCGAACACATCAATTATGGGAACACCATTTATTAAATTTCCTTGTTCGATTGCTGCTTCACGTTCTTTTGCAGCAGCCCGTTCCATCACTTCCACAGCTGTAGCCTCCCATTCATTGAATATGAGATCTTGTATTTTTGCGTAATATCTTTCTCGAAATATGGGAATGTCCATGGCGGACATTGTTTCCTCTAATTGAGAGTACCCGATACCTAAGGCTACAATCCCAGAAACTGCTGCAGTGTTGATATTCACATTGTCATCATTATTCATATCATTCGAACACACTTTGAAATTTTTTTTGCACATCTTACACACAAAGGTAAAATGTGAAATAAGGCCACATCGTTTTTCTGTCTGCAAATCCAAGCAGCTGAAATTACAGTCAAAGAGAGGGTCATGCTTTTGTTCCTGTAACTGCTTTATAAAATAAATTATGTCAACTATTCTGCGACCGGTGATTTCTTTTGTGATTGTCTCACACTCAGGTTCTAGTAAAAAAGGCATATCTTCACTGAAACAATAAATACAAATTCAAGTCGAACATATTTATCAAGTTTTCTAAAGTAACGAAATTATTATAATACACGGCTCACGAAAAACTTACAAAAAATCACAAAATGTTTTAAGCCTCTGCTATGTGCCCAGTCTAAGAAAAATTACTGCACGAAAGAAACATCCTTTCACTATAGTTTTGTCTAAAATAACAATTTTGCAAAAACGATCCATTTAAATTTTTTTATTCATTCAAGTATAACATGTTCTTATTTTTAATAATTTATTTATCATGTCTATCATTATATTATGGATTACACAGTTTTATATACATTTTTTCGTTCTGTCAACACCTTTGTTTACATTTTTGATCTCTGATTATGAATCCGGGTATAGTAAATAAATAATCTTTGGTAGCTCAAAAAAACACCCGCCCACACAAAGTTACCCAAACCCCTTTTAGCAAGATCGGATAAGATATTTAGGCGTGACAAGGTAACAGGCACACAGACAGAAGTTACTTTCCTTTTTTTTTATATACGGGACATCATCAACACACAAGGTCTTCTGGTCCCAAACTAGGCAGAGCCTGGGTTATGGTAACCTGACGACTGATATACATATACACACTCAGACCCAGGTCAAACAGACATGTTCATGCACACAAATGTTTGACCTGTCCGGGGATCGAACCCGGGACCAGCGGCTCAGAAGGCAGGATTACTAACAACTGATCGGCCGACCGGCCAGTCCGTTCAGTTCAGTCAGTTTCGAATTTATAATATTAGTTTGAATATTAGTATTCTTACTCTCTAGCATACGAAGGGGAATTTAGTCGGATATTCTCTTGTGTCAGGCCAGATGTTCCTGGCATTTGTGATAAAAGTGCCTCTGACTCTGATGTTTCCAATGTATCAGTATTTTTTTCAGAAATTCTGAAACATAATAAATGAGTAAGTAAATACAAATAATAATTTCAAAGTCATACTAAAACCGGTATATCATAATATAAATATCAGTGTTAGTAAAACCGGTATGTCTAAATAAAAACAACAGTTGTAGTGAATCCGGTAAATTTAAAATTAAAATATCGGTATTCGTAAAAACCGGTATAGCTGCCTTATGTAAGAGTTGTATTCTTGAGTACAAAATTACACAGTAGAAGTATGTAAGCGCAGATATATATGTATATAATTGTATACTTGAAATAAAGTAACTTACTCGAAAAAACCGGGTGTAACTGGTCTAAGATTTTCGTATGCCACGTTAGAAGATTCCGGTAAATTTGGTGGCAGCAATTCTTCAGCATTACTATCATGGGATTGTTCCATATCTATGTTCGGAGGGCTGCACAAATAAAAGTAAAAATATATAATGTATCTGACTTTTCTACCATCCGATTCTATTGATTTCTAAATGTAAAAATAAGTAGGTAGGTAATTAGGTAGTATCTACGCAAAGAAAATAAGTAGGTACTTACATTTTACTTTTCAGATTCGATAATCTGCTTCTTATGTATTTTCGAGCAGATTTTTTTTTTCTATTTTTATTGTCTTTATTTCCCATTTTCACTAGTCAATCTATGTAGTAAATAACTATTATTTTAAACGTAAAATTGTGGGTGGATGGTTGGTGGTGGTAAACGTAGGGTTTAGGCGCAGAAAAAGTTTATATGGAATAAATGTAGTCGATCGCACGGGCACGCTGGAGGTTCGGCAAAAGTTGTACACGTCTACTCTCGACAACGCGCTGTGGCGGACTGGCGGGGGTCGGGAGCCGTGGTAATACCCGCTGCGCTCGCGTGCGCGTTTTCAAATGTGTTCTATATTAACTTTACTATTTCTTATAAAAATAATCTAACGCATTTTCAAAAAACTGGCTCCATATAAGTTTGTGAATGTTTGTTGGGGTACCACATTTTTTTTTTTGTAAAAATATCTTAGACCGATAATTAATGTAGTTGGTTCATTGCCTCGACGGGAACGTCGGAATTGCTGTTTTTTGGGAAAGTTTACGATTTAATTCTATCGAGCCAAAGTTTTTTAATCGTGTTTCGGGTCCCACTTGTGACTAAAGTATTTTGTGAACATTTATGACACATCAAAAAATTATATAAATGATCCGCTTTTGAAGGTCTAGTTTTGAATATTCGAGAGGACGAATCGTCAGATTTGGAGCATATTTCGCCTTAAAGCTTTTATCCGAAAAACACCAGTTTTAACCACAAAAAAAAAACTCGTGTCATGCCGTTCCCGCGACCAGAAGACAATGTACAAGTGACAGCCGGCTGTCAACCATAGATCCGCTATATTTTCGATGGCCGATATAATGTTTCCCGATTATACGGAACATGCACTAATTGTACTATTTTGTCTTAAGACTTATTACCAATGCTGCCCAGCCCAGCTGAATTCTTCTCATGGCCCCACTCTCAAATCTATTTCTACCCTGTTCGAGCGTCTGCCCTAGGTAAACACTCGGACAATCTCCAGTATGATTGCATTAGTGGCAATCAGTCCCGGAGCAACGAACTCGTTGCACATGACTTTGGTTTGTCCAAGTTCATCCGGAGATCGATGCGTTGAGAAGAGTTGGCCAAGCTGTCCAGCATACATTGTAACTCCAGCGATTCAGCCACCATGACGATATCGTCTGCAAATCGTAGATGAAGGATGTATTCGCCTTTGATGTTGATACCACGTCCGTCCCAATCTAGTGTCTTAAACATATCCTGTAGTGCGTTGGAGAACAATTTCGGGGAAGTTATATTCCATTGTCTCACGCCTCGATACAGAGAAATATGTTTCGGCTGCTGATCTTTAACTTGGCCCGTTACCGTAACGGCGTTATATGTAAGAGCTTTTAGTGGGTAGTAGCTCCACCTGCGAAACCGTGGGTTCGATCCACACCCAGTGCAAATATTTGTGTGATGAATCCAAATGTTTGCACTGTGTCTGGGTGTTTCTATGTAGGTATAATAAGTATGTATTTAAAACTATATAAGTATTATATCAGTTATCTGGCCGCCATAGTACAAGCTTTGCTTAGTTTGGGGTCAGATGGTGTTGTGTGTGAATTGTCCACCAATATTTGTTTATTATTTATTTATTTTAAGAGCGCTGTAGTAATTCGATCCCACTGTCACAATACGGCAATACGGGAGCCCCTCGGGGGTGTTGGGGAAAATTTCATCCCCATGTTTGATGGAGGAAATGTTATGACGCATGTTTGTAGGAAACGGTCGGGTTACACCGGGCTCGTGGTGTCCGCGCACGGTTCCATCTCCACGCTGGCCCACGCTGGCCGCCGACGGCAGGACCCGCGCCTCAACCACTCCGCCACTCGACTAGCTTCATACTGCATACACTATATTCTGTACCTAACGTTTTCTCATTTATATTCAAATTCATTTTTGTTGCAGAAATTGTTGGCTGATGCGAAAAAACCCCTCAGAGATGTAAATGTGAGTATCACGAGTAGATTGTCTATTTCCTGCCGCCATCATTTAGGTAAACAAACAAAAAGTCCTAGGTACTTATATTATAAATGCAAAATGTTTGATGTTTAGATACTTTTTGCTCAATCACGTCTGATCGCGTTGAAATTTGAAACACAATTAAATTATAGTCTGGAATGACACATAAGCTTTTTATGTGTAAAACCGGGGCACTGTTAATAAGTTGTTCAATGACCAAGAATAGTTAATTTACCATTTCCGTCCGTGCATAGGTACTCGTAGATAGGTGCATAGGTACTCGTAGATAGGTGCATAGGTACTCGTAGATAGGTGCATAGGTACTCGTAGATAGGTGCATAGGTACTCGTAGATAGGTGCATAGGTACTCGTAGATAGGTGCATAGGTACTCGTAGATAGGTGCATAGGTACTCGCCCGAAGCGCCGGCCCCAAGTTTCGGCAGCTTCAAAAACAGATTAAAGTGCTGGCTTATCGATCAAACTTTTTATAGTTACACCGAATTTTTAGAGAGTGATGGCATAGTCCTATAAAAATGTATACTCACATTTGACGTGGGTCAGTACAATTGTAATAAAAACATAATATATACCTACTCGTATAATGCTTGACAGTTTTCTGTACAATAATTTTATTATTATAATACCTTAAAGTAGTCATTTCGAACTTTGAAAATGTATACAATTTGTATGCTCTTTCTTTTGTTTTTATTGACGTGATAACGTCTTATAATTCGATGAAGCCGGCTGCACGCCCACAAAACATGACGACGTCATGTACCGTTACCGTCGGTCGTTACCTCGCTGCATGTTTGTTACAGTTGTATTAATTATTTCGACCAGTAGTTCAAGCGGGGATGTAGCTCAGTGGTAGAGCGTTCGTTTTGCATGTGAAATGCCCCGGGTTCGATCCCCGGCATCTAAAAGCTTTTTTGCATTGTTTTGATTGAAAATGACTAAATTCTACTGATTACTTTTTACATACAAATCTATTAAACAAATGAAATTAAAATTTTCTTTTGAAAAATGTTCATCAGTATTTTCTTAAGACGTTGTCACGTTCTATCGTCAGTAAACCGACTTTACAGACAAACATTGTTTTTTATTAATTGACGTGTAAATTGTACATTTATGAATAAAGTAGTTTGAGTTTGCGCTCGCACGACGCACGACGTGCAGCGCCGATGTAACGGTCGCGAGGAGACCCGGCGCGGGGCTGCCCTCGTCGCGCGGAAATAAACATTTGCTTGGTAATTTCGCTGCAAGTTGTTAGCAAACAATCCGGGGCAATGATTGACGATACATTGCAGCTTAAAAACATAAACCATATGTGGGTGACGAGCGCACTGCAACACGGCGCAGTGACATGAGACATGACCATGTGGAAGACTCGGCTGTCATGTAGACGCGCGGCTGGTTACAAGCATCGATGTAAACCAATCATGTGTCCTGAGCCTAAGCACCTTGAACTTTCTCTGTGTGTAGCGTAAGATTACACACAACCAATCTACTTGACCCCTAGAATCGCTAGCTGCGAGATGTGCTTTGGTTCTACTTAGGTATTCACTTATTACTTACCTACTTACTAAATACCTAAGTACTCACTTAGTACTTAGGTATTTAGGTATCTTAGTTAGGCGTCCACCGTTTCCTGCAACCGACTAGAACGGAAAGAGTGAGCTCACTCTTCCCAACGATGACATAATTCCATGCGCCTGAAGTTTGGGAGGGCGCATCAATCGATGGTTACAGGTACCTGCTGACGTCACTCTGTTTTGTGAAAAGAACGTTTCATGTCGCGCGGGTCACGTGTCGCGGGTCACGTGTCGCGTGTCGCGTCGCGACAACATTACATTTGTGTAGTTTTGGAGTGAACACTTCTTTTGGCGCACCACACACAGATTGTTCGCGGGCTGTGAATGAATGTTCAACGTCACGCTCGGACATTAAAGAACTGTTCGGGTGAACTCGGGACTGCCGAGTGTGCCAGAGCGAGAAAGATAGTCAGCTGCTGTTGTCACTGTCCTTTTAATTTGTTCTTGACCATGGATACTAGTCCTTCAGCCGCATCTGTCACTGTCGTGTCGCTGTGTTTACCACATTCAATTTATATGTAATCGTTTTTTATTTTTAATTATTGAGATTGTTCAATTAAAATAGTTTTTAAATTTTCCCTTCTGGCGTGAGGTCTTAATGACACATTTCTTTTTCTTTTCAGAAATTCATCAACGACTTATTAGAAAAAGCTAAAACTTTGTAGATAGAGGAGCGGAGCCAGCGGCCGCGGCCGCAGGGCTGGTGTACTAAGTGAATGTTAGCCGTAGACGCCGCGCCGTGCTGTGCCGTGCCGAGCCGTGCCGTGTTGTGCCGTGCCGAGCCGTGCCGTCCTGTGCCGAGCCGTGCTGTGCCACGCCGTGCTGGGCCTCACAACTTTACATTAGAATTAAAAAATAGTCATAAATATAACAAATGATAACATGATAAGGTCATTGCTATTTTGTATGTCTTTGTCTCAAGATAATTTTAGTAAAAAAATGTGTAATAATCCATTGATACGTTGATTGACCGCAGCCGGGCCGGCAGGCGGCACCGCGCGGCTTTTAGATAATTTATTTTAGGACTATTTAAGGATAAAAATATTTCTCATTTTGTAAAATGATGTACCAACATAATGATAACGTACGTACTTTAGGTATACTGTCTGGCTTGTGTATAAATGAGTAAAACATCACTAACGAATTTTATTTTACACCCCCAAATTAAGTAATGTAAACAGTACTGGCCGACTGGCTTATGGGGTAGTAACTCTCCCTGCGAAGCTTAGGGTCGTGGGTTCCATTCCCACCCAGTGCAAATATTTGTGATGAATTCAAATATTTGTACAGTGTCTGGGTGTTTCTATGCATAATAAGTATGTAAATGTCGCAGCCGGATTGTATAATCCGCTGTATTACATTACGGCTAGCTAGTTAAAGCGGTGGTTTAACGATTAGCCGGATTGAATGCGGCTGATTAAAAAACAGCCGGAACGTATACGACGCCATACGTCATTCAACACGGCTAGCCGTAATGTAATAAAGCGAGAGATTAGCCGCCGCATTAGATTAGATGACCGCAGAGCTTCTGGCGGGAGACCCGGAGCCCGGAGTCAAATCTCAATGATAACCCTTGCCTAAGTGTACCATATTTCTTAGGTGTACCGTTGCTTATATCAAATTATAGGGGCTTTTAAGTTTTATAAGAGAGGTGGGATGGTTTTAAAAAAAAGTAAGAACCTGTCAGCTTTTTCTGAATATAAGATACGCGATGCGGTTAAACGTTGGCCGCCTTATTGAAGAACGTATCGCAATGACAATGCAGCTAATCGTTGAACCGCTGCATTACAAAACGGCTAGCCGTGATGTAATACGGCGAATTATACAATCCGGCTGCGACATATATAAAACAAAATAAGTATTATATATCAGCTATCTGGCCGCCATAGTACAAGCTTTGCTTAGTTTGGGGTCAGATGGTGTTGTGTGTGAATTGTCCACCAATATTATTTATTTAGTAAGTACATTGGATCAAAATTATTGAATTACCTCGACGTCCTATTAAGTCTCCGGTACAGTGTATACGTTATGTATCAATTCGCGAAATTTTAAAAACAGTACAAGTTTTCTCCGTCAGTCGACTTGTCTATTCAATCTGGATAACCTGTCTTTAGTTCGGAGAGCGTGTCACCGACCTGCGTTATCTAATTTCGCCTCGCTCTTGTTTCCACCATACTGCTTGTTCAATATTTATCCCGAAATATCGTCCTGGGGCCCATAGCAGGATCAAAACAATTATATATGCCGTTATACCGATTTTTTTACCCCCACACTTTAACAAGTTAGACACTTACCTAGGGTTCCCGGCGTCGTCCAAAGTCCAGTTTGGTACGACAGGAAGAAGGAACGGGACCAGAGGGAATTGGAAACCAAACCAGACAGCTCCAGACTTCCCGTCCCAGCAATAGTCCACCGGCACTACGATTCCGCGTTCCACGATCCGGCGTTGGAGAAAAGGGCCAATCCAGTAGCCCACTTTCACCCAAATAGTCCAGCACTAATCCCGTAGCGATATATTCCCGTTAATACGTATTCCCGCACAATATTAACGATTTAAACCAGATTAGAAAAAACAACCCGTCATTGTCGATCCAGCGAAAAAGGCAAAGTCACTTCACAGCCGGCTGTCAAACCATAGATCCGCTATGATTTTTAATGTTGCCCGATTATACGGAACAAAACCCCCGACCAATTGAACTCCTGTTCAATTTTAGAAAACCAGTATTTAGTAACTAGTATTTAGCAGTATCCAGACCTCAAATAAAAACGAAATTCCCAACTTTGACCCGAAAGTGGAAATCAAACCAAAAAAAAACCTTTACCAAAAATAGCAATAAAATTAAATAAAATTTTAACCATGAAAAATACGTATATCTAATAAAGAGGCAGGCGTGCCAGAGAGGACACCGCGCGCTGAAGTCTGGAACCAGAAACCAGAATCTCCGCCACGCGGGGTGTGCCATCAGTACCAGATATCAATTTTAAAATACGTCCCCTACGCCAGAGTAGGGGGGCCAAATTTGCCTCTTTTAATAATACTAAGTCCCCTTCCCGAGGGGCCTCCGTCCTATCTGTCCATTTTACCCGTTGTTGCAACAGATGCAAGTACTCGGCCGACCAGCGCCTCCAGAAGTCTTGACTTATTTGCTGCAATAACTGAAAACGGGACAGGCGTCCGGGGCGCTCATCCTTCCAGGGATACTCCGGCAACGCGGTTAAAGGCTGACCGATCAAGAAGTGACCCGGCGTCAAGACTTCTAGATCGTTAGGGTCAGGCGAGATTGGACAGAGAGGATGGGAATTAAGCACCGCCTCCACGCGGCATAGTACCGTGACTAACTCTTCCCAAGTTAACACGGTCTCCCCGATGACACGGCGGAGATGGGTTTTAGCAGACTTCACCGCAGCCTCAAAAATTCCTCCCCAGTGAGGACAGGCCGGCACACTAAATTGCCAGCTGATTCCCCGCTGGGCGAGAGCCAGACTTAAACTATTATTACCAGAATTTAAAAAATTATTAACTTCGCGTAAATAATTCGCCGCCCCTCGATAATTTGTGCCATTGTCCGAACGTATTAAAGAGGGTACTCCTCTTCGCGCTACAAAGCGATCCAGCGTCGCGACAAAGGCCTCCGTAGACAGCGCAGAGACCAGCTCCAGGTGGACTGCTTTGGTGGCCAAACACACAAAGACGCACAGGTAGGCTTTAACGACCTTGGCGTTACGCAACGTCGATGACTTGACCGAGAAGGGCCCAGCGAAGTCCGTTCCGACCCCGTCGAACGGCCTCGAGGGAGAAATCCTATCCGGAGGAAGATCTCCCATCATGGGCTGCATGGTAGACGCCTTGAGCCTATAACAAGGGACACATCTAAACAGCACCTTTCGGACCGCCCTGCGAGCCGACAAGATCCAGAATTCACGCTGCAACACAGCGAGAAGCGCGCCACATCCAGCGTGCGCGTTACCGATATGCCGATCGGTGATCAGCAGGTCCACCAGAGGACCTCCTTTCGGTAGCAACAGGGGGTGCCTGCTGCCGTACGGCAGGTTGGCTTTCCGGAGCCGACCTCCTACGCGCAGAAGACCATCCTGATCTGTGAAAGGGTTCAACTTGGCGACCGCACCCTTCAAACGAGCGCGTCCGCAGCGCAGCGCCTCAAGTTCCGTCGGAAACCTCTCACCCTGCACCAGCCGAATGAGGTGCAGCAAGGAACTCCGACGCTCCTCCACAGTGGCGATCTGGTCACTCCTCCTCTGACGAGGGTGACGACAGTTGTGGATGAAGCGTTTAATCCAGCTAGTTACCCCCAACAACTTATCCAGCTTGCTGTAACGACCCGTCAACCAGTCAGGGTCTGGGGGCACTTCCGCCACAATCGCATGCACGCGGACTCCGGGCAGCTCCGCTCGCTCCGAGTCCGCGCCGAGAGCTGGCCAGGAAGCTTCTGGCTCCCGCAGCCAGTCCGGACCCCACCATAAGGGGTGATCAACTAGCTCCGGCGCGGAACAGCCGCGCGAAGCACAGTCAGCGGGGTTCAACTCACCCGGGACATGTCTCCAAACCATGTCCAGTCCAATGTTTTGGATTTGGGAAACCCGATTTCCCACAAAAGTCTCCAAGGTGTGAGGGGCTGCTCGTAACCAGGCAAGTACGACCTGACTGTCTGACCACGCATAGACCTTCCGGATGTCTATCGAGGTGGACAGTTCCTGATATACGTGCTTAAGCAGCCGAGCAAGTAATGTGGCTCCGCTCAATTCCAGTTTCGGAATAGTGAGTCGTGTCCTGATAGAAGCTACCTTGCTCTTCCCCAATAAGAGCGTGACATTGACGTGGCCTCCAGCGTCAACTGTACGCAAGTACACAGATGCGGCATAACCCAGTTCGGACGCATCACAGAACCCGTGCAGGCTGATCCGGCTACAGCCTGGTGGCAGAATGCGACGGGGCAACGCCACTCGATTGACCGTTTCGAGGTCAGATATTAAACGAAGCCAAATGTTAAGCGAGTCTCCAACCAGGGGGTCGTCCCATGAGACCTTCAGAGTCCAAAGTCGCTGTAACAGACACTTGGCTGCGAACAGAACCGGACTGATCCAACCGTTTGGATCAAACATCCTGGCGATGGTGGACAAAACCGTCCGTTTTGTCCACGCGCGTGTGGCTTCCAGTGCCACCCGAAAGGTGAAGATGTCAGCAACCGGTTGATACTGCATGCCCAGAACCGCAATCCCGTGCGGATCGTCACCTTCCTCGAAGAGCCCCGGATCCTGCTGGTGATCGTCCGGGATACCAGCCAGGACGTTGGGGTCGTTAGAGAGCCATTTCCGAAGCTCATAGCCTCCAGATGCGAGAAGCTCTGTAAGCTCATCCCGGAGCAACAGAGCTTCCTCCACCGTCTGCGCACCAGTGCAAACGTCGTCCACGTACAGGTCGCGTTCCAGAACTGCGGCTGCACGTGGGTACCGAGCCCGTTCTTGCTCCGCCAACTCCAGCAGTGAGCGGATCGCAATGAAGGGGCTTGATCTCAACCCATAGGTGTTGGTGTTCAACTCATACACCATCATAGGGTCCTGAGGACTTTCCCGCCAGAGGATCAACTGGAACCTCCTGTCCTCGGGGTGTATGACCGTTTGTCGGAACATCATACGGATGTCCGCTCCCAACACCACCTGATGCCTACGGAAATTCAGGATGATGTCTACAATATCCCGATGTAACTTCGGTCCAGCGTGGAGGCACTGGTTCAGTGACACTCCTGTCGAAGTCGGAGCGGATCCATCGAACACCGTCCTGAGTTTGCCTGTCGACGCTTTCAAAACAGCGTGATGAGGCAAAAAGTAGTGGTCCATGGTCGACCAGTCGTCGCGAGCCGGAGACATGTGGCCCAGTGCCTCATACTCCCTCATGAACTCGATGTACTTTTCCCGAAGTACAGGATCTCGAGCCATGCGTCGCTCCATGGACCTGAGCCTTTTCTCGGCCAATGATCGAGACTGGCCCAGACGCGGGGGGTTATCCCGGAAAGGCAGCCTAGTCTCCAATCGCCCAGAGACCATTCTCCGAGTGTGAGCCTGATAAAAATTCTCACACTCCACGTGCTCGGGATCCAGCCGAGACACGGTAGGCGGCTCTTCGATCTCCCAGAACCTCTGCATGATCTGAGCGAGGGCCGTTCCCGTAAAGGAAGCCTGATTCGACTGCTGCCACTCATCCACCATTCCCAAAATGGCGTATCCGTAGATGGTGGGCAGCGCTATCAGCGAAGACTGATCCAGCAGTCTAGGCTTGCCGTTCATGATGTAACCCAGTACATCAGAACCCAGCAAAAGGTCTACCGGACCCGCCATCCCGAAGCGGGGATCCGCCAACCTGAGACCCTTAGTACAGGACAAAAGATCCGGATCTATGTCCGCCTGAGGAAGCCAACCGACAACCGAATCCATGACGGTGGCCCTGACCGCAATCCTTTCCGAATATGAATGTACGGACGAGAAGGAGAGGCGGGTCTGTCCAGCCAACCGCACCTCTGTGTTCCCGACTCCTCGCAACGGAGTCGGTGACGGAAACCTAGCCAGGCCCAGGCGATGAGCAACCCGGGTTGTCAAAATACACCCCTGGGACCCTGTGTCCAAGAGCGCTCGTATCCGGACGTAGTCGCCTCTTGGACCCCAAACCCTTAACCAGACGGTGGGCAGCAGGACCACCGGTTGATCCTGTGCCAAGGGAACGGAGGCTAGTCAATCCCTCCGAGGCCCGTCCGAACCCGTCGGACTACAGGGCCCAGCCCAATATGGCTGCCGAGTCATAAGGGCCATCGGAGGGGGGGCATATCCAGCTGCCCTGCCATACTGAAAGTAGGGCGGGTGGTAGTCCAGCCTCGGATGCTCATGGAGGGGAGGCGTGTACGCCCTCCATTGCATTAATCGCGGATCCAGCGGCGGAGAAGGATAACGCTGGGGAGGTGGCCCCCGTGGTGACTCCGGTATCACCCCTCCACCTCTCCAGTTCGCCCGCGTCCGCGCGGGCTGTGAGGTCGGTGACCGAGCCACGTGTAGGACGCCCCTTGTTGGGCTGCCCGGTGCTGCCGGGAGTTGGGGTGGAGGGGGTGTGCTCCACGCTGTAGCCACTTCATTGTTGTACAATGCGTGGCTCTGCGTGGGAGCGCCCCCGCCCGTGGAGGGCCCCCTCCCTGAGGGCTGTCGACCAGCACCATCGCTCCTGGTGCACAAGAGCTGGTGGTGTGGTCCCCCACACCCAGGACACGGCCGTGCCGTGGGGCAGTCATTGTACAAATGACCCCCCAGGCACCCGTAGCACCGACGCAACCGCCGAACGATGCCTCGTCGGTCGGAAGTCGTCCTCGCGAGCAGGGCCGGACACTGCACCAGCGCGTGAAGCTGGCCACAGTTCGGGCACTCCTGCTCCGACGCAGTCGTCGCCGTCGCCGTCCGCTTTACCCCACCCTGAGTGCGGGGATTGGTAGGTCGCGGTCCTGTTCCGGCAGGGCCACGAGCTGACGCGGCGGGCTGCGCCTCCTGAGGCGCCGACTCTGCCATCCTCGCCTCCCACTCCAGGACCCGAAGTAGCTCCTCAACGTGGGGAAGACCTTCGGGTCGCCGTGAAGGCCCCTTTCCCGCTCGAACCGGGCGCGCAACTCCAGCGGCACCTTGCCCAGCAGAATGTGGACCAGCAGAAACGACCAGTGTTCTACTGGCAGTCCCAAGCTGCGCAAGGCGTTGTACGCCACCTTCACGGGCGTGAGGATTAGCGGCCTCAACTGAGACCTCTCAGTCACCTTCGGCAGCCCCAGTATTTGGGACACGTGAGCGTCGGCGAGGAGCCGAGGGTTTTGGAACCTCGTATCCAGCAACTCCATCGCCGTGCCGAAGTTGTCGTCGTCCAGCTCCAGGTGCTGGATCAGGGAGAGTGCCTCACCCTCCAGTGACGTGCGGAGATAGGCCAGTTTCTCCGCCTTCGTCAGATCCGTGCGTGAATCCACGAGAGAGGCGAACATACTCCGGAAGCCGCTCCACTCTCGCAGGTTACCTGTGAACCTGGGCAAGTCCAGGGTGGGAAGGCGTCCCACTACACCCGAACCCGCATTCCTGATGACGGGTCCCGAGTTCGCCCTTCCCTGACGAGACCTCTCCAGCTGGCGAACCCCTTCGGAGACCTCGTCGTACAAGTCCAGAATGCGCCGCATGTCCGCCTCGATCCTCTCCATCTGCTCCTCAGGTGGAGACGGCCTTGCATCCCGCAGCGATCCTGCGCTCCTCTCAGCGACCTCCAGGCGCCTGTCGAGCTGTTCTGCCCTGTTTAGCAGCGCCTCCTCCCGGTCTCTCCGGCCGACCAATCCTTGTAAGGATTCAAACCACCGGAGCTGGTTGGCCAAATCCGAAGCCATTTTAAATTTAAATTTAAACCAACCTAAAGTTCGGACAATGTCACAACAAATATATCCGCAACCTATTAAACCGGATACCACTTAATACTAATTTCCCGACAGTTTGGGGAGAAATTATAAACTGGGAACCCCCAAATATCTGGCCTACCCGATATATTTTCCCAGAAAACTAAAACAAAAAAAGGGGTATTTACGGCTAACCGCGCTCTGTCTACCAAAAAATGTTCAATATTTATCCCGAAATATCGTCCTGGGGCCCATAGCAGGATCAAAACAATTATATATGCCGTTATACCGATTTTTTTACCCCCACACTTTAACAAGTTAGACACTTACCTAGGGTTCCCGGCGTCGTCCAAAGTCCAGTTTGGTACGACAGGAAGAAGGAACGGGACCAGAGGGAATTGGAAACCAAACCAGACAGCTCCAGACTTCCCGTCCCAGCAATAGTCCACCGGCACTACGATTCCGCGTTCCACGATCCGGCGTTGGAGAAAAGGGCCAATCCAGTAGCCCACTTTCACCCAAATAGTCCAGCACTAATCCCGTAGCGATATATTCCCGTTAATACGTATTCCCGCACAATATTAACGATTTAAACCAGATTAGAAAAAACAACCCGTCATTGTCGATCCAGCGAAAAAGGCAAAGTCACTTCACAGCCGGCTGTCAAACCATAGATCCGCTATGATTTTTAATGTTGCCTGATTATACGGAACACTGCTCATAGCTCGAAATACCGACATCGTTTCACGGTTGACGTTCCAAAGCTTCGAACAGAGATTTAACTCTACATTTGTGATAAGAACGTCTAGGCTGTGGAATGCGTTGCCCGAGTTGGTTTTTCCCGTAAGTTAAATCTTGGTGTCTTCAAATGGAGAGTGAATCGCTTTTTTTGAAGTGAAAACTTCTTTAGGCGCGCCTAGACAATTTTTTTGTGTGGTGTAAATTTAATTCTACCGTCACGCTCGAGTATGATAAGAAATCTTCGGGTAAACTCGGGACCTTGGCGATTGGGCGTCTAGAAATGCATCAGCCAATGGGAAATGCTGACGTATTTCTAGATGGCCATGCCATGATGGCGAAGCCACGCCCTCCGGTTACACCCATGTAGTTTCCAAGGTAAGCTACCAAATTCTGAGTTTTAAGTTTTCACTGCTGATGCTGATGCATTTCTAGATGGCCAAAATTTACCCGAAGATTTATTATCATTCCCGAGCGTGACGCTAGAATTCACGACAAATCTATCTGTGGCGCTCCAAAAGAAGTTTTCACTTTAAAAAATATCTGTAATCATAACTCGTCAGGCGCGGCTGTGAGCGAACTATACCTAATATTGTAGATGCGGAAGTCTGAATGTTCGTTGCCCAACGTTATTTTCAAGGATCACCATTTGTTCGAAGAGTTGACCCACCGGAGCAGGCTGCCTGGTAGCGGCTACGGGTAGTATGGCGCCACCGGCACCGCCACCGCTCACATCCGCGCCGTGCGACAGATGCTACAGAAGACCACTGAGTACAACCGGCCCCTTTGGCTGACGTTTGTTGACTGATGCGTGTGGTTGTCGGTTCGGAGAGTGCAATTGATCTGCATGATCTAATACCACCTTAACCTCTCTTCTATCAGACTCCTCGTTTCCCGAAAAAGCGACATCAGTAACGAGTTTATGTTTATGAGTTTATGTTGGATGCGGGCGGCGCAAGACCGGTCTTTGTGGAGGCCTTCGTCCAGCAGTGGACGTCCTTCGGCTGATATAACACCTCTTTTTTTGGTCGGGGGTTAAAAACCGCCGTAACTGTGCCACAAAGTGGTCAAGTAGGTAGGAGTTAAAAAATTGCGAAGTACGAAAAAAAATATAAACTTTGAAAGACTTATTCTCAGAAACTATTGGGTGTACAGCGACAATTCTAGTAGGTATCATATTGTAGCAAATGTAGTCTACTTTATAAACGCCATAAGAAAGTTTTTACAAAACTAGTCGTTTAGGGTTATAACCGCCAAAATTTGAAAATTATACGATTTTTTACAAAGTTGCATTCGTCGCTCGAGGTCACAAACTTGGGACAATCATTAGGCCAAAATCTTAAACAAATCTGCAAAAAATCAGATCTACCGGATTTAACGCATACGGTAATGTATAAAGTAACTGCACTATATACCGAGTTGCATGGTTTTATCTTCAACAATTGGGGAACTTCCATATTGACATTCATCCCCCATTTCAAACCCAATTTCATCCCCGTACAGTTCGAAATTACAAAACTGTTAGAACAACCATTCGTTTGCTTCGTGTAAAGTGTCTATTTACAGTTTCATGGTTTTATCTTCAACGATTGGGAACTTTCATATTGACGTTCATCCCCCATTTCAACCCCCGTACAGTTTGAAATTACGAAATCAGTTTCGTAATTTCGACACAGTTTCAGTAGAACATACGTTTGCTTCGTGTCAAGGGTCTATACATATACAGAGTTTCATGGTTTTATCTTCAACGGTTGAGAAGTTCCATAGTGATATTCATCCCCCATTTCACCCCCGTACAGTTCGAAATTACAAAATTGATAGAACTAACATTTAATTGCTTCGTGCCAAGCGTCTAGATACAAAATTTGATAACTTATAAAAAAAATTACGAATTTTCATACAACCGTTCATCCCTTGTTTCACCCTCTTTGGGGTTGACTTTTGGACTTTTGCAAAAACCCGTCTTAGCGAGCGCCTACGTGCTAAAAGGGACCTCATGCAAAATTTCAGATTCCTAGCATCAGCCCCGGATCTTCAATATTTTTTAGACGGGGCAAAATCTGAAAAATGGCGCCCCCGCCCACTTATCTTTTATTTTTCTTTCTTTTGTTTTTGAGGGGGGGGGGTCTATAATGCATCTACTCATGACTACTATGCAGGGACATATCGGGCTCGACACAAAAAGCCTTAAAATGACCAAAACTAAACTGAAATAAGCGAAACATGGCACGGACTCAGCCAGCTCATTCCTGTCTGTTATGTTGTCTTGTATTCTATTTGTCAGTTATATTGACCACTATCCAACACCCGAGTGCAGTACAACTTCAATAGTTGTAAGACGCATTCGACCTTTGGGCTCTGGCACCACCATTGAAAGGAAATAATTTGATCGCCCCTATTGCTCGCGAGGTGATACGTCGCGTCATGGAGGCCCGGGAGTCCAAGCCCAAACTGCAAGTGGCGATCCTCTGCTGTGACCTGTCAAAGGCGTTTGATGTTGCCGACCGCGACGTACTTGCAGCTAAATTGCAACACTACGGCGTAGCGGGGCCTGCTCACTCCCTTCTGACTGGTATGATGAGGGACAGATCACAAGTGGTTGTGAGCTGTGGAGGATCGGAGAGGTCGGATTCGATGGCATCCGATATGGGTGTGGCACAAGGCTCGTCAGTGTCAAATATATTGTTTTCGCTGCTCTTGAATGATCTGCCCGACGCCGTGACAGCTGCAGAAGTACTTATGTACGCAGACGACGTGGCTGCGGTGGTCACGGCGCCGACAGTGGATGCTCTGGAGCAGAAGCTGAATGTCGCGGCCTCCCAGCTGTATGGGTGGTTCCATGTGGGCGGTCTTTCCCTGAATCTTACCAAGACTCACTTTATCCGATTCAGCCTGACAGGAAAGCCCGTGAGACCCCTGTCGGTTGATGTGAGTGGAGTAAAAATTGTGGAACAGGAGGTTACTACATTCCTGGGTTTCGAGATAGACCGCGGCCTCAGATGGGATCACCACATAGATAAGGTCTGTGGAAAGCTCGGGAGCGCTTGCTTTGCTCTGGCGCGGGTGGCGAGGATCGTGCCGACTGAGATAGCACGCTCGTGCTATCTCACCTTGACCGTGACCTTTCGCTTTTATATAATTATACTAGCTGTTACCCGCGACTTCGTCCGCGCGAAATAAATACCAAGGTAACTCAGGCAGTACCTATTTTTATACCCAGTATTTATACATTTACGGTTACTAAAAACAGCGTATAATAAAAATAATTTCATACAATTTCATCAAAATTGGTTCAGTTGTTTAGGTGTGAAAGCGTAAGATACAGTCGTCTCCCATTTCAACTCCAATTTCATCCCCATACAGTTCGAAATTACAAAATTGCTAAAACAAACATTTATTGGCTTCGTGCCAATTAATTGCCTATATAAAGAGATTCATAGTTTTGTCTTCAACGGTTGGGATCTTCCATGTTTACATTTATTTCCCATTTCAACCCCAATTTTACCCCCGTACAGTTTAAAATTACAAAATTGCTGGAACACACATTCGTTTTTGCTTCGTGTCTATATACAGAGTTTCATGGTTTTATCTTCAACGGTTGGGAACTTTCATATTGACATTCATCCCCCATTTCAACCCCAATATCACCCCGTACAGTTCGAAATTACGAAATTGATAGAACAAACATTCGTTTGCTTTGTCAAGTGTCTATTTTCAGAGATTCGTTGTTTTATCTTCAACAGTTGCGAACTTTCATATTGGTATGTATTCATCCCCTATTTCAACCTCAATTTCACCCCCGCACAGTAAAAAATTACGAAATTGATAGAACAAACATTCGTTTGCTTTATGTCAAGTGTCTAAATACAGAGTTTCATGGTTTTATCTTCAACCTTACATTTTTGGCGGAGATGGTCGGAGGAGTACTTAACACATCTTCTTCAACGCCATAAATGGACCAAGCAGCTGCCAGAACCAAATATAGGTGATGTTGTTTTGGTCAAGGAGGATGGCTTGCCTCCTGCGCGGTGGCTCTTGGGTAGAGTAGTTTTGAAACACCTAGGATCCGACAAACTCACTCGAGTCGTGACTCTCAAGTGCAACGGCTCGACAATCAAACGTCCATTGTCAAAGTTATGCATTTGACCTGTAACGGATTAGTTATTAAGTCATTATTAAGCCATAATTCATTTTTTTATGTTTAGCATTACCATTTTTCAATTTTTTTTCACGCGCTATCATTTCAAGTGTTTATGTGTAAGTACATTTATTAAGGACATGAACAGATGTCCTTGGCGGGCGATATGTTTGGATCAATTTTGCTTACTTTAAGATCGCCATGCAGAAAATGTAATTCCTCAACCTCATACTAGATGGCGCTGTTAGTGCTTAAAACACGCATTCGACTTGTTTGCTAGTTTTTACGTTATGCAACTAAATTTATTCAATAAATGAGATTCCCACCCAGCACCATCGTGTTTCAATACGGACAGGGAACTTCCAATGAGGCGTTTTCCAGATGAAGATAGACTTGTCAAAAATAGTTCTAAATTTTGCCAAGTGTGGCACCACTGTTTGTTTTTGTGAAATTTCTCTAACAAAATGGAACATTGGCGCCACTTATGGTGAAATTGAGAACTGTCTTTGACAAGTCTATCTTCATCTGGAAAACGCCCCATTACAGGGGTTATTAGGGAAATTCGCTAGGGCTGGTACGATATAAATATTAATATATTAATTAAATGTTACTCTTACTTGTGTTCATATCAGTTTGTTTTGTTACTTCTTGAGTCAGTATATTTTCAGTTTAATTTCATAAATATATAAAAATTACACACCAAATGCGCGCATAAGAAAGAACATTGAAATGAAATTTCAAATTTCATTTACTGCGAGTTAGATGGGTACTATACTTAATACTACTACTATAGTGTAGGTATGTATTACTCTACTAGTCAAGCCCTTTCCTTTGATACCCATGTTGAGGTAGTAGTGAATAAAAAAATATAATTCGCCATTTTGTGGTGGCGGCCATCTTGTATTTGAAATTAATCTTACTGTATAGTATTTTACTAGTAAAGCCCTTTCATTTGATACCCATATTGAGGGAGGTGCAAAATATTTTGTCCGCCATTTTGTGGAGACGGCCATCTTGAATAAATATTGCCCAAGAATAGTTAACCACCACAGGGAAACTAATAAAACCACATCCAAATCGGTCTATCCGTTTTAGCTCTACGGTGCCACAGACAGAAAGACACACACACACAGACACTTTAAACTATCAATAAAATGTATAACTAAAAAAACACTTACAAATGTAGCTTAAATCTTTACCACTCAAAATATTGCAGACCCGAGCCAATGAAAATTCATTTTATTACGTATTTATTTGTGCAAGTAAATCCAAACAAAAACAAAAGGTAAATTATTATAATTATAGCCATATTTGCATTAGTGTTTATACTTGAAAGTCACATCTTCATATACGCAGAAACAACTTAATTCAACAAAGTTTTTGTACCTGTTAATAGCTATCACCATGAATGGTTATTTTCAAGTAATATTTTTGACAGTTTGCAGCTAACTTTATGCTTCTTTAGTGTTACCATAAGAACTTCAAATAATCTACTACAATTTACTAAAAAAAAGGTAGGATATTATTGCGTGATACCAATTTTATCAAACATTGAAAATGAATCCTGGTTTTTTCCCTATTCACCTCTTGTTCCCTAATCACCCCATTTTACGGTACCTAATGCCTAAAAGCTCCAGATAGTAAACGGAACCAATACACTTCGAGAAGTAGGAGTTAGTTAAATACCGTCAAACGGGGTGAATAGGCACAGAACTAAACTTTAGGCAAATTTATCACTAATTATGGTGTTAATATTATAATGATTTTGGTGTGAAAACTTGAGTCGCATCATGAAGATTTTTACTGATTTTACTCTAGATCACGTAAAGCACCCAGTTTCTCACAATTCTCAAATTATAGGTAATCCCTATTTAAACACGTAATGGGGTTAATCGAGACGGGGATTGGCACTAAAGGGAAAATCCGTAAGGGCTGTCACAATTTTCTTTAGATAGGTAGATACCTACCTAAGTACTTGTTGGTATAAAATACGTTTGAGCAAAAACAACTAACAATATAATCAAATAAATTTGAGTGAATAATGCGATGATAAATAAATATGTAATAATAATACTGTTATATTTATTTGACAGAGGATAAAAAATTACATTTATGAATTAAACTGTATTAGACAGTGGATAATGGTTAATAGAAAAACATAGTTGAAGTTGAGTGAAAAACAAGTGTTTGTTTACATTGTCACAAGTTGGTGCTTAAATTGACTTCACATAGGTACCAATTAATTAAGAGTAAATTAATGTAGGTAAGTGAAAATACTTTAATAAAAAAACCAATATTTTTAGTAAAAATGAAAAAACTCAGCCTGTCACACAATCATACTTAACTATCGTAAAATCTCTTTTTATTAAAATAATCAGATTTTTTTAGTTTAATCAAATGTTTTATTTTAGTGAATACTTTATCTTATGACACGTACAAGTTCAAATTGTTTATTTAAGGACAAAGTTACATGCAAAGAGCAAGCGATAGCAACATTAATTAATCTATTCTATTGAACACGATCTTTTTTAAAAACAAAACTAGCTTGTGAATTTTAGTAATGAAAAAGTCTGTTTTCATTATATAGCTGATTTCTTTGAAATTAGAGCCACTTTATGAGCAAGTGTGTTAAAAAATACTTTATTAATCAAGTGACAACCCTGTCCCTATTATCCCTTTACTGTCTCTGGTCATACTGCACCGTCCCTATTTATTAAACATTTAGTTCCTATTGACCCCCTAAACATCCCTAAAAACCCCCGACACGTACCTATAAACCTCTTATTATGCTAAGAAACGGTTTGTCATAGCAAAATACAATTTTATAGGTTTTAAAGTCTTTAAATTTACATAAATTACGATACACAGGTTCCAGAATAAACACGGTACTCGCAGATAGTTGTTTCGACACAAATTTAACCGTAAAACTATTTAAACTGTTAAAGTAAAAGACGGCTCAATAGAAGGTAGAGTGCTCGCAATATAACTCTGCGCGTAGCAAAATAAGGAACTAATTGACAGGCCGTCAACTTCTTGTTTACGTCAATTGACAAAAGTTTGTTTACGTTTGTTGTATTTATTAATTTCCAAAGTAATTATTAGCTTTTATTATGCCGAAAGTGATTAAAGGTGCTGGCCGTGGCTGGTTCTTGAAAATCAATCGTGGTTGTGAAGAAGAACGATACAATAACAGGCCAAAAGTGCAGTTTTCCAAACGCAGAGCTATTTGACAACTCATATGTAGGGATACCATAGGAATCAAATCTCCACCTATTATCGGCGGATTTTTAAGCTGAGGCTTTATTTTTGAGGTTTGATTGTTTTATCGCCAATGTCAATCAATAACCGTGGGAAAAAAAATGTGAGTGCTTAAGACCGAATGTGAGAAACAAGTTATATTTAAATATTTTTTTTTCATAACATACAAATCAAAATAGGAAACACAGTGACACAGCAGTAAAGATCAGCTGATTGTATCTTTCTCGCTCGGGTACACTCGACGGTCCTACGTTCACCCGATCGACCCTTTCACCTAACAGCGTCAGCTTTATTTACCACCGAAGCGAAAATATGTGGGCGGTGCGCCAAAAGAAATTTCACTTAATTTTTTTAGCTTGGATGCCCTGTAATCATTTACTCCGTATTAATTACTGTATGTTTTATTATAGGCGTTTCAGAACGTACAATTACGTGGTAATGGATAACGCATCATACCACTGCACTCAGACTAAAGAGGCTACAATGTATCTAATAAAGAGGCACAAAGAAGACCCACAATACTAAGTAGAATGACTGTTAAAAGGACATGGACAAGAAGTTTTGCGGTTACCGCTGTGATCCATCGTGATCTAAACCCTATTGAAAATAAGATGATCCTTCAAAGAGCATTCATACGCCAAATTTTCAAATAGTGTTATTTATGGTCTCAATAAAAGATTTCCAAGTTTAAATTATATTATCATTATTTCGTTGTTGGTGTAGTTTGAAAATGACAGATTTTTTATAATGTAATTAACTAAAATAAAGTTCTCCTGGTGGTAAGAGAGACAGTCATTAACCTGTACCAATGATACTTGGTCATACTGAACTAAACTGCACTGAACCAGCACTGTAACGGCGTTCATTATTTCGAGACATTAGTTCTAATCTCAGTTGTCCTATAATTTATAAATAGTTAGTTATATTGCTTCCCTGAAAAATCCCTTCCCGTACCTGTTTTATGAAGTTGTAAGTTCCCAAGGAACGGGAAGGGAACCTATTAGCTTGACCTGGCAACATTAAGTACGCCACCAGTCGCGCGCAGACTTATACTGCGAGCACTATAGTTCAAACAAGCACCTTCAGAATGTTGTTTTGTCAATTTATTCCTAATTTCATGTCAAATAAATGTTGCTAGTCCAGAAAATAAGTATGCTACCATACATTCTTGCCATTTTATAGAATATGATTTGTCGATTTTCAGAGTAATTGACATGAATATTTCAATCTCGATTTTTTCCCTATTCACCCCTCGATTCCTATTCACCCCGTTTGACGGTACTCTTCTACTGTAGAATAGTATTTTAACTAAGTTATTATTTAAGTAGAAGTTCTACAGTGAGCAGATGATTCTGTCTCTTCACTCATTGGCCATCGTCCCATCTGCGTCGAGAGTAGGTACTGTTCAGACGCTCGTATCATACCAGTAGTTAGGTTTGTTGGCCACACATGCACCCAAGTATTTAAATGGTGCTATCATCTGCACTCTGCACATCCAAAGATATGAGGTTTCCAACAGATCGTGGATAGCAAGCAAAAAGACTTTCTCGAGATTTCAGTTGGGACTCGGGGTCTTCCCTCGCAAGGATAGTCAAGTCCTAAATCCACCACGCTGGCCAAGTGCGGGTTGGTGGATGACAAGGGACTCTAGGAACTTCGGACATCAATAAAATAAAAGTCAAGATTATAAAAATGAAAAAATGCTTTATTAACAGTAAAATCACGAGTCGTGGAGGTAGGAGGCCTCTTGTTCGTCCTCGTCGTCGTCCACGTCCATCGTGTCGGCGTCCCCGGCGGGGTCGGCGGGGTCGAGCGGCGGCGCCAGCGGGCGCAGCGCCTCGCGCAGCCGCAGGAAGTGACGCTTGAAGGCGAGCCCGCAGCCGCGCCCGCGCCGGAACTCCAGCAGCGTGGCTCCGCCCCCCGCGCCCCCCACCGCCCGCGCCGGCCACGCGCGCACCTGCACGCCGCCCGCGCACTCCAGCGTGAGCAGGCGCGCGCGCGGCCGCTGCGCCCCCAGCGCGCGCGCCGCCGCCCCCAGCGCCGCGTCGGGCGCGCCCGCCACCCACACGCGCGTCATGCGGCGCGCCAGCCGCGCCAGCGCGCCCGCGCCCGCGCGCGGCGACCCCGCCAGCAGCTCGTCCGCGGCCGCGGGCTGCGAGTGGCTGATGAGCGCGTCCATGTCCGCGGCCGACAGCTCGCCCCCGCGCGCCCCGCCCGCGCCCCCGCCCCCGCCCGCGCCCGCCGCCGGTTGCGACCGCCACGCGCGCTCGCCCGCCGCGCCCTCTGCGGGGGAAGCACTCGTCACACCGAGCTCCACTCCGGAAGTACACTCGCACAATATAATTTTATCGATTCCTCCGCAGGTTCTCTCCGACGATTCGATAAACAGATTTTTTGCAAACACTGTCTAAGGTTTTCGCAAACACAAAAATGGTGGAAAAAAAAATGGTTTATCAAATCGACATACATATACCACATCAATAGGTATACATAGGTATACTATACACCACAATTTTTTTCTAAATTAGCAACATTTTAACAGTGTTATCGACTGTCGTTTTTGAGCACAACCGATTGAAACACAATTAAAGATGTGATAAAAAAATGGTTATCTGTAAAGTCGGCCCAACAAACATTTTAGTCGTATAAGTGGTAGTAACGTGATTCAAAATGCTATAAACATCGCACTGAAGTAATTTTGGCGTGTAACACGACTTAGTGCCTTTTATCTTTATACAACTTGTAGTCGTATATAGACATCGTATAAACTTCTATACGACTGCTTTGCAAGACTGTTATACAACTTTCAGTAGTATTAACCAGTGCGTCGCCATAATAACGTTTATACGGATTTTACCCCGACATTAATTGTATTAGAGTCGCGAGAACTACTTTTACATGACGATCGTATCAGAGTGATAAATTGCATTTCTTTACGATTTTAAGCAAATGTGAGCACTTTTACACAACTTTTAAATGACTCGATGTTCTATTAGTGTATAATAATTTAGCTTCTTACGTCTAATTGTATTACATCAAATATTTCTACACGACATGTCAAGACTAACCAAACTGTAGATGGTTCCGCACAAAATGTAATTTTGAAGTCGAAAGAATTAAGTCCTGTGCAGAGTGTGGGTGTAAACAATATGATGTAGCTTAAAACGCAGAAAGTAGATCTAGTGGATCCATAGTATTTTTTTAAAATGTTTGTTACTTGATTTCTCGTGAATGGCCGAACCGATTTAAAAAAATAATTTTGTGTTCGGATCCTTCCCGAATGGTCCAATATAAATTTTATCGAAATCCGTGAGGTGTTTTTTGAAATATGAAGAAAAAAACTAAAATTTCCTACAATTTTGTCTGGATGACATGGTTGTGGATTTCACAAAAGTTATGAAATGCTATCCTGACAACACAAAATTGTGTAAATGCATTAATGTAAACTTGTGTTGCACTAAAAAGAGTACAATAAATTATTTTCTACAAAAAACTAAACCGACTTCGAAACCACAAATAGGCATTACATTACCGTAATTTTTCGGGATAAGAAGTAGCCTATGTGTTATTCCAGACTATAATTTGTGTTCCAAATTTCAGCCCGATCCGTTAATACGTTACGGCGTGATTGAGCAACAAACATCCATACTTTCACATTTATGATATTAGTAGGATATCAGTTTATTTTACGATTTTGAGTGCCTATTTGTGGTTTTGAAGTCGGTTTAATTTTTTGTAGAAAATAGTTTATTAAAGCAAGAGTAAAACGTTGCTTCACAAAGAATTTTGTTTATGAGCTTACAAAACTATTAACAATCCTGGCCTAACTGGCCTCGTGACTTAGTAACTCTGCCTGCAAAGCCGATGGTCGTGGGTTCGATTCCCACCCAGTGCAAATTTATGTGACTAATGCTAATATTTAAAAAACATATATCATACACAACCTTTCAAAGATAACAACCTTTTCTACCTAACAGGCATGACGACTGATCCTATAACTTCATATTAAATTAACTCTCATTATGACAGTGATGATTATCTGGAAAAAAATGTACTAACTTTAATTTTTATATCTTGCGTTTAAATTACTTTGTGATCATTCAAAGTTGGATGGGTGAGTCCATTTTAAAAGTATGAATTTATTAGAAAAATTTATTTTACCATTGGTAAGCCCATTAAATTTAAAGTGTGTTTTGTTATGAAACCAGTTTCCTAAACGCAATAACGCATAGAAAATACCGAACGGTGATGTCACGTTTTTGTGTGAAATCCAAAATTGTGATTTTAAAATAAAGAATTTGGTTTTTTCACATTAAATTTTCTTCAACTAGACCCTAAAAATTTCGTTAATATGGCTGACAATAAACCGATCAGAAAGAAGCGCCCGGAATGGAAAGTCGTTTAAATGTTGTATTACGGTTGTGTCTTACACCTGAAGTCGTATACAGGTTGCTGGTGACACGTTCATTAAAAATATAGTTAAAAATATTTCTTATTTTTACGAATATATAAGGCGCGTTAGCTATATTGAGAAAAGTAGCTTAAATCACCCGATAACATTAATTTCCCAACAGATTTCTGTACTTGAACATGTTTCAAAGACGTAATATGTAGTTATGACGACTTAGAAGTAATAATTAACGTAGATTGTAAATTGTCGATTTAGTTTAAATACACTACATTTTATCAATCACTTTACATCGAAATCCCTTATAAAAGTCCTGGTGGATGCTACTTATTCGATAAAATGTCCTAAAGTAGTGGCAATTACCATCATAACTCGACGAAAAGAACATCTCACGACGTTTATACAACGTCTATATAACCACTACACGACCATGTCGTTAGTTATACGACTGCTACGTAACTCTATTAAGACACCGATTCGTATAAAATGGGCCTATTTTCGTTTTTTTTTACGTTATAGTGACGTATTTGCGACCAGCGTATAGAACCAAAAGTAAGAATCGGCACGTTGTGGCGACCTATAAAATGTTTGTTGGGGGTTTACTAAAGATAGTTAACGTGACAACGTCTAGTATTTGTGTTAAGCACCATCTAGGTAAAACGTTCTGAAGCTTTTTGAAAAGCTGTTCAAAGCGCCATCTCTGGGTACATCATTGTACTAGTACAAGTTCTTAACTTCATATCGTCGCTTTTCTAAAACATGGACAGACTCCTTGAACGTAATACACATTTCACTCACTAGATGGTACGAAAAGTAATAAGGCGACGTAACGGCGGTAACGTTACTTGACGTCATGTTTTGCGGGCGTGCAGTCGGCTTCACCGAATTATAAGACGTTATCACGTCAAAAAATATCTCATAAAATTGTGCAATCCGTGGTCACCGGTATCTGTATACACATGCGTTTTGTAGTTTACGTATCAATGCTATTTATTTATACATCAATCCATTGACAAGCACAAGCGCCCACCGCCCACCCCACCGGTACATTATTTAAATAATACAAATTAAACCACGACCCAGCACCGGTCCTCAGTTAATTCAAAGGACGCGTATAATTAAATCGCGTTCATCACCATCAATTCAATTTATTTCTTCGAACCATTATTTTACAATGAAAACTTGGTAACGTCAATTACAAAAAAAATATAGGCAGTCATAGGAACTGCCGATAGAAGTGAAAACTTATAACTCAGAATTTGATAGCTTACCTTGGAAACTACACGGGTGTAACAGAAGGGCGTGGCCTCGCCATCTTGGCATGGCCATCTAGAAATGCGTCAGCATTCGCTCCGCCAAAAGCCCCAAAATTTCTAAAGTCAAAGTTTATTGATAAATGTACAATTTACACGTGAATTAATAAAAAAATTAAACAAAAGAAAGGGCATACAAATTATATGCATTTTCAAAGTTTGAAATTATCACTTCACTGTATTATAATAACAATTATTAATAATCGTACAGAAAACTGTCAAGCATTATACGAGTATAACAAACATGTTTCAAATACAATTGTACTGGCAAATGTCAATTTTTCACATGGTGCCGAAACTTGGGGCCGTAACTATTTTGGGAAGAGTGTTATAAACTTCCGGTCCCATAATGTGAGTCAACTTTCGTGACCTCGTGAGAGTGTGGGATAACATCCAGCTTGTCCGCGTTGCGTATGTTACGAGAATGTCTCTCTCCTCGCGTATTGTATGATTCTAGATTATTTCTGACATATACAGCCACTTGGTAGATCAGGATAGCAGGTAATATAAGTATGCCAAGTTCTTTGAAAAACGGTCTGACGGATGTGCATTGCGATACGCCAACGATGGCACGTAGGCACGGCACGTTTTTGGGCGCGGAACGCACGCTCCCAGTCGGCAGCGCGCGCGTATAGCTCGGCGCCGTACTGTAACCGAGAATGCACCGTGGCGAAGTAACACGCACGCGAAACTTCCGCAGACACCACTCGGGATACTCATCTTAGCGCAAAGCACGCACTGCTAACTTTAGCACACATCTTGTCGATGTGGTGTTCCCACGTCATGCTGCGGTCAATATAAAACCCCAAAATGTAGTGTTCTGTACCTGCTCAATCCTAACACCGCTTAGCGAGACTATTAACGGTTTTGTACGGTGGCCCGACAGACAAAAGTGAATGAAATGCGTCTTTTTCGAATTTAACACAAAACCGTTGGCACTAAACCACGAGTTTAACCGTCAATTATAATTTATCTTCTAATTCCTCTATTGAAAGAGCTGTTACTACGGCGGCCACATGATCTGCATACATGAATATGTCCGCACCCTTTACGGTTTCGGGGAGATCGTTTAGTAGGAGAGAGAACATAATATTTGAAACTGACGAACCCTGCGGTACTCCCATCGACGAAAGAAGCGGGTCTGATTTATTATCGCCATCACCAGCATCCACTACTTGAGAGTGGCCTCGTAACATGTCAGTCAACACTGCGTATGATTTCCCGGCTATGCCGTAATGTTTCAGATTCAAAGCTAAGGTCTCATGGTCTGCGACATCGAAGGCCTTCGATAAGTCACAACACAAGACTGCTACTTGTTGTTTACGTTCACGGGCAGTCAACGCACTACGAATCACTTCACGCGTTAGAGAAGTCGTACATCTCCCTTCGCGGTATGCGTATTGTTGTTCACACAGCGCCTCGGTTTCTGATAGGTAGTCCACTAACCGTAAACTCAAGCCATTTTCGAACACTTTGGCTATTGCTGGTATAATTAATACTGGTCTATAGCAATCAATATCGTCCCTTTTGCCTTTAAATATCGGGGACACTTTCGATATCTTCAGAGGCGACGGATACGAGCCCTCTCTAAGACAGTTATTAAACAGTGTGGCGAGAACTGGAGCTAGAGTCAAAATTGCTAGTTTAATTAGGTCCATCGACACACCGTAAATGTCTTTTGACTTCTTTAGACGTATTCTGGAAGAAACTATGCGGAATACCTCACAGCCGAAAAATTTGTTAGTCTAGAGGGAACGGTCAGATGCTTGACGTACTTCTATAGCAATGGGATAATGTCCCTACCTACAAGATGGCAAAAAGTTATCGAACAAAATGTTAACTACGTACTTTAGTTGTATGTATATATACTACATTACAAATGGTTTGAATTTTCTTAAAAAATGCGAAGAAACTTTTTCTTTCTCCAACCTATTATAAAGAAACACATAAACTGGACATACAGTCATGAATCGGGACCAATATTTTGCGGGGAGTGACGTCATGTCAGTCGTTAATGTTTTAGCGGGAAAATTCAAAATTACTTTACTATTTTATATTTACTTATCGAAAATAGTAATATTGTAAAATAAAATATTTTTTATGGTAAACAAGCGTCAATCTTCAAAATAAAAGCAATCCCGATTTTTTTTAACATCCCTACTAATTTGGAAGTAATTCTGCCAGTACTCAGCCCATGAAAATATGAAGGAAACGTTAAAAATCTGAACTTCAAATTGAACGGTTGGTATTTATTATCAAGCTCGATAAGTATGGACAAATTTAGTTGCACAGGACTGTAATTTTATTGAAGTGAAAACTTCTTTAGGCGCGCCTAGACAGATTTTTCGTGGGCTGTGAATTGGATTCATTCGTCACGCTCGGGTATGATAAGAAAGCTTCGGTTAAACTCGGGACCATGGCTATTGGCCGTCTAGAAATACGTCAGCCAATGAGAAATGCTGAAAGGGCGTGGACAGGCCATCATGGCATGGTCATCTAGAAACGCATCAGCCAATTGGAAATGCTGACGGATCAGCCAATGGGAAATGCTGACGCATTTCTAGATGGCCATGCCAAGATGGCGAGGCCACGCCCTCCGGTTATACTCGTGTAGTTTCCAAGGTAGGCTATCAAATTCTGAGTTATACGTTTTCACTTCTATCGGCAGTTTCTATGACTGCCAATTTTTTATAAAAGTAGGTAGTTCCGCAAGGCAGGCGCGCGCGGCCATCGCACGTTCTAGAGCATCTACCGGCTAACTAAAACTGTCTTAGGTTTGATATTGTTCTCTTTCGCTTGAAATTATACAGACAGCAATAGCAAAGCCAAAGGAGATTTAGTACGGCGGCGCAGGCGCAGGCGGTCGCGAACAGAGTGAGAGCGAAACAAATAACGTGCGAAACAGATATTGATGCCTTGCTTTTCATTCTTAATGGAAAACAAACCGCATTACACAAACAAAAATGTTTTAAAACATGACTATACTTTTATACCGGATTTTAGTTAATTTCAACTACTTATAGATTATGTAATATCAAGTTTGTGGGTGAACAACTTATTACACAACTACAAAGTGTTATGTTGTCTACGCAGCCTATTAAAATTTTACTAATGTAAAAAGAGTAGTGGTGTAAATAATTAACTATCAAATAGAACATATATATACATAAATCAAGGACGTTTTCACAAAAATGTATACCACCTCTCGCGGCACTTGTCACTCTCGACATCATTTCATTTTGTGTCCAGAGGTTATATAATAAATTTGATTTACAGTTTTGAAGTACATATGACTGAAAATCTTAGGCGTCTCCTGCATCCAGAATGATCACTCTCTATTCAGCAAAATTTGAGGGTAGGCAGTTGAAATTTTCAGATCTAGTATAGTTACGGTAGATGAACTTAGAAATATTATATTATAAATAATGAAGACCAATTCGGTACGCCCTCTTTGATCTAGAAAGATCTGGCAAACCCTTACTCATATTATAGAACCGAGAATGCCAGGTATTCTCTATAAAATAAAACAAACTGTATGTTGCACAATTTTGGATGTTTATTCATTCAATATCAAAAAACTTCTTTAGAGAAATCCCATATTTGAGTTCGTGGAAAGGTATTCACTGAATTCGATTAGAAAACGTTTGGATCGAAGAAATCAAGTCAAATCAAATCATTACGTTCAAGGAGTCTGTCCATGTTTTAGAAAAGCGACGATATGAAGTTAAGAACTTGTGCTAGTACAATGATGTACCCAGAGATGGCGCTTTGAACAGCTTTTCAAAAAGCTTCAGAATGTTTTACCTAGATGGTGCTTAACACAATCAGTATTTTCTTAAGACGTTGTCACGTTCAACTATCGTTAGTAAACCGAATTTACAGACAACCATTTATTTTTTAAATTAGGTTTAGATCGGTAAGAATTTCGTGAGCTTGAAACTTCACATTATTTTTAGGCTTACCTTAGTGTGGAACATAGGAGCTCGAAGCCGAGGACAAAAATATACTTCTTCGAACGAGTCTTCCGCGATGAAGTGCGCGGGCGCAGTGCTTTGGTAATCTAGCTTTATGAGCGGTGGGACGTCATGGAGCTAAATCGCCAAAGCGCCGAGCCCCGCCTCGGGGAGTCCGGCGGCGTACGGGGGGAGGGGTCGGCGGGGGGGCGCCGCGTGCTGAGGCACCGGGCGGCTCTGAGACGCGCCCACTCAGAGTCACCTAGTACCTGACACGCCGCGCCCGGGGCCGGGGGTGGGGGGACGCGGAACACACACACTCACCGGGCGCGGGGATCTGCGGCAGCGTGGCGCGCGGGGTCGGGGTGCAGCCCGCCCCGCACCCGGCGGGCGGGACACACACACTCACCGGGCGCGCGCAGGAACCGGTGCGCGAGGATCTGCGGCAGCGTGGCGCGGCGCGCGGGGTCGGGGTGCAGCCCGCCCCGCCGGGTGGGACACACACACACACACACTCACCGGGCGCGCGCAGGAACCGGTGCGCGAGGATCTGCGGCAGCGTGGCGCGGCGCGCGGGGTCGGGGTGCAGCCCGCCCCGCCGGGTGGGACACACACACACACACTCACCGGGCGCGCGCAGGAACCGGTGCGCGAGGATCTGCGGCAGCGTGGCGCGGCGCGCGGGGTCGGGGTGCAGCCCGCCCCGCCCCCGGCGGGTGGGACACACACACACACTCACCGGACGCGCGCAGGAACCGGTGCGCGAGGATCTGCGGCAGCGTGGCGCGGCGCGCGGGGTCGGGGTGCAGCCCGCCCCGCCGGGTGGGACACACACACACACACTCACCGGGCGCGCGCAGGAACCGGTGCGCGAGGATCTGCGGCAGCGTGGCGCGGCGCGCGGGGTCGGGGTGCAGCCCGCCCCGCCGGGTGGGACACACACACACACACTCACCGGGCGCGCGCAGGAACCGGTGCGCGAGGATCTGCGGCAGCGTGGCGCGGCGCGCGGGGTCGGGGTGCAGCCCGCCCCGCCCCCGGCGGGTGGGACACACACACACACTCACCGGACGCGCGCAGGAACCGGTGCGCGAGGATCTGCGGCAGCGTGGCGCGGCGCGCGGGGTCGGGGTGCAGCACGCGCCGCAGCAGCGCCGCGCCCGCGCCGCCCCCGCCCCGCGCCGCCTCCGCCCCGCCCCCGCTCCGCGCCCACGCCGCGTACCGCGCACAGCTCTCGTCGGCGCGCTCCCACGGCAGCTCTGCAACACGCCGCACTCGAGTCACGCTCCGCGCGGGGGAGCGCTGCAACACTAAACACGCTTCGATAAACTTCAGGCATTCAGTGTCGTACCATGATCGCTCGCCTCCGTTCTTCGGCAGACACAAAAAAAATGGCCAAAAATGTTACAACGTAACCCCGCCTTTTTCTTTAAAATATCCACCAGCCCACTTGAAACTTTATCGGCACGAGACGGTTCCTCTTTTAGTTTCTTCTCGTATGTGAGCTAGTTCACTCCATAAAATTCTCGTCAAAATAGGGTACAAATCAAAAAATAAGTCCGTCAGTAAGACTGCAAAAAAATGTTTTTCATCATAATTGATCCACATTCGTCCACTGCTGGACATAGACCTCTCCAATGATTCGCTACTCAGCCCTATCCTCGCCTTTACGTTTCCAACTCCCACCAGCTGCCTTCCGTAAATCGTCACTCAACTTAGTCTCAGGGCGTCATTTACTACGTTTGCCGATTCGCGGTCTCCACTTCAGAACTCGTCTACACCAACGGTTATCAGCTCTGCGACAGATACGACCAGCCCACTGCCACTTCAGCTTGCTGATGTGCTGAGCTATGTCGATGACTTTGGTTCTCTGACCGATGTGACTTCATTACGAATACAATCCCTCAGAGAAATTCCAAGCATAGCTCTTTCCATAGCTCGCTGAGCGACTTTGAATTTTCGGATTGCTTTTACTGTTAAGTGTCCACGTTTCAGCACAGTAGGTCATGACTGGTAGGATGGACTGATTACACACTTTTTGTCTTCAGACATTGTGGGATGGGTGACGAGAAGATTCGACGTAGTTTTCCGAATGCTGCCCAACCCAGCCGAATTCTCCTCACTCTGCCTGGCTTCACTCTCAAAACTATGTTTACCCAGTTCGAGCGTCTGCCGTAAACATAAATATCTTCGAACAATCTCTAGAGTGATTCCATTTTCGGCAATCGGTCCCGGAGCAACGAACATGATGCACATGACTTTGGTTTTGTCCAAGATCATCTGGAGACCGATGCGTTGAGAAGAGTTGGCCAAGCTGTCCAGCATCCATTGCAAGTCTTCCAGCGATTCAGCCATCATGACGATATCGTCTGCAAATCTTAGGTGAGAGATGTACTCGCCATTGATGTTGATACCACGTCCAGCCCAATCCAGCGTCTTTAAACATATCCTGTAGCGTTGGTGAAAAATTTCGGGGAAATTTACATCCCCTTGTCTCACGCCTCGATGGGGAGGGATATGTTTCGTCAGCTGGTTTTGAACTTGGGACTGTCATCGTAGCGGCGTCATATATACACCTCATCACCTCGATGTATCGCCAGTTAACTTGGCATCGCTGCAAAGACTCTAGAACAGCGCCCGCTTCGACGGAGTCAAAACTTCTTTTCATAGTCCACAAACGCTAAGCAAAGGGGTCGCAAAGCAAATTGTACTCCTTTGTCGTCTGTACATTCTGCCGCACCGTGTGAATGTGGTCTTTGGTGCTATAACCACTTCGAAAACCGGCCTGTTCCGGTGGCTGAAACTCGTCGAGTCTTCAGGCGAGATGGTTCGTGAAAACTCTCGTGAACAACTAATATGGCTCAGAACCGATATGGGCGATAATTCTTCAAAAGGATTTTGTCACCCTTTTTGAAGAAGAGGACGACCACGCTTTTCAATTTTTAAGTTGCCCAAAAGCCATCACGATTTCGTCGAAACTTATCTCAGGCAGGTCTTGTATGTAGTAGCGAGTCGGAGTGGCTTTTCTGTCTTAATCCTGCGGGAGATGAGGAGCATGTGAAGCGTACAGCTGGCCATAAAAGTCTTCCACTTCTGAAAGAATATCTGTTTTGGATACAATTAGCATTTCACAAAATTTTGTGCCATCTCGCAGGACGCCTACCACTATTGTCGAGTTTTTGGTCAACGCTTTCTGTGGTTTCTAAGGCAGCAAATCGGTTCTCCAGTGTTAACTGGAATGTTTCAGACCCAACTACGGTTTGGAGAAGGTTTGGACGGAGTGTTGACTTCATCAAGCGGACACGTTCAAGCTTGTAATCAAATTCAGGGTGTCTCGAACAAGCCTGTGGTCACTCCCGGTAGCAAACCGAGAGATGACTGGGACATCCCTAAACATACGCTTTTTGTCTGCAATTATGAGATTCAATCTCATTTTTCGTCCGTCCATCGGGGCTTCGCCAAGTCCACCTCCTCTGCGGCTGTTTCTTGTAAAACGAATTCATCAGAAACAGCTTTTCCGTTTTAAGGAAGTCGACCAGCATTTGTCCCCCCTGTCATTCCTTCGCCCTAAACCATGTGGTCCTACTCCGATTCGCTGCAGGTCTGTACTCCCTCTTTGGCGTAAAATCCCCCATAACAACGTTAAAGTGGGCTTTGGAGGTATGGTGCAGTACCTTTGATTTATACTCATACAAAGCCTCAACCTCTGTATCTGGGTATGTCTCCCAGGGTGCGTGCGCCATAACCACCTTGAGGGTATACCTCTTGGTTAACTTAAGTACCAGGTAACTAGGTTTAACCCTCATCGGTCGGTTCTCCATTTACGGGCTCTTACCACAGGCAGGGAGGGCCGATGCCACATTTTTCAACCGGGCACCCGAGCAAAAAATGCACAAGTATTTTTTATTGTTTCACAAAAAAAACATGACAAAATACAGTGCTTAGAAGTTTCGCGTGATGTCACTTGTGGGTACAATTTTTACCTACAAGTAACGTCACGACCCCTGGAAGTTTGATGACCTATACCTTCGTCGATTTTTAATCAATTGGGAAGACAAAAGATACGTGTCCCATATTTTTCCATGATCTAGCTGACGGACTAATTAGAATGGTTTATTTTTTACCTAGTTCGCTACCCTATTGTGAAATCCTACGCTAGGCTGCGGTCCGCAACGTGGAGTCAAATCTGAAGTTAACTGATCCCTGGCAGATGCGGCAGTCTCGATCAGAACAGGGTCTGTCCGCAGAGCGCGCCGGGGCTGCGCTGGCTCGGCGGGCGGCGGCCGACGGCGGCGCCGCGGCTCGTAACTTCGGTACCGTAACTTTAGGGATCTGATACACGCCTACAGCTAGGATACCAAAGAAACGAGCCGCGGGAACGGGCGCGGGGCGGAGCGGGGCGGGGAGGGGCGGAGCGGGGCGGCACTCACCGCCGGCCAGCATGGCGTGCAGCACGACGCCGGCGGCCCACAGGTCGGCGGGCGGCGCGCGGTAGGGGCGCGCGGGCGCGGTCAGCACCTCGGGCGCGGCGTAGGGCAGCGTGCCGCACACGCGCGCCAGCAGGCGCTCGCGGCCCGCGTGCCGGAACAGCGTGGCGAGCCCGAAGTCGGAGATCTTGAGGTTCCCGCGCGCGTCCAGCAGCAGGTTCTCGGGCTTGAGGTCGCGGTGCGCCACGCCGCGCGCGTGCAGGTAGCGCAGCCCGGCCAGGAGCTGCCGGAGCAGGCGGCGCGCGGCCGGCGCCCCGCCGCGCACGCCGCGGTCGGGCTCGATGCGGTCGAACAGCTCGCCGCCGGGCAGGTACTCCAGGAACGTGTAGTGCCGGTCGCGGTGCGCGCGCGCGCCCAGGCAGCGCAGCACGTGCGGGTGCCGCAGCGCTCGCTGCAGCGCCGCCTCGCGCGCCGCGCCGGCCGCCGCCGCGCCGCGCGCCGCCTTCAGCGCCACGCACGCGCCCGTCCCGCGCTGCACCAGCAGGCGCACCCTGCGGGCCACACAGCGAGCTACCGACGCGCACAGGACCGCACGCGCACCGTATCTAATACATCGCACCCGTCTTATTTACATACGGTTACACCGCGGTGTCGGTCATGGGGCAGCATCGGAGGTTATCTAACTATTGTACGAAATGTACCTAGTTGTGAAACCGTCAAAAAAAAAGAGTTCTATTGTAGCACGAGCCCTACACATTTTAGAACGCTAGCGACGCGCCGCGAAGAAGGCAATGCCGGGTAAAAATATTTCGCAGGGTCGCCGTGAAAAGGAAAAAAGTTTATTTTTGTTTCAAGTCAAAAAAAACAAATTAATATATTATGCATACTAGCAGCGCCCCGCGGTCCAACATCCAAACATCGGCATTTATAATATTAGTAGGATTCGTATCAGTCCATGGTACCCAAAATATATAAAAAAATATTGCTAGGCTATGAATGTTTGGAGCCAGGCTTGTCCAAACAATGATTTCCCCAGAAGTCTGTCACCTCAGATCCACCGATCTGCGATCTAGCACAGAACTCTCTTCTCGATACGTGTTCTAGTATCGCGGATCGTGCTCGTATCCTTGCCGAGCGCGGATCCAAGGGGGGTGGGTTCATTACAGGGATAATTCCGCCAGCATGCTGGGCACGCTTCCGACTGGTAATGGGCTAGAAAATCTTGATTATCTGTAGACCTTCATTGGTCTATGGATAATTCAGGTGTGATTAGTGTAGGCAAGTACTTAGGTTTAGGTATGTAAAAAAAAAATGTTGCACTAGTTCACAGGTACGTGTGTGCAAGTTATGCTATGACTTGTAAAAGTTTTAGGCATGAATCATTGCTGTTTTAACTGTTTACTAAAAGGATTTTGAAATCAGTCATCAACAAAATATAATATAAAACTGTTGTTAATATTGGGAAGTGCAATATTACATTCTATTAGTGAATGTATTTTGGTTTTAGTTCAACATCATACAAACAGTGGAGTGGAAGGAGCAGAGGGTTCGGGCGTGGCTCGTGTTAACTCTATTTTAGTCATTGGTAAACGCTTGCAACTGTTTGTAAACTTATTAAGAATAAAAGATTACAAACTCAAAAATACTGTGTAATAAGCTTCTACCTCCAACACTCGTCTGGCATGT
The DNA here is from genome assembly GCA_963693475.1 of Ectropis crepuscularia. Classification (NCBI taxonomy): domain Eukaryota; kingdom Metazoa; phylum Arthropoda; class Insecta; order Lepidoptera; family Geometridae; genus Ectropis; species Ectropis crepuscularia. The sequence continues at coordinate 86,003 of OY856342.1, read as the reverse complement.
CACCGCCGATGTATAAACTCCGAAGGGAAGAACAGAATGTAGCAGTGGTAGGACTCTTAGCAGAGTACGCCCAGTACGCCTGGGGAAGTATTTATTTATTTAATAATAGGCGAGCAGTACAGTAGAGCTACAGCTGTCTGAGGAGGTAAAGTATTTAGGGATGATCCTAGACAGCAAACTGAACTGGAACAAGCACCTAGAGACCAAGATCAACAAGGCCTGTATCACCTTCTATCAATGTCGCAGAATGATAGGTAAGACATGGGGACTTAATCCAAAAGTCACCCTATGGCTTTACACCACAGTGATCAGGCCCATCATCACCTACGGGGCATTGGTCTGGTGGACCAGGACGACGCTGGCCACAACCATCGCGAAGCTACAACAGTTCCAGAGGTTGGTATGTTTAGCGACTACCAGCGGTATGAGCACAACACCAACGGCAGCCCTGGAAATAATGCTGGATCTGCCTCCGCTCCATTCATTTGTGCAGCAGGAGGCGGCGATGTCTGCAATAAGACTACGGACTCTCGGTCTCTGGCATGACACAGGTATTCCTCACACGCGGGTTCTTCAGGACAGTCTGAAGCACCATCACATGCTGCTGGCGATCAGTGACAGAATACCCAAACAGTTCGTATTTGACAAAAAATACAAAATCCAACTTGAGGAGCCCCCCTCCGGTGATCATAGCTCTACCGAGCTAATGGTCTATACCGATGGTTCGAGAACCAACGAGGGCGTCGGATCAGGCACCTTCTCGGAGGACTTAAACATCAGGTATCACACATCCCTTGGGGCCTACAACTCCGTCTTCCAGGCAGAATGCGTGGGCATCACGAGGGCGGCTACCATAATCGCCGACAGGAGGGTACAAGGATATAACATCCGCATACTATCTGACAGCGCGGCAATTTTACACGCCCTAAAGAGTAACACCATTACTTCGGGGCTTGTTCTTGAATGTCACAAATCCCTGATGGAGGTTTGTAAACATAACCAAATCGTTCTTCAATGGATTAAAGGCCATAGTGGATCGAGAGGTAACGACGCAGCGGACGAACTGGCGAGGAGGGCATCAGCGGAACAGGTACAAGGCCCTGAACCGATTGTCCCACTTCCATTATCACAGGTACGGAAATGGCTGCGTGAGAAATCACTTAAGGAACATAATAACAACTGGACCAACAGGACAGACTGCAGTCAGTCTAGGGCGGCACTGGGGGGCCGTAACACACGGTATACCCGGCAGCTGCTGAGCCTGAATCGACAACAGTTGCGTCTGGTCACAGGCGCACTGACTGGTCACGGTTCGTACAATAAACACCTATTCACACTAGGTATTACCGACAGTCCTCTTTGCAGAGCCTGCCTCGAGGCTGAAGAAACGGCCGCTCACGTGCTGATGGAGTGCACGGGAGTGGCGGTACATCGGGCGAAGTTCCTGGGCACACCGGGGACGCTCCGCGAAGCATGCGGCAACGTGAAGACGCTGCTGGGCTTCCTGCTGGAGCTGGGTTGGCAGGAGTGAAGCCTACTTCCCACACACGCAAAATAGGCGCATCGAGACGTCGAGTTGCGGAAAACAGCCCGCCTACGAATACGAATAGGCGAGCAGTATTAGCTGATATGCCTATATCTCAGTGTTGAAATATGTAACAAAATTACAGGTAATTGTCTGTTAAAATGATATTGTCTTTTGCTATCCTTTTGTCAAGTTTGTTCTTGAAAGAGTTCAATGATTTTGCCAAAAAAACATACTCAGACAACCTGTTCCAGTTGTAAACCACTCTGTTGCTGAGGATGTGATGTGCAGTGTTTGTCAGTGATGGTGTATGGAATAACTGGGACTTATGACGCCGACTGTCTCTCTTATGCTCCTTCAATTTGTACAGGTTCCGTATGTGGGGGAGGTTATAAAATCCATTCATTATTTTAAATGTTTCGATCAAGTCTCCCTGTAACCATCTCTCTTCCAATGTAGTGAGACGTAGGGCTTTCAACCTGTCTGTGTAAGATTTACGTCGAAGGGCGTATGGCCATTTTGTCGCTTTTCTTTGCACACTTTCAAGTAAATCAATATCTTTTTTGAAGTAGGGGCTCCAAATTTGATAACCATATTCCAGTAGCGGCCTCACATAAGTTTTATATATTTTAAGAAACATTTCTACAGTTATAGATTGCAAGGATCCACGAATGACAAAGAAACGAGTACCACATCTTTGCCAGTTATTCTACCACCAAGCAACTATGCAAACATTACTGTGTTCCGCAATGTTTCCAGCGAAGCTACAGGGCCTAGAGATATAATATCTTAGATCTGTGGGTGACGAGCACAGTGCAGGGGCAGGTAATGATTTGGACTCTTTTCATGTTCCAATAGTAGCTAGTGTCACTGTGCTGTATTGTGGCAGGCATGTTGCTTACCATCAGGCACATGTCCTGCTCGCCTCGTCAACCTTTATTTTAAAAAAAGTGTAGCTCCAGAGCTGGTGCCAGCAGAGCCTGATTGGTGTGCTCAACGCTTGGCTGCGCTGCTCTACAGTTTACCATTACTTAATAAGCACGACCCTATGTATTGCTTTTCTTCTCATTCACTTAACTTTGGCTCTGTTTGTTGCTCAATCACATTGGAATGGCTCAACGAATCGGGTCGAATTTAGGATTATAATCTGTTTTACAGCATAGGCTTGTGTTGGTGTTGTGTGTGTAGGGCTCAACAACTCGTAGCGTCTCAGACCTTAAACCAGAGTAGAGTTAAAATCTGATAGTTCAATAATTCAAATTTTTTTTTTCTATTTGTGAAATATTTTCTATGTCCCCAGAAATGTCATCAAAATCAATTGAGTAATTCATCAAAATTGTCAGCTACTTTAATGAAATTTCGATCAAATCAACCATAAACATATCCCTGCCATTTACTCAAAACAGTGTAAAATCAACCTAAATGGTTTAACATTTTAATAGCTTCCCAGTAAATCTCAAACAGAATTGCAAGAAAATCTTTAACTCGATAAGTCACCATGACTGGAAGTCCACCATTTAGTTTTTGAAATTTCCATTTTTTACTGAAAATGTATTTGTTTCAGAATTTTTTCCAAGCTGATCCACACAAATGAAATGATTTTATTTTATTTACAATTGTATGTTTGACTTCTTGAAATACTTATAATTTGTCTTATTTTTTACCATACTTGATCTTGACAATTATTATCGAATTTGTTTAAGCATTTATTTAATTTTATTCATCTTTATCACAATCTTAATCAGTGTAACTGAAATTTGTCACAAGTACATACTTATTATCTATACTAATATTATAAAGAGGAAATATTTGTTTGTTTGTTTGTAATGAATAGGCTCCGAAACTACTGGACCGATTTCAAAAATTCTTTCACCTTTGGAAAGCTACATTATTCCCGAGTAACATAGGCTACGGCAGATGGCGCTGCAGTTGATATCTAGGTTATTATTCGAGCGAAGCCGGAGCGGGCCGCTAGTTATAAATAAATAAATATTAAATACTAACTGTTTTAACTGTCATCCGCCAACCCACACTGGGCCAGGGTGGTGGTTTATGGCCTAAACTCTCTCCTCGCGAGAGAAGGCCCCGAGTCCCAGCAGTGGGAATGTTTAGTGGGCTGTTGATGATGATGATGAACTGTTAAGATGTAGCCAACAATACCCCACACCATAGGTTAGTTGTTTGAGTCTCTAAGCTAGACCCATGTCACCAGACAGATGAGGAGCAGAAACTAGAATGGTTTCTTTTTGAAGGTGATAAAAAACTCAAGTCATGTTTAGAATCATATTGCACATTTATGATAACTATTCTTACTGATTTGAACTGTAATAAAACTTTGTATACAGGAGTTGAGGTGTTCAAGGTCAAAGATAATAGCTTTATTTCTTTTGACATAAACAGTCTTGTGAAACAAAGTAAGACAGCTGAATTTTCTACAGATGGGTAATATTTATAAATGGGTTGAGATTGCTTGGAAAATAAAAACAATGACAAACAAATCACACAAAATAATAATAAATAAACCGGTGTCCCCATTTATTAATAAGGGTATAATGAAATTGAAGTAAACCAGATTTTTCTTAAAAGCGACTAAGTCGACCCATCACACACACTTCACAACACAGTCAGAACTTAGTTCCTATTTAGTATTTCTGGGAAGGGGGTCGCGGAGTGGGATGAGCTAGCGATGCAGTCGCGTGGCGCTGCGTGCACGGCGCCGGGCTCTGCGCTCGGGCGCGGTGCAGGCGGTGCAGGCGGCGCCGGCGGTCGGTACTCACTCTCCGTAGGCTCCTTCACCGAGGAGCTGCGCGACGACCCAGCCCTCGACGAACTCCGGGCCGGCGGCGGCGGCGTCGGCGGCCGGCGGCCCGGGCGGCGCCGCGGCCGCGTCCATCGCCGCGCTCGCCCTGCAACACGCGCGCCGGTCAGCGAGCCACGCCGAGCCCTCCGCGCCCGGCCATCGCCCGCCCGATCCCGACTTGCCCGCAGATCTCGCGTCCCGGTGCTCGCCGACCGTCTCTTTGCTACTTTTGATCGGTGATTGTCGGTTGCATTCGCATAAATCTACCGATTTTTGCAACTCAAATGGCGGCAGGCACGTGGAGATCGTCGAACAAAGCGAAAGCCGAACACCTTCTGAGATGAAAAATATTGTCGATTGTACGCCTTATGCGACCGAGAAAACTGAATATTTCGATAAATTTCTATGAGAATGAACCGTATTTGAGGTCGCGCGGTGAAACTTAACGAAAATTAGACTAACCTTACTGCAGATCAATGGATTACACCATTTAGCCATCTTTATTTCTTTCGCTCTTCACAAAAGGTGGTGCTGCTGCGGTGCGATCGGTTATGTTGAGGAGTGTTGCCAAGTTCGGTCAATAAAATAAAGCTAAACTTTTGTGACTTATTCATTTGTCATAGTTTGTGAGTCTGTGTTCAGCTTTTGGATGTTGAAAGCAGTCCCGAAGATCTATAAGACTTTGCGGTCATGTCTATGATTCCCGACCAGGGTAGCGATTCTGAAACCATTCGGTTGCATCCGACACGGAATCTCATCTCTCGGTCTTTGTCATGCTAAACAGATAAGACAAAGATCGAGAGATGAGATTCCGAGTCGGATGCAACCGAATGGTTTCAGAATCGCTACCCAGCATTACAGCACAAGTTTTCGGATATTCTCGGAACAGATGCGAGTGTGGGTCTGGGTATGTCATAGGCACAGCCACCACACTGAGACGTGCCGGATATATCCGACGACCGAAATTATTAGGCCCAAATAAACTGAAAATCGAAACGCAGCCCTGACAGTGAGTACCAATGCGACATACGTGGATCTTATATCATTAAACAAGCAATTCTTGTATATAAATGTGTATATACTAGCTGTTACCCGCGACTTCGTCCACGCGAAATAAATACTAATGTAACTCAGGCAGTATCTATTTTGATACCCAGACACATTTACGGTTACTAAAACAGCTTATAATTAAACAATTTCATCAAAATCGGTTCAGTTGTTTAGGTGTGAAGGCGTAAGAAACATTCGTCCCCCATTTCAACTCCAATTTCATCCCCAAACAGTTCGAAATTACAAAATTGCTAGAACAAATATTCGTTTGCTTCGTGTGAAGTGTCTCTAAATACAGAGTTTCATGGTTTTACCTTCAACAGTTGGAAACTTCCATATTGACATTCATCCCCCATTTCAACCCCAATTTCACCCCCGTGCAGTTTGAAATTACGAAATTGATAGAACAAACATTCGTTTGCTTCGTGTGAAGTGTCTATATATACAGAGTTTCATGGTTTTATCTTCAACAGTTAGGAACTTCCATATTGACATTCATCCCCCATTTCAACCCCAATTTCACCCCCGTACAGTTCGAAATTACAAAATTGATAGAACAAATATTTAATTGCTTCGTGTCAAGTGCCTAGATACAAAATTTGATAACTTTGAAAATCACGAGTTTTCATACATCCGTTCATCCCTTGTTTCACCCTCTTAGGGGTTGAATTTCGCAAAACCCCGTCTTAGCGAGCGCCTACATGCTAAAAGACACCTCCATGCAAAATTTCAGATTCCTAGCATTTGTAGTTTCTGAGATTCCTTGATGAGTGACCTTTCGCTTTTATATATATATAGATAAATATATATATATTATATAGAATCTGAATTTCGGAAACAGCTCGAACGATTTTGATGAAATTATATATGCAGGGGGGGGGTTTCGGGGACGATAAATCGATCTAACTAGGATTCATTTTTAAAAAACGCATATTACGTGCGTTTTTTGCGAAAAACTGTCACATTAGCACACATTAATTGTCACATTATTCATCATAATTATATTATGATTATGATTATTAGACATTAGAATGCAAAGGTAAATTTCGCCGCGTGACGCGACAGCGTAATAGCTCAAATGGGAAGTCGAGTGGTCATAGCGGTCACGAATTCGTAGCTCCGAGTTCGAATCCAGACGGCTACTCTTTTTTTCATGTTTTCTTTTTGAAGTGAAAACTTTTTTAGGCGCGCTATAGACAGAATTTTCGTGGGCTGTGAAATGGATTCATCAATCGTCACGCTTGGATATGATAATGGATCGGATCGGATATGAAATCTTCGGGTAAACTCGGTAAAAACGGCCAGGTAGGTACCAGGGCAACAGAAACAGTAAAGAGTATCGATTACCTACCTCCAACAGCCCAGCGTTTATCTCCAGATACCAGGACAACAGAAATATAAAAGAGTTGCGTTTGCCCCTAGGTACCAGTACCAGGGCAACAGCAAGTTTTAACATCTATCGGCAGTTCCTATGACTGCCAATTTTTTTTTTAAAGAAAATCTATTTCTTGTAGTCTTTTATTTGTAGGTATTTAGTATTTAAACCGAGCAAAGCGCGGTCACCCAGGTACTGTATTATAATAAGATGTATTATTGTATTCTATACAGGATTACTGGTAATCAACCTGCATCCGTTTAAGGGCATGTTCTGCATGTTTAAACAAACAACTTTTGTTAAAACTCAATACATCCCTCAAAAAAAAAAAAAAAGTATTTGTTGTCCTCTCTAGCACTGTTTAGCGACTGTTTAGTATATATTCACTTCGGCACAATTTATCGCGCATAAAACAATTTGTAACAAGAGCGCGTACGCTCTTTGATTGATAAAGTTTGATGGTCAATATTTTTATACATTGTAAATGATTTGATAAAACAAAAAATAGGTGTCCCATATTTTTTCATAATTTAACTAATTGACTAATAGAATGGTACATAAAATACATATTTTGGCCCAGTCATCCCTTTTGTCTACACGCGCCATTGTGGAAGATGTTTGAACTGTTATTTATAATTAGCATACAGCTGGACACTTTTTCAAATTTTCTATCATTTAGATAACACTCCTTACCTCTACCCTCAAACCCTCGATACTGTATCTTTATCGTTCGGGCACACCAACAGAACAGCGTCAACAAAATTTACGTAGTAAATGAACCACTAGGAGACCTATGTGGGATGATAGAAGGGTGTAAAGTAATAAGATTCAGCACTATGCCGTCACTTGTAAGCTGTCCAACTGTTCCTTTTTTTGTTAAAATTATTTTATCTAAAACATGGACAGACTCCTTGAACGTAATACACATTTCACTCACTAGATGGTGCGAAAAGTAATAAGGCGAGGTAACGGCGCGGCGGTAAATATTATCTTATCTATGGCGGTAACGTTACATGACGTCATGTTTTGCGGGCGTGCAGCCGGCTTCATCGAATTATAAGACGTTATCACGTCAAACCTTAAAATTTATAATTTTTCTAGTTTCAATACCTCTCCTAAGCTATTATTCTGCAACGCCGTACAAAAATCATGCGACAAGGAGAAATTATCGAGGGTTGCAATCCCCCCTCTTTGACTGTACTCAGTTGGACAGCTTACAAGTGACGGCATAGCGCTGAATCTTATTAATTTATACCCTTCTATCATCCTACATAGGTCATTTACTACGTAAATTCTGTGCACGGGCCTGTAATCTACAAGGGCACACTCTGCGGTCCCGAGTTCGCCCAAACAAATCTTTCACTTCCGAATGTGACGATTATGCACAGCCATAGAGAAAATAACTACTAATATGAGAGTCATTATTTGGCTAAAACCACAGAAATCTAAATAATACTTAATATTTAGATTTCTGTGGCTAAAACCAACCGGCCAGCGTAACTAAATCTCTATGAGTTCGGGAATCACTTGAGACGAAAACAGAACAATGTAGGGATGTTTGGATTTTGGATGTTCCGTTTAGTCGGCGACTGTAGTTAGTAAAGCCGACTGATCGGCCACTATCGTAGTCGGCGACTAATCGGTAAAAAGTGCCGACTATCCGGCTTGTTACTTTGCAGGTATTTCTCAGTACGATGAAAATATGTAAGGAATATTACTCCAAATAAAAATCTTGGTAGTTATATTTTACAATAAAAATATTTTGCAGTACATAGTAGAGTTACTCAACCTTTTTAGGGTTCCGTACCCAAAACGTAAAAACGGAACCCTATTACTGGGACTTGGCTGTCCGTCCGTCCGTCCGTCTGTCGCCAGGTCGTATCTCAAGAACGGTGATAGCTAGACAGTTCATTTTCGCAATGATGTATTTCTTTTGTCGCTATAATAACAAATACTACAAAATAAAAATAATTGGCAGTCATAGGAACTGCCGATAGAAATAAAAACTTATAACTCAGAATTTGAAAGCTTACCTTGGAAATTACACGGGTGTAACCGGAGGGCGTGGCCTCGCCATCTTGGCATAGCCATCTAGAAATGCATCAGCATTTCCCATTGGCTGATGCGTTTCTAGATGGCCATGCCATGATGGCCTGTCGACGCCCTTTCAGCATTTCCCATTGGCTGATGTATTTCTAGATGACCAATAGCCATTTGCTGGCCTCGTGGCTTATTGGGTAGTAGCTCTGCCTGCGAAGCCGAGGGTCGTGGGTTCGATTCCCACCCAGTGCAAATATTTGTGTGATAAATTCAAATGTTTGCACAGTGTTTGGGTGTTTCTATGTATAATAAGTATGTATTTAAAACTATATAACTATTATACAACAACTGACAATGACTGACTGTGGGACAATTCGGATAGGCTCGATAGAAAGGCTCGAAAGTGTTCGCAAGAAATATGTCTCTTGGGTAAAGTCAATTGACCAAACTGAAGACCGACAGTGGTAACGTCGTCTTGTCGAAGCCCGAGATTTTGGAGGAGATTGAGAGGTTCTATGAACAGTTATACACCTCTACGCAAGCACAACCTGTCGTTAGCATGGCAAAAGACCCCAGAACCAAGCTGACCCGACACTTTACCGAAGACATCTATGTATACGGCATTCAAATTTGGACAAAAGCTAAATTATAGTCTAGACCCTAGAAGAACACAAATGATCTATTTCTTATCCCGGACAAATAACGGGAACGAGAACTAGGCGGGTAAAACTGCCAGGCACTGCTAGTTTAAAAAATATATATGTAGAAATATATTTTTTAAATTATATTATAATCTATGCGTATCATAATTATAAATCTAAAGAGTAATATAAATCTTTCGGCTCATGTGGCTTTGGTGTTGTTCCGCATGTGTTTTGCCCTCCCCAAGATGGCATACCTTTTGCGAACTGCCCCTACATGGCTTTGTCCTGAGGATGTCTCTTCGTTTGACGAAGTTTTGCGAGCGACGGTGGAGTCAATTTTGAATGTCTCTCTGGATGACACAAAATGGAATCAGGCGGCTCTTCCTGTCAGATATGGGGGTCTTGGGGTGCGATGCACACGCGATGTGGGCTTGCCGGCTTTTTTGGCGTCGGCGCATGGGGTAGCGGACCTTGTCACTGTAATCCTTCATTCTGACGGTAGCGAGGCGAGCATACCGTTTGCGTCGGATGCTTTGTTGGCTTGGTCTGTCCTCAGCGGAGGTGTGTCTGGTCCTCTGGTTCCTTATTCTCAGCGTGCTTGGGATGACATCACGTCAAAACATGACAAAGAGAAGCTGGTGACGGGTGCTACAGGAGCCGATTTGGCTAGACTTAGTGCAGTGTCACAACCGGAATCGGGAGCATGGTTGCACGCGTTGCCATCGCCTCATTTGGGCACTTTGCTGGATGGTGACTCTCTGCGTGTGGCGGTGGCTCTTCGCCTGGGCTGCAAGGTGTGTGAACCTCATATGTGCACCTGCGGTTCCAGGGTGGAGGCTGATGGCCATCACGCATTGAGTTGCCGTCGCTGCACAGGCAGATTTTCGCGTCACCATGCTCTCAACGACATTGTTCGGAGGGTCTTTATATCGGTCAACGTCCCGTGCGTGCTTGAGCCACCGGGTCTTAGTAGGTCTGATGGTAAAAGACCCGACGGGATGACGTTAGTGCCCTGGAAGAATGGCAGGTGTCTAGTATGGGATGCTACTTGTGTTAGCACTGTGGCGCCCAGCCATCTTAGTCGATCCATTTTGGCACCGGCAGCTGCTGCGGAGGACGCCGCAAGGAACAAGAGGCTGAAATACTGTATGTTAGAGTCATCATATCATTTTGTCCCATTTGCTGTGGAGACTTTGGGTAGTTGGGGAACTGAGGCGAAAAGTTTGGTGAGCGAGTTGGGGCGTAGACTACGAGACAAGTCAGGGGACTCCCGCGCCGGCTCGTACCTGGTGCAAAGGCTGTCCATGGCAATCCAGCGAGGCAATGCGGCCAGTGTAATGGGCACTTTTGCACCGGGTGCTGTTCGGGGTGGGTTCTTTTAAATTAATGACGAATAAATAATAAATAATAAATAAATAAATATTGGTGGACAATTCACACACAACACCATCTGACCCCAAACTAAGCAAAGCTTGTATCAAAGAATACTTTTCGTATTATTTGATTTATGAGTTAGTCGTCTATATAAATATAAGTAAATATTAGTTTACTTTTTGTAGTATTTTAAAGTGTTTTCTACCAAAAATAAAAACTATGTTATACCTTTAAACGACCAATAATTGTAGACATAAATATGTATAATATATATATAGAATCTGAATCTCGGAAACGGCTCGGTTTTGGGGGCTATAAATCGATCTAGCTAGATTGCATTACAAAAAAATGTCATTTCATGTGCTTTATCAGGCTTCTAAAAAACTCCTACAAAATCATTACAATACGATAGCAAATTTAGCTACTATTAACAATGTCTAAATAGCTCAGGCGGTAGAAAGCCGCCGTCGGTTTCGAGAGATCCCGGTTCGAATACATAGGATAGGACTACTTGTAAAATGTACTTATAGCTTTAATAATGTTCTTTTGGTAAATAAATGATTATTAAATATTATATGAATCCTGATGATGACTTTTTCGTTCGTTTTTGAAGTGAAAACTTCTTTAAGCACGCCTAGACAGATTTTTCGTGGCTGTGAATTGGATTCATTCGTCACCCTCGGGTATGATAAGAAAGCTTCGGGTAAACTCGGGACCATGGCTATTGGCCATCTAGAAATACATCAGCCAATGGAAAATGCTGACGCATTTCTAGATGGCCATGCCAAGATGGCGAGGGCACGCCATCCGGTTACACCCGTGTAGTTTCCAAGGTAAGCTATCAAATTCTGAGTTATAAGTTTTCACTTCTATCGGCAGTTCCTATGACTGCCATTTTTTTTGTTTTTGACGTCAAAACTTCTTTAGGCGTGCCTAGACAAATTTTTCGTGGGGTGTAAATAGGATTCTACCGTCACGCTCGGGTATGATAAGAAATATTCGGGTAAGCTCGGGATCTTGGCGATTGGGCATCTAGAAATCCATCAGCCAATGGGAAATGCTGAAAGGGCGTTGCCTCGCCATCATGGCATGGCCATCTAGAAATTCGTGAGCCAATGGGAAATGCTGACGCATTTCTAGATGGCCACGTCATGATGGCGAGGCCACGCCCTCCGGTTATACACCCGTGTAGTTTCCAAGGAATTTGATCTCAGAATTTGCTAGCTTAGCTATCAAATTTCTATCGGCAGTTCCTATGACTGCCATTTTTTTTTGTGTACATTGTGATATATCGTTAGAACGTAAATTGTATCTGCCTAAATTTAATATAATTAAAGAAATAACCGAGCAAAGCTCGGTCTACTTTACAATTATTTAATGACTGACCTCGTGGCTTAGTTGGTAGTAGCACTGCCTGCGAAGCCGAGGGTCGTGGGTTCGATCCCCACCCAGTGCAAATATTTGTGTGATGAATTCAAATGTTTGCACTGTGTCTGGGTGTTTCTATGTATAATAAGTATGTATTTAAAAACTATATAAGTATTATATCAGCTATCTGGCCGCCATCACACAAGCTTTGCTTAGTTTGGGGTCAGATGGTGTTGTGTGTGAATTGTCCACCAATATATTTATTAGTGGACCTATCACGTGACATACATTTCGTAGTAGTAGGACTCTTTGTCGCTAACTTAAAACGGTGAAGGAAAACATCGTGAGGAAACCGACATGTACCTAGAATCTTTCAAAATCATGTGTCATCCACCAACCCGCACTGGGCCAGCGTGGTGGATTATGGCCTTAACTCTCTCCTTGCGAGAGAAGGCCCCGAGTCCCAGCAGTGGGAACGTTTAGTGGGCGGTTGATGATGATGATGAGGACTCTTTGTAGAGTACGCCTGGGGAAACACCACACCTTTGCCGTTTATGCTACCGCCAACCAGGGTAGCGATTCTGAAACCATTCGGTTGCATCCGACACGGAATCTCATCTCTCGGTCTTTGTCATGCTAAACAGATAAGACAAAGACCGAGAGATGAGATTCCGTGTCGGATGCAATCGAATGGTTTCAGAATCGCTACCCAGTAATAATGTAAACACATCACTGTGTTCCGAAAGGTGAATGTTGCCAGTGAAATTACAGGGCATCGAGATATAACAACTTATATCTCTGGGTGACGAGTGCAGTGCTAGGTAATTATTAGCTGCGTGTCACTGTGCTTCGCATGTTGCTTACCTTCAGACTCATTACCGGCTCGTCTCGTCGCTCCATACTCTATAATATAAAAAAACTTGGCAGTCATAGGAACTGCCGATAGAAGTGACAACTTATAAGAATTTAAATAATTTGATAGCTTACTTCGAAAACTTCGCGGATGAAACCGTAGGGCGTGGCCATAAGCATGACTATCTGGAAACACTGACGCATTTCTAAGCCAATGCCCATGGTCCTGAGTTTACCAGAAGATTACTTATCATTTCCGAGCGTGACGCTAGAATTTAATTAATTATTTCACGAAAAATCTGCCTGTGGTGCGCCAAAAGAAGTTTTCACTTTAAAAACATAAACAGAATTGAGAACTCTTACTTACTTTTGAAACCGGTTAAAAACGCACACGTCCATTAAAATGATACGGCTAAAAGGACTGGTATCCAAACAATTATTTGCGATGTGTCAATGTGTAATGTGTCAATCTGTCAAACTATTTAGAAAAAGTGAAACATTGAGCAGATTTCGAAAACAACGAAGTTACTTTAAAATTTGTTTATCACATTTTTTTCTTGATCTGAGACTATGGTGAGTAAACGACACTAGAATATAACATTTTCTTTGCTAGACACTGATCTAAATACCCGATTGTTTATTTTTAGGCTGGATATTCCGAAGACCAGTTGGCAGGTGAGTCATGGCGAACAGTATTCGTCACAGATTATCTCGTAGGACACACATAGTCCCGTCATTTTTGTTGCAAAAATAATGCACCATGCACAAAGTGCAGCGTGTGCATCGGTGAAGGCTCGAAGACGGCGACTGAGACGGAGAGGGGCGGCGCTCCCGCGGCCGCAGGGAGCGGGGGTCGTCGAGTGACTCACGTCAATCAACGCGTTTACCGAAAACGGTGGCGTTACAAGCGCCCTAGTTTCCTTATAAGGTGCGCGTTTTAAACGAAGCCAGGTGCGGCCGGTCCGCGCGCCGCAGCCGCAGTGCGCCCGCCTCGCCCGCGACATGTTCACGTACGCGCCGCCCGCCAAGCTGCAGCTGACCTCCGTGGAGGGTGAGTCCCGGCCGGCGCCCCGGCCCGCGCCCCGGCCCGCGCCCCGGCCCGCGCCCCGGCCCGCGCCCCCGCCCCGCTCCGCCGCCCCCGCCTCACGGCCGCGCCCTTAGAGTTTCAGGAGGCGTTCCAGCTGTTCGACGCTCGCGGCGACGGGAAGATCCACGTGGCGCAGATCGGGGACGCCCTGCGCGCGCTCGGGCAGAACCCCACCGAGTCCGACGTCAAGAAGTGCACGCTGCACCTCAAGCCCGACGAGAGGATCTCCTTCGAGGTCTTCCTCCCCATCTACCAGGTGCGTGGTGCGCTGCCTTCTTTATGTTTTTGTTTTATCGGCACCCAACTGTGGAAAGTTTGGCCGCGGTTTACCTTCCCTGATGGATATTATCTGGGTTTCCTCGTACTGGGATTAATTCAATAATAATTGGTATTGTGTAAGTGCACTCTATTGTAGACCTCATTGTTGCCTGACATCAAACACATACTTATTGTTGATAAAAAATTAAGTTTAATGTGATAAATTGCTGCCCACATTTCATTGTTCATGTTATTATGCTGCTCGTTTGCCTAATTTAATATTACTTGGGGATGAACAAGCTTAAAAATCGATGCCACGATTTTGTGTGTCCTACTCCCACCGTCACAAACCAGATGACCTCCTTTCAATATAGTTCAAAAATATAGTTTAGACTGGGTTGTGAAAAATGTGTTCCATTTATGTAAAGGATTTTACGTAAAGTTTTACCAGGGTGTTTGGTGTAGGCACATAAGATTATTATGTTAATTTGGTCTTTGTCGAACTATCAAAACTAACAGTACGATGTTATAAGTAAGTAGCTCACTGAATTTTATTAGTATAGTGATAAGAGCACATGAATGTGGTCTGTCTCGTCCGCAGGCCATCTCGAAGGCGCGCAGCGGCGACACGGCCAACGACTTTATCGAGGGGCTCCGGCACTTCGACAAGGACGGGAACGGGTTCATCTCCTCCGCGGAGCTGCGCCACCTGCTAGCCACGCTCGGGGAGAAGCTCAGCGACGACGAGGTGAGCCCGGGGGATTCCTCAAGTCAAAACTTGTTTTGCCGCACCAGACAGATTTTGGGAAGAAACAAACCGGAACACAGTAATGTTTGCAATCTACTACTTGGTGGTAGAATAACTGGCAAAGGTGTGGTACTTCCCCAGGTGGACTCTGGTAAGAGTCCTACCACTACTAATACAAATAAACCAATACTTATAGATAAACATTGCTGGACAACTCTCAGACTACACCATCTAGCCCCACAGTAATCAAAGCTACTATGGCAGCCAGGTAGCCGAAATAACATGCCAATATAATCCTACTAATATTATAAATGTCAAAGTATGGATGTTTCGATGTTTGTTGCTCAATCACGCCGTAACGTATGAACGGATCAGGCTGAAATTTGGAATACAGTTAGATTATGGTCTAGAAGAACACATAGGTTCCTTTTTATCCCGGAAAAACAACGGGAACGACGGGAACGGGAACTACGCGGGTAAAACCGCGGGGGACTGCTAGTTGTAAATACAGACTTATCCTCCTATTAATATGAATTTGTAAGTTGGAATGTTTGTTGCTCAATTACGGTGGAATGTTTGAACAGATGGGGCTGAAATTTGGAACACAGCCTATAGTGTGGATCTGGAACAGCACGCAGGCTGTTGTCGCGCGACCATCACCACGGGATACGTGCTAGTGAACTCGCAGGGTGCTGCTAGTTATATATAAATCTCCTAAACAGAAAAGTATTTATATTCAGTGCCACACCTTTGCCAGTTATTGTACCACCAAGTAGTAATGTGTAAACTGCATTTATGATCTGGTTTGAAGGGCAATGTTTCCAGAGAAATATAGATAAAACATCTAACAGGGCACAGAGATAAACATGTATCTAGGTGACGAGCGACGAGCGACGAGTGCAGTGCAGTGTTAGGTAATAATGCGGACCCTTTAGATTTGATTCCAATAGCTGCGTGATATCACTCTTATGCGTAGACGTGTTGCTTACCATTGTGCCAGTCTGTGCTCGTCTCATTACTATGATAATAAAAAAACAAAATAATTAAGTTTTTTTATAGTATAGAGTGACGAGACGAGTGGAACATGTGCCTGACGGTGAGCAACTTGCCTGCCTTGACAGCAAAGGGACATGCACCTATTGTAACATAACTGCTGATAGATCTATAGGAAAAATTATAAATTTAGATTTTGATTTTAAATTAGATAATTTGATAGCTCACTTTGGAAACTACGCGGGTGAAACCGGAGGGCGTGGCCGTTACCATGGCCACGGTCCCGAGTTTACTCTAAGATTTCTTTCATTCCCGAGCGTGATGCTTGAGGTCAATCACAGCCCACGAAACATCTGTCTGTGGTGCGCCAAAATAACTTTTTATCTTTAAAAGTCATCACAAAAATATTTGGCCGATGAACCCGTGACCCGTGACCCGTGATCTGACGATATGACGACATGACCGGCAGACTAGGTTGTAATCAACTAACTCTGTCTGTATGCTGGTGCTTTGGTTTTATTGTAACTATGAGGCCGCCTTCACATCAGGTCGCAAGCGACAGCAGCACGGCTGCCGCGCGACAGCAGCGGATGCCTTCTCATTACAAGTACAGCCGCGCGACTTGCTTATAATTACGCCGCGCATCAGTCGCGCGACACGATTTTGTAAACAAGTCGCACGGCTGTACTTGTAATGAGAAGGCATCCGCTGCTGTGGCGCGGCTGCCGCGCTGCTGTCGCTTGCGACCTGATGTGAAGGCGGCCATATTGTAATAAAGTGAGTTGTAAGTGGGGTGAGAGAGTCGTGTGTGTGTCACGTGACCGACCGCGGGCGCAGGTGGAGCAGCTGCTGCAGGGGCAGGAGGACTCGCAGGGGAACGTCAACTACGAGAACTTCGTGCACCTCGTCATGCAGGGGTGAGCGCGCCGCGCGCCGCGTGCCACCCGCCGCGTGCCACCCGCCGCGTGTCACCCGCCGCGATCTCCGCGTATTCCCACTCTATTCCAAATTATGTATGTGTAAGCCGCTAGCGATTCGTGTCGATTAAGTTACTCGTTATATTATATTTAGTAAATTAATATTATAGAATAATAACACTAGTTGTAAGTGAAGGCCGCGCCGAGCGCGCGGCGGAATGTAATAATTATGATGTGGAGGGTCGGTCTATAGAATATGTTTTGTATTTATCGTAAATAAAGTATTATTGAAACTATGGAGTTCGTTTGTTCTGTGTCGCTCCCGACCTCCCCCGCTCGGCCCCGGGCGGCGCCTCACACACACAAATTTCCTTATAATAATTGTAGAACGCGGGGAGCGGGGAGCGGTAAATGTAGGTGTTATTTTCCTTAGCTGTTTGTAGCCTTGTTGCCGGGAGCCTCCGCGCCACCTACTCGGTCGGACGGGCTGACTGCGTGCCTGGATCGCGGTCGGCGCTCGATACACTATCCACCAAATTGTTCCGATCATTTGAAATAGATGGCGCTCACAATGTAGCAACGTCATTACCGACAGACCAATTTCTTTATCACTCGGTTTGTTTGCAAACACGTTTACAGCTCGAAATGCGGAACAGTAAGATTTAAAAGATATGTATAGACTACAGGCCTGTGAACAAAATGTACGTAGTAAATGAACCACCAAGAAACCTAAGTAGGATGATAGAAGGGTATAAAGTAATAAGATTCAGCACTATGCCGTCACTTGTAAGCTGTCCAACTAAGTACAGTCGAAGAGGAGGGGTTGCAACCCTCGACCATTTCTCCTTGTCGCATGATTTTTGTACGGCGTTGCAGAATAATAGATTAGAAGAGGTATTGAAACTATAAAAATTATAAATATAAAGTTTTAGATTGTTAGTTTGTCGGACAAATTCGTGATTTTCCGACGATTTACAGATTAAATTTGGGCATCGGATTATGTACGGCATTAGTTCCATACAGTTTCAATACCTCTCCTAATCCATTATTTCGCAATGCCGTACAAAAATCATGCGACAAGGAGAGATGATCGAGGGTTGCGACCCCTCCTCTTCGACTGTACTCAGTTGGACAGCTTACAAGTGACGGCATAGTGCTGAATCTTATTGCTTTATTATTCTATCATCCTACATAGGGCTCCTGGTGGTTCATTTACTACGTAAATTTTGTTCACGGGTCTGTAGTCTATACTGATATCACCAACAAATACGATTACTGGGACCCATACCGCTGACCGCTGTACCACAACAGAATAAATATTAGTACAAGGCTGTACCCCGCGGGGAGGTTCGAGCTAGATACAAAACAGATTTGATTATAACAGTACTGAGCGAACACTAGCCCCCAATGGGTCGTCCGTGAAGGAGGAGTTGGTGAGCGGGAATACTCGTAGTCGTAGAGATATCTCTCTTGTACATAATATTATGTATTTACTTTTCCTTTATACGCTGGATTTTTAAACCGAAAAGCGGCGCGTGACAAGACTAGCCGCTGCTAGACATGAATTCTTCCGTGACTTCCGCCATCTACCGACATCTCAGCACCTCGACGTATCTACTTGGTATCGCCAGTCGACTTACATTCTCTATGCAGTCGACTTGACAGCTTGACACCGTTGCAAAGACTCTGAACAGACCAGCAGGTCTACTACGAAAACAAACTCCGAATAATCGGATCCGACCGACAGCTGACCGAACAATCGGTAAGGTAATTAAATGCTTTCGGTTTACGACACAAAAACTGTCAAATCTATGTCGGTCGGAATTCGGAATGAACGAAACGCCCAACCCGATCAACCGACTGATTATGTTTAAGGTGGGCCCGCACTGGGCGACGCGACGCGACGCGACGCGCCGCGGCCAAATCGTCACAGATCACAATATAGACTCCGCGCCACCACTCGTGACCGTTGGCGAAAGGAGCCACTGTCGTATTCCACAATGACAGATGAAACCTATGATAATATAGTGGCTTAGTTCATTAATGTCGCCAAAGTACTTCAGTGATGGCACGGAGTCTACTACTAGCACAGATAAGTAAATCTTGAAGCTGCCGTCATTTTCGAGATATTATTAAATGTCAGTGTCAGTGAATCAGTGACAAACATTACTGTTACGAACTGTGTTGCCAAACGATACGAGTTAATACGATTTAAATCGTATTTATAAGATCTTTTTGGCTCATGTACGATGTACGATTGCAAAGTCGAAATCGTACGCAAAATATACGATCTTTTGAATGGAATCTTACGAAATTAACAATCACCATAAGTTATTTTTTGAAGTGAAATCTTCTTCAGGCGCGCCTCGAAAAGTTTTTCGTGGGGGGTAAATTGATTTCTAACGGTACGCTCGGGTATGATAAGAAATCTTCGGGTAAACTCGGGACCTTGGCGATTGGGTATCTAGAAATGCGTCAGCCAATAGGAAATGCTGACGCATTTCTAGACGCAATGCCAAGATGGCGAGGCAACGCCCTCCAGTTACATCTGTGTAGTTTCCAAGGTAAGCTATCAAATTCTGAGTTATAAGTTTTCACTTCTATCGGCAGTTCCTATGACTGCCATTTTTTTTTAGTGTGTAAAGTAAAACAAGATGGTCGAACAACAAAAGAGTTAATCGAACTGAACTTCTTAAGTGTAGATTGCTTTATGAATGCATACCGGAATATCTCTACGTAGTTCCTTTATAAATATATAGCGTTTTAATGTTAACACAGTCGAGATATAGTCAAATTGTGGTATTATCTTGTCAATTTGGCTAAGCAACCACTTGAAGTTGTTTTTGATCAAGTTTCGGAATAAACCTAACAGTTTTCTAATCTGAAAAAGTTTGATATAACTATATCTTAATGCCATAATGTTTCATCCTTTATAAAGTGAGGCATATGTATAATGCGACAGGATGAGCAGAACATGGATGGTAAGCCATAACAACCTAGCGTCACGCAGCGTTTGAACATG
Source organism: Ectropis crepuscularia (assembly GCA_963693475.1). Taxonomy (NCBI): domain Eukaryota; kingdom Metazoa; phylum Arthropoda; class Insecta; order Lepidoptera; family Geometridae; genus Ectropis; species Ectropis crepuscularia. The sequence continues at coordinate 65,950 of OY856342.1, read as the reverse complement.
ATTTGGGCTCTTTAAGTCTAAATCATTACCTAACACTGCAAAGCGCTCAACACCCATAGATAGTTTAGTAGTGGTAGGACTCTTTGCAGAGTCCCCCTGGGGAACTACCATCTTTGCTAGTTATTCTACGGCCAAGCAGTAATTTGCAACAATCACTGTGTTCCGTTTCGAAGGTCACAAAATGTCAAAGCCCACTTGGCCAGTTTTTTAAATTTTTTATATGGCAGCATAGAATGAATGAGTATCTAAAATTACTTATCTGTGCTAGTAGTATATTGTGATCTGTGACTATTTGGCCGCGGCGCGTCGCGTCGCCCAGTGCGGGCGCACCTTTACAGAGACAGGGGGATTGTCATTCTGATTTTGAAATATTCGGATTGCATTTAAAGGTGGGAACGCACTGGGCGACGCGACGCGATGTTTTTCGTTGGGTAAATTGATTTACTCGGGACCTTGGCGATTGGGCATCTAGAAATGCGTCAGCCAATGGGAAATGCTGACGCATTTCTAGACGCAATGCCAAGATGGCGAGGCAACGCCCTCCAGTTACAGCTGTGTAGTTTCCAAGGTAAGCTATCAAATTCTGAGTTATAAGTTTTCACTTCTATCGTCAGTTCCTATGACTGCCATTTTTTTTTAGTGTGAAAAGTAAAACAAGATGGTCGAACAACAAAAGAGTTAATCGAACTGAACTTCTTAAATGTAGATTGCTTTATGAATGCATACCGGAATATCTCTACGTAGTTCCTTTATAAATATATAGCGTTTTAATGTTAACACAGTCGATATATAGTTTAATTGTGGTATTATCTTGTCAATTTAATATAAACAATATAAAACTTTTTTACAACGGGCGTAAAATGTAAACTTTGCATTTCGTGACAGGATTAATTAATGTTGTAAATAGTTAGAAATTAATATAATAGTAAACTACATTTCAAGGGCTTTCTGGTGATATATAAATGTAGGTATATTATACTGAATTTATAATAAGAATATGTGATATTGATCTAGCCGGACGTACGGACCGTTCTGCGAGTTTTCGTCACACGCGTGAAGGGTTAAGGCAATAATCCATTTCAAGCAATTTTTTTGAACACAAACTGCAAACTTTAAAAATGTCAAAGCCCACTTGGCCAGTTTTGTTTAATTTTTTATATGGCAGCATAGAATGAATGAGTGAGTATCTGTGCTAGTAGTATATTGTGATCTGTGACTATTTGGCCGCGGCGCGTCGCGTCGCGTCGCGTCGCCCAGTGCGGGCGCACCTTTAGTGGTAAGAAACGTCCTTAAGTTCGGGCGATATATCGTTTATCGGACTTCGTAGTAGACCTGCAGGTTTCGATCGAGTTGAATGCTGTCTCGTAGTCCACAAACGCTAAACATAGGGGTCGATGATTGTAGTCTTTTGTACAATCTGCCGCACTGTATGGATGTGGTTAACGGTAGGTACTGTACCCGCTTCGATACCCGACCTGATCGGAGAGGTTGGAAATCCTCGAGTCTTCGCACCAGACGGTTTTCGATAACCCTTGAAAACAGCTTATATTATAGGTAGATATCGCTTAGCAAAAATATCGGCCGATAGTTTTTCAAAGCGGCTTTCTCTCCTTTTTGACGTGATAACGTCTTATAATTCGATGAAGCCGGCTGCACGCCCACAAAACATGACGTCATGTACCGTTACCGTCGGTCGTTACCTCGCCGCATGTTTGTTACAGTTGTATTAATTATTTCGACCAGTAGTTCAAGCGGGGATGTAGCTCAGTGGTAGAGCGTTCGCTTTGCATGTGAAATGCCCCGGGTTCGATCCCCGGCATCTAAAAGCTTTTTTGCATTGTTTTGATTGAAAATGACTAAATTCTACTGATTACTTTTTACATACAAATCTATTAAACAAATGAAATTAAAATTTTCTTTTGAAAAATGCTACCATTCCATCAGTATTTTCTTAAGACGTTGTCACGTTCTATCGTCAGTAAACCGACTTTACAGACAAACATTTTTTTTTGAAGGTACAGAATGACTACGCTTATCTATACAAGCCTTCGGAATTCTCCCGGTAAAGAGGAAGGTATTAAAAAGAGCTTGGAGCACTTTTAGCAGTGGTGTTCCACCGGCCTTTAAATTACTAATATTGCTAACAATTTTGTAAGTGGTTTACAAACAACGAAACAACCAATCTTTCTTGATTCCTTTTCAGATTTCAGATCTTTATTGGCCAAATAACATGTTGGTTATACAAGGCAAGTCATTTTACAGTAGGTAGATATTTTCAAATAAGTATAAGTAGGTAAGCATATATAAACGGTACAGTGAATTTATATTCTATACATTGTTCAAAGCAATTTTGTGTGAGTTGTAATACAATATTTTCACAAGAACTGTGAGTAACTATGAAAACAATAAAATGAACTGTCAATAATTGATTACAAAATTCAGTTATGCAAAATATAACATTGTCACAACAAGTCAAATTTATAATTAATTAATTAAGAATGTCAGCAATAAAATCACACAAAGCAAAACAACAATTGGTCAAGACAAAATCAAAAACTAATAAGGCAATTTATTATACACAATTAAATCATTGTTCATTGAGTTTCATTTCCATAAATTCTTTCAGACTATAAAATACGTTGTTAACAAAGAACTGTTTGCTCTTCTTCTTAAAATCCATAAGTGATAAATTAGTAATATGTGTTGGCAATTTATTATACATCAAAATTTTGTTAAACACACACAAAAATGTTTTTGTGATTTTGTTAATCTTACTTTGGATAAACACAACTTATCCTTACCTATTTCTTAAATCAAAATTATGCTTATATTTATCCTTATTTTTTGGGAACTTGCATGCATCTGAATGAATTTCTATTAGTGATTTATATATATATACGAATACGAGTATAGTGAAATAATTGTCATTATTTGGTTCTCTTTGAAATATTTCCTTGCTGATGTCTTTTTCCTTAACCCATTTATAATACGAATAGAGCGTTTTGACATTTTTGTAGATGTGTAATTTCAGCCCCATTACCCCATGTTGTGATAGCATAGCTTAGCACAAAATTAACATATGCATAGTACACTGAAATTAACGCCTTTTTGTTTATGAGTGAACCTAGAATCGCTAGCGACGAGATATACCTACTGCGGTGCGGTTCTACTTATTTTGGTTGTTGACAACGCATAGTGATAGGTAAAAACGTCCGGCATAGATAGATAGAAACTCTTTATGTATAATGTATAACTTATTCGTCACACGACAATGAACTACGGAATATTTTATTCAGTGTGGAGAGGAATAGGAAAATCCATGCGTGTGTAGGATGAGGTAGATGACGACAGATTACAGCATGTGAGCGGGTGACAGCGGAGGGCGAGCAGTTTCCTCTCCACACAGTAACACCTACTCCTGTAGGTAACTCAAACCAGATGCAACTCTCGAAATTCTTACCTACACGCAGAAAGTCTCCCACGGTAGTGTACGTGGTAAGTAGATGTTGTAAAGCTGAAACTAAAACGATTACTATACGCTTCGTTTATAAGAACAGTCTCGGTTAGCAAATCCCACCTGTTCATAAGACCCGAAGGTCGGCCAGTAGGAACTGACGTAGGGGAGTAAATTGGAAGAGCCCGAGCAATTAGCTACTACAAGGGACAGTGAAGGAGGTGTAGTTTATGGTTTGATTCTACAAGTAGAAGAGAATATGTGAACAACAATGAACACGTGATTGCACAATAAAACTACGACGATTACATATGATTGTTCTAAGCGACCTAATGAATAAATTAACGCGCGGGTTCGCTCCGCGGGCGTTCCCGTCTTCCCGTGTCTAGGAGCAGGTGCGAGCGCTCTGGAAGCGGCCGGCGCGCGCGGCGAAGGTACCCGATGCCCGCGCGACGCGGCCCGCGCCTGCATGTGGCGGGATTAGTTTGGCCTTTGACCGACATTCCGCGGAGTTGCGGAGGAGGCGCCGGCCGCCGGCCGCCGGCCGCGGGCATTAGCGAGCTTCCTGCGGCTCGCCGCGGTCGTCCGGTCGTGTGTCGCGCGGTGTCTCGTGCTCTCGTGTGTCGCGCGGTGTCTCGCGCTCTCGTGTGCAGTGTCTCGTGTCTCGCGGTCGCGATGCTGGTCTGGCTGGCGGCGGCGGCGCTGGCGCTGGCGCTGCGGGCGCGCGGGGAGGGAGGGGAGGGAGGGGAGGGGGACGGGCTGCTCCCGCTGGACGCGGAGGCCCTGGCCGCGTCCGTGGGCGGGTTCGCGGTGCTCAACTGCCACCTCGACTTCCCCTTCGGACACGAGATCCCCTACCGCCTCGACTGGGACAAGGACGTGAGTACGACACAGAACAGAGCGACAGACTCTGTAGTGGTAGGACTTGGCAGAGTCCGCCTGGTGAAGTACCTTTGCCAGTTGTTCTATCGCCGAGCAGTGCAGTGCTAGGTAATAATCATTTGGACTCATCGTGTTCCAATAGCTGCGTTTACTGTGCTATTAAGGGGAGGCATGTTGTTTACCAACGGACACGTCCTGCTCGTCTCGTTACCTACTCTATCCTATAAAAAACCCTACTTTATTACAATTTTTTTTGACCTCAGCGTGTGGTAATCAATGGACGAAATTTTATTTTTCTGATGTAGGCAAGTATAGAGAGGATTAGTAGATATAAGCTTAAGTTCAAATTTATGGGGTCGCCACCCTCGTCCCCCGAATTCCATCTTAGTAAAAGATGTGGAAAGGGGTTTAGCGCTTTATATCGGAACTTAGTACCCCTACAGACAATATTAGAAGACCTTATTTATAACAAACTAGCTGTTACCCGCGACTTCGTACGCGCGAAATAAATACTAAGGTAACTCAGTACCTACTTGTATACCCATACACATTTACGGTTACTAAAAACAGCTTATAATGAAACAATTTTATACAAATTAACCAAAATCGGTTCTGTTGTTTAGGTGTGAAAGCGTAAGAGACATTAATTTGTTCCCCATTTCATCCCCATATAGGTCGAAATTACAATATTGCTAGAACAAAATAGTTAGATATTTGTTGTACAAGAGTGCAAAGTGGCTTTTTAACCGCGTGCTCAATTTTGATGACCGAGCAAGCGAAGGATTCTAAAGTTGAATCACGAGCGTAGCGAGGGATTCAAAAATTAGAATCCTGAGCGTAGCAAGGGAATCAAAAGGGCACAAGGTGAAAAATCTTTGCACTCGAGTGTAACACGTAATTTTTCATCCCCCCCCTAGCGAGGAAATTACTAAACGCTTTGCGCATTTTCAGTTTCAGTCGATTCTGTTGGCGTTAAATAAACTGCTTGGTCGCTAGAATCACTTATTATTTTGGTAATTCGGTTTTTCACTTGTATTCAATTTTATAAGTTAATTAAGTTTATTTAGCCATGGTTTTAACAATAATAATATGACGTGAAAATATGGAGAGTTGACCGATTGAGGTAAGGAGTTTCATGTGTACATGAAAAAGTGTCCGCCCAAATGCATTCAATTATAGTAGCGCTATATTTGCATCAGGGCATCAGGGTACATTTTAAAGGAAATTAATAAACGTACCATTCAGAATTCATGAAAGAAAAATATTGGCAGTCATAGCCACTGCCGATAGAAGTGGTAACTTATAACTCAGAATTTGATTTTTACTTTGGAAACTACGCGTGTGAAACTGGAGGGCGTGGCTATGAGTATGGCTATCTAGAAATGCTGACACATTTTTAAATGGCCAATGGGAAAGGCTGAGGCATTTCTAGATGGCCATTGGCTATGGTCCCGAGTTTACCCGAAGATTTCTTATCATTCCCGAGCGTGACGCTAGAATTAAATTGACAGCCCACGAAAAATCTGTCTTTGGCGTGCCAAAAGAAGTTTTGACTTCAAAATATATTGTACCTACATGTTTTCTCAAAATAGTAATTATTTATTTGATGTTATATTTACTACATTATTTTGTAATGCACAAGTAGTTGAAATTATCTATTAGTTACTATTTTAGTAGTCAATAATATTTAATTATTTAACTCGGCATAATTCAATTCGATACAATTGATTCATTCATAGCATTTCAAAATGTTTTGCCATTTGAAATAACATTATTTACCTCCATCCTCCACACGTGAAAAGAAAATTGCGCGCAAAGCATTAAAAAAAAAGTACACCAAAGAGGTTCCGAGTATGAGTTTTCAACAAATTAAAAATAAATGTATGATGAATTCGGCACCAAGGAGGTAGAAATAAATAGGTTAAATTATGTTTTGAATTCAAAACCTCAGTACACACGATGTTCTAAATTCAAATTTACTTTAACCTCTAGAGGGTAAAAACGACTTTTGCGCCCTGATATCGAGGAGCAAAAGTACTCTTTCCGAGCTGGTGGGATGAAAATGTATTTGCTTCGTGTCAAGTGCCTATATATAGAGTTTCATGGATTTATCTTCAACGGTTGGGAACTTCCATATTGACATTCATTCCCCACTTTAACACCCATTTCATTGCCATACAGTTTGAAATTAAAAAATTGCTAGAACAAACATTTATTTGCTTCGTGTCAAGTGCCTATATACAGAGTTTCGTGGTTTTATCTTCAACGATTGGGAACTTTCAAATTGACATTCATCCCCCATTTCATCCCCATACAGTTCGAAATCACAAATTGCTAGAACGAACATTTGTTTGCTTCGTGTCAAGTGCCTTTATAGAGTTTTATGGGCTTATATTCAACGGTTGGGAACTTCCATATTGACAATTATCCGCCATTTCAACCCTAATTTCAACCCCGTAGAGTTTGAAATTACGAAATCGCTAGAACAAACATTTGTTTGCTTCTTGTCAAGTGTCTATATACAGAGTTTCATGGTTTTATCTTCAACGGTTGGGAACTTTCATATTTTGACATTCATCCCCCATTTCAACCCCGATTTCACCCCCGTACGGTTTGAAATTAGAAAATTGCTAGACAAACATTTTTTTTTATAGCCTAGAGTGACGAGACGAGCAGGTCATGTGCCTGATGGCAAGCAACATGCCTGCCACATAACAACACAGTAACACGCAGCTATTAGAACATGATAGTCCAAATCATTACCTAGCACTGCACTGCGCTCGTCACCCAGAGATCTAAGATGTTATGTCTCTAAACCCTGTAATTTCTCTGGAATCATTGCCCTTCAAACCGGAACACAGTAATGTTTGCACATTACTGCTTGGCGGTGGAATATTTGGCAAAGGTGTGGTACTTCCCCAGGCGGACTCTTTTAAGAGTCCTACCACTACTAAAACCACAACCACACCATACATACAACCACTACTGTTTGCTTCGTGTCCAGGGTCTATACTATACAGAGTTTCATGGTTTTATCTTCAACGGTTGGGAACTTCCACATTGATAATCATCCCCCATTTCAACCATATTTCACCCCCGTACAGTTCGAAATTACAAAATTGATACAACAAAAAGGACAATGCCCATTTTTGACCCGCTAAAATAGTTGTCGTGTAGACATATGAGTTATATATTAAAAAATTGGTGATTTTTTGTTGTACTCGTGTGCGAAGTTATATAACTTTCTAACATTCCAAAATAAAATAATTTGCATTTGTTTAAATTAAACCTACCATTTACCAACAAAGCTGACTTGTAAAATATTGCAATAACGAAACGGTACCTGCGTTTCGTTTTAGTGATCGTGAGCGTGAGCGTTAGATTGAAATTGAAAATGGATATTATGTATATCAATTTCTTTCACAATGTCGTTTATTTACTACTTTTACATATTTAAATAACGATATATATAAATACGGCGACAAAGAAACTATCAAAGCTTTTTTTGGTAATGTACCTAAACGAGGAAAAAGGTGGCATGCAATTTTCACCAAATCCAAATTGGTCAAAGATCAATGTCAAATTGACAAATCAAAAAAAAGTAAACAAGCAAAATGCATGGTTTTCTTTCTAACTTTGGTTTTCTTCTTGTTTAAATTGGTTTTAACAAAACTGGGAATTATGTGATTCAGTGCTCCTAGTGATCTGTGAGTGCTCCTTATTACTTACATAATTGTGGTAATAATTACATAAAACCATATATTGTTGTGATGGCTTGCTTGTGTTTTCTGATGGAAACCCTCGATTGTTATGAACCTTCTAAGACCACTGTCTCGAATACCAAAATAATGAAATATTTATATCACAATTAAGATATTCCTTTCTGTGACAATATTTCTATGCGAATGAAGTGTTCATACTCTACAGGAAATACGGGGATAGCGCTAAGTTGCTACAAAACCTATGCAATTACCAATTTTAAAACCCTGAGTTGCTTTTAGAAGACAGACACAAGCTGAAGCAAATGAAATAGATATAATATGTATATTTTAGTTGAAAATGATAGGGACAACCAGCAGAGGTCATCTTTCAGTACTGCTGTACTTGCATTGCAGAGTTCTTCGTGAGATTTCTAGGATGGCCAGACACCAGGACCACATAAATCCACGAGCAGAGTATTTTGGCTATGTAGTAGTTTTGGGCTATTAAATATATAAAGTTATTATTAAATGTAAATATAATTATATGATAGCAAACAATATATTTTATTTATCCTCTCTTGCATTGGTTTGAATATAGATTCAGTAGAAAGATATCGGTGAACAGTATTATCTACACTGATTTAAGTATTTTTTCAGGAAACCATGATAGGATGAGCGAAACATGTGCCTGATGGTAAGCATGAAAACATGCTTGCCTTTAACAAGACACACTGTCTTGTGTCATAAATTATTAGAACATGAAGACAAGTCTACATCATCAGACCTAGCCCTGCACTCAGTTAGTTTAAGGCTTGTTTACCCTATGATAATTCCATCCGAGAACTATTTTATGGTAATCAGTTGGTAGTGAGAAGTACTATTATTCCTATTTATTCTGATAAGAAATATGTTTTGAAAGGCAATACCATAGTTCTTTCTTTTCTTTTCTGTTCTAATCCAAAAGAAAACATAATTCTAAAATATTTTGACAGTAAACATAACCTTACTTTTGGTTTAACTGTAACTCATTTTTGGTATTTAGGAAATGAAAAACACCAACAGCAGACGTTTATAGAAGCATTAACAATCCTAATTAGATACTATTCATCTCTATACACTTTCAGTATCAAAAAAAGTTGGCCAGGTTTTTCAATGTATGGGACGTGGGCATTGTCCTTTATCTGTTTCGTGTTTTCTAGATACAAAATTTGATAACTTTGGAAAATGACGAATTTTCATACAATCGTTCATCCCTTGTTTCACCCTCTTAGGGGTTGAATTTCGCAAAACCCCGTCTTAGCGAGCTTACGTGCTAAAACGGACCTTCATGGAAAATTTCAGATTCCTAGCATTTGTAGTTTCTGAGATTCTTTGACGCGTGACCTTTCGCTTTGATATATATAAGATTAAATTGTCCACAACTTGGCTCCTAAATATTTTAATATTATTATATTGCTTATGTTATTATCACCTATACCTATCGGGTGCTAAATATTAATAATTACCACGGGCGGAACCAGAACGGACCACATTTTTTATAATAAAACGACATCAAAACAATATTGAACGAATAAGTTCCACCACAAATTTGTCTCATTTCATTCATTTACTTGGATTTACAGCGCTCCGTACTCGACCGGTATTTTTTTGATTTAATGAATCAAAACATAGTCTAGTGAACAAGATCAAAATCGTGCTAAATTCATCTAAAACATTGATTTTACAGTATTACACAACAATTTAAAAAATATATAGTGCAGTCTAAATACATAGGTATTACTTATACATATAAAACCTCCCTAAAAGAAAAAAGACGATTTTTCGTAAAGTTATACCAATGTTATTTAACTAATCTTCCGGTATCTATTTTTATAAATTAGGTAAGTGAGGGGGCCAAGTGCGCCATATTTTTTGCATAGTTGACTTTGGTGTAATATAACTTGTGTTTTAGATTACGAATGACACATCGTGGAATCTGATGGATCTGTGATGTTTTTCAACTACAACCAATGTCGTGTCATTGGAATCGGAACCTTCAAATAATGATTTTTAACACAAAATGAGAAAACATGATACCAGGCGCACTTTGTCGCCAAATCGGGTAAGTGCGCCTGGTATTAATAAAACGTAATAATAAAGCAATAGGATAAAAACAGCCTCATATTATTATAAGAAAACAAGCAACGAAACGTATAACATAAAAATTTTCTTCATAGCCACATTCTAGAACAATCTATGTATTTAAAACCAAATTTCGGCTAAGAGCGCCATACAATCTTAAATAGAGGCTGTAAACCTTTTTTATAAATGTTGGTAATCGAGTGTCAAGTAGATTTTTTCTTTTATTTACGAAAATACCACAGTATTGAACTACTTAAATGCTGTTATGGCTGTTATGATGCTAGTTATAAAGTGTAATATTTATTGTAAATTCTTAACTAAACCAGGAAAACGAAAAACATAAAAAAATAAAACATAATAAGAGTGAAAGAGAACGAGTGAAATAGGTTTGTTAACAAACAATAGGCGAATATATAATTAACTAACGTTATGTTTTGGAAATGGTACTTAAGCATACATACTTACTTAAGCTTGGTACATAACATAATTAAATTAAAAAATATAAACTAATCAAATTTTCGCAAGGGGGCGTCCATAAATTACGTGGGATGATTTAGGGGGGGAGGGGGTCGAGTCAAATCTCATATAATCTCACGTTAGGGAGAGGGAGGGTCTCGACAAATATCACGCAATTTTTGTTCTGATTGAAACAAAAAAAAAATATATTATTTTGGTCCATTCAATACAAATTGTATGTACATGCTCAAGATTTAATTTTGAGCGTCATCGTAATACGATTAAGATTATTCACTAATTCGTTCGAAAGAAAATAATTTCATTCATACTTCGACGTTATACATCTACTGAATGTCAAACCACCATATTTATTTTATATACACCGTTTACATGATTCCAGTCCAGCGACCGAATCCAGCGCTGGATTGCTTACTGGAATAATGGAGACCGGCACTGGAATGCACTGGCACTGGATTGATGCATTCCAGTGCCGGTCTCCATTATTCCAGTAAGCAATCCAGCGCTTGATTCGGTCGCTGGACTGGAATCATGTAAACGGGGTATTATACCAAATAGCTAAATTTTCTCTGAATTTAGTAGCCCGTCCTTTGTTTTCGCGCCACTGTCAGCCGATCTTGCGACTCGAGGAACGAGACAGTGTGACCAGAGTCAGTAGATTTCTACTTTTTCGGTAGATTTTAGTGTCCGTCAGCTTATCGTCAGTAGAATAAAAAAGAAATGCAGTATATTTTAGTCGATTTTTCAATTTCGTTGTGAGCAACAGTTTTCCTTCGGTTTATCTCTCAATCTCCTTCTCGATTGTTAGAGGGGAAACGCGTTTACGTAAGAAACCCACATTCTAAAAAATCTCACGGGAGATTGGGGGATGGGGGAGGGGGTTGAACAAAATCTCACGACATCTCACGAACGGGGGAGGGAGGGTCAGAAAATTTAAAAAAACACCTCACGTAATTTATGGACGCCCCCCAAGTATTAAAAATAAGTACCTAATAGTATTTGTATAAACCACCTGTATAAACATGTATTACCTTAACTACAAAATTTAAATTATAAAAAAAACCTTTTCGCAATATGAAACTTGTGTACATGCATCTCACTAATAAAGTGTATGAAAATTACATCTCAATCAGTTGGAGATAACTACTGCTTTAAAATTCAGTTGCAAGTTTTAACCCGATCATACAAACAAGCAAACATACATTGCAAGTTAAATAAAAGCTTATAAAAGACACGTTTTAAAAGGTTTGTGACCTCTGGATGCGGCGAAGTGCGCCATGTAAAAATCAGTATGGCGCGCTTCCCCAACTATATAAATTTTAGCTTAAAATATTAAACTTGCAAAAAATATATATGTCGGCGGACTTAGTCTCGCCATCATCATCAGTAATCGCATTCTTCTGCTGTGGGCGTAGCCGATAGCTAGTGTTGGATGAAAACTCTCAAACACAATAGGATTTATTAAGTACAGGCTATTTTCTGATCTGTGGTACAGGTAAAAAAGTAGGTATCACAGGCAGTTTAACAAAGTACGTATCGTAGAACGCGCGATGGTTCAAGCTCAACCGCTCTGGCCGACCGCCGCACAAGAAGTCCCGTGCGCTCCTCTCGGCCGGGGGAATGTTGACCCATCGAACGCCGACAGGTGGCGCTTGCGTCCCGGACACGACTCGATTGTAACTCGATAGCGACTCGATTCCGACATAAATTTTACTAGATAGGAGTGGTTTAAAGTCAAAATATTAAAGCAAGATATTTAAATTGTGCCCTTAATTCACTCGTATGTCGATAAAAACTCAATTTCTTGAGATTTATGACGACGATTACTCCACAGTCATCTCTGCTCACCACTTAGAATGACAGTGAAAATAGGTATAATTGCGCGTGTCTCAAGCTCACATGACTAGAGCCGTGTGTGACTATACCAAGAACTATGATTTAGTTTGTATCATAGATGTAAGGTGTCACTATTAGTATACAATCGGTAGTTTTCAGGATATTTGTGGTAGGCGCACTTGTCAGGTTGGCGCACTTTGCCACCTTCACCTTACGGCATAAAAGTTTAAATAATAATTTCTCATTTAAGTACTTCCTACTTCATAAAATTATGCAAAAATATATAATTATGTAAATGTATTAAAGTTCATTATTTTGGTAATTATGATTTGTTTTATATAACAACAAAAAATAAATTTACAAACATTGGTGTCATAGCAGAGTCCGCCTGGGGAAGTACCACACCTTAGCCAGTTATTCTACCACCAAGCAGTTATGTGCAAACATTACTGTGTTCCGGTTTGAAGGGAAATGTTACCAGAGAAATTACGGGGTTTAGGGATACAACATCTTAGATCTCTGGGTAATGAGCGCAGTGCAGTGCTAGGTAATGATTTGGATTCTTCATGTTCCAATAGCTTCATGTGCTGTCATGTGGCAGGCATGTTGCTTACCATCAGGCATATGCCGTCTTGTCACTCTTTAATAAAATAAAATAAAAAATCGTTTATGAAAAACCAGGCTATGTTGGGATTTCAACATTTTTTTACCACATTATTGCATAGGTGAGATAATACATTATTTTTTATAAAATAAATCTTATATATTTGAAGTGAAAACTTCTTTAGGCGCGCCTAGACAGATTTTTCGTGGGGTGTAAATTGGATTCTACCGTTACGCTCGAGTATGATAAGAAATCTTCGGGTAAACTCAGGACCTTGGCAATTGGGCATCTAGAAATGCGTCAGCCAATGGGAAATGCTGAAAGGGCGTGGCCTCGCCATCATGGAATGGCCATCTAGAAATGCGTGAGCCAATGGGAAATGCTGACGCATTTCTAGATGGCCATGCCATGATGGCGAGGTCACACCCTCCGGTTACACCCGTGTAGTTTCCAAAGTTTCCGTGTAGTTTTTTGAAGTGAAAACTTCTTTAGGCGCGCTATGGACAGAATTTTCGTGGGCTGTGAAATGGATTTATGGTCACGTGATCATCACGCTCGGATATGATAAGAAATTTCGGGTAAGCTCGGGCTGCTAGAGCGAGAAAGATAATGTGGTCAACAAACGTGCCAGACCGAGAAAGATAATTGTTAGAGGAGGACATGGGACAATAATAGATTCTCTCTCTCGCTGCTCGCTACCGGTTACCAGTGTTGACACTTTAGCGACTTTGTCGCTGAAACTGGCGAATTTTTAAAACCTTTTAGCGGATTTAGACGACGTGTTACCGACAAAGGGGAATATACTAGTGTAGTGTAGAAGGTTGGCGAAGGAAAAAGCTTATGTATTCTTCCAGACTGTTATTCCCTTAATAATTCAATCAAAACCGGCGACTTTGTTTCATAACTAGTTGGCGACAAGCTCAAAATCATAGTGGCAACACTGACGGCTACCAACTCCAAAATACTTTTCTTTGGGCGGGAAAACACGACGGGTGCTTTATTATAATTTTCACAATCAAATTAATTAGTTTTGCTGTGTAAATATTTCGTTTCTTTCGTGTAAATATTTAGTTTTGTACATAGTCAATAGTATAAATAAATATGAGCGTCGCTAGCGACGGGGGTGACCCCGTCGAACAGACCAGAAAAAGAAAACTATTGAAGCCAAATCCAAGTGAAAATGTTTCTTACAAACTATTTAGAAAACCCCTTTATAAGAGAAAGAGACTATTCCCAGAAAATCGTAGTGGAGAATGTGTAGTGTACGTGGAATCGACGGAACAGGAGAAAGTCGGTAACAAAAATCCTATTACACTCACCAACCTTTTTGCGGACAATGTTAGGGGCATCATAGGGGTGTACCGTGCACCGTGTGAATGCATACAAAGTTGGAGTAACTTTTAAAAAGCCGGCCCCGGTCAACAACTTTTTGAACATGGACACTTTTTTTACTAACCATAAATGTGTAAGTACCTACCTATACAATCTGGGTATACAAATAAGTACTGCCTGAGTAACCTTAGTATTTATTTCGCGCGGACTAAGTCGCGGGTAACAGCTACTTTGTATATAAATAAAATTTCAATAAATATTTACTCTAATTTCTGGCTTGTTTTACTCGTTTATTCAACTAATACGATCCATAATATTTTATTATAATACGACATACCTACCTAATACAAAAATCAGCTAATGAAGTTTTCACTTCTGCCGTGTGGTCTTAAGCACACACCTTTTTTTTTTTTACATCGCTATATCGAAGTGTATTTACAGCAAAACCACAATGTCAATCCGATTACAAGACCAGTGCACAAAACATATCCGGCTACAGAAAGGGGTGAGACAGGGAGATGTTATATCTCCGAAACAATTCACCGCCGCCTTGGAGGATGTTTTCAAGCTACTGGACTGGAACGGACATGGCATCAATATCAATGGCGAATACATTACTCACCTTCGGTTTGCCGACGACATAGTCATTGTGGCGGAGTCGCTGGAGGACCTCGGTGCTATGCTCAGGGACCTCAGTAGAGTGCTAGAGTGTCCTAACAAGTAGGTTTGAGGATGAACATGGACAAGCCGAAGGTCATGTCAAATGTTCATGTCTCACCTGTACCAGTTATTGTTGGGAATACCACACTCGAAGCTGTTGACGAATACGTCTACCTACCTGGGTCAAAAGACCCAATTAGGTAGATACAACTTCGACAAAAAGGTCCATCGAAGGATCCAACTTTGATTCGGTTCGGCAGCGTTCGGGAAACTACGGCACATCTTGGAGTGCAAAATACCCCAATGCTCGGAGTTTTTTTGCGCGACAGAATCGGTAATGAGGATATTTGCAAAAGAACGAAAGTAGCCGAAATAACTCAAAGAGTAAGCAAGCTGAAGTGGCAATGGGCAGGCCACATCGCTCGCAGAACTGACAACCGATGGGGAAAGAAAGGTTCTCGAGTGGCGACCACGAACCGGATGACGCAGTGTTAAACGGCCTCCCACTAGATGGACAGATGACCTCACAAAGGTCGCTGGAAACCGCTGGTTGCAGGTTGCGCAGGACCGTTCGTTGTGGAAATTTAGGGGGGGGGGGGGAGGCCTCTGTTCAGCAGTGCAAGTCTTGCGGCTGATGATGATGATGACTGTTTTTTTTTAATTTCAATCGTTTTTTTATATTTCAGTTGTGTAAATAATTATTTAAGAAATTATTGTTTGCTTAAAAGCCATAATAGACTATTCATTAGATTAATATCGAAATATATATTTTTTTATAAATGTCTACCTTGTTTATCAAGTTTAACAACTTTGTAAGTATATGTAAGAAAAATATATTAACCGTTATTTTTCTTCGAAAATTTGACCATATTACAGAAACAACCAGAAGTCTCTATTCCTTAACAAATAATTTAAACAATTGAAATAAAAAAAAAACCGGTTCAAATCAATAAAAAACCATATATAAGAAAATTTTCCAAAAAATGAGAGTTCTAGAGGGCAAAGAACACGGGACGCGCGAGATTGTAATGTTACGGTAGGTTCGGTTACTTTATAATATAGCGTCGATAGATTGTAATGTTACGGTAGGTTCGGTTACTTTATAATATAGCGTCGATAGATTGTAATGTTACGGTACGTTCGGTTACTTTATAATATAGCGTCGATAGATTGTAATGTTACGGTAGGTTCGGTTACTTTATAATATAGCGTCGATAGATTGTAATGTTACGGTAGGTTCGGTTACTTTATAACATAGCGTCGATAGATTGTAATGTTACGGTAGGTTCGGTTACTTTATAATATAGCGTCGATAGATTGTAATGTTACGGTAGGTTCGGTTACTTTATAATATAGCGTCGATAGATTGTAATGTTACGGTAGGTTCGGTTACTTTATAATATAGCGTCGATAGATTGTAATGTTACGGTAGGTTCGGTTACTTTATAATATAGCGTCGATAGATTGTAATCTGACGGTATTTACAATTGTACGGTGGCAGATACCTAGTCTCAGATAATTGAAGACCACATGTCAAAGAGAGGTTGTCGAGCTACCTAGCAATCAGAGAAATAAATATTGGTGGACATCACACACAACACCACCTGACCCCAAACTAAGCAAAGCTTGTACTATGGCGGCCAGATAGCTGATAATGTTCTCTGATTTAGGTTAGGGAGCTCTTATTCACCAATCAGCCTGCTGTCATCGATATAATAAATCAATGGATGTGCCCTCCCAAACTTCAGGTGCACGGAATTATGTTATCATTGGGAAGAGTGAGCTCACTCTTTCCTTTTTAGTCGATCGTAAGAAGCGTTGAATGCCGGACGTTTATACCTATCGCTATTCGTAGTAGATTGTTAGTTGTGAACCACTCACGCTACACATAGAGACTCGGTTTGTTAACAATTTCAAGGTGCTCAGTGCACATCTTTAGATTGATATCGATGCCTGCTGTAGCCATAATAGCCCACGATTCTTTTCTATAACTTGGTCAGCGTTTTTTGCAAAAATCTCCTCTGGCCTCTGGTATCCGATAACCGATATCAGAGGCCAGAGGTAGGTCGGGATCATTGCGGTCACGGCGGTTACCACATCTATACAATAAATAAAGATGTATTTCAACAATAAAACGTAGAAAGTAATTAAATATTTAATATGTCAATAAATATATTGCATATGGGTGGGTTGTCTAACAATTTTCAGGATATGATATTTTTTTTTGAAGTGTAAACTTCTTAAGGCTCGCCTAGACAGATTTTTCGTGGGCTGTGAATTTAATTCATTCGTCACGCTCGGGTATGATAAGAAAGCTTCGGGTAAACTCGGGACCATGGCTATTGGCCATCTAGAAATACGTCAGCCAATGGGAAATGCTGAAAGGGCGTGGACAGGCCATCATAGCATGGCCATCTCGAAACGCATCAGCAAATGGGAAATGCTGACGCATTTCTAGATGGCCATGCCTAGATGGCGAGGCCACGCCCTCCGGTTACACCCGAGTAGTTTCCAAGGTAAGCTATAAAATTCTGAGTTTTAAGTTTTCACTTCTATCGGCAGTTCCTATGACTGCCAATTTTTTTTATTGGTTTGATTATTAGACAAATTCCATACCAATCGAAAGTATGAAGCCCATAGAATAATATGTCTATAGTTCGGCCGTTCAGAGAATGCGTTCCTGACACCTATCAGTTAGTCACGACTAGTGATGGGCACAACATAACAATGAGTTCGTTACCGTTCCTCCAAAATGAACTGCCGCATTATTTTTAAGATTATTGTTTTCGTTTTAAATTGGCGGAATCATTTAAAATTTATATTTTAGTTATTTAAGTGGCAACCAAAAAAAGGTAATATTAATATGTCAAGAGGTGATTCGAACAGTATTGGATTTCAATACGAGGCGCAAGCGGTGTGCTGTCATCGCTTCGGCAGAGTCCGGATTATTACGTCGTGCGAGGCTGCTTGAAGACATTTCGGAAGGGAGTACATTCCTCCTCCGATAGCCGTAGTGTGACCACGTACATAGTTCGGGAACTGTCTCACGTCTCGTTGATAAGAAATTTCCAATAAGAAAAGTTGTACCACATGTTTGTCTCATCGAGTAGTACCTTGTATTAAACTCACTTGTAAAGTTACTACGCATTTGTTCTTGTTCGTGAACCACATTGAAGCCCACATACCTATCATGTTTACTGAAGAGGACCAACACCAGTACCATCCTGACTCCAACCACTTCTGACTGATCGACACGACATCAGAAGTGGGATACGAGCAAGACAAAAAGAAGCGCACTACGAAGAGACAACGATGGGAGCGGAGATAAATGGCGATTCCTCTTTGAATTTTTATGAAGAGACAAAGAGCGACGCGGATGCACGGACGTGGCGTGCAATATCAGATCTTTGTTTCGCCGACAACCTTTGGAAGGAGGATAACTGATGGTGATACTCACAGTAAGGCACTTAAGGGAGGAACATCAGCGTGAGTGTCGTCAGTTTCATACCAAGCTGTGACTTGGACTATACTTCAAAGAGTTGTTTACTGCAAGATTTGTAAACAGGGAAGCGCCCGCCGGTGGACTATTGAAATTAAACAACGACACCTAAAGAAAGCAAATTTTTAGCGCCGTACGGCAATCGTATTATGTCGCTGTTTTCAATTCGCTGCGAAGGACCTGACCACCTACCAGATTATAGTGGCAACATAAGTCGCACATATTTCATAGTTCGACTTGAGATTACAGAGAATTTACCTTTACCTATATCTGATTTATATCTGAAACAAATAGTCGGCAATGATTGCAACAAGAACTAGAAGTTTTTATCTACTTGAAGCGTAAGTCAAGTACCGGACCAAAAAACTTTCGAAGTCAAGCGTGTGAAGATATCTCAGTTATCAACGCTTAAATGCTTTCACTGTGCGAAAATTGGACATAGCTGGTTGATTGATTACACAAGTAAAAGGATAACCGACCAATAGACAGCGCGTTCAACCTTCGAGACATATCGCTCATCAGCAAGTGACAACCACAAGCTCGATCCACTTCAAGTTTGCTACAAATGTGGAAACCAAGGACACATACATCTGCACCCGCTGCCCAGATGGACGCAGCAGCGTCGAGACATCGCGCACACAACATAGCGAGCGTCATAGGTCAACATAGGTTGACATGTGCATTGTCGATCCCAACAGGAACCTTAAAATATCAGGTCAGTCGTTTTCATTTTGATTGTGGTGCTGAGTGTTCTCTTATTAAAGAGGTTGTGTCGAGTAAAGTTTGCTCCGAGTCCCAGCAGTGGGAACATTTAGTGGGCTGTTGATGATGATGATGAAATTTTGTCGTAAACGCGAACACAATATGATAACCTCAAAGGGGTTACTCAGTCAAGTGTCCCTATACAGTAAAATGCAAGTTTTAAGTGTTTTTGAGAAAGATAACAATTTATTTGAAATTTTGTTACACGTTTTGCCTGATGCCAATTTGCAAAGTAAAGATATTGTAATAGGCCGTGAAAATATTACCTCATAGATTTAGTGTTAGCATTATCGCGACACATATTTTATTTCCAAGACAGACAATGTAATAAACAATTGCAATTTACACCCTGCCCCGGTTGGCGCAGTTCTTTTTCTTCTTTGGCGCAGTCCTTTTTCTTCTTTGGCGCAGTTAGTAATGTACCATATGGTTAGAATACCTAACTACAATAATAATAATTGACACATTCGTTTCCAAGGAACAAAAAATCTTCGATTATTGCTCAGTTAACCCATTATTTGGACTATTTTATGAGAGGGATGACGTGAAGCTACGTGACGACAGGCGAACTTTAATATTCCTCAAGTTGATTTTAATTTAATCGATTGCAATTAATTGAAATCTTCACGTAAAAAGATTGATTTGACACCGCTAGTCCACAGGTGGTAGACTTATTTACAAAGCTTTGATTTTGAAGTAATTTACGATAATGGTTAAGAGTTAAGACATGGCACACGCGGATTTCTTGTCGCGAAATTATCCCCCGTCTGTCGAATCTAAGTCTAAAGCAAAAATCAAGAACTAGTCGACTTAGCTTAGCTGAACTATCCTGTAATTTGGTACTTGCTGAACCGAAGTGCAACTTTGAAATGTCTAAGCTCATTACTGATCTAACTAATGGGAAATTAAATGACGATTTAACAAGAGAACTCACGATATTCGTAAAGGTCTTCACTATCGTAAGATTCAGCGTAACAGTCGTGACGAGCGCAGTGTAGTGCTAGGTAATGATTTGGACTATTCATCATATTCAAATTGCTGCGTGTCACTGTGCTGTTATGTGGCAGGCATGTTGCTTACCATCAGGCACATGTCCTGTTCGTCTCGGCACTCTTTAAAAAAAAAAAAAAAACTAGTGCTTACCAATATTACCTAGAGCGATCACATTGTCAGCCATGAACAAAGTACATGAGTCTGTCATACATTTTGGCTAGAACTTTAGAGAAATTTGATGTCATTCAGAGCATAACAATTTTAGTGTTAAAGTCAATGTTACCTACGATAGAAACAAAAGATCGTTCATAGCAAGTCTCCTTAGTCAATATCCAACTTGTTATTTTTAACTGTAAAATGAATCGAGTGACAAAAGAACTGTTTATAGAGAAGGACACAGCCCCTTTCATTTATCCGCTCACAACGTAGAGCCCGAGGTTGACATAAATGTTGTGTGAGATGATGCCAGAAATTTATAGAGAACGCCGCCACTTATGAAAAGCGTAAGTTTGTTCAAACAAAGGCGCACGTAAATCAATTCCCAGTTGGTGACTTTGTTGTGATTATGAGTGAGGAACGTAATCAAACAAAATTTGATCCGAATTATAAAAGTCCCTTTGTGGTCAAAGAGTTGTAGAGGTTCTTTGTGGTGACCGCTATAGATTAAGGACGCTTAATTATTGTAATCGTACCAATAAAAGTACGCAGACGATAAGTTGAGTTAGTTGAAAAAGTTGACGGAGAATCAAAGTATAACTGATGAGATTGTAGTAGAGGAAAGTAACGATGGTTTGAGATGAGAAAAGTGCGTTGAGTTTGCATAATGGTCGGACTATACCAGAGGTTGTCGTGTAGCCGTAGCTCAGTAGAAATCGGCGTCTACTATTTAGTAGTCCGTGAGTACGCGGTAGGCAGTCAACTCTGGCGAAGGTCTTGAGGGGTTTCAGGGGAAACCATTGAGTCCGGTGGTGACTCGGCGATCCTGGAGGGATGCGCATGGACCAGAGATTATGTAGAGCTCAAGCACATGTTGTGATTCAACTGTGATGACAACTGTGACTCTAGTGAGAGTACATATTTTGGTTATCAAGTCAGTCGTGTGTTGATTTTCCTAATTCTTTTGATTGGTTAATTTTTGATTTGTTATTGAAGCGTCAAAAAAAAAATATATTGAGAACCTCCTCCTCTTTTTGTGAAGTCAGTTAAAGATAGAGTTTTTGTTGAGTTACTGGTTTTCTGTCAATTAAATTGACGAAAGGTCAGGAGTGACCGAGCTATGTGATACTGTGCGTGGAATATTGTTCCAGGTGAACACACAGAGACGTGTGTCCAGCAGGATGGCAGTGTCAAGAGGTGATTCGAACAGTATTGGATTTCAATACGAGGCGCAAGCGGTGTGCTGTCATCGCTTCGGCAGAGTCCGGATTATTACGTCGTGCGAGGCTGCTTGAAGACATTTCGGAAGGGAGTACATTCCTCCTCCGATAGCCGTAGTGTGACCACGTACATAGTTCGGGAACTGTCTCACGTCTCGTTGATAAGAAATTTCCAATAAGAAAAGTTGTACCACATGTTTGTCTCATCGAGTAGTACCTTGTATTAAACTCACTTGTAAAGTTACTACGCATTTGTTCTTGTTCGTGAACCACATTGAAGCCCACATACCTATCATGTTTACTGAAGAGGACCAACACCAGTACCATCCTGACTCCAACCACTTCTGACTGATCGACACGACAAATATAATAAAATTGTTTTATTTATTCTTTGTTACAAAGTTACAATCTGTATTTCTATGCAATATAGGACATTATAAATAAATAAATATTGGTGGACAATTCACACACAACACCATCTGACCCCAAACTAAGCAAAGCTTGTATGATGGCGGTCAGATAGCTGATATAATACTTATATAGTTTTAAATACATACTTATTATACATAGGAACACCCAGACATTGAATTGAATGTGCGTACAGAATATTAATCAGACTCCGATTCGCTTGAGGAGGTGGTGTCTTCATCATCATCTTCGCCTACACGTATAATTATATTATTATCAATAACAGAATCAATCCTGATATCTCGGTCAAAATGTTCCAAAATCAGGTTTTTAGTCTTCTCAACAACATTTGCCCAGTCATCTGTTGTGACTTCTCCGCAGGCTTCTTTTAATAGGGTCATCATCTTTTTCGTGCTGAATGGCGGGGAAGTATTGTGGCGGGCGGCGTAACCTTTTATTTGAGCCCAGATTAGCTCGATCGCGTTATATTTTATATTGGCAATGATACGGTGGAATTCTTAGAACGCGATGACCTTACTCCAGATCCAGTTCATCGATTTCGTATCGCTCATTTGCCGCTTTATTTAGCTTTAGCTCTGCTTTTAGCATCTGCATATTTGCGTCAATGCCTTTTGCTTGTAACCAAGCCACCATTTCTTCTTTTTTATTAGCTTGGGTAGGTGGTTTCTGTATTTGAACCGAGTGATAGGAGGCATTATCCATGAATATTACAGAAGGCTAGGTAGGCTGGGCAAAAGCACGTTCTGGAACCACTCTTTAAATGTAGTGGCATTCATTTCCTCGTGGTAGTAATTTGTGGTTTTTGATCGAAATGCCAGTAACGCGTTCTCCACAAAGCCGTATTTTGCAGAACCTGAATAAGCTCAGTTTTGTTTGGGTTTACCGCTAGTTGATATTCGTTGCACCAGTACTCTACTGTTTTTAAGGCTTGGCGCATGAGATCACATAGGGTATTTTCGTGGGTGCCATTTATTATTATTGTTATATCGTCAGCGTATCCTACTGTGAAGAAGCCTTGGTCATTAAGCCGTTTGATGAGGCTGTTCACAACAAGGTTCCATAGTAGTGGAGAGAGAACGCCTCCTTGAGGACAGCCTCTCGCCACAATGGCCCTCGTGGTGTCATTCACCGTGACTTGTACAGCCCTTAGTTTGAAGATGTTGGTGATCCACCCACCTAGTGTTGGGTTTACACCGTGTCCCTCTAGGGCCGTGTTGATATTATGGAAAGTAGTTTTGTCAAAGGCGCCTTCAATGTCAATGAAGACCGCCAAGGATGAACATTTGTGGTCTACCGCGCATTCAATCTTTGAAACTACATTGTGTAGTGCAGTTTCTGTTGATTTGCCTGTGGTATATGCGTGTTGTTGTTTGTGAAGTGGTCGTTCTTTTAGTGGTCCGTCGCGGATGTAGCGATCGCAGAGTCTTTCAAGAGTTTTCAGCAGAAATGATGTCAAGCTTATGGGTCTATGGGCTTTTGGTTGTGTGTAATCAGGTTTGCCTGGCTTGGGAATGAAAATGACTTTCACCTCGCGCCATGCTTGTGGTACATATCTGTGCGCTATGCAGGCTCGATATACTCTCACCAGCCATGGTGTTAGGAAATCCAAACCCCATTGTAATAAAGCTGGGAAGATTCCATCTAAGCCTGCAGATTTGTATGGTTGGAAAGTTTTAACTGCCCATTTTATCCGGTTTTCTGTTACTATAGTGTTGGCTATGAACCTGTCTTGATCGGTGGGTGTCCATACTGATTCATTTGCCTATGTTCTGTTCTCGGAGAGGATACAATCTGGGAAATGAGTATCAAGAAGGACTTTGCTGGTGTCATGGTCTGTCATTGTATAGGAGTTATCAGGTTTTTTGCAGCACACCAAGGGTGCGATCCTTATCAGTTGATAGGATCTTCCTTACTCGTGCTGCTTCATTGTTTGATTCGATGTCTTCACAGAAATTTCGCCATGCTGTTCTTCTGGCGGCTCTGGTTTGTTTTTTAAAAGTGTGCAGTGTTTCTTTATATAAGTCCCAGTCTTTAGTGAGTCTTGAGTTTTTGGCTTTGTTAAATTGTTTGCGTAGTGTATTTCTGAGTTTACTTAATTCAGCATTCCACCAGCGGTTTCCCTTACCTTTGGTGTTAGGTGCTTTTAGTTTGCAGCATGCCTGATACGCTTCGATTATCAAGTTTGAGAGTTTTGTAACGGTTTCTTCTATTTGTATGGGATCTGTTAAGTTAGAAGGTGTAAAGTGTTCTTCCAGTAATAGTGTTAAAAGGTGTTTGTATTTTGGTATGTTGGTTCGACGCGGATTTCGTTTTGGTGTAGGTTTATTTGTTTTGGCTAGTAATTTGAAGCGAATTCTTCTGTGGTCTGAACAAGAAGGTTCGTTAGATACGCGCCACTTTGAGATTAGTTCAGTTGCTTTTTCGGTAGCTAAGGTTAGATCTATAATTGTTTGACTGCGGCGTGTGACCCAAGTGGGTTCTGAATCGCGGTTGATAATGTTAAGGTTAGTGGAGAATAAATATGTGCATAATACCTCTCCTCTGGTGTTAGGCTCCTCACTGCCCCACAGTGGGTGGTGAGCGTTTGAGTCTGTGCAGATGATCAGCTCCATGTTGGTGCTCTCACAGTGGTACACCAGGTCAGACATCTCTTTTGGTGGTATGTCGTCGCTTTCTCCTGGCATGTAGACGGAGGCGAGTACGATGTCTGGTGTGTCGTCTTCAGTTTGGAGCCTGACAGCTGTCAGATCTCTGGAACAGAATTGGGTGAGTGTCGTGGTCGGTATGTCCTGGGGTATTAGTACACAGGTTCGTGGTGCGTCAGTGTTGCTTGTGTTCAGGATGAGCTTACCTCCAATGTTGCTGAGGCCGCACACTCTGTTTTTCCTGATCCACGGCTCTTGGATCAGGGCAATGGTGTGAGGGTTTATCTCCAGCGCTCTGCGTAAGCTAGCCGTGGCAGTCTGGCTGTGCTGGAGGTTTGTTTGTATAACTTCGAGGGGAATGGGTGTGGACGTCGACGGCGATGGGGCGGGGTTAGTAGGAGACGGATCCATCAGAAAGTTCTCCTCCCTCCCTCTCCCCATGTTGGTCATCGTTGGGCGACGAGGCGAGCAGTTGGTCGATCCACCCAGATGATGTTGGTGGTGCGACATCCGCGTCAGCCATTGCCGCTCTGGCCATATCCTCTTCGAGTGTTTTAATGTCCTCGTCGTCAATTTGTGTTGTGAGTTGTGTTGGTGCAGTGTCTGGGTCTTTGGTCTGAGTGTCTGAGGGTTGGGTTCTAGGGTAGAAGCGAACGTATATCGATCCAAGAAGATAAGGTTATCACCACCGACAGCCGTCGCTCTATATAGGGACCACCTGTCGATGTCGTACCAAGTGTTCTGGCGTTTCAGAAGACTCTGGAGTCGCGTTATGTCCCCATTGTATTTGGGCACGAAGAGCGCAGCTCGGACACGCGTGGGTACGTCAGATTGTCTTATGACCGTCAGCGTCATGTTGGTGTCAGGGAGTGTGACTGTTGGTGCATTCTGTGTGAGCCAAGTTAGGGCGTAGTCGTCCTCACACCACATCTGCACGGTGCCGTCCGCTATCCGTGGATAACCGCGGAAGGCTGGGAGTGGTGTATTGGAGTCCGTGTCCATAACTAGGCTCTCTAGTTTGTCCTTGATGTAAATGGCCTCGTCGAGTGTCATGTCTCTAGCCGGGGGTGAGAAGCAGATGGTTACCGCAAGCCGCGCCGGAATATCCTTCGTGGCTCGCGCATAGGTTCTCCGCTCCCCTTGGGCTGATTGGGTCCTCACGCGTTTGGGGTCCCCTTGTAGTGTGCTCGGTGAGGCCGTGTCATCAGGTCGCACTCTCTTCGCCGTACCACTGGTCCCGGGTCGTGGCTCTGAGGTGCGTAGAGGGTGGTTTGCCGAGGTCGCCTTGTGTGAGGCTCCGGCCCGCTTCCCTCTTTTCCTGATGCGGGGTCGTTCGTGTGTCAGTCCCTGCTCATGCACTTCCGCGTCCGGCTGCTTTTCGCGCTGGGTAGTCCCTTCGCGTACTTGCAGCTGGTCGCGGTCACCCTTATCAGCGGCCGCTTGCGCACCGCGCTGGCTATCGCCTTCGCGTATTTTGCGCACTCGGTCGCTGAGTTCTCGTTCTCTTGCCATGATCTTTCCGCGCTTTTGTTTAAGCAGGCGTACTTCATGGGAAGAGATAGAGGCAGAACCACCAGAGCCGTCGTCTGTTGCCGTCCCAGGGTCCTCGTCTCTCAGCTTGGCATCGATCCTGTCGCGCTGGACTGCCAGCGCGCGAAGTTCGCCACCAAGACTTGAGAGACGGGCGCTGTCTTTGTCGTTGTCAGGGTTGTTAGTGACGCTGTTCCGAACGAGGTTCTGTTGCCAGGCACTCGTGGTTGGTACACTGTGTGTTGTAGTAGTGAGTGGCGCGGAAGTCGCAGCCGTTGTTGTGTCGGTCGTGTCATGTGGCGCGTTGGTCGCAGCCAGGGTCGTGGGCGCTAAAGCAGCCGACCGCGTCGTAGGCGCGGTAACAATAGGCAGTTGGGCGTTCCCCCCCATATTACGTTGGGAACTCGCCGCGAGGGCATGGGATTCCCCGGCTTGGCCGGGACCCACCTGGGGATTTGTTTTTCCTTTCTGCTTCATGCTCATGGATGATTTAGAGTTTGGGGTTGTCTCCCCTAGCCAATTTAAGTTCGGTTATAGCGCCGAAGATTCGCTGTCGCCCTTCATACTTTTGCTACTACAGTCGCGAGGTAGATGTAATATGCGAAGCTCGCACAGGACTGTAGCATTGCCCAGGAGGGACGACCCACATGATGGAAGTGTGGGCCCATCTCCCAACCGTGTCGGCAGTCGGGCGATGGCGGGGACGTAGTATGAAGGACTTGTCGATGCGCGCCTGATAGTCCAGCTTCACATGCCTGGACGTGCGCTGTGGCGTACTCAGCATTTCCCGGGGAAGTAACCTGGCAAAAAAACCTACCCCACTGAGACCTAACACCAACCCCCCCCCTTCCCAGATAACCCTTCATCAAAGCTGGTTTCAATAAAGAAGTCAGTGTTACTCGATCGTCGAAGGCATTCGCACCTAAATTAGATAGGCTTAAGATCCTATGATGTGAGTGTCGTTCTCACTTCGAACGCATTCGCGTCTAGGTTAGATAGGTTTAAGATATTATAATGTGAGTTTAAGTACAGTACCGTTCGTTCTAAGCAATTCTAGTTTCCTTTCCGAACCCTCCGTCTGCAGCTTTCGTAATTCTTTTGAAGAACGTGGTCTATGCGCACGAAACGACAGCAGACGACTGTTTTAGCGTCACAAAATGGCGGCCCATAACACCATTTGGTTGAAAATGGTAACCCATTTTCAACCTAAATATAAAAATACTACTGTGTTTCGCGCGTTCGGTTTGGTCGTAGTTTTATTTTTATATTTCATAAAAGTTATCTTATAGTCCATTATTTTCAAATTCTTAAAAAGAAAAACAAAACGTATTATTTTACAAAGTATAACTGTATAAGAACAGATTACGATACTAGTATTGCCTGTTATTGTTAGCACAGCACTACAAATATAAAGAGCTGACATAACCTTGCAATAGCGCAGTATAGATTTAGAAAAATATTGTTTACCAAGTTATTTGACACTCAGTTTGGCACAAAATTATAACATTAATTGATTATTGATATAATAATGTTGTTTTAATGCTCATCAATTGTTAAAACGGTAAACAACCAGCAAAAATATTTTTATCGTAACTGCAACGCCATTACAAAGTTACGTCGTCAGTTCAATCGCGACGTGTCAGGAACGCATTCTCTGAACGGCCGTAGTATAATTATAATAAGTACCTATGCAGAAATATAATTTTTAAACTTTCGCGATTTGTACACATAATGAAAAAATGTATATAATGATGAATTAAACAATGATTTACATCGTGATTAAGCCCCGTACCACAGATCAGAAAATAGTTACTTCGTAACCCATACTATACATTTAAACATTATGTACTATGCAGAATTCATGCAAAAAAAAATTCTAGCTACATGTTTTTTAATTCTTTAATTTTTTGATGTTATATTTACTAGGTACATTATTTTGTACCTACTACGCAAATAGTTGAAATTTTCTATTACATAGTTAGTATTTTAGTCATCAACAATCAATAGTATTAAATTATTTAACTTGCCATACTTCAATCCGTTTATAATTGATTCATTCATAGTATTATTAAATCTGCCATTTGAGATAACATTCCTTACCTCTATCCTCCAAAGGTGAGAAGAAAATTGCGCGCAAAGAATTAAAAAATAAAGTGGCCAAGTGCGAGTTGGACTCGCCCATGAAAGGTTCCGTTGCAGAGAGTAACATAATATACAAAGTACACATAATTCTTGTAGTTCGTTGTAACTTTGATCGAAGTTTCAATAATAGTGTATATAAGACGTACTAAAAAAAAACTACTCATCAGATCGAGTTCAAACGAATTTTCGTTGGTAGTTTACATGGTAATGTACATCATATATTTTTTTAGATTTTTCTTTATCTTACTTTAGAAGTTAGAGGGGGGGGGGTGACACACATTTTACCACTTTGGAAGTGTCTCTCGCGCAAATTATTCAGTGTAGACGAAAATGATTTTATAAACCTCAACATCATTTTTGAAGACCTATCGATAGAAACCCCACACGTGTAGGTTTGATGAAAAAAAAATTTGAGTTTCAGTTCTCAGTATGGGGGGCAACCCTAATTTTTTTTTGTTCAAATCTTAATGCGGTTCACAAAATACGTCTACTTACCAAGTTTCAACAGTGTAGTTCTCATAGTTTCGGCAAAAAGTGGCTGTGACATACGGACGGACAGACAGACAGACAGATAGACAGACAGACAGACATGACGGATCTATAAGGGTTCCGTTTTTACGTTTTACGGAACCCTAAAAAGGTACACCAAAGAGGTTCCGAGTCTGAGTTTTTAACAAATAAAAAAATATGATGAATTCGGCACCAAGAAGGTAGAAATAAATAGGATTAATTATGTTCTGAATTAAAAAAATTAGTGCACACGATGTTCTAAATTCAAATAAATCTTCTTATCAATCTTCATAAATAATCTTCAATAAATCTTCTCGCGCAGACATCTTGCGCTCAAAGCATACATTTAACATACGTGTAACAGTCAAATAATGCCACGGTTCACAAAAGCACTGTTAATACAGCTATCAAAATATTTAACAACAGCCTACCAGTATCAATTAAATCTATAAACTCGAACAGTATTTTCAAAAACTCCCTTAAAAATTGGCTCATTGATAAAACTTTTTACGACTTAGAAGAATATTAATCATCTTCAACTAATCGTATAAAACAACTAATACAACTTGAACTGCCATCGGTGCACTCAAACTTGCTGAACACGAAGAAAAGGAATGTGTTTAAATTTGAGTTTTAGTAAACATGGTAAGCAGATATTTACATTTTCAAACATTGAAACGCGTTTACCTCAAAACGAGTTTTTTACCACTAAACCCATTGATATAAACATTAAAAGTTCAATTATTGAAACCATACTTCTTTTGTTATGAATAAAATTTTTAAAATTAAGTTTTAAAAAAAGTTTGTTTCTTTTAGTTTAGTTTTGTTTCCTAACATTCTTTCTATAATGTTTAAATATATGTATAAAAATAGATAATAAGGAAAGTATGTACTTACTCACTAAATGGCTCTCAATGCTTACTCACTTAGCTATTAACTACCTACATAGTTATAAGGCTAAACTGTTATACATCAAGTATTGCACGTCGCGTCGCCGTCGGCTAGGATAAACTGTTGATACCAGATCTTTGTAACACCATTATGTACACGGTTTTACGCAATAACATTTATTTATATTTCAAACTAGCTGAGACCCGCGGTTTCACCCGCGTCTATTTGAGGAAAATCCCTACTAAAATATACATTGCTTTAAAAAGCTATGAAGCAGCAACATAACTATAGAAACATAAAATTAAGGAACGCTAGGTAAACGTATTGGGATATATTAAAATGTGTTTTATAGTACAGGTATTTTAAAGTACTTCTGTGTACCTATACGTTATTTTTAGTTTTTTTTTCTTACGGTAGGAGAACACATTGGTTATCTCTGTAACCTGATGATCTTGATAACGCAACAGATACCTTAGTAGTTGTCCGTATGAAAAACGGTCTTGGCGTCGATTCCTAGGTGCTTAAATGTTTGCCCCTGTGCTTTAGTAATAGTTATAGTAAACGACTCCTTAACGGGAAATTGTATTACTTTGAAATTAAAAAGCAAATGGTGCCATTTTATGTGGAGGTAATGCATTAACATACCATTCCGCTTGAAGGGAATGGTCGATTTATGTCAGATTCGACATGAGTGGTGCCCCTACCGACTAAAACCTTTGCCGCGAACACGGGTATGCTCTCGCACTCTTCTCCGAACCCGCCGTGGGATAATGCACGCCGTGATCACCTCGGTAACCAACCGCCTCGTCGGTGTCAGACATCCTCAAGTCTAGACACCCTTTCTATCCCGCGGCGGGCCAAATGCTCGGCCTCATCACCTACCATCATCCGGCTGAAGAGGACGGGGACAGCAGCTCACCGATATACCGGCATTCTTCATCCCCTTCAGCCCCACCGCGTCCACCATCATACGTTAGCGACCACGCAAGGCCGCAGTGGGCAGAGAGAGCGGCGCACCGTTATACCGGTATTCTTCTTCAGCCAGGGTCTCTCCTCTACGGCCACGGTTCATTGCGTCACGTCTCAGTCGCGCCGGCACCGTCTACGCTGTGCAACTACCGAACTCCCGCCTGACCGAATTGCCTGGACCACAAGGCTTGGAGCCCATGGTCACGCATTGACATAGTGGGATATGTCGGGATCGATATTACGTTCGGATTTGGTACCCTTACCGATCAAAACCCATACCTACAATAGGTTTTTGGTTTTCAATAGGGGTTTCGAAAACCCCTTCGGTGTAAAATCGAGGTAGCATGGTTCTTTCTTCAAGTACTTCTATTGTACGATTGTATGTGAATAGTTATGTTGGTGTAGATGTAGAGGCATAAAAACCAACGGACAAATTTAATATAAACAACATTACACAATACAAGATTAGAGAGATTTTAAATTTACATGTAAAAATGTAACAATGCATTATTGCAAATTTGTTTACCTAAAATGACGCAACCTTCAAATCTGTGACACGTGTCTTCAAAAGCCTGTGACACGTGCTGTCACAGACTTCAGCCCACGCCAAGGAGAATGACACACGCAGCTAAAGCTCTCAAAGAGAAATATTTTTCCCTGTTTTTGTTACATTGTTCAACCCCCAACCCATTCTCCGCAATAAAAAGTAGCCTATGTCCTTTCTCGAAGTCTAGTCTATCTGTATACCAAATTTCATCAAAATCGGTTCACTGGTTTAGACGGTACATCGTAACAGACAGACAGACAGACAGACAGAGTTACTTTCGCATTTATAATATTAGTAAGGATTTACTTAACTCTCTAAAGCAGGGGCCGGCAAAATTTCGGGAGCCTTGGACCACATGGTGAATGAAGTAGGTAAAAGCGAGCGAGCCTTTTGAAAAGAAAATGTAATTTTACACCCCTACGTTCGCGATAACATAAGTAGCGAATTAATACATAATACATTTATTTAATTGTATAGATAGCTATATAAATTAATATGTGCAATTTGTAAAATTTATAGGATATAATAAATATGTAAGCCGGGAATCTATTTATAAAGAGGAAAGATCTGTATTTTTGGATTTTTGTATGTTACGAATAAACTCAAAAAATATTTCTTTCTTTTAATCTGAACCGATTTCAAAAATTCTTTTGAAAGCTACATTATCACTGAGTAAGATAGGCTATTTTTATTACGAGAAAAAATTAGAGATACTTGGATTTTTTACTAAAACCAACGCAAGGTATAAAAAAAACAGCCATAAAATGTCTTTCATCTCATACCAATGATAGAACAAAACAATGTTCCACAATATTATATAACGTACAAAAATCTACAAAAAACCTCGCGAGACCATATTATGTCTAACTACAGTAATTACGTCGCTACAACTGCTTTTTTACATTAAAAAAAAAGATAAAAATGCCGATCAACTTAAGACCATGCTATTTAGACATTTGTATTAATTCTTATCCAAATAAGTTATTTCTTATTCAAGATTGCTTTAATACCTATTGATTCCTTTTTGAATTACTAAAATTTCGTAATATATCCATCCTATCGAAATATTTGCCCTGACGCGACGGGCTGGCGCCGGCGGCCGGCGGCCGGCCGGCCGGTGGCAGAATTAGGAAGAGTGTACAGCTGTACAGCATTCATCCTTCCCAGTCACAGTGTTTTTATCTCAGAATACTTCTTTATCATGTACCACATAGGTACATCGTTCCAAGACTACTGTAAAACTTACCAAGTACTACTTACTGTAAAAGAAACTTACCAAGCCGCATCCCGAGGAAGGGGTGGAAGGGGGTTTGTTAGAAAATGATAACCAATGTGAAATCACTTTGAGAGAAGCTTAAATTTCTCGGTGTCCGTTGAGGCTGAGAGAGTTGTTTGTGGTAGTATTATTATTTTGTTTTCCCTCGGAATTATGGCACATTCTTAAAGACAATTTGAGTCAAGACATCAAACATACAGCCCAACAACGAGATCCAGATTATGATGTACCTATATGTCGCAGCCAGATTGTATAATCCGCCGTATTACATTACGGCTAGCCGTTTTGAAAAACAGGGTCGTATTGTAATGCGGTGGATCAATGATTAGCCGCATTATCATTGCAATACGTTCTTTAATAAGGGGGCCTACGTTCAGTCGCATTCTATTATTACTGCTTATGTTGTAGGGTAACCATATTTAAAAAAATAACAATTGAAATAAACAAAATCTAAATTAATTTCATTTATCTGAAAAAAACTGATCGATTATTTCTTACGATATTCCGTACTTACTATTTTTTTACAACGTTTTACCTCTCATATAAAGTTTGAAGCCCATAACTTGATATCGGTGACGATACACCTAAGCAACATGGTGCACTTCCATAGACAAGGGTCTATTATCGAGATTTGACTCCGGGTGGGATCCCGCCAGAAGCTCTGCGGTCAGCCCTGAGTGTCGCTTCTCCATACTCGGCGCTCCACTACGGATACTTGCATGGCTCGCTCCACTCAGAACCTCTTCTGGCTCCCGCATTTTTTTGAATACAATCTAGGGGTAGTAGCGCCAAGACTAGGTGGAGTCGGGGTGATCCGAGTCAGATCTGGGTCTCATGTAACCTACCCGGTCCGATTTAGTCTTAACAATGTGGACGGTGGAAACGAAATAGTTTCCAAGTAACACCCAGGGTGACAAGTGCCACCCTAATAATATTGTGTACGATTCCTTCGAACTCCAGAATCCACTGTCACTTTAGCAATTTAGGAACACACAGTATTCAACGCCATAGTTGTTGTTATGTCAGGCAGCGCCATGAGTGTTAAGAATCGGAACTAAAAATTGTCAAAGAGGCGGCTAATCTCTCGCTTTATTACATTACGGCTAGCCGTGTTGAATGACGTATGGCGTTGAATACATTCCGGTGGTTTTTAAATCAGCCGTATTCAATCCGGCTGATCGTTAAACCGCCGCTTTACAAAACGGCCCTTAACCAACTAAGCCACCAGGCCAGTCAGTTTAATGTTTTTGAACTTTAAAGTTTTGGTTTTTAATTTTGATCATTTGGAAAAATTTGGTCATGTACGTTTCATTTTCATTTAGCATACCTACCTACTTAACAAAAAATGTTGACCCCGTGCGAAGCCGGGACGGGCCGCTAGTAAATGATAAAAAAAAACTTTTTTTGACCCCCTCGCGGGCCGCACGCAGGCAGGTCGACCCGACAACCGTCGCATCGTCGGGATCGACGGGTTCTCGAATGGAGACTGCGAGT
Organism: Ectropis crepuscularia; assembly: GCA_963693475.1. Taxonomy (NCBI): domain Eukaryota; kingdom Metazoa; phylum Arthropoda; class Insecta; order Lepidoptera; family Geometridae; genus Ectropis; species Ectropis crepuscularia. The sequence goes on along the minus strand of OY856342.1, from coordinate 31,823 downwards.
CGGTAAACGTAATAGGTAGGCCTGAGACTAAACGGAGAGACGAGATACGAAAAGCGATTGCTGACGGTTGGAGACGTAAGACCAGCAACGGATACAGGCTGATGATGATGAATGGGTGTCCGAGAGACAGCGTCGAGCGAGGACCGTCGCCCGACGGGCGGCGAGCGGGGTAGCGGTCTGTATCTACGGTATACAATAGGACTATAATTGTCGTAATTGGGATAAGACCGGAGGAGATGGCCTTGTTAATTAAACAGTCTCGTAATGTAACAAGCGTACCTATTCAACAAGTAAGAGCGACCGCTTCCGGCTAACACTGTGGTGTTTGAGCCTGGTCGTGCGGCTCAATGTACCGTACCTACTGGCGGCGTGACTCACGAGCTGCGCCGCGCTGGCCCAAGCTGCGCCGCGCTGGCCCGAGCTGCTCCGCGCTGGCCCGAGCTGCGCCGCGCTGGCCTGAGCCGCGCCGCAGCCAACCCGCGCCCGCGCTGGCGCCGGCGAGAGGCGTGGGAAGGACACTCGCCGCCCCCCGTCCCGTCGCTGTCTTCAGGAACGTTCTCAGTTTCGCCAATGTCTTCTTCCCAGATGACTGAGAGCATCGAATAACCTCGCGCTTGACATTCCTCGTCACACTACATCTTTGTACTCTTCGTCCTTAATTCTGAGGTCTGTCAAGTTGTCGAATGATCTACCCTTGGAGTAAAGGCGTGCCCAGCGCCCAGCATCTGGCTTTTTCAAATATGGGATTAACGGCTTTTATCTAGGTAGAGTCTTAGTTGTGATCAGTCTTTTAGTCGTTACTTCGTACGCATTATTACACTTATGTATGTACAAGTTGTACTTATACCATAGAATAGATAATATAGATAGCTTATACTTAGCATCTTGTATTAGGTACATTCGTTTTATTGTATTTATTTAATTTAGTATGTCGCAGACCTAGTTAAAGACTCATGCAACTCGAAATAATGTCAAAATGACTTATTATAGACTACAGGTCCGTGAACAAAATTTACGGGTCAAATGAACCACCAGGAGAGCTATGTAGGATGATAGAAGGGTATAAAGTAATAAGATTCAGCACTATGCCGTCACTTGTAAGCTGTCCAACTGAGAGCAATTGAAGGAAGAGCAATTGGGGTTGTAATCTTCGATAATTTCTCCTTGTCGCATTATTTTTCGATCTATGTTTTTTGCACATCGATGTTTTTCTAATATCGATCATCCCTGTTTGAAACACCATACAACACGTAGGTACATACGAAAAACTCACGGAATAAGTGACAGTGACAAGTGACAGGAGTGAAGGTGGGACATCTTAGCCGATGAGATTTGTAGAACGATAGTGTTGTTATAGACCAGGGTAGAAGCCTTTAAAAATAATAAAAAGTGAAAAAAAATAGTAGTAATATGAAACCCATTGGAAAAGGAGGGGAGTATTATAAAAATGAAAGGAAAAATAAATTACGGGCGATCTGAGGTCGGAAAGGGGATGGGGGTGAGTTTTTAAGGGTAAAAAACGGTTATTCTCGATTTCCGGCAAAACTAAAAGTCCTATAGAAAAAAGTTCAATGGCAAAGTTGTAGGTAATAAAAAGATCTAAAACTTTTGTTTACACACTTTTTACACATAACCTCAAAATTTATGTGAAAAATTCAAAAAACCAAGTTTTTGGTTTTTTATTTTTATCTTTCACAAAAATATTTTTTTTTAAACGAAATTTGGCGAAAACTTATATTTTTATGTCCCAAATACGCTGTAATTTATTTGTAAAAAATATTAATTTTTTCACATTATTTTGAATGAATATCGAAAAAAACACCCTAACTTTCAATCGAAAAGTCACCCGTCAAAATATCAGCTTTTTTCAAAAATTTGGTATATTTTCTGTTCGTTGAAATCTCTACTTTCCGATGGTAAAAAAAAAATATGTTAATATAGTAAATCTTCTCAGAAAATGCAAAAAATCGAAAAAAACTCGAATACGAATATTTTTTTTTCATTATTATAAAAAAATTTGAGCTATTTATTAAAATTAACACTTTAATTACTCGAAAAACGTTAGATTACATGTTACAATGATAAAAAAAGAAAATTGCAAATAAAAATATACTACTATAATTAACAAACAAATAAGTTAATAAAATTAATATTTAATAAGACATCTACAATATTTGGAGAAAGTTGTCGAATCTTCTTTAAATTATATGCGTAGATGTCTATTTATTACTATTTTAAGATAAATTATATACCTTAGTGACCTACGAAAAATAGTAGCCCATCAAAAGGTATTTCATGGAGAAGTGGGGAAAGGGCTAGGCGGGTCTGGGTCTTACTACATACATACCTACTATTTCGTACCATTTATAATAATGAAAAAAAATGATCGAATTCGAGTTTTTTTCGATTTTTTGCATTTTTGGAGAAGATTTACTATAGTAATATTTTTTTTTTTCACCATCGGAAAGTAGAGACTTCAACGAACAGAAAACATACCAAATTTTTGAAAAAAGCTGATATTTTGACGGGTGACTTTTCGATTGAAAGTTAGGGTGTTTTTATCGATATTCATTCAAAATAATGTGAAAAAATTAATATTTTTGATCAAATAAATTACAGCGTATTTGGGACATAAAAATATAAGTTTTCGCCAAATTTCGTTAAAAAAAAAATATTTTTGTGAAAGATAAAAATGAAAAACCAAAAACTTGGTTTTTTGAATTTTTCACATAAATTTTGAGGTTATGTGTAAAAAGTGTGTAAACAAAAGTTTTAGATCTTTTTATTACCTACAACTTTGCCATTGAACTTTTTTCTATAGGTCTTTTAGTTTTGCCGGAAATCGAGAATAACCGTTTTTTACCCTTAAAAACTCACCCCCATCCCCTTTCCGACCTCAGATCGCCCGTAATTTATTTTTCCTTTCATTTTTATAATACTCCCCTCCTTTTCCAATGGGTTTCATATTACTACTATTTTTTTTCACTTTTTATTATTTTTAAAGGCTTCTACCCTGGTCTATAACAACACTATCGTTCTACAAATCTCATCGGCTAAGATGTCCCACCTTCACTCCTGTCACTTGTCACTGTCACTTATTCCGTGAGTTTTTCGTATGTACCTACGTGTTGTATGGTGTTTCAAACAGGGATGATCGATATTAGAAAAACATCGATGTGCAAAAAACATAGATCGAAAAAAAACAACATGTTTTTGGTACAAAAAATTACGAAATTTGTTTACTGTGTACCACTTCATACTGGTACAGGAGTAGGAGTGGACCATAAATGTACATAAAACAACGATATATTATATCGATGTTTTAAAAACACTCTGTTTTCTTACGATGCATCGAATCAAATAGATGCACCTATTGTTAAAATTTTAAAACATCGAGGTACATCAATGTTTTAAATAATAAATATAGTAAATAAGATGAGTCAGCAGTAAGTAGTGATATAATCAGATAAATATACTCAAATTAACGAGTATTAGGATAAACTCACGGAATAAGTGACAGTGACAAGTGACAGGAGTGAAGGTGGGACATCTTAGCCGATGAGATTTGTAAAACCATAGTGTCGCCATCTGTCATTTGGTTCCAGACAACATCGGCTAAATGATTAAAAGAAGCGCTGCGTTCAGTTGCGCTCGGAGAGAAAAACTGCGAAGTTTATTTTAGTCAAAGTATCTTAGGGAACAAAGTATCTTCAAAATACTAAGATACCCAGTTACTTTTGACCAGGACCTTTGCCAGTTCCTACCGCCAAGCAGTAATGTCCAAACATTACTATGTTCTGGTTTGAAGGGCAATGTTTCTAGATAAATTACAGGGCTTAGAGATATAATATCTTAGACCTCTGGGTGACGAGCGCAGTGCAGTGCTAGGTAATGATTTAGACTTTCATGTTCCAATAGCTGCGTGTCACTGTGCTCCTTGGGTCTATATGGGGTGGCATAACATTTTTTGTCCTATTTTAGGTAGGCATAACGTTTTTAGGACTAATGATAATTTAACATAACAACTAAACGCATAAATGTCTTTGCAATATGTTAACTAGCATAACCATGTATGACATAACGATAACTTAGCATAATGTTTAAACGCATAGCCATATATAGCATACAGATAATTTTGTATAATGTTTCGACGCTTAACTATAAATAGCATAATGTTTAAAGGCACACATTGAGAAAAGCATAACAATACTTAAACATAATGATCAACGGCATAATTTTTAAACGGCTAACTAAAAAACAAGTGCAAAGAGCGGACTGTAGCAACATTATTTAAATAAAATACGTGGGTATGTGAAATGCGGGTTGGTACTTTGAAAACAATATTTATTATTCGTAATGTAGGTATCTACTAATTAAATGGAATATCATTACCAATAGTATATGTCATTGTCGCATTCGTGTTATCATACTGTTGCTGTGAAATTATTTAGTATATTTTGAGGATTAAGAATCGTTGGTCTGAGAATAACACCATATTTTTTTTATGGTAAACACCGTTTTTATGGTGCTATAAAAGGTCTTTATGCAGTAGTATAACAATTTTTGTACTAATTTATGTAGACAACGTTTTTAGGACTTACAAACCTAACTGGGTCTATATGGGGTGGCATAACATTTTTTGTCCTATTTTAGGTAGGCATAACGTTTTTAGGACTAATGATAATTTACCATAACAACTAAACGCATAACTGTCTTCGCATAATGTTAACTAGCAAAACCATATATAACATAACGATAACTTAGTATAATGTTTCGACGCATAACTATAAATAGCATAATGGTTAAAGGCACACATTGAGAAAAGCATAACAATACTTAAACATACTGATCAACGGCATAAACTTTAAACGCCTAACTAAAAAACAATTGTAAAGAGCGGACATAAATAAAATACGTGGGTGTGTGAAATGCGGGTGGGTACTTCGACAACAATATTTATTATTCGTAATGTAGGTATCTACTAATTTAATGGAATATCTATGCAGGACTATGCAGTAGTATAACAATTTTTGTACCAATTTATGTAGACATAACGTTTTTAGGACTTAAAAACCTACATACACCTAAGACATATGGTGCACTTTTTGACTCCGGGTGGGCTCCCGCCAGAAGCTCTTCGGTCAGCCCTGAGTGTTGCTTCTCCATACTCGGCCTGCACTCCACTACGGAGGTCGCCGGCTCGCTTCGCTCGCCACCTAACCCCTTCGCTACGCTTGGCCTCGCATGGATCGCTCCACTCAGGACCTCCCTTGAGCTTCTGGCTCCCGCATTTTTTAAATACACTCTAGGGGTAGTAGCGACAAGACTAGGTGGAGTCGGGGTGCTCCGAGTCGGATCTGGACCCTATATAACCTGGTTATATATTACGTTGCACAACAAATAATTAAAAAATGCCTAAATGCGTCTGAGCAACAGTCGAATTGAATGTAGCACAATAGATTTTTATGATTAAAACACATAACGCCAAAAAACGATTATGCAAAAGTTACATTATGACACTATATGTTATGCTACATTCATTATGACAAAGTAAATTAGGAAAAAAAATTATGCGATTTAAACGGCACCTTAAAAAAAATAGAACAAATAAAAAAATGCTTAAAAACTATTATGCGTCTCATCAATAGTCGAATAAAATGTAGTACAATAGATTGTTATGCTTAAAACACATGACGCCAAAAAATGATTATGCGAAAGTTGCATTATGACACTATACATTATGCTACATTCATTATGACAAAGTAAATTAGGAACAAAAAGTTATGCGTTCTAATAGGCTCCCATCTAACTAACCTACTCCGGGTGGGCTCCCGCCAGAAGCTCTGCGGTCAGCCCTGAGTGTCGCTTCTCCATACTCGGTCTGGGCTCCACTACGGAGGTCGCCGGCTCGCTTCGCTCGCCACCTTCCCCCTTCGCTACGCTTGGCCTCGCATGGATCGCTCCACTCAGGACCTCCCTTGAACTTCTGGCTCGCGCATTTTTAAATACACTCTAGGGGTAGTAGCGACAAGACTAGGTGGAGTCGGGGTGCTCCGAATCGGATCTGGGTCCTTTGTAACCTGGTTATATATTAAGTAGCACAACAAATTATTAAAAAAAATGCCTAAATGCGTCTGAGCAACAGTCAAATCGAATGTGTTTAAGTAGTGGTATATAGGACTCTTAGCAGAGTCCGCCTGGGGAAGTACCACACCTTTGCCAAATATTCTACCGCCAAGCAGTAATGTGCAAACATTACTGTGTTCCGGTTTGAAGGGCAATGATTCCAGAGAAATTACAGGGCTTAGAGACATAATATCTTAGATCTCTGGGTGACGAGCGCGGTGCAGTGCTAGGTAATGATTTGGACTATCATGTTCCAATAGCTGCGTGTTACTGTGCTGTTATGTGGCAGGCATGTTGCTTACCATCAGGCACATGACCTGCTCGACTCGTCACTCTATGCTATAAAAAAAATAATAATTGTACAATAGATTTTTACGCTTCAAACACATTACGCCACAAAACGATTATGCAAAAGTTACATTATGACACTATATATTATGCTACATTCATTATGACAAAGTAAATTAGCTGAAAAATAATATGCGATTTAAAAGGCACCTTAAAAAAATATAACAAATTAAAAAATGCCTAAAAACTATTATGCGACTCATCAATAGTCGAATTAAATGTAGTACAATAGATTGTTATGCTTAAAACATATAACGCCAAAAATGTATTATGCGAAAGTTGCATTATGACACTATACATTATGCTACATTCATTATGACAAAGTAAATTAGGAACAAAAAATTATGCGTTCTAATAGGCTCCCGTGCTCCTTATGTGGCAGGCATGTTGCTTAAAACATCAGGCACATGTCCTGCGCGTCTCGTCACTCTAAGTTACAAAAAAATACGCCAATCTAATTAATCGTAACTATTATTCGAAATAATTACATACCTTCCCGTAACCGTATCCGAAACCGATATAATCTGATTCCCATGTACGTGTACGTTATAATCTATTTCTTTTTTATTGACCTACAGATTCTAGCAATAATGAATAATAATAATAATTATTGGTGGACAATTCACACACAACACAATCTGACCCCAAACTAAGCAAAGCTTGCATCATGACGGCCCGATAGCTGATAATTATAATACTTACATGGTTGTAAATACATACTTATTCTACATAGAAACACCCAGACAAAGTACAAATATTTGAATTCATCACACAAATATTAGCACTGGGTGGGAATCAAACCCTCCGACCCTCCGCTTCACAGGCAGAGTTACAACCCACTAAGCCACGAGGTCAGTAAATGTTCAATGATACTTGAATTGTCTGTGATACTAGGTCTAAAAATAGTTGACAATGTCAGGGAGCATAATTTGGTCTCACTAGTCCTCACCGTAGATCGCATACAGACAAACAAAAGATATAGTTAATTAGGTACACAATTAAATCGAACGTATGTGTTAACGGTCATGTTACTTTTATTCGTTTGTAATCTTTGCACGGTCGCCTGCAAGAGATTGCCTTAAGCGATAAGGCCGACAATTAAAATGTAATTTTTGTATATTAGGTTATTTTTATTGTCTAAATAAAAAGTTTGTAGCTCTTAATAAAGAGTTTTCTTACCTTGTGTTACGAGGCGCGGCGGGGCGCGGCGAGGTGCCGGTAGTTGTTGCAGTCAATTCGTAGATTCCGCCGCATACCGCGCGGGCGCGAGCGGTGGATCATACGGCTTTGTTTAGCTGTGCTCGGCGGCCGCACCCGCGCCGCGCCTAGACCGGCCCGGGGCAGGCAGCTAGTCAAGCCTCGATATGGCGCCATCAAGCAGCAGATGATTTAAAACGAAATAATAAACACCGAAAATTCCGACGGCGGAACTACAAACGTTGAGATGATTGAATAAGTGTACTGCTTACAGTACATTACATCCCCAGTCAATCTGCGATACGTTCTCACGAGCTAACCAGTTGACGACACGATGTCGTCGACGCACTGCACCCGGAGATATCAAATAAATAAAACTAGGTAAGTGTTACCTGCGACCTGCGACTGCGTCCGCACATCAGTATTATGTTGCAGCACGGTCTTTGTGTGACACTTCTTCATCGAAATGGTAATAGTTATTTGTTGTACAAGAGTGCAAAGTTGCTTTTTAACCGCGTCCTCAATTTTGATGACCGAGCAAGCGAAGAATTCTAAAATTGAATTACAAGCGCAGCGAAAATTCAAAAGTTAGAATCCTGAGCGTAGCAAGGGAATCAAAAGGGCACAAGCTGAAAAATCTTTGCACTCGAGTGCAACACGTAATTTTTCATCCCACCTTAACGAGGAAATTATTACTTAAATGCTTTGCACATTATTTAACAGTTTCGGTCAATTCTGTTGGCGTCAAGCCTTCTTGGTCGCTAGTATCACTTGTATCACTTGTATTCAGTTTTCCTGTTTTTAACCTAAGGTTTTAAATTTGAATTTATTTAGCCATGGTTTTAATAATATGATGTGAAAATATGGAGACTTGACCGGTTAAGGTAAGGAGTGTCATCTGTGTACATGGAAGAGTGTCCGCTATACCGCGCAACCTACACGACCGCATCGTAGTTAGCTTGGAGGCAAGACATGAGCGACCCTACCGCTGATTGTTCTTATGTTCTCCGTGCCCAGACCAGGCCACTGCTACTAAAGTCATAGACCAAACCTCACCGAGCTAAAAGCGGCGTATAAACCGGTGCCCAATGGACGTCGCGTATGCGTTGAGGGAGGTATACTCTGGTATATATTCTTCGGTACTACGAATAAGATCCATGGTCCAGAGGGGAAATACTGGAGCCGACATACCGCGTACTCTCCCGAACACTCTCTTTTTAGCTTATACTCAAGAAGAGAAAGAGACCCTGACCAGCCAGGGTTACGGGGGAGGTGTGGGGTCCCGCATCCTTACTATCCATGAGGCTCAGGGACTGACGTCCGAGTCAGTAATCGTCATCAAGACGAAAGCTGGGTTGAAGCTGCATGAGAGTGTCCCGCATGCGGTTGTCGCTCTGTCTCGGCATACTGGGACCTTCATCTATTATACCGATGACATCGAGCATGATATGATAAGTCGCTTTGTGATGCATGCGTCGGCTGCGCCACCTAGTGCCATCAGGGACTATAACTTCCAGATGGCAATAAAAGATCGTAACGTGGCGGTGATGGGGGCTCTGGGCCGAGAGAAGTTTTCTAAAGAAGGGAATTGTGTAGTAAACCTGAGTTCGTAATTATTCTTGCCTGAGAGCATTGTAAAAGCACTGTTATAAGATAATGTATAAGATAACATAATAAGACAATTATATGTAATATTAAAAAAGGCATGGACCTTGGAGTCGGTGGAGGTCATTTATATCAATAAAAAAAAAAGCGGCGTTTAACAATATTGTGATGAAAATGCACTCAGGGGTTCAGGGGCACACACTGCACCATTAATTGAAAAACCGTCAGCGCAAAATAGCAGCGCAAATTTCAGCAAGCTTCAAGATAAGTCTTGACCTGTCATCGTGAACTTAGTGAGTCACTTTCAGAGGTCTATTTAATACCATTACCATGATGATTCTGGCCACCTTTTCCCACCTTTTCTATATTTTCCACCGTCCTCTGTACCTCACCTGTGGCACGCCGAGAAGCATCCTCGAAGGCCTCGATAATTTATTCGCGTGTCGTCTGCATAACGGGTCACTCTGGCACCCGGGTCCAGAACTCCTCCTAAGAGCCTATCTTAACTGATGTTCCAAAGTTCCGGAGTCCACCCCTATGGCACACCGCACGTCATCTCCCTCCACAAAAGTAGTCTTTTCCTGGTCAACTCATCAAAACGTCTACCGGATGCAATTAGCTAAAACCATTTGATACGTGGAAGCGGCCGCGACGTGGCCGGTGGCCGTGCTGGCTTTCGGTCGGAGCCGTCCGAGCGGCCCGAGCTCTCTCCATCGGAGAGATATAAGACTGCCAAATGGATCGCTGTGTGCGTACTCTACCGTCAAAAGCTCCACCTGTATACTCGTGTATTTCTACAAAGGCTGGATTGGAATCCATTCTGAGGTGTGTGATCAGTCGAGTCCCGCATCGCATCGCAAGGTCGAGCCGCGCGCGGGAGCGGCGGCGGCCGACCTCGGGCGGAGGAGCGCCCGGGGGCGCGGGGCGCGGGGGCGGGGTACATCTTCCGGAGCGAGATTCCTCGTCTCGGCGGCGAGCGGTGTGTGGGCTCCCGCGGCTCATTATCCACTTGCGGCGGCGGGCGGCGGGCGGCGGCGCGGGGCGGGCGGGCGCCGGCGCGTGCGCTGCCCAAGTCATTAAATAATCAGCTCTCCGCCGCCGCCGGCACCGCGCCCGGCCACGCGGCACCGGGCTCGGTGGACCTTCCCTTTGTGGGAAAAACAGGCGTCGCAGTGTCGAGAAACCATCGACTCTCGACTTCAGAGTTTATCCAAAACGGTCGAGCTTCCGACGCGGAGCTCCTCGAGTTCGTCCCTGTATTCTGTTACAGAGGTATCGACCCTGTCGAGAATAACGTATTGTGTCCCCAACAAAAGTATTCATTCGTACCTATGTCAAATTCGCGGTAGAATGTATGTCATCAGCGGTCCTTACAGGTGCGCCGGGCGGCGGGCGCGGCCGCACAATGCGCCCGCGCCGCGCCCGACGTAGAGTGATTGTTTCGCTCGCAAGTCTTTCGAGATGAAGCGCCGCTAACTTTGAACCGTGGATACCATGAAGGTTTCAAGTTTCAATACGAAACGAAGTAGGTACCTGCAGTCGGGCCACTCAGATAAACAGAGATATATTGGTTTACTGGCTCATACGTCTTGCTAACACTAGCTGTCCTTCCCAACTTCTCACGAGTCCGATATTGAGATTTATTTATTATGTCTGCAACCGTCTGGAGATCTGTATTTTTCAAAAAGATAAAGTTTGACTGTATCTCTGTATAATGATAACCCTGGAGCCCGGAGCCCTCTAGGCGGTTCCCGGTGGAGCGCGGCTGACGAGCTCCCAGGTTCGTGTCACCTCCGCTCCTCATGTTATTGTAACTCATCACCCAAGGGTTTTCCAGGCGAGCCTAACACTCTTCCGGGTTTCAAAATTTCCGTAAATACTTTCGAACCTAACAAAATATCGATATCTGCGGGTTTGTTAAATCTTGTAAATTTTTGACATAAAATAACGAAAATTCCAACAGAGTCTCCGCAGATACCTTAGATTTACCATTACAAATAAAGTGCCAAAAGTCCCCTTCGATCACATGTTTGTGTACATCTTGTCTTATTCGGGGTCAAAAGTAAAAGATTTAGGTTTTTCGGAGTTTTCTCAAAAACGTCGTCGAAAGTAAAAGTTCAATCGAAAAAGTATTTTACAAAGTTGTAGCTCTCCAAATGTTCTACAAAAATGTCCTCATTTTTTCTACAAGACCCACCATTCCCCAGGTATTGCGCTCGTCTGATACGTGCCATCTCTCGATTTGACTGGCCACCGCGTTGGTTGCCATGTAATGTCTATGATAGTTTGGTACCTGGAACTTACAAATGTAGGTTCCGTACCTATTTACCGTACCGTTCATAATGTTTAGCTTTGTTTGAAATAAGTATTCGGCTAAAGACTCACCCCTCTTGTTGGTATTCTTACTTCCCCACAGAGAATGATGCGCATTTTTAAATGTAGGCTGTTTTTTTGTAAACATAATGTAACATTGGTGTACATATTTATGTATATTGCCTCAGTTAACTTAATATTTATTTCGCGTGGACGAAGTTGCGGGTAAAAGCTAGTGCATAATAATTTGCACTCAACCACGTGGCCCGTGTTGCAGGGAGAGTCCGTGTACTCGTGGCACAGCGGCGCGGCTGAGCCGGAGCTGGGGGCGGGCTGGGCGGGGCGCGTGCGGCGCGTGCAAGCGAGCGCGGGGCTCGGCCGCGGCGCGATCAACGTGTCGGCCGTGCGCGAGTCGGACGCCGGCCTGTACCGCTGCCGCGTGTCCTTCCCCAACCGCACGCCGCCCGCGCGCAACGACGGGACCTACTGCCGCCTGCGCGTGCGCGGCGGCGGCCTCATCGCCGCGCCGCCCGTCAACGTCACCGTGCGCGATGGCGAGCGCGCCGAGCTGACGTGCCGGCCGGCGCGGCCCGGCGCGCCCGTGCACTGGCTGCGCGACGGCGCGCCGGTGCCGGCCGCCGCCGCGCCCAACGGCAGCCTCGTGCTGCCGGCCGCCGGCTCCGGCGACCCCGGCCTCTACGAGTGCCGCGTCACCGACGAGCGCGGCGCCGCGCACTCCGCCAGCGCCTACCTCGACGTGCACTGTGAGTGTCCCTCCCCGTCCCCCGCCTCCCCGCCGCCCCGCGCCGCCCCCGGCCGCGCCCGCGCTCACTCCCGCGTGTTGCAGACGCAGCCAAGGTGGTGCACGCGCCGGCCGAGCGCTTCCTGCCGCTCGGCAAGCCGGCCAGCCTCGACTGCCACTTCAGCGCCAACCCGCCGCTCACCAACCTGCGTTGGGAGAAGGACGGCTTCCTCTTCGACCCGTACAACGTGCCCGGCGTCTTCTACAGCCGGAACGGCAGTCTGCTGTTTAATCAGGTGAGCCGACTGGCCGGCGCCGGCCCGGCACCGGGCCCGGCGGCCGGCGCTCACCGCACGCGTGTTGCAGGTTGACGAATCGCACGAGGGCCAGTACTCGTGCACGCCTTACAACGCGCTGGGCACGGCGGGCGCGTCGCCGCGCGTGCGCGTGCGCGTGCTGCGGCCGCCGGCGCTGGCCGTGCGCCCCAACCCGCTGTACGTGGCGCGGCTCGGCGCCGAGCTCACGCTGCCGTGCGCGGCGGAGGCGGGCGCCGGCGCCGCGCCGGCCGCCTGGCGCCGCGCGGACGGCGCGCCGCTGCCGGCCGGCCGCGCGACCGTCGGCGCCGGCGGCCTCACGCTGGCGCCGGTCGCCGAGGAGGACCGCGGCGTGTTCGTGTGCTCGGCGGGCGAGGAGGCGGCCGCGGAGACCGAGCTGGTGGTGGAGGGCGCCCCGCCGCGCGCGCCGCGCGGGCTGGCCGCCGCGCCGCGCGCCACGGCGCTGCACGTGTCGTGGCGCGCGGCCGGCGCCGGGCTGGAGTACGCGGTGTGGTACCGCGCGCGCGGCGCCGCCGAGTGGCGCACGCTGCGGGTGCTGACGAGCGGGCTCGCGGAGGCCACGCTGACGGGGCTGCGGCCCGCCACCGAGTACGAGGTGCGCGTGCTGTCGCAGGACGCGCTCGGGGACGGGCTGTTCAGTCGGCCGCTGCTCGCGCGCACGCTCGGTGAGTGTCCCGCCGGCGCCCCGCCCGCGCCCCGCCCGCGCCCGCCGGGCCGGCCGGGCGCGCGCTGACCGCGCGGTGTGTTCGCAGACGCGGAGGAGGCCGGGCGCGCGGGCGCGGAGGAGGCGGTCGGCGCGGAGGAGGAGGAGGCTCCCACGGAGCCGGCGGCGCCCTGGGAGGCGGCAGAGGACGCGGAGGACGCGGAGGACGCGGAGGACGGGCTGGCGGTGTCGGTGCGGCTGGTGGACGAGGGCGCGCTGGTGCGCTGGGCGCGGGACGCGGGGGCCGCGGGGCGCTGCTCGCTGCGCTGGTACCGCGGGGACACGCTGCTGGCGGCGCACCACACCTCGCTCGACTACTACCTCGGTAGGCCGCCGCTCCACCGTCGCTCCACCGCCGCTCCACCGTCGCTCCACCGCCGCCGCCGCGCCGGCTGCTTCACTGCGATTGTCATTCTAGCGGTCTCGCTAACCTTGCCATTCAAGCCACATCGTTACCCTCACCACTCTTCGTCACCTAATAATTCTCATTCTAATTCAGAGTGGGTTTGATTGGCGTGCACTGACGTCCCGCTAGAGGTGTGTTGTGCACTTACAAACCAGCCGAGCTCCTTAAAATAGAGGAGGACGCTTTGCACCTTCTTTGGCAAGCATGTCCGCTTTTTTATTTCCACGGCAAATGCCGTGGCTTTTTGTCTACTGTTCTGTGTCTTTGTTTTTGTATTATGAACTACCTGATATACCACTACTACCAGGCGCATAAAATTGCCTGTGATATCTTCCTCGCCTTCGTCATCCACTTCCAGAAGAGGGTCGACCTCCTCCCTAGTCAAGTCCTGATCTTCTGGGGGACCGCTTCCGCACTGGTTACAGCCGCAGAGAAAGTGCCTTCACCGCTTTTTGCGGCGCTGGCGACCTTCCCAGCCTATTCCTTTGGTCTCGTTGGTACTTCGATCTTATCCTTTTTTACTTTTACGTACACCGAACCAGTAGTGTAGTAAAGAACTTACCAGTAGTGTAGTACTAGAGTAGCTTTAGTATTGTCCATCATGATGTTTCGGTATTGTATAACCACACGGTACCGTTTGACGGCACTGGCAAACGACGCATCCTGCTGCACCTTCCCTCCGATTAAAGTGCCGCCGATTTCACCCAACCCCGCAACGTCATCAGCGGACCCGCTAGCCAGGCAAAGTTTTTTGTCTTCTGCGGCGAGGCTCGGTGACACCTGGCCAGAACTTCGTTGACGTTAAGTTGCCCGTGCTACTTCCACGTCACAACTAGTTATTTTCTTAGTCTCAAACATATTATTAATCTGCATGAACGCGCGCGCTTAGGGGTGCTTGTCGTGTGATAACCACCTAACTTCGTCACCTAAGTAATCTCGCAAATCTCGACACCCTAGCATTCACGGTCATCGCTTTGCTATTTCACTCTGTTTAATTTTAAGCGAAAGTAAGCGATATCAATTAAGCCATTACAATTAGGGCCCTACCACACCGAGACGCCATGGTGAAGTCGCCGGCTACGTATCCAAATAATGCTTATTACAATGTATGATACTTAAGCCTAGTGAGGCAGAGCTCTTAACTCACTAGGCAACGGCGACGGTTTAGCAAGGTCGCCAACTTGGAAGCATAGCCATGACTCGGCTCAGCAGGGTCGCCAGCTTGGAAGCGTAGCCACGACTCGGGTCGGCAGGCTCGCTGTGGCTGGAGTCTGGAGACTGTGGCCACTTCCTAACCTCACCAGTAAAGTTTACGCGAGTAAGCCGCGTCTTACTCACTCAGTGTTCAATAGGCCGCCAAATCCTGGTGTTCGTTTCGTCACTGAGGTCCTAACCGGATAAAATACGTGAACACGGTTTTATCGTAAGACGAACCGCAGCAGAGCGTCGGTAGAGAGTGAGCGGGAGCGGGGGCCGGGTGCGACTGACACGCTCGGTGTGTTGCAGTGGAGAGCGTGTCGGAGGGCGGCGAGTACTGGGCGCGCGTGCGGTGCGGCGCGCGCGCGGGCCGCGGCGGCGCGCGCGTGCCGGCCTGGGGCCGCCTGCGGGGCGCGGCCGGGGCCGCCGCCGGCGCCGCGCTGCTGCTGGCGCTGCTGGCCGCCGCGCTGTACGCCGCGCGCCGCCGCCTGCGCCGCGCCGCGCCCGCCCCGCCGCGCGCCGTGCCGCCGCTCGCAGCACCGCGCGCGCCCGCGCCGCCGCCGCCCAAGCGCCGCTGAGGGTCCGGCGTGCCGGTGCTCCGTGTCCGCGATGACTGTTAATTTATTTCCTGCGTGGTTTAACGAGTGAAAGAGGCTCCGGCCGATGCCGGCGGCGCGCTCACACACTAATATTATTTTAATAAAGATTTTCTAGAAAGATGTGGCTGTTTCATTTTAATTAACTAATGCTTCGAGCATTTCAACTTCCAGTCAGATGACATGAAAATTTTCAAAGTTGTTTAAAGTTACCGTGATTTGGAATTACTTCAACTAGACTCGGACAGTTTTGAGAATTACTGCTTGGAGAACAAACTTGATCTTAATATTTAGAATTCTACTGTGTGTATAAAACAAAGTCGCTTTCTCTGTCCCCATATCCCTATGTATGCTTAAATTTTGAAAACTACCAAACAGATTTTGATGCAGGGTTTACTAATAGGTAGAGTGATTCAAGAAGAAGGATCTTATATAGAACTAGCTGCTACCCGCGACTTCGTCCGCGTAGATACGCTTCACTCTTCAATCGTGTTCAACTTTGAAATTTACGAATTCTCATGCAACCGCTCATCCCTTATTTCACCCTCTTAGGGGTTGAATTTCGCAAAACCCCGTCTTAGCGAGCGCCTACGTGCTAAAAGAAACCTCCATGCAAAATTTCAGACTCTTAGCATTTGTAGTTTCTGAGATTTCGTGATGAGTGACCATTCGCTTTTATATATTATACTAGCTGTTACCCGCGACTTCGTCCGCGCGAAATAAATACTGAGGTAACTCAGGCAATAACTCATTTTACACCCAGACACATTTACTAAAACCAGCTCATAATAAAACAATTTCATCAAAATCGGTTTAGTTGTTTAGGTGAGAAAGCGTAAGAGACATTCGTCCCCCATTTCAACTTCAATTTCATCCCCATACAGTTCGAAATTACAAAATTGCTAGAACAAACATTTATTGGCTTCGTGCCAAGTGCCTATATAAAGAGTTTCATAGTTTTATCTTCAACGAATGGAAGCTTCCATGTATACTTTCATCCCCCATTTCAATCCCAATTTCATCCCTAAATAGTTCGAAATCACAAAATTTCTAGAAAAAATATTCGTTTGCTTTGTGTCAAGTGTCTATTATATTCAGAGTTTCATGGTTTTATCAGCAACAGTTGGGATCTTCCATGTTGACATTCATCCCCCATTTCAACCCCAATTTTACCCCCGTACGTTTCGAAATTACAAAATTGCTAGAAGAAACATTTGTTTGCTTAGTGTCAAGTGTCTATTTACAGAGTTTCATGGTTTTATCTTTAACCCTTGGTGTACAAGGTGACTAAAAAGCCCTTCGCATACGAGGTGGGGTATGACATACCCCACCTACGAAAGATGTCATAAAATAAGAATGTTTCAATTATTTGAGCGGTTCATTTATGAAATAATATTTATACATTGTAATCAACAGGTTTAAGGAACAAATCGAAGTAATTCTTTATTTTTATAAATTTTATCAATAAAAGAATAGAAACGTAACTATTTCGAGTTTTAAGAATAAAATATATCTGACTTTGTCAGTTAAGACATTCTGTCTATAAATTGACATTTGTATCAATGAATGTTATTGTAGAACACTAAACAAATAATAAAAGACAAAAAAATCGTCAACTATGCTACCTGAATGTATTGAATTTTTCAGAACTGGGGTATGTCAAACCCCACCTAGTACACCGAGGGTTAATGGTTGGGAATGTCTGTATTGACATGAAACCCTCATTTCAACCCCAATTTTACCCCCGTACAGTTCGAAATTACGAAATTGACCGAACAAACATTCGTTTACTTCGTGAGAGTTTCATGGTTTTATATTTAACGTTTGGGAACTTCCATATTGACATACATCCCCCATTTCAACCTCAATTTCATCCCCCTACAGTTCAAAATTGCTAGAACACATATTTATTGGCTTTGTGTCTAGTGTCTATATACAGAGTTTCGAACTTGGATGCGTGTTGTCGAACGTGAGTGTGAATCTATCGAAACCATGGAGTCTATTACGATAGACTTCGAAGACGTTAGTTGTGCTATCCGGACGACTCAGAACTGGAAAAGTCCTGGGCCGGACGGATTGCACAACTTCTGGATCAAGTGGTTTCGATGCTCACATGAACGTTTGGCAACACAATTCCAAGAAGCCATCGAGACGGGTTCTCTTCCCAGTTTCATGACCACAGGAGTCACCTTCCTGCTCCATAAGTCTGGTAGTACCACGGAACCGAAGAATTACAGACCCATTACATGCTTACCTACCATCTATAAGCTGCTTACATCCATTCTGAGAGCAAAAATTAACGCGCACATTATCGCGAATAACGTTTTGGCCTCCTCTCAGAATGGATGTAAGATTGGGTCCCGTGGTACTAAGGAGCTTCTCCTCATTGACACGACCATTTGCCAACAAGTCAAACGAAACAAAGGAGCCCTCTCCACTGCCTGGATTGACTATAAGAAGGCCTATGATGCGGTGCCCCATTCGTGGCTAGAAAGGATTTTAGAATTGTATAAAGTAAATCCAATTCTGAAATCTTTTCTAAGCAAATGCATGGGACAGTGGGTCACAGTCCTTCGTCAACCAGGTAGCGTAGACAGCTCGTTTGTTTCGGAAGACTTGATAAAGATTGAAAGGGGAATATTTCAGGGAGACAGTCTGAGTTCCCTATGGTGGTGCCTAAGTCTGAATCCACTCAGCACTCTGCTGAGAGATTCAGAATTAGGCTATCGTCTTCGTAGAGGAGGTGAGGTTATATCTCATTTGCTGTACATGGACGACCTCAAACTTTTTGCACCGAAACGCCAAGACTTGTTGGAGCTACTAAAAACCACAGAGGTTTTTAGTAACGCCATCAAGATGGAGTTCGGTGTCGACAAGTGTGCGGTCATGCATGTACAGCGAGGGAAAGTAGTAAATTCAGAGAATTTACGACTTTCCGAGACAATAACTCTCAGATCCCTCTCCGAAGACGAGACCTACAAATATCTCGGTATGTCACAGTCATTGGGTATATCAGCAGATGACATTAAGAAATCGGTGAAGGAACGCTTCTTTTGCCGGCTGACAAAAGTACTTAAAAGTCTTCTGTCAGGCGGTAATAAGGCGCGAGCCTTCAACGGTTGGGTAATGCCTGTGCTGATATACTCCTTTGGCATACTGAGATGGACTCAGACTGAGCTCGACGCCCTGGACAGAAAGGTCCGTCAACAGCTCACAACATACCGCATGCTACACCCGCGCTCGTCTGTTATGAGACTGTACATCCCGCGGAAATGGGGGGGTCGAGGCTTTTTAAATGCCAAGAACCTTCATAACCGCGAGGTATGCAGTCTCAGGGATTATTTCCGCAACAGCGAGTTCGGGGTGCATCGCGATGTTGTGGCAGTTGACAGGAGCTTCACGCCTCTTTCATTGGCAAACGAGAACTGGCGCAAACCATCGGTGCTCAGCACTGATGATCGCAAGGAAGTATGGAAGAGCAAGGAGCTGCACGGGCGATTCTATCGGGCCCTGACGGGACCCGATGTGAATCTGCTCGCGTCGGTGAACTGGCTGCGCTTCGGGGACCTCTTCGGAGAAACCGAGGGTTTTGCCTGTGCAATTGCGGACGAAGTAATCAAGACGAACAATTACCGGAAATACATAATGAAGGACGGTACGGTCGACATTTGTCGGGCATGCCGCCGTCCAGGTGAATCTCTTCGTCATGTTATTTCCGGTTGTTCGCATCTTGCTAACGGCGAGTACTTGCACAGACATAACCTAGTAGCCAGGATCATCCACCAGCAACTTGCTCTTAGATACTGCCTTGTCGAGTCCGAGGTGCCGTACTATAAGTACGCACCTCTGCCAGTTCTCGAGAATGGTCGTGCGTTGCTCTACTGGGACCGCTCTATCATCACGGACAGGACTATTGTCGCCAATAAGCCTGATATCGTGCTGGTAGACCGGTTTCAGCGCCGGGCTGTGATCGTCGATATCACCGTACCACATGACGAGAACCTCGTGAAAGCCGAGAAGGACAAGCTAAGCAAGTACCTTGACTTGGCTCATGAGGTTACCGCCATGTGGGATGTTGATTCGACGATCATAGTCCCAATAGTTGTGTCGGCAAACGGCCTTGTAGCGAAAAGTCTCGACCAACATCTAAAGAGACTTTCGCTAGACGGTTGGGTTAAGGGCCAGATGCAGAAGGCAGTCATCCTTGACACAGCGCGCATCGTCAGGAGGTTCCTCACTCTGCAGCCCTAACCACCGGTAGCTTGGGCCCTGCCCCGCTGCTGGCGGCTATCTAGGTTTAGGTTTTTATAATGTTTTTATGTTGTTTTTTGATGCATTTACTGATATTGTAAAAACCTAAATTTAAGAACAAGGATTAAATGACTGAATAATAATAATATAATTCTTTATTACATCCACAATTTTACAATACATTTAACACTAATAGATACAATTTACGATTTAATAATTTGCAGAGCAATGGGCGGCCTTATCGCTTAAAGCGATCTCTTCCAGGCAACCTTGGGAAGAACTTGTTTTTAAAAATATCGTGTGCTGTAGGTAGTGTTAATATAATATAAGAAGTAACACGTTAGAATACTGTAGGTGTTACTGGTACTGGAGAGGAAATGAAACCACGTCACTGTATAAACTGCTGACTATATTGTTCTTAATACACAAGTGACGCGGGGCGAGAGACTGATCGCTCTACCGCTGTCATCTGCTTATATACTAAATCTTACCATATAAGTACGTGCTCTTAGCCCCTATATACACCCCTTTCTTAAAAAAGGAGAAAAACATAAGCTAATAACATAAGATAACAACCCAAAAAAAAAATTACTTATATCACAAATTGTTTACATTATAAAATTACGATCAACTCGTCACATGTTTCTTCCACTTGTTTAGCTAGCACATTTTTCCTTCCGTGCTAACCTTGGCCTATTGACATCGAACCGCTTTGCTCACTCAGCGTTCTAGTTTGCACTATTGACTATTGACTTATATTTCCTATTACATGACGCATATCACTTGCAATCCAATCTGTAAAATACACAATACCCGAATAAATCGC
The DNA here is from genome assembly GCA_963693475.1 of Ectropis crepuscularia. NCBI lineage: Eukaryota > Metazoa > Arthropoda > Insecta > Lepidoptera > Geometridae > Ectropis > Ectropis crepuscularia. Next base: position 11,178 of record OY856342.1, on the reverse strand, counting down.
CGGAAGTTCCTTGTCGTATACACAGTACTTTTTCTGGGATTCCGTGGGCTTCTTTGCAAAAATAATCGAGGGTTCTCCAAAGACCCTTTTCTTTCTGTGCAATACCGCGCCTATACTAATGTCTGACGCGTCTGTCATAAGGGTTAACCTTGCCCCTGGACCCGGGTCCTATAACTTGGCAGCATTTTGTAAGCTTTCCTTACTTTTCAACGCTCTAATTACCTCTATAGCCCATATTGTCCCTTTTCCTTGCACATTGTCTGTCAATATCTATCAAAAATTCTCTATACTCTTGCAGCGTTTGGTATGTATGCTCTATAAAAATTTAACATACCCAAAAACCTGCGCAACTGCTCTACTGTCTCCGGTTTGAGATAGTCCTGAATAACCTTGACTTTGTCAGGCAAAGGACTTATTCCATTTTCCGAGACTTCGTAACATAAAAAATCTATTTTACTTTTCTCAACATACATTTACCTATTTCAACTTCCATGTAATATATCTGTAAACGTTCAAATAACCTACGCAAATGCTCTTTATGCCAGGTTGCATTTTTCGAGCCAATTTATTATGTTATCTAAGTATCCAAGCAAAACTGATTATTCAACATTACTACTACTACCGCTGTCATTGACACCATTATTCATTTGTTCTATGTCAGCTAAAACGTTCGTGTTTATAAATCTTTAAAACGTCTGCGGTCTGCGCTGCATTGCGTAATCCAAAGGTCAATCTCGTAATATCGAAAATACCAAACGCGTAATAATTGCTGTTTTTCTATATCCTCTGTACTAATTTTCTACTGTCAGCTTAAAATTCCTTGAACAATCGGCTCCAATTATCGGCTGTTTAACATCGCATAGCAATTTTCTTAAACCGGAAATGGGATCTGCACAGCCACTCTGGATCACCTGGTGCCCTTTTCTTCCGCGAACCAGTCCTATTTTCGCTCCATTTTTGGCTGCTTCGGCTTCTTCCGCGTTCTTGGCCTTGAACCTTACTGCGTAGCGATGTCGCTTCTAACTCCAGTTTCCTCATCTGCTTGGCTAGCTCCGTGAGAGGTAAATGGGGTACCTGTTCGTTACTCCCGGACACAGCAGCGATGTCGTAGCACGTGGTGTTCTCTATAATTTTGTTCTTGTTGCTAAGTTCTTGTCGCTCAGCACTATCCTCATAGACCTGCAGCAGTCGGTCCTTCAGCGCCGTATACTTGTTGTTCACCGGCGTCTGGAATGAGTCTCTCCCCAATTTTGATGTAACCATGTTGAACTTTCCTCCATCCCCTTGTTTCTGCGATGCCATCACTGCTTCAAACTGGGCCAACCATAACCGCGGCATGTCAACCCAAAAATCTGGAAGTCTCGTTGACACACCTATAGCGGCCAGGGCACAATCAGCGGAATTCGTTCGCTCGTCTTTCATGCCCTGCTGACCCACTTGCCCACTTACTGGTGCAGCGTGCGGAAACATTGTTCAAAAACAATTTACTAACGCAGTAAAACCAACAAAAAATTTTCTGAATCTTCTCTTCAACTCACTGTTCAATCGTCGGGGTCACCACTGTAGGTGTTACTGGTACTGGAGAGGAAATGAAACCACGTCACTGTATAAACTGCTGACTATATTGTTCTTAATACACAAGTGACGCGGGGCGAGAGACTGATCGCTCTACCGCTGTCATCTGCTTAAATACTAAATCTTACCACATAAATACGTGCTCTTAGCCCCTATAATACTATAACATAGCTTAATTATAATGATTAAAATACTATATTTTGGAAAAAAATACGTATATATACATTTATAAAATAACCATAGTTCAAATTCACAAATACATAAACATTACATAAATAATAAATACATATTTATATACATTACATAATAAACGTTCCAATTACGAAGAGGAAAGATAATGTTCATACACAAGATTACTGAAGATAGGAAGTGACTTAGCTTGTCTTATATTCAGAGGAAGATCATTCCACAGCAGAACAGCCTGCGCAGTGAATGATTTGGTATAGGAAAGGTTAGTATGAGTAGAAGAAGGAAACTTAAGTTTAAGGGTGCGAGTGGAGCGAAGGGGACAAGATTTAGGTTCAATAAAATTAAACCTATCCTTCAGGTAAAAAGGAGTGGTAGGATTAAAAAGGATCTTGTAAAGTAAGGAGAGGATGTGAGCATTACGGCGAAGGCGAATAGATAACCACTTGAGCTTTTGGCGAAATTCAGAAATGTGATCATATTTGCGTAAACCAAATATGAACCGAATGAAAAAGTTTTGCAAACGTTCAAGCTTGTCCAATTGCTCTTCGGTAAGATCCAGATAGGTAACGTCAGCGTAGTCTAATATTGGGAAAAGAAGAGATTTTACAAGCGCAATTTTGGTAGTGTTCGGGAGAAAATTTCGCAGTCTTCTTAAGGAACCTGCTGAAGCGAATATCTTTCGACTTACTTCTGCTAGCTGTGGCACCCAAGAAAATTGTCTGTCCATAAAGATTCCCAAATTTTTGACCACTTCACTAATATGGATATCCACACCGTCAAAGACCACCTGCGGTAGCTGAAACCAATCTACTTTCGAGATCATTCGGGAACTACCAATTATAATTGTTTGAGTCTTTTTTGGATTCACATTGAGGCCAAATGATCTGAATAGAATAGAAATATTCGCTATTTTGTGGTGGCGGCCATCTTGGATTTAAAATTTGGTGTAGTATATAGTACTCTACTAGACAAGTCCTTTCATTTGATACCCATATTGAGGCAGTAGTGAAAAAAAAATCGCCATTTTGTGGTAACGACCGTCTTGGATTTGAAGTTTGTCGAAATATAGTGGTATAGTATCTACTAGTCAAACCCTTTCATTTGATATTCATATTGAGGCTATTGGGTGGTATAATATTTAGCAGTGGTAGGACTCTTGGCAAAGTCCGCCTGGGGAAGTACCACACCTTTGCCAGTTATTCTACCACCAAACACTAATGTGCGGACATTACTGTGTTCCGGTTGGAAGGGCAATGTTTCCAGAGAAATTACAGGACTTAGAGATATAATATCTTATATCTCTGGGTGACAAGCGCAGTGCAGTGCAGTGTTAGGTAATGATTTGGACTCTTCATGTTCCAATAGCTGCGTGTCACTGTGCTGTTATGAGGCAGGTATGTTGCTTACCATTAAGCACATGACCAGCTCGTCTAATAACTCTTGACTTAAAAAAAAAGATAGCCTATATGCTTCTTCTTCAACAAGGAAATAAGATTAAATGTAACGGTCCGATCCGAAAGATCAGATTGAAACGTTTCGATCCATTAAGATTCACAAAACGCCAAACGACTTAAAATTTTGTGGTCGCACTATAATGTTTCTAGTTATGTCATAAACGCTCGAAATATTACGTTACCTGTTCCCGCCCAAACCGGCCGCACATCCGTCCTCCAATGCCGCTGCCGGCAGACTGACTTTGCGTAGCGTAATTTATTCTAATTTCGACTGCTGCTAATTTATTATTTTTGAAAAATTGAGAACTGTCATTTGAAAAATAACTAGAGAATTAGATTCTACAAAAATCTAAGTATGACCGTGTCTAATTTTTATTTTGTAATTATTGTGTATTTTACACAGAGACAACGCTAAAAATGCAATATAAAACTTAAAATTGGCTCACGGTTTTATTTTATTACTGATAAATGAGAGCAAAATTCAGATATCTGTACCATGAATGAATTAATAAAGTATATGTCTGATTTTCCCGATATTTTTTTTAGTATGAATTTTGAGTATTACATGTAGATTTAGGAGTGTGAAATTGACACGGCGTGACTTTTCGGCGAAATGGTCATGGGAGATTGATCCCTAAGATCAATGGAATTATTATTAGTAAAATGAAAACAAGGAAACGTCAACAAGAAAGATTGGGCTATTTTTTGAATGTAATTATGTCTCTCTAGGTAATACTGAAGATGGTAAATTCGGAACATAAGGTTAGGTTAGGTTAGGTTAGGTTAGGTTAGGTTTCTGTGTAGGGTTCCCGGAAGGGAAGAGACCCCGCTGTGCCACCGGTGCGGTTGCGCGGAAGATACTGCGCAACACGCACTGGAGGCATGCCCGGGGGAAGAGGACGCGCGACGTTCCCTAGTCGCGGTCCTGGGGGCAGATCTCTCATTGCCGACCATCTTACCCAAGATGCTCGACAATGAGAGATCATGGGAAGCTTTCGTCTCCTTCTGCGAGACTACTGTCTCACGGAGGGAGACGGAGGAGCGAGAGAGGGAGCTTGACCCTCTCGCTCCTCCTTGCAGGCGGAAGCGGACACGCGGGCGAGCCACTAGGGCTCGCACCCCGTCTCCGCTCGGAGGGCCTGGGCCATCGGGCACTGCCTGATGGCCCACGCTCCTCTCGAGGTGAGGGACGCGCTGCTATAGGTTTCCAGCGCGTCCCAGGAGCCACAATGCGGGGGTTCCGACCCCCCGCGAGGCGGGCCCGAAAGGGTGACATGGTGATGTCAGAGTTGCGCAGGCGAATGCGAAAGCGGTTCCGCAACTCTGACATTGCACCATTGGTGGGTTTTTAGTTGGTATTGTGCCCTTCTGGCACCGAGTCCAACACTGTCTATCCCGATATTCGTGCGTAAATGCATTTTCCTTCCACAGACAAAAAAAAAAAAAAAAAAAAGGTTAGGTTAGGTTAGGTTTTTTTTTTTTTTTTTTTTTTGTCTGTGGAAGGAAAATGCATTTACGCACGAATATCGCACGAAAAAAAAAAAGGTTAGGTTAGGTTAGGTTTTTTTTTTTTTTTTTTTTTTCCTGTCCGGGTTCAGAGGCCCGGCCCGCGAGCTAGTGTGTCCCTGACAGAGTCAGGGTTGAGTACAGGGTATCTTTATTAACAAAGTTGTTTCTTAAGATTAAAAAAGTTGAAGTTATAATGTATGTATCTAACTTATATTATACTAATTGGGTGATGTGCTGGTATGTTATCCTTTTTCTTTACATTTATTTTAATAACCTATTTATTTAGTTTTACATTAATTCACTTGTTATTTATCAATATATCTTATCCTTATACCTTTTTTACATTTATCTAACTTAATTTTGTCTAATTGAGTAATGTGCTGGTATGGTTTCCTATAAAGATTAAAGTTCGTGTTTTAACATTGAATTCTTTTGCACTACTTCAGTTCTATTTGGTTAGGTTAGGTTAGGTTAGGTTAGGTTTTTTTTTTTTTTTCCTTTCCGGGCTCAGAGGCCCGGCCCGCGAGCTAGGTCCCTATCATGGGTGATTAGGGTTGTGATGCATGATTTATTTATTTTCAAAGTTATTTCTTATGAATTAAAGTTAAACATTTCTACTGTTCTTATTCTATCTGTTGTTTCTTAATTACTTTAATAATTCTGGTATGTACTACATTTCTTGCTACTACTACTACTACTTACTACATTTCTTGAATTTTTACATATTACTTCGAGAATTGTTATCTTATCTAGTGTGTTCTATTTTCATACTTTATTTTTATGAGTTCCAATGTCACACTATTATTTCGAAACTGTGTGTTTTCTGTTATCATGTTTCGTTACATATAATTTATATTCTTTCTCTTATCGGTAGTTTACAATGTTTCTTCTATTTATTTTATGTTTATTTAACTTGTTTCATTTTTACTTATTTATTACTGTTACATTTTTAAAACTGTTTTTATTCTACAGCCTATGAGCTAAGTTTTACATTTGTCTTTTCTTATTTGTAATGTTTCTAATGGTCTGTCTGTGTCAGTTTCGACTTACTTTATTTTACATTTCGGTGTTCCTTAAAGTATTACAGTTTTTGTGTTTTACTACATGTTTTAATAATTCACCTGTGTAAATATATTATCAAATATATAGGGGTGGAATTTTTTCTTGGCTTTGTTTTTACATTCATTTTTATTTCATATTTATTTATACTATAAAGTTTTGTCCGTATCTTTATTTTACTTTCTTATTCTGACATTTATATAGATTCACAATGATACGTACGAAGGGCTCAGCGTATGCTTGCATGCTACCTCGTTTTTAGTAGCATGCATGCGCACCTGTACCAGTGGTGCCACCTTTATGTTGTGTTTTCTGAGTGAGTTATGTGTATACTGTGTAGTAGTGGCGACTTTTATGTTATTTGTAGTTTTGTGTGTTTGCTTGCTAGTGTATGGTAATGCGCTGTTGTGTTTATGTGCAGTTTTATTGATTTTAGTTTATTTGTGTTCTATGTTGTTGTCGTGTTTTGTGCTAGTTGGGATTTCCAATATGAATTTGATTATGTGTTATGTATTTGTAATGAAGATTCTACTTGTGGGTTTTACTATATGGGTGATTACTGTTTGACGGTTGTGTGTGGGTTTTGTGTTCCGAGTTTTGATCTTTGCGGTGTCTTGATCTGCGTAAATGTTTGTAACACAGACCATCTTGTTCGTGCATTTACTGGTTGAGTGTGTCTTGTGTATGTGAGTGTGTGTGATTGATCGTACGTTTGATGTCTTGTATTTGTATCGATCTGTAGGTGGCCCGCCCACGTTATGCTCTCTATCTTGTTGATTTTTGATTTTTGGCCTCTGCCCACGGTGGCTTGCTAGGTAGGTGTTTGTTTGTGGTTTGTGTGCGTCATATATGTTTGTGTGTTTGGATGCTTCTATGTTTATGTCTATGTATTTGTTTTGTTGTTTTCTGCATGTGTAGTATATTTTGTCTGTTTGTGTTTTGTTTGTTACGACTGTAATTTGGCTTAGTTTCGTATGAAACTCAGCCATATTTGTTTGTCTTGTGTAGTACTGTGTTGTTCTTTCTTTTGTGTGCTCGTGTGTGTGTTTATTTACAGTATAGCCACCGTGCGCAGAGTATGCCAGACCATGAGGCTGTAGGTTTAAGATCATGTTGCCCTCAGCAATACGCAACGGTTGACCGCGCGAGTGCATCCCACTTGCGCCGCACCGGGCAGTCGTTGCTGAAGGCTCCGTGTTCCACTGTGTCCAGTTTGGCTTTCGTGCAGTTCACGCATGCAGGGGGTCCGTCCGCGAGCCAGATCGGGCACCCGGACCGCAGATGCGGACCGCCGCAGTGGCCGCACACGTCGACAGCTTCCGTGCAGTACCTCTTACCGTGACCATATGCCAGACATCGCGAGCATTGAATCAGCGGTGTCTGGTCTGTCACCCTCAGGCGCTGCATGTCGACATGCACTACCCCCGCGGCGGTCACGCCCTGCCATACTGCTGGCGGCACCTTGACCACTACATTGGTTGCTAAGGGGTTTCTGGCCCTAGCCCTGTAACGGACTTCGAGCTGGGCCTGTTCTACGTCCGTGCCCAAGAACAGGTGCGCGTTTTGAGTTTTCAAGGCTTTCACGATGTCCTCGTTGGTGTTAACCTTGAGGACACCGTGAATCCTTATTAGCGGGTCCTTGTTTTTCATCTCGAGCACGGTGAACTGCTCCCTCTTCTCAGCCAACTTTTCTTTGACTCTTTTTATCGCTTCCTTGCTTTTACATCCGACAATAATTTTATGTTCACGAGTACGGCGGATTTTATCGATCTGCATGCCTTCCCCTTTGGCATCGATCACCTTCCGTATTTTTTGGAACACCTCGTCCCCGGTCTCCTTCCCCGTCGAACCGACGATGATGGAGTGCATGGCCGCCGGCCCCCCTCTCGCACCGGGTGAGCCCGCGGTCACGCCCGCGTATGTAGGTCTGTTTGTCGAGTTGTCCCATTTTGTGTGTATGAAGTCTGTCAGTTTTTCTATTTGTTCTTTGTTTTCTAAAATGATTTTTGTTTGTTCTTCAATTTTGTCTGTTATTATTTTTGTCTGTCTGTTTTGTATGTCTTTTATTTTGTCGGTCTGTCTGTTTAGTATGTCTGTTGTCATGCTTTTATCGTAGGTTTGTGTGTTTGTACCGGTCGTCTGAGACTGTCCAGCGGCTGCCTGGCTCTCCTTCACCAGCTCGAACATCCGCTCGACAGCCCCGACAACTTTCTTGACAATCTCTCTCGACGTGTTCCGGGACAGCTTAAGTTGTTCTTTCGCTATGACAAGCAGTGAGTGCGCCTCGGAGATGCGGTCACCTGCGGCGGCGCGTGCCGCGTCCGGCGACGAGCTCCGCGGCGGCTCCTGCCTGGTGTCCAGCGACAATCGGCGCCCCGCCGTCGGCCGCGGTGGCGAGCGCGGCCCAGGGGAGGAGCGCGGGGAGGAGGTGCACGATGGTCCAGCGAGGCCCAGCCCTGCGTGACTCAGCCCGGGTCGGCCCGGTCCGGCCGGTGCGAGGTTTACTCCTCCGGTATTCCCAGTGGGCTCGCAGTCCGGCGACACCAGTCCGAGCTCCTCCGCTTCGGTCAGAGTCATCGTGCGACTCGCTTCCTCTCGCAGTAGTTTTGCGGGTTTTGGTGTCCGGAACGTCTTTTATCTTGTTTCACTCTACGGATGGCAAGGAGGAAGTTTTGCAGTGGTCAAAGTCGCGAACAGTTTGTATATTCGGCAATAGAGGCCGATATGTTGAAGTTAAATGTTTGTTTTCGGTGTATAGGGCCGAAAGACGTTGTCAGTAAAGTTTATGTTTAGTCAATTTTGTAAATAATATTTCTAGTGTAATAATTCCCTGTGTGTTTCTGTTTCAGGTCCTGTGTCAAACAGCAGCCAGCGTCGTCCGGCGATCGCCGACCCGTTAGTGAGTTGTGTGTGTATGTGTGTGTGTGTGTGTGTTTGTGTATGTGTGTGTGTGTGTTGGTAGAGTGATTGTGAGTCGTGTGTTGGTGTACGTGGTTTGTATGGAAGAATAATGCAGTGTTTCTGGTCGGTTGTATGTCTTCTATGTGTGTCAGGTGTGTGTAGCTGTATGTGTGTGGCGTTGTGTTATAAACGGGCTCCACAGACCGCGTTTCCACCTCCCACCAATTTTACACTTTTGCTCTATGTAGAGCTACTTTGGTAGAGTCACTGGAGGTCACTTTCTGAGTCAATACTTTATTAATGTTACTCTATGTAGAGTCACTCTATTAGAGTCCTCCGGTTGCTCTATTTATTCTAAACAATTTCTTAAAAAATAAATGTAAATACACTTTTATCAATATTTTAAAATTTTTTATACTCTACATAGAGTCCTCAATAGAGTCCAAGGTAACCTTTACTCTATTACACTTTACTCTATTACCTTCTTACAACTACGGTATAACTCTATTTCTTGTAACTTATATTCTAACAATTTCTGAGCAATTTGTCACTTCCGAATTTTTTACTCTATGTAGAGCTTGTCTCAACTCTATCTTGTACTATCAATTTGGGTCACCTCAATCCCGGAAACCGCGCTCCAATCGGACTGTTTATTCAAAAGTTATTAGCTACTAAAGTTCTCCCATACAAATTATAGGAGGTCCAGTTAAGCTGGTCAGAATTTAATTGATGGGGTAGGGGGTTGTAATTTTGGGGGTGTGTTCGGGAGGGTCGGTTTTGTGCGTAGCGGGGGGTGGGTTTAAGGGAGGGGGGCCGAAATTTCGTCCTTTTTTGGCTAGGACGCACCGTTTTTGAGTTATGAAGGGTTTTTTGAAATTCCCTTATCTTTACAATTTTATTTCTTGCGGTTGTGGAATTGGCTACGTTTTTTAAAATTGTTTATCTAGGTCGACTCTATGCTTAGATTTTGTCCAGAAAGTTTTTATTTTGTGGGGGATGAGATGAGCTTTACGTGAGGCGTAAAAGCTAAAATGAAACTGGGGGGGTTGATTTAGTACAGAGTTTATAATTTAGGGGTGGTTTTTTGTCAACTTTAAACGGTTGGTTTCGATGTTAGGAGTGGTGGTAGAAATTCGGGAGAAAAGTCGCGGTGCTTATGGGGACCCAAATTTACAGACAGAGGGTTGTGTGTTTGTCTAGGGGTGCGGGGTGTCGCAATTTTTTGAGGTTTTTTGAATATATTTCACCGGGGGTGGTTTTTGGGGGTGGATATGGGTAGGTTGCCCAAATAATTGTTTCACCAGCGTGAACCAATTTTTCGTTATTTTTGCGATATCTCGCACCCCCTCCGAGTTATAACGGTTACCAACTTAGTTGGTAATGGAGTTTTTCGCTCCTGTTTCACAAATCCACAAATATACAAGTATAAATTTATCTTAAAAATATAAAAAAGAATTTTACCGCAGTGGCTTGAATTTCTTCTCACGACGACGGTTGTCTGGTGCCTCTTGGGGGGGGCTCTGCACCCTCCAGAAGCCGTCGAAGTTAGGGGTAGCTGACAATTTTCTGCAATTAATCGCTATTTTCTAAAATGTACGTCGAAAACTTTTCTTCGGGAACAAACTATTTTCAGCGGGGTCCTTGAGTGTTGTTCCACCTGTTCTTTTTCAAATTTTGGGGGTTGAGGTTTCCCGTTTGTCTCACCTCTTTGCGATTTGCAGTTTAAATTTTTGCTCAATTCAGTATAATTTCCCCTTGTTCAAAAAGTTCTAATTCGAAAATTATAATTTTGAAACCTATCCAGTAGGTGTGAACTGCGCTTTCTTCCAGAGTTCAAAAATCACTATGTGATAGCTGTCAGTTTTTTACAATTAGGAAATATAAAGTAATTAAAAATTTCACCAACTGCATATGTGTTGTTCTCCGCTCCTGGTTGGAATTTTTTCCGCGGGCAAAACCTTCCCGTGCTCCTCCTGGGTCTAGCTATAGAGGGGGCCTACTTGTGTTGTTCCAGGACTTGAATCCTGGAAGTTGGGCTCCACGCGGTTTATATGTTGTCCTCTATATCTCCCAGGGGCGCGACGGGAAAAATCTGGAACTTTGCCCGTGGATGCTCCTTGATCTTAGTCTTAGATCGACATATAAAAATGAGTGGGGTACAGCTCCCGTTTGGTCAGCGTTTGTGTTTTCAGGTCAGAAGATCGATTTCTAACCTGAAACACGTGGTCACAGATGGGAAAACCGCTCCAGAACGTCCAATTTTCATTGGATCCGGGATTTTTTCACTGTATTCACTTTTAATTCACTTTCACTTGCTTTTATGTAACTTTCAGTGGTTTTCGTGCACTTTGACCTTTTTAAATGAATTTTTAAGCGCGGAGCTACACGTTTTTGGTGCGCGCACGGCCAGGGGAGGTGCGGGACTGGTTAGGTTAGGTTAGGTTAGGTTAGGTTAGGTTAGGTTAGGTTGGGGTGCGGGGTTCGGGAACCT